>CM059974.1:81158030-82383113 GCA_030490835.1 Annona cherimola
CTTTCCAACTTGCAATTTTGTTGCTAAAATATTGCGTGACTTTGATTTTTTTGTTGAATTTAGAGACATTTTTATTCTAATTTTAGAATGTATTTTGTTATTATCACATATTTCATGTGTAATTTTTTACTAGGATTTGGAAATCTTTTTTTTAACTAATGGCGTTATTTGTACTATTTAACGGGATATGAAAAATTTAGATACAATGATGTTGAGTTGATTTTGTTTTATTGGTTTTCGTAATTTTGTTTTCTACTGTTGGAAAGTGATAAAACTTTTGTTGAAAAGTTTTTTATGTAAAAGTTTTTTAAATGAAAGAAAATAATGTGATATGATAAAAGTAATGATGAGGAATGAAGAGAATAAAGTTAAAATATATAGATTAGTTGTATGGATAGCTGTGTAAAAATGATTGAAAAATAGAATCATTTGTAAAAAAAATGTAAAGAAATAATTTTAAATTATGGTAATTATACAAAGTAAAATTTTTAGATGAAAAATTTTATCTTTTTAACAAACAATTTGTTAGACCCGTACGAAACTGATAAAAGAAATAAATAATAGCACAAAGAGTGATCTAAGAAGGAATAGAATAAATTTCACACACCACAAAAATAATTCAAAGAAGACACCACAAATTATAACGGTTTAGTTAACACACCTACTCCACTCTCCAAGTCAACGCCATGACTTGGGTTTTCACTCATCAACTTAGAATTTAAGTTACAGTGGTACGATCTCAATCGTCTTCAGTATTACACAAATGGCTCCAAGTGGCACGTGAAGCTTTCCACAAATCACGATGAAAGATTTCCTCTTGAATTAGACAGTCTCTAATTCAAGGTAAAATAAATAAAAATGAAATAAATCTTACAACAAATTTAATAGCACAGAAGTATAGAGATGAAGCTTTTAGTATGACGGTCACAACGATCTTCAATATATTGCTTCTGATAGATGGACAGAGGATCAGAAAGAACTCCTTGAGACAGATCTACACTTTTGAAAATATTCTCTCTAAATTGAATTTTTAGTTGAAATTCATTGTCTATTTATAGCTTTTAACTTCCAATCGCCAAGAGAGCTTTTCCACCAAATCGCAACCAATCAAATTTTTCTCAACAACATGTAACAACTTAACAAACTAAAATCGCCAAGAGAGATTTTCTCCACCAAATCCGCAACCATTCAGATTTTTCTCAACAACCTGTAACAACTTAACAAACAGCAACTGCCAAGAGAGATTTTCTCCACCAAATCCGCAACCAATCGGATTTTTCTTAACAACCTGTAACAACTCAGGACAGCTCTTCAAACTAGTCACATCATCAACCAATCACCTATCCATTGATCTTGCTAAACAAACTGTCAAAGTTTCAACCCAAAAACTGTTGAATTTTCAAACCAAAAACAGTTGAAGTTGCAAACTAAAACTGCTAAAGTTTTACATCAAAATCTCGACAGATTCATAACACAATTCAATGCTAACTTGTTACAACCATTCATCACGAATCAGATACAAGCAACACATTTCAAGCATTAAATTCTTAACTTGTCTATCATCAAAACAGTATAAGTCAACAATTCTCCTCTTTTTTGATGATGACAAATCACAAGTGACATGTTAAGAATATAATGAACTTTCCAATCAAAACTCCCCCTATTTTAATACTCCAAATCATTCATGTCATTTTCTCCCCCTTTGTCATTAACATAAAGTAACAAGGAAGAAATATCAGATAGTCTTATTGAAAAATCAAACTAAAATGCAAAATTGGAGAATAAATCTAACTAAATGCAACAATATGTATGATATCATGTTTATGATAAAAATAAACCATATAAATGTTTGCCAATATTATTTGTTTGCTAACAAAAAATAAAAAAAATTGAAGTTCACCAAAACACCAAAAAAAACTGCATGTCTGTCATCAAATGAATCAGAATCATCTGCATGAAACTTAAGCCTTACTCATCATCAGAATCCGACAAACGAATATGAGATGATGAATAGTTAGAGGATTTGGATGATTGACCCTTGGTTTTGTTGGATTTGGAAGGTTTGGATCTTCGAAAATGAGGTGGAACTTGAAACTCATAAGGCTCTTTTCCAGGAGGATGCATTCAGATGGTGATTCTAGGGGCAAACTCATAGCATGATGACGGTTGTTGTTTGCAAGCTCTTGAAGAACATCATTCAACTTAGGTAATCCAGCAATCAAGCATATTCTGTCAGTGTTATCTCTTAAATCTCCCATAGTAGCACCCAACTGTCTACTATCCTCACACAAGCTACCAATAGCAAATTCAAGTTGTTGCATTATTGTTGAAATTGAATTTCTCACTGCTGGTGTGGCAATTGCAATAGTGGATGCAATGGTAGTGATACTTTCTTGTGTATGAGAAAAAGAAGTGACAGTTTCATGCTTGAACTCATGAAAATCATGAGTTAAAGTATCTAATCTAGTTTCGATGGTTCCCATTCTAGAATTTAATTGTTGAAAATTAGATTCTAAAAAGGATTAGAGATAAGTGAAATCAACATTAACTGAATATGGTTGAAGGGGTATACCTGCTGAATATTATAGCGTATAATCGGGTTTAGTAGAAGCAGTGCCCACTTGAGGAGTTAGATTGGTAGGTGAAATGTGAGGCGAGTTTGTAGGCTTATGAGTTGAAGAATTTACTTCTGCTATTGCATTATCATGGAAAGGCGAACGTGGGACCAGCTCATTTTCAGAATTAACATCTCTAGGAAAACCACCTTGATATCCATGATGTTCGTCACCACCTAAGTAACCATCATGTCCATCTTGTCTTCGACCAAGTCCAATATCCTGATCATCAATATGAACAAAATACTTTTATTGTTATGGAGGAGACTGATGAGCTGTTGTATGTAAGTCTGAATTCACAACCCATTCACCATCACTAATACGAGTATACCGCATACGCTTGAGAGTAGATTCATTTATCACATCATAGCTTGTTGGTTTGATAGGTGCTTCTCTTCTCAAATCAATGTTGAAATTCTGAAATAGCCTTGTTAAATACACAACATAGGGCAAACTTCCATTTTCTCTCTTTTTTTGTGACAGCATTAAGATAACATCACACTAGCAATGTTATAGGGCATGTTTTTCACAATTGCCACGTTAATTCCAAATCATCAAGTGTAACAATATCATATCCTCCCCCTTTAGGCAGGAAACAATGTGCAACAACCAAATGTAGCAATTTATAATCCAATTTGGAAAAAAATTTTGTTTGTAAAATTGCATTGATGTTGACTTAATGACTCATTCTGTGTAAAATAGAAAATAACCTCCTCAAAATCAATGTTTTCATATGAACCAGTGGCATGAGTTGGTAAAAGAATAAACTCAGCAAACTCTTCTTCTGTGAAACTAACTTCAATTCCTCTAAAAAAGAATGTATAAGTAGTGCCTTCCAGTGCTAAGTTGAAATAAAAATGTTTCACAAGATCTGAATAGATATAAAAATCTTTCTTCAGAAATTCAAGAAGTCCATATTATTTCAACCAATGCACAAATCCAAACATCTCTTTACCAAAAAATAAAAAATTCACCTTTTTACCTTTGGTAAATATTTGATGTAAAAATTTACCCACATAAGTATCTTCATCAGACGGGTAGCGAAAATTTGAAACTTTCGATGAGGTGGTAGCATTTTTTATAGATTGGGACATTTGAGTAGCTTGACAAGACCGATGTCTAGACCCTACAATATTACCTTGCATGAAGTTTTGCGGGGTAGATATACATGGTGTACTACGGGGAGAAGGGTTTGCGTTCTCATTG
The DNA here is from genome assembly GCA_030490835.1 of Annona cherimola. Lineage (NCBI taxonomy): Eukaryota > Viridiplantae > Streptophyta > Magnoliopsida > Magnoliales > Annonaceae > Annona > Annona cherimola. The sequence continues at coordinate 81,161,852 of CM059974.1, forward strand.
ATGTGGATGCCAGAACTTTGATGTCGACGAGTGGATGGAGGATCCGAGGGTATTGAATCTGCATTCCGCTTTCCTTTTTCCTCATAAGAGTGCTTTTTCACAGCCTGTGCACCACCTTTTCGAGCCATCACAATGAATACATAATGGAATTGAATGGATTTGTGAGATGGATTTTTTTTTGGAACGGAGCAAACGGTGTAAAGAGGGAGAAAAAAATAGAATTTTTGAAACTTGGTTAAGAAGTCAGGGATTTAATTTTCAAAAATCAAATACCAGGATTGTGGAAGCTAGAAGAATTCCATAAAATATGGATGATATTTTAAGACTGCATGTGGCTGGGAGAGACAAAAGAAGAGACATAAATGGGAAAGAAGAACGTGAATGGGAGAGAGAAGAGGAGACGTGAAGAGAGAGAAGAGAATCTTTCTTTGGTTTGCGTAAGTACAACAGACTTTTGCCTTTATTGAAGAGAGATAAGAGAATGCGTAAGTACAACAGACACTTTTTGCCTTTGGTTTGTCGTTCTTTGCTTTTCTCCTGTTTTTTTAAAACGGATGCATGGTAAGTCAAAGCCTGTTCCTTTTTTTTAAAAAAAAATGCATGCGTGAGTTGCTTTTTGCCCGTTCTCTCTTTTGCATTTCTCGTTTTTTTTGTTTGAACGGCCTTTTTGGTTTGCTGTCCTTTTTCTCCTTTGTTTTGATTTTTTTTTTTTTGGTTTTCTCTGTTTGCCGTTCTTTCTTTCGTTTTTTTTTGGTTTTGCCGTACTCACTTTTTGCCGTGCTCCTTTTGGTCTTTTTTTTTACAGATTTTTTAAACTCTTATTAAACAGTTTTATGTTTTTTTTGTTTTAATGGTTTTATTGCTTTTTTTAAGATTTTTTAAACTCTTATTAAATAGTTTTATTTTTTTTTAATTTTTGTTTTAACTGTTTTATTTTTTTGATTTTTTAAAAACTCTTATTAAATAGTTTTATTTTTTCTATTTTTTATTTTTATTTTAACGGTTTTATTGCTTTTTTAATTTTTGTTTTAACTTTTTTGTTTTTTTGATTTTTTAAAAACTCTTATTAAATAGTTTTATTTTTTTCTATTTTTTATTTTTATTTTAACGGTTTTATTGCTTTTTTTAATGGTTTTGTTTTTTTAACAAAAACAACCTTATTTGAAAAATAAAACTAAAATTGGCAGAATATATCATTTTAAAATTATCAACACAAGATATAATATTTACATAAATGCATGTGTCATGAAAAAGGATCAATTACACTCAATTCCCTTCTTATGTGAAGAGATTTTTCAAAGGGAAGTGATTTTGTAAAAATATCTGTCAATCGATCTTCTATGGGAATAAATTCAATAGAAATTTCGTTTCGTGATACATTATCCCTTAAAAATGATGTCTCACCTCAATATGTTTAGTGCGTAAATGTTGTACAAGATTGTTAGATAAATTTATTGCCCTTGTGTCATTACATCTAATCGGAACTTTTATATATGACAATCGATAATCACACAATTGTTGTTTCATCCACAAAATTTGGGTACAACAACTAGCACATGCAATATATTAAGCCTCTACAGTTGATAATGCAACTAAGCTTTGTTTCCTAGAGTACCATGATATAATCATACCACTCAGAAATTGACAAGTACCAATTGTACTTTTTCTATCCACTTTATAACCTGCAAAATCTACATCTGAATATCCAACTAAGGTAAAAGTGGATTCTCTAGGATACCAAATGCCCAAGGTGGGTGGATCAACAAGGTATTTAAATATACGTTTAACAGCACTCATGTGTGATTCCTTTGGATTTGACTGAAAACGTGCACACATACAAACACTAAACAAAATATCAGGTCGACTAGCAGTTAAATACAAAAGTGAACCGATCATGCTCCTATATAACTTCTGATTTACTGGCTTACCTGATTCATCCTTATCCATTTTTATGCTTGTACTCATGGGGGTTGACATATGCTTTATATTTTCCATTTTGAACTTTTTCAACATTTACTTGATATATTTTTTTTGAGAGATAAAAATACCTTCTTTTGTTTGTTTTACTTGAAGTCCTAGAAAGAAAATAAGCTCACCCATCATGCTCATTTCAAACTCACTCTGTATCAATTTTTCAAAATTCTTTCAATACACCTCATTAGTAGACTCAAAAATAATATCATCCACATAAATGTATACAATCAAAATATCTTTGTGAATATTTTTGATAAATAAAGTAGTATCAATCTTGCCTCTTTTGAATTTTTTCTCTAGCAAAAACCCACTAAGTCTATCATACCAAGCTCTTAGAGCTTGTCTTAATCCGTAGAGAGCTTTTGATAATTTGAACACATAATCAGGGTGTTCATGGTCTTCAAAACCTGGTGGTTGTTTGACATAAACTTCTTCATTTATCAAACTATTCAAGAATGCACTTTTTACATCCTTTTGAAAAAGTTTAAACTTTCTGAATGATGCAAATGCAAGTAACATTCTAATAGCTTCAAGTCTAGCTACAGGTGCAAAAGTCTCATCAAAATCAATACTATCTTCTTGATAGTAACCTTGTGCAACTAGACGTGCTTTATTTCTAACAATGATCCCAGACTCATCAAGTTTATTTCTAAAAATCCATTTTGTATCAATAACTGGATGATCATTGGGTTTAGGTACAAGTGTCCACACATTATTTCTTTTAAATTGATCTAGTTCTTCTTGCATAATAATTATCCAATTTTCATCAGATATTGCTTCATCAACTTTTTTAGATTCAATGCGAGAAATAAAAGCATAATGACCCAAGACATTTTGAAGTGAATTTTGAGTTTTGACTTTGTCATAAACATCGCCAATAACTAAATTAAGTAGATGATTTTTATGTATTTGCAGATTTAGAGATTTTCTTAGAATATTACCTACACTTACCATTTCTTTATCTCTCAATGTTTTCTGCATGTCAAGAATGTTTTCTTCTACATCTGAAAAAATAACCTTTCTCGGCCTGGTGTTAGATTCATCAAAGGTGACATATATTGACTCTTCAACTATGCAAGTTCGCTTATTATAGACTCGGTATGCTTTGCTGGAAGAAGAATAATTAAGAAAAATGTCTTCATCACTTTTATAATCAAATTTACCTAGGTCATCTTTTCCATTATTTAGTACAAAACATTTACAACCAAAAGTATAAAAATATGCAATGTTTGGCTTTCAACCTTTCCATAATTCATATAGAGTTTTCTTTAAAATTGGATGAATATAAACACGATTTATGATAAACATGCAGCGTTTACTGCTTCAGCCCAATAGCTATGTGACAAATCAGAATCAATTAACATTATTCTAGCCATTTAAATCAATGTTCTATTCTTTCGTTCAATAACTTCATTTTGTTGTGGTATTCTAGGAGCTGAGAAGTTATGATTTATTCTAAAACTGTCACAAAATTTTGTAAAATGGTGATTGTCAAATTCTCTTCCATGATCACTTTGAATTGCAAATATTTTCAATCCACGTTCATTTTGAATTTTGTGATAAAATTTTTGAAATAAATTAAAACATTCATCTTTGCTTTCTAAGAACAATACCCATATATATCTTGAAAAATCATCGACAATAACATAGGCATAATGTTTTTCAGCCAAACTTCTAGTCCGTATAGGTCCAAATAAATCCATATGCAGTAATTGCAGAGGTTCTGTTGTTGACACAATATCTTTTGATTTGAAAGAAACCTTCTTTTGTTTTCCAAATTGATAAATATCACAAATATATTTTAAATTAATTTTGAGTTTGGTAAACCATCAATAAGATTAAACTTTTGCAGTTTCTTTAATGTGTGAAGGTTTGCATGTCCTAATCTTCTATGCTAAATCAGAATCTCATCATCTAGTACAGATAAGTACTTTATATGGTCTACACTAAGATATAGAATATACACATTTGCATTCCTTTTTCCACAGCAAATATTATTCTCATATTATCACGAACTATATACATATCAGACTTAAACACAACATTAAGGCCTTTATCACAGAATTGACTAATGCTTAAGAGATTGTGTTTAAGCCCTTCTACATAAAACACATCATTTATTTCAATGCCTCAACAACTTACTGTACCCATACCTCTGATGAAACCTTTATTGTTGTCTCCAAAAACCTTACCTTTATTTTGCATTTCTAAGAACTTGAATGTATTTTTATTTCCGGTCATATGATGTAAACAACTACTATCCATATACCATCTTATTTGGCAAGTTGACTTCATGCATTCCTGCAAAATAAATTTTTTTTTACTATTTTGGTACCCATTTCATGGGTCCAAACTAGTTAGTATCATGATTATGTATTTTAGGTTTCCAAACCAATTTTGCTCTAAATGTTTATAGTTTTCTAGCTGGGCAAATATATGAAAAATATCTAAAATTACAATAAAAATTGCAAATTCCATTTTGATTTCTAAAAATTTTATTAGACTTTCTATTATTTAATTTTTTGTTTTCTTTTATTTAATTTTTCAAAATTTCATTTTCCTTAGCAAGAGATTTTATTTGCATTTGCAAATTCATATTTTTTCTTTTTCACATCTGAGATCAATTTTTAATTTTATATATTTATCTGACAAAGTGGTAAATTCTCCAACTAGTTCAGCATATTCTTATTCTAATTGATCAGTTGTATAACTTACCTCAGAATGTTCAAATTCATCTTCATGATTTGCCATAAATCCTAAATGTGATGCAAGATTTGCTTGATCATCATCAGATCCTGAAGTGACTGATAGCGAAGTATCACTATCACACCATGCTCCATAGCTTTAATTTTTTCTTTTATTGAAATCTTTCTTTTCAACAGGAGATGGGCATGCATTCTTAAGATGTCCAAAACCTTGATAGTTATAACACCTTATTTTATCTCATTCTCTTTTCTCAAAATCTTTCCTCTGGTCCTTCTGTTCTCTTTTCTTTTCAAGTTGTCGTTGTATCCTTCTAGCGGCTGCATTCCTGTTGTTGTTGTTGTTGTTGTTTCCTTGATTTCGAGTGATGAACCGTCTTATCTTTTTTGTCAACATAGCAATGTCTTCATCTTCATCACTTGCATTATCATCAGAATGATCAGAGAAAACTTTGAGACTAATTATCTTTTTACCTTTTGGATCATTATCATCATTTTTCTTCATAATGATCTCATGTGTCATAAGGGAGCCTATTAATTGATCTGCAAACATGGTTGTTAAATCTTTGGCCTCCTCTATGGCTGTAACCTTTGCAGTCCAAGAAGAAGAAATTGATCTCAATATCTTTTTTACATGTTCCTTTGCTTCAATAGACTTACCAAGTGCTTTCAAGGCATTAATTATGTTGGTGAATTTGCAAAACATCTCAGTAACAAATTCATTAGATTTCATCATAAAAAGTTTATAATCATGCATCAACATATTTATCTTGGACTCCTTAACTTGAGAAGTACATTCATGTGTTACAATGAGTGTATCCCAAATCTCTTTGGTTATGGCACAAGCAGATACCCTATTAAATTCAGATGGGCAAAGTGCACAATATAAAACATTTAGAGCTTGGTTTCGGGACGAAAGCTATTGTAAGGGGGGGAGGATTGTGAAAACCCAACCTAAGTAGGATTCAATGTATGCATTGAACATTTACATGTGATTTATATGTAAATTTATTGAATTTTGAATGATTTTTGTGATTTTGCTAAACTATGGTAATTAGGGCTAATGATTAACAATGATGATTCAAGTGATCATTATAAGCTGATATGGGTCAAAGGGATTAAAGTAAATTATTGGTGATTGAAATACACCAATATGTTATAGAAAATCATCTTAAATGAATTGATATGAATTATGAGAATTTAAAGGATAATTATCAAGTTAAGTGGAAAAATACTAGAAATTTCATAACTCAACGCCTGTAAGGTGGATTCAAGTGAAATTTGATAGGAATGTTGATGACAATGGGCTTGATATTATGAGATTATTGGGTTATGAAAATCCTTGATGAAATTAGTGTAATGATTTATTGATTATATCTCAAATCCAATCGTTAACTTCAAACGGCTATAACTTGAGCTAGGATAATCGGATTAAGATGAAATTTGAAACGGTTGAATGAAATTATGAGATTAATATTTTGGAAGGTTTAGATTAAGCATATTATGTTGGAAAAATACCTGAATTGGAAAAGGTGTGTATAGTTGACTTTTACACCTCAATAATACCACACATTAATGGCTAGAGTACATGGATTAAATGCAAATTTTTAATGGAAAAATGTGTCAAATGCAGCTTGATTTCAGGGTAATTTATGCATTATTTTAAAATGCAAAAACTCCATGAATTATCTCTGCATTGACGTCCATATTAATGGGGCTAGGAAGAGCTCACATGAGCATAGGTGAGGTGGTAATGCATGGACGTCCAAGTACTGTTGCTGCTGGATTTTTTTAATTTTTAATTTTATAAATTATGCACATAAATAATTGACATGTTGGGACACATAAACATGCATTTATTCATGTGAAAAAAATCCCAGCAAAATCGTTAATGCAGCTACTCATTGATGATGCAAAAATGGACAGCATGGTGTCATGCATATGGCGTGCAATGGTTGGTGCTGTTGCTGCCATTTTTGTTAATTTTTTAATGCAAAATTAAAGGTTAAACTAAATTCTAATTAAGTGTAGAATTTACCCTCAAATTAAGGTTATTAAAAATTAGAAAAAATATCGAAATGGACAGCAATGTGGATGTGATTATGTGGACAGTTGTATGGTCATGATCTTGAGCAGATTTTTGGCTTTTAAAAAATAGTAAAAATATTTTACTTGGCTGTAAATTACACAACACATTAAGGGGATAAAATTGCATTGAATGTCTGTGGAAAATCAGCAGCAAGTGGGGTCCACATCTGGAGCAAACTAGCCTTATAAAAGGGGTTGAAAGGCCAAGTGGGAGAGAGCTTGGAAAGAAAAATTTCTAAGTGCTCAAAACCCATTCTCCCCATCACAGCAACCCACGTCCCACCTTAGGCCAGCAAGGAGGAAGAAAAGGGAAGAAAAAAAGAAGGAAAAAGAAGTGAAAAAAGGAAGAGAAAGTTAGCTCAAGTGATTAGGGTTTGATCTTCATCAAACAAGTAATTGGATGTGATAAGTTGAGCTTTTCATTTTAAGTGTTAAACTCCAAATTTTTGGATATGAATTTGATGCATTAATTTTTCTTGAATATTTATTCAACATGCCTTTTGATCAAGTATTGAATGGGTATTAAGATTTATTTATGAATTTCAATGATTTAGGTGGTTGAGATGGAGAATAGAGTGGATTATGAGTTGAAAAATCAACTTAACAAAACCTAAATTCAAGTGAGAAGTTGTTGTATTGGATTGATGTTATGTTTAGGCTATGAATTATGTTTTGATGAATTATTTATGTGGATTTAAGCTTAAGATATGAATTTTAGAAAGAATAGAATGCAAAGTGATGTATATGACCCAATTCTTCCATTTTTATGCTAAAAATGGTATGGAAATAAGATTAAATGATATATGAAAGTCATGTAGGGTAAAATACCCTAGAGTTAGGGTACTATGGATGTGAAACCCTAACCCATGTAGGACCCATATGTATGTATGAACGTGTATATGATGGTTATTTGTGGATTATGGAATTATGAAGGCATTATGTGATTTTTGCTAATTATGACAATTAGGGTTATGGGTTAGCAATGATGATGTGATTAATGATTTAGAGCTAAAATGAGACAATGGGTTTAGAATAAATCATTTGTGATTTAAATGTGAAAATATATCATGAAAAATTATTTTCCATTATTTAAAATGAATTATGGAGATTAATATGGAAATCGACAAGTTTGTTGGAAAATATTGGAGTTGGCCTATAAGGCGGATTCAAGTGAAATTCGAAATAAAAATTAGTAATGATGGGCTTGGTATTATGAAATGAATGGATTATGAAAATCCTTGATGAAATGAGAATTATGAATTTTTAATCATATATCAATTTCAACCGTTAACTTCAAATGGCTATATCGGGAGCTAGAAAACTCGGATTGAGATGAAATTTGAAACGGTTTAATGAAATGGTGAGATATTTATTTTGAATGGCTTGGATTAAGCATGACATGTGGGGAAAATGCCAGCATGGAAAAAGATGAGCATGTTTGACCTATGCTCCACAAAAGTACTATGCCATTAATGCTAGAGTACCATACATAAATGCTTGATGGAAAGGGAATTTGAGGTGGAAAATTGCAGGCCATTCCTTGGGTATTTTATGTAATTATTTGAAAAGCATAAATATGGAAATTATCCATTCAATCAATGCATGGAATGATGAAGCTAGGTGAGTGTAGCCAAGGTGGCCATAAGGGACTTCCAAGGGCTGTTTTGGTGCTTCTTTTTTATTTTTGCATTTCTTAAAAATGCCTAAATGTTGCAGGGATGCAAGTACATAAATTATGCAACCAATTATACAAAGTTACAGCAATAAAAAAATATTTAAGTGCAGCTACATGCAGCTGAAATAAATGGACAGCATGATGGATAGGTTGACGTGCAGAAATGTGAGTTATTGCTGCCATTTTTATAATTTTTTTAACACCAAATTAATGCATGAATTAAAGGGTAATTAGAGTCATAAATTACCCACGTTTTTGAAGAGAAAAAAAATAGAAAATGGGCAGCAGCTGGGACGTGAATTGGAGACCACATGGACGGTCAAAGATGATGCAGATTTGGTAATTTTTGTAAATGGTAAAATGCAATTTTACTTGGCTGAGAATTACCCACCTCATATGGTAGATAAGGGTTCATTTAAGGGGTGTGGAATTGCAGCACCAAGTGGGCCCCATAGCTGGAAAAAAATCCAGCAACATATATAGGCCATGCACGTTGAAAGGAGGAGGATTTTTGGGAAAAACTCTAAGTGCTGAAAACGTCCAAGGGGAACCAGCAGCTCACATCCAAAAATTCCAGCAAAAATAAGAAGAAACCAAGGGAAAAAGAAGGAGAATTTGAAGAAGAAATCATCTCAAAAGATTAGGGTTTGAGTTAGCTCAAAAAACAAGTATGTGATTGATTTTAAGTTGTTTGACTTGAGTTTCTAAACTCAAAACTTGGAAATGAAAGACATGCTTAAAGGATCTATAAAATGATGTTTCAACAGGCCTTTGCATGAACATGGAATGGGTATTAAGTTTTAAGAATGAATTTCTAAGTTAAGATTGATGAAAATGGAGTTAAGCATGTGTATTAAGTGGAAAATCCAAGTTGTTAAACCCTAAATATCCAAGACAAGTTTCTGTTTTGATATGATGATGTGATTAAGCTATGAATCATGTATTTATGTCAAATATATGAGGGTTTATGCTTAAGTGATGAATTTTTAAAGTTATGAAATGCAAAACATGGATTTTGACCTAATTTCTTAGTTTTGGGTTAAAAATGTTATGGAAATGGACTTGCATGTTTTAAGAATGTTATGTAGGGTAAAATACCCTAGGTTTAAGGTATGATGGATTCCCAAAAGATTTGGGAGAAATAAACCCTATAACTGATTTTTATGAATTTTATGAAAGAACGTCAAACCGACGTGAAACGGGACTCAAAACATGTAGGCTACTTGCTGTTTTGAGAAATGATAATGTATGGATGTTAATTATGTGTTAAATCCATAAATATGGATTAGGAAAAATGGATTTATTTTCTGAAAATTCGGAATTATATGACTGCATAGAGTCATGTGTCGAAAGACGCGTAAAACAGGTGAAAAACGGGTTCCAAACTTGTTGTTTTGGAAACCTATGGGTGAATGGATTTAAATCCCGTGAAAATACCTTGAATGAAGTGTTAATTAAGGATAATTAAACCCCTGAAAATTGATTAAATTTTTGAGTTAGCAAAGTTTATGAAATGCATTGTGTTTATGTGCTAAATGAGCCTATATGAAGGGATAACGGTAAATGGGTGATGAATGACTTATGAAAAGTGATTTTATGCAAAAATGCATGAAAATGAAATGAATTTCATGATTATGTATCTGTTTGAGATGGTATGATATTAATTCCAAACTTTAGAATTTGATTTATGAAGCTAAGGCAATGCTATGTACGTAGAAGAAACACCCACGTGTGTATTTTGGAAAAAAATGGAAAAAATGGCAAAGTAAGCTTAATAAAGCTATGTATGATATTTATGGAATAAATTTTATGAGATTAAAATGAATACCCTAATTTTAGGGTTACGTGTATATGTTATGTTGTATGGTAGCCGAATGTGAAAAATGTGCTAATGTGTGCAAAATAAGCTATATATGTGTATGACGACTTATGAAGTCAAATGAATGATGGATGTATATGAAATGGGTTGAAAAACTAAATGAAATATGAGAAAAATGAAATGTATGAAAAATCATATCATTTTTGTGTAGGCAAAAGCAAAGAGAAAGTGGTGATGGAAATCTAAGAACTTCAGGTAAGCAAGCAGCTTTCTAAATGATTTTGGCTTTCATTACAAGGTATTTAAGGATGGCTATTCCTTGTTTATATGCGTATTAAAATGCTTATTTCTATTGAAATAAATGATTGCATATTGTTTCGCAATTATGCTTGAAATGTGATGAAGTATGGATTTGAAATGATGTTTCATTGAAATGGTGTTTAAAGAGGGATGGTGCAAAGAATTCTCTACATGAGAATGACAAGTTCCATATATAAGAGGGTATATAATGCCGGGGTGACTAAAATTCATGCGTGGAATGAAAATCAAGTAGGCTAGTCGAGGTACTAAGTGGACAAGGAGTCCCCCTTGACGTTGCCAAGTCGGAAGGTCCTGCGCCAAAGATGGAAAGGATCATGTTATGAAAGAGGGTTCCCCATGCTAGCGTACCATCACATGAAGGATAACGTCATCAATGGAAATGATAAATTTGCACATCCCATGTTTATGAATGGTTTACGTGAATGGTTTTTCATGAATGATTTTCATGAAATGTTTATGAAAGGTTTATGAAAAAGTTTCTGCTCCACAGGTAGTTGATCACTTGCTAAGTGTCTCTACTAAATGGAGGGAAATGTTTTTAAAGAGTGTTGCTTTCAAAATGAATTGCATGAAAACCCTAAGCTTGCTTATTGAGTTGAATTTCAACTCACGTTTTGTTTTCCAAACCCATAGACAGGGGAAAGGAAGGAGGCAAGGAGCACAGGTGGAGATTCAAGGATGAACGAATTCCATGAGTACCTGTATATGAACTTATGAATGTTAACAATTAAATTGTTATTCAATGTTGTAGAAGGATTATGTTATGTTTTATGCCTATGGATTGGCGAAAATTTTTTATGGGTAAATGCTAAGGCATGAAATATCATGATATGGTTAAGTATGAAGATTATGAGATGACATGTGTAACTCTCAAATGATATAATGGCCTAAAATGACATTTGATGGAAATAGAATGTATAAATGATATAAAATCCTAAGGAGTTAGGATTAACTGGATAAATATCCGTTAAAACCCGCCGTGTGACAGGGCAACAATCTTGATCACGTTTACTAGTCGAACGGTCTTGAGGTAAGGTTGTAACACTCGGGCTGGGGCGTTACAATGGATGACCAAAAGGATTTGGGAATATAAGCCCCAAATCTGATTTTATGAATTTTATGAAATGATGTCCAAATGGGGTGAAAACGGGACCCGAAATAGAGAAGTAAGTTGCTGTTTTGAAAAATATTTACTTATGGATGCTAAATATGTGTCAATACCTTAGATTTGGATTAGGAAAAGTTGGATTAATTGCTGAAAATTCGGAATTATAAAACTGTTTAGGGTTAAGTATCAAAAGATACGTTAAATGTGTGAAAAATGGGTTCCAAATTTGCGGTTTTGGAAACCTATGATTAGTGGATTAAACTTACATAAAAATACCCTAAATAAAGTGATAATTAAGGATGATTATCATGCTGAAAAATGGACAAAATTTCTAACTCGAAAATTTTTATGAAATGCATTATATATGTGTTGCCAAATGGGCGAATGTGAAAGAATGGACATGCATAGGTGATAAATGATATATGTAATTTAACTTTGTGCAAAAATACATGAAAATATGGTAAAATTCATGAATATATATATCTGTTTAGGTTGCATGATATTAATTTCAAATTTTGGAATTAACTAATGAAGCTTAAGGCGACAATGTGTGCATAAAATGAGCACCAATGTGCAAATTTTGAGAAAATAAATGAAAAATGGTGTATGGGAGCTAATGAATCTTTAAATGATAATTATTGGATGATTATTATGTAATTGAATGGTTACCCTACTTATGAGATTGAATATGTGATGTAGTAGCCGATGAAATGTGCAAATATGTGATATTTATGCCTAACGACTTGAGAAGTCAAATGGATGATGTATATTAATAAAAATGGGTTGGAAAACTAAGTGGGATGCAAGCAAAAGGAATATATGAAATATTATATTATTCTCATGTAGGCAAGAGCAAAGAAAAAGCAGACTTGGAAAGCTAAAGAAACGCAGGTAAGCAAGCGAACTTTCCAAAATATTGATTTCCTCCTATATTTTGAAAATGATAGCTTAAATAAAATGCCTTAAGGATTGCTTTATAGGAAGCAAACAATACTTTTTAAAATAATTACTTTATCGCAAGTGTTGCCAAGATTGGAAATATTTTATATTAATGATTTTAAGAGTTTGCTCACAGGTAAGCAACCCCTTCGAAATATTGTTTCAAAGAAATTTTATGAAATTTATGAACTTGTTTTAATAAGTTGGTTTCATAGTTACTTACAAGATAAGCAAGTGAATTTTCAAGCATAATGTTTATATTCAAGTATTAAAATTACTTGATCATTTTTATATTAATGATGTGGAGAATTGCTTATAGAGTAAGCAAGCTCAGTTCTTGAAAATATGATGTGGATTTTAAGATGGTTTTGTTGGTCCCGAGTTAATGGCAATTACCCAAGAGGGGAGGGGTGAATTGGGTATTTAAAAATTTACAACTTAAACTGAACTTTTATCCCGGATTATTCTAGTCCCCTTTATGAAGAAATGAAATAGAAAGCAATATAATGTAGAGAGCAAAAATATAAATCAACACACAAGATTTTAGAGTGGTTCGGGCAACCTCCCTACTACACTCTTCCAAGCTCACACCCCTTGTGACTTGGGTTCCACTATTGTATTTCACAAATACAATTAGAGCCACTGCTCTCTTCTAGATTCCAGCTCTAGGCGGCATCAACAAACCACAGCACAAGTAGGTGATGAGTTCCACTCCAATCACACACTACTTTGCTTACACTTGATCTTAGTTCCTCAAACTAAATCAAGTGCAATACAACAATAAGAAAAACAGAAAGAATCTACATGTTACTGTTGTGTAGAGACAGTTTGGCGCAGAGAAGAACTTGTAGAGTTGGCTTTGAAGGATCAACAGTTGAGCTCTTGCAGTTTGAAGCAAAGTTCTTCTTCTAAGGATTGGCTTGATCACTTAATGCTCTTGAAGGTAGGAGTTATGCACAGTTAATGATTTTCAGCTACCTCCCTCGTTCACATTGAATGCCTTTTATAATTGTGGAGGGAATCCGAACGTTTGAAGGTAGGTGGCGCACATTTAATGCGCCAACGTTCGAATAATTTCCGATCGTTGCGACCCAAGTCGCAGGTGGAGTTGACTTCGGGTACGACTTCGCCCAAGTCGCAGATGGAGTCGACTTCGGGTGCGACTTCACCTTTCCGTAGCGTCTTCAAGTTCCAGGTTGGGTCGACTTGGGCATCGACTTGACCCAAGTCGCAGGTGGAGTCGACTTCGGTGTGCCACTTCACTTCGTCAGGTGGCTTGATGAACTTGAAAAACTCCAGGATGCTTTATTTTACTTAGGCTTCTCCATTCCTTTAGTTCTTTTACATTTTTCATATCTTCTTGAATAATGTAATCTTAAACAATTCTTCTTGGTTGAGTTTATACATCCTGCTTGGACTTGGATTAATCTTCATATGTTTCAGTTTGAGCATCTAGGTTGCCTTGATCTTCATCTTCATACAGGTTTGTCTTGAAAATTGGTTAATCTAGCTTATCTTCTGAAAAATCACTTCTGCCCGATCGAAGTCGATGCCGGAGTCGACTTCGTCTTCGACTTCACCTCAAGTCGCAAGTGGAGTCGACTTGGGGTGCGACTTCGGCACTTCAGGGTCTTGACTTCAACTCTGGAAGGTTTTGTCATTTTGAAGTCGATGTTGGAGTCGACTTGGTCTGCGACTTCGACCCAAGTCGCATGCGAAGTCGACTTCGTTTGCCACTTCGGCAGTTCAGCTCTCCATTTTCAACTCTGGAAGGATTTGGCGCATTGAAGTCGATGTTGGAGTCGACTTGGGGATCGACTTGGCCTTAAGTCGATGCCTGAGTCGACTTGGAAATCGACTTATCCTTCCATGATCTATTTTCTTCAAATGTATGTCCCTTAAACACTTCCACAAGCATGTTAGTAGCTAAGACTTACTCGAATTGATTTGTTAATCATCAAAACATAGATTTAACTTATTTTCCACATATTTCCAACAATCTCCCCCTTTTTGATGATTGACAAAACCGATTTGAGTGTGTACTTTTTAATTGTATAAAAAACATGCTAAGTTTGCATTTTTGAAATGTTATCATACTTATGCTTATGCAAACTTTCAAGTTGAAAAAACATTCAACAAACATTCAACTTAACTTGTACTCTTAGCCTATTTAGACTTAAATCATTTGAACTCAAATCCTACCCTTCTCCCCCTTTTTGTCAATATATCAAAAAGTTAGAGGGTAAAGAAAGAGACAGGTGGGTTTGGTCCCCCTAAACAGGTGCTCCCCCTCAATTTGTGCTAAGTTAATTCAATCATTCTCATGTCATTTCTAATCTTGTAAAATGGTTCTTTTGCTAGAGGTTTTGTGAATATATCTGCAATTTGATCTTCAGTTCTTACATGTTCCAAACATATGTCATGATTTTCTACATGTTCTCTAATAAAATGGTGTCTAAGGTCTATATGTTTGGTCCTAGAATGCAATACTGGATTTTTGGTTAGACATATGGCACTAGTATTATCACATTTAATGGGTATATCTTTAAAATCCATGCCATAGTTCCTAAGTTGCTGTTTCATCCAAAGCAATTGGGCACAACAGTTCCCGGCGGCAATGTATTCGGCCTCCGCCGTAGATAGAGCAACACTAGTTTGTTTTTTTGAAAACCATGAAACCAACATGCTTCCAAGAAATTGACATGTTCCACTAGTACTTTTTCTATCTACTTTGTAACCGGCAAAATCCGCATCCGAGTAGCCGATTAGATCAAAATTAGAGCCCTTTGGATACCAAAGTCCTAAATTGGTAGTGTCAACTAAGTATCTGAAAATTCTTTTCACAACTACTAAGTGTGATTCTTTTGGACATGATTGAAATCTAGAGCACATACACACACTAAACAATATATCAGACCTAGAAGCAGTTAAATACAGTAACGAACCTATCATGCTTCTATACAATTTCATATCAACTATTTTTCCTTTCTCATCTTTGTCGATTTTGATTGTTGAGCTCATAGGCGTGTTTGCTCCTTTGCTATTCTCCATGCCAAACTTCTTCAGCATTTCTTTGATATACTTGGACTGGTTAATGAAGATTCCTTCATTTAGTTGCTTGATTTGCAGTCCAAGGAAGAAATTCAGCTCTCCCATCATGTTCATCTCAAATTCTTTCTGCATAAGCTCAGAAAATTCTTGACAAAGAGTCTCATTAGTAGCACCGAAAATAATATCATCAACATAAATTTGAATGATCAATATATCCTTTTCTTTATACTTGATAAACAAAGTGGTGTCTACCTTTCCTTTTTGAAAATCATGATCAATCAAAAATTTGCTTAATCTATCATACCAAGCCCTTGGAGCTTGTTTTAATCCATATAATGCTTTGGTTAGCTTGTACACGAATTTAGATTGATCTTTTTCTTCAAATCCAGGTGGTTGTTCCACATACACCTCTTCATTTATATATCCATTTAAAAATGCACTTTTAACATCCATTTGAAACAATTTAAAGTTCATGTTGTTGGAAACAATGTTTAAAGCAAAACAAAATTGACCAAAGCATGAGTTTTGATGATTAACAAAGTTAAAATTGAGTATAAGGTGATTACTGATGATTTTTCTTAATGATTTAAGGAATGAATTAGCCAAGTCAATATCCAAGTCGACTTGGACTTCGACTTAGGGTGAAGTCGATCCCAAAGTCGACTCCATATTCGACTTGAAATAGAACCTCACGGCAAAATTCAAATCGGAAGGAAAGCTGGTGAAGTCGCAGGCCAAGTCGACTCCACTTGCGACTTAGGAAGCCAAGTCGCAAACGAAGTTGACTCCAACATCGACTTGAGTCGGGAAAAACACTCCAGAGCTGATTTTGGGGCACCAAAATGCCGAAGTAGCAGACGAAGTCGACTCCAGGTGCGACTTGGGTGAAGTCGCAGATGGAGTCTTGTCAAAATTCAAGATACAGTTTCAAGCTCGCTTTGAAGATCAACTTGGGACTTCTCAAATCCAAAATCAAGAATATAAGCTCACTATCAATTCAAGTCTCTCAAGTCCAAGGCACAGCTTCGAACGTAGTTGAAGATGAAGAAGTTCAAGTCATGAAGACTACTATCAAAAGCAACTAAGACAAGTTCTTCAAGGAGTTTTGCAAATATTAGAAGCCATTTCAGAAGTAAATGATTCAAGAAGGAAAGCTAAGCAAGCTAGAAGAAATCAAGCAAGGACCAAACAAATTTCAGCACAAGAACAGGTCAAGTCGCAACCCAAGTCGACTCCAAGATCGACTTGAGGTCAAGTCTGAAACCAAGTCGACCTAATCTCAGACTTGGAACTGAAGTCGCAAACGAAGTCGACTCCAGTTGCGACTTGGGAAGCCAAGTCGTAAACGAAGTCGACTCCACCTGCGACTTGGGGAACCAACGTTCGAATTTTTGAACATTGAAACATTTATTGCGCGCCAACCACTTCTATAACGTTCATATCTTCCCCATTCTATAAATAGACACTCAAGCAAACGAGAAAATATACTCTACATTGTCTAAGGAGAGAAAAGAAGTGCAAACAAGAGCTTTCATTTGCTTCTCTCAAAATTTGAGTGATCTATACACATTCAAAGGAAGAAAAGAGCTTCAACTTGCAAATAGCTTCAAAGACATTCATTCGATTGCTTCTACAAGTTCTTCCTCAAGCTCAAAACTGCCTACACAACTCTGTAAAGTGTAGAATCTCCTTATTCTCATTATTCCTTGTTATTGGTTTTGGTTTGAGATTGTTGTAACAAACCAAGACATTGCAAGTAGAGTTGTGATTGGAGTTGAACTCATCACCTACTTGTATCAAGTGTACAAGCCCCCTAGAGCTAGAATCTAGAAGAGAGCATAGGCTCTGTTTGTGTATGCCTCCTAGAGCTGGAATCTAGAAGAGAGCGGAGTCTCCAAGTGTATTCGTGGAATACATAGTGGAACCCAAGTCACAACGGTGTGTGAGCTTGGAAGAGTGGAGTAGGGAGAGGTTGCCCGAACCACTATAAATCTTGCCTGTTGTTTTACTTCATTGCTTTCTTTACTTCATTACTCTCTATCAGTTTTATTCAAGGGGATAAAACTCTCAAGGGTAAGTTTTAATTTACCGAAGAATTTTTAAGAACCCAATTTACCCCTCCCCTCTTGGGTTTTGCCGTTAACTCGGGACCAGTCATTTACTAGGCCACCATTGTTTGATGGAAATAATTTCGACTATTGGAAGCTTCGTATGAAGCAACTCATCATGGCTATCGACATGGATTCTTGGATTGCAATCCAAGATGGAGTAACTTTGCCTACCGATGAAAGAGCTTCCAAGTGGACCGAAGAGGAAGTAAGAACCGTAAAGAGCAATGCTAAGGCTATGAATTCTCTATTTTGTGCTCTTACGGCTTCTGAGTATGATAGAGTATCATCTTGTCTAACCGCCAAAGAGATATGGGATACTCTAACATCTATTTATGAAGGAACCTCTCAAGTCCAAGGGACTAGGAGAAATATTCTGATAGGAGAGTTGGAAAGCTTTAAAATGTTAGATACAGAAAATATTTCTGAAATGTTTGCCAGATTCTCTAAAATTATTAACGCGTTAAAAGGTCTTGGAAAGGCTATCTCTGAACCTGAACAGGTTATGAAGATTTTGAGAGCTCTACCGGAGTCTTGGACTCCAAAGATTACTGCGATAGAAGAAGCCAAAGACCTCAACACATTGAAGCTAGAAGACTTAATTAGCTCATTAATGTCACATGAGCTAATCAAGAAAAGAAATGAAGATCAACACAGAGGCAAAAGAGCAATTGCCTTGAAAGCCGCACAAGACACAGACGACACCTCATCCTCTCAAAATGACGATGAGATTGCCCTACTCACAAAATATTTCAGAAAATTTGTGAGGAAAGGCAGAAATTTCAGGAATTTCAAAGAAAGAAGCTCCAGAGAGAAAAAGAAAGAACCAACCAAATGTTACCGATGCGGCGGTTCGGGACACATGCAGGCTCAATGTCCAACACCCGAAGAAAGCAAGGCAAAGGAGCAAAGAAAAGATCGAGGGGACAATAAAATATTTCAAAGAAATAAAGGAAGAGGCATGTACGTGAATGACGAAGAATCCACAACGAGTAGCTCCTCAACCGACGAAATCGAGGCGGAAGATTGTGCTAGAATATGCTGCATGGCGCAAATCGAACAAGAGGAACAAAACTCAACGAAGTGCACAAGCAATGAAGAGGTAATTTCCAAGTCTTGCCATTCTCAATCAAGTTACTCTTCTTTTCAAGAATGCCTCAAATGTGCTGAATTAGAAGAACTGCAAGTTGCTTATGATTCACTATATGAAGAAATGAAGAAATTAGGGGTGCGTTTGTTTGGGGCCAAAACTTGTCAATTAAAACTTTTCAACACAAAACTTTTCACTCTTCATAACTACTCTATTTTTTAATTATTTTTTCACATTTTTCTATACAAACTACCCTACTTTTCAATCATTTCTACACAACTACCCATACAACTAACCTATCTATTTTAACTTTATTCTCTTTACTCCTCATCATTACCCCTATTATATCACATCATTTTCTATCAATTTGACAACTTCTACCTCTAAAACTTTTCATCAAAAGTTTTACCTCCAACCAAACACACCCTAGGAAGCAAGTTTACAATTAAGAAAAGACAATGTGATGCAGCAATAATTGTAAATGGTAAACTTGCAGAGAAATTAGACAAACTGAAAGATGAAAATGACTTGCTGAAAAAGGAGAACGGATCATTAAATGAATCATTAGCTAAGTTCTCTAATCCAGGAGAAAATGTAAAAATATTTTTGAACATGACCTCTCAAACAAATAAAAGAGGTCTTGGTTACTATACATTTGAGCAAAAAGAAAGTGGCGAATCGAATGTGCCAATGCTTGGGAAATATCAAACCAAAACTGCACCTATATACAAGCCACAAAAGAAAAATTTTATGTGGACTAGAAGGCCAACGTTTGAACCATTACATACTTGGAGGCCTACTCCAAGATTACCTATGGCTTGCAATTTTTGCAATAAAACGGGTCATACAATCTATAAATGTAACTTTAAGAAGCTATATGATCATGATACAAAATTAGTTTGGGTTCCAAGGAACACAAGATTTGGGCTTTCTAAATTAGAACTACAAAGATTGAATCATTTTACTAACCCAAATGGACCCATAAAATGGGTACCAAAGAGATAAGATTTACTTGTTTATTTTTCAGACATGTTTTAAGGCAAAGGCAAACAATGTATGGTTCATGGATAGCGGTTGTTCAAGGCATATGACTGGAGAAAGAGGTTTATTTCATAAACTTACGCCTTGCAACAATGGAACAGTTGCCTTTGGTAATAATGAAAAAGGTAAAATTAAAGGTAAAGGAAAAATACACAGTATTTCAAATGCATGCATGGAAGATGTTTTGTTTGTTGAAGGACTCAAGCACAATCTAATGAGCATTAGTTAATTATGTGACAAAGGATATAAGGTTGTGTTTGAATCATCTATATGTAATGTATTTGATGGAGAACATATCATGTTTAGTGGAAAAAGAAATGGAAATGTATATTTGGTTTCACTAGATGAACTAAATGGTCAATGTCTAATGGCCATTGATAATGATCCATGGGTTTGGCATAAAAGGCTTGGACATATAAACATGGGAAATATAAAGACCCTATGGAAAAAGAGTATGGTAGAAGGATTACCAAGATTGAAATATGATAAGGATAAAATTTGTAAGGCATGTCAATTATCAAAACAACCCAAGATGCCTTTCTCTACCAAAAAGAAAATTTCCACCACTAGGCCACTTGAATTGCTACACATGGATCTATACGGGTCATCCGATATTTTAACCATTGGTGGAAAGAGATATGTGTTTGTAATTGTTGATGATTTTTCAAGATTTACATGGATAATTCTCTTAGCTAGCAAAGATGAAGCCTTCTCTATGTTTGCAACCTTTGTAAATTTGGTGCAAAAAGAAAAACAAAGTACTATTGTAACTATAAGAAGTGATCATGGTGGCGAATTTGAAAACAAACGATTTATAGAATTTTGTAATGAAAAAGGAATTCATCACACATTTTCTGCACCAAGTACTCCACAACAAAATGGAGTAGTTGAAAGGAAAAACAGAACTATACAAGAGATGACTAGAACCATGCTAAATGAGAGCAAACTATCCAAGAAATTTTGGGGTGAAGCTGTAAGTACAGCTTGTCATGTTTTGAATCATGTTACCATTAGAGCAATCTTGAAAAAGACCCCATATGAACTATTAGGGGTGGGAATCGGGGCGGGTCGGGACGGGTCAGGGTGTGCCCAACCCTGACCCTACTTTTCAAAAATCTTGTTTGACCCTTATTTTATACCGGGTCGGGACAAGGTCGATCTGACCCTTACTTTTTTCTAATAGGGCTCGGAATAAAATTCGGGTCGGTATCGGGTCAACGGGTCGGGTAAAAACTGCGGGTCAAGTAAGAAATTTTTAAAAATTTATGAACCTATCAAGTATAAATACAAATCTATATTAAATTTAATTATTATATGCTTCGATCTATTACTAATTAGTCAAAGTAAAATATAAATATTTAAATAAAATATGAATATTAATATTGAATGATGATTTTTTTTTTGTGAGAGAAAAAAAAAGGTCCGCTAGGTAGGTCCACCAGCCCCGAGAATTAATGTTGCAAATCAGTGCACATGGCCGCATACGTACATATTTTCTTACGTTGCCAGAGCACGTTTCTTCTCCAGCCGCACCAAGGATTGATCTTCTTTGAGCCCAATGAAAAATAGATCCCTATTGCCCGTGATTCTATCACTACCGACCGGCGAAAAAAAAAAATTCCACTTCAATCGTTTTTGCCGCTACTGCTGCCGGGCGAAACCCATCTTCTCCAATCAGGTGAAAACCCAACGGAGCAGCAGTGCTGTTGCTGTCGCCGCCCAAAGATCTAAACCAGCGAGATTAGTGCCAGCCATCTCATATCTGAGCACTCCTAGTGCCGTTAGCAGATTGTCTTCTCCGATTTGCAAACCCATCAACAAGTTTTCTCTGATTTACAAATTTCCTCTCCGATTAGCGAACCCATCCCGAATTTTCTCCGATCTGCAAACCCTCGACCGTCGATCTTTATGGCTGCCCCATGCATCTCAGCCATCTACAGCACAGTCGCCCCGCCCCGCCCCGCCGTTCTTTAAAAATATCGAATATCTGACCCGCCCCGCCCCGCCGGGTATGTTAACCTGTCCCGCCCCGGTATTAAATAGGGTCGGGACGGGGCGGGTCACGGGTCGACCCGCCCCGATTCCCACCCCTATGAACTATGGAAAGGAAGGAAACCAAATATTTCTTATTTTCATGCTTTTGGATGCACATGCTATGTTTTGAATAATGGAAAAACCAACTTGGGAAAACTAGATGCTAAAAGTGATGAGGCAATATTCCTTGGTTACTCATCAAATAGCAAAGCATATAGAGTATTCAATAAATGAAACCAAGTGGTAGAAGAGTCCATACATATTGTCTTTGATGAGTTTAACCAAACTCCTAGAAAGAAGGATGAATTAAGTGATACAGATGTGACAAAAGGAAAAGAACAACCAAAGGAAATCGAGCTCAAGCCAGAAAATCTCATGGAGGAAGAGGTAAGTGAAGGTAATGATTCTTACAAACCTCCAACTGATTTAAAGTTCAAAAATGCCCATCCAATTGAGCAAGTCATTGAAAATGTATATGAAGGAGTGAAGACTAGAAGATCAAAACAAAACATTTGTGGTCAATATGCTTTTGTATCAAAAATTGAACCAAATACTATATATGTTTCCTTTACCTTTGATTTTACCTTTCTCATTATTACCAAAGGCAATCGTTCCATCGTTGCAAGGCTTAAGTTTATGAAATAAATTTCTTTCTCCGGTCATATGCCTTGAACAACCGCTATCCATGAACCACACGTTGTTTACCTTTGCCTTGAAACATATCTGAAAAATAAACAAGTAGATCTTATCTCTTTGGTACCCATTTTATGGGTCCATTTGGGTTAGTAATATGATTCAATCTTTGTTGCTCTATCTTAGAAAGCCCAAATCTTGTGTTTGTTGGAACCCAAACTAGTTTTGCACCATGGTTGTACAGTTTCTTAAAGTTACATTTGTA
Organism: Annona cherimola; assembly: GCA_030490835.1. NCBI lineage: Eukaryota > Viridiplantae > Streptophyta > Magnoliopsida > Magnoliales > Annonaceae > Annona > Annona cherimola. Next base: position 81,184,700 of record CM059974.1, read on the forward strand.
GGCTTTATGACCCATTTTATTGCAGAAATTGCAAGCCATTGGTAATCTAGAAGTAGGCCTCCAAGTATGTAATGGTTCAAACGTTGGCCTTCTAGTCCACATAACATTTTTCCTTTTTGGCTTGTATATAGGTGCATTTTTGGTTTGATTGTTCCCAAGTATTAGCACATTCGATTTGCTACTTTCTTTTTGCTCAAATGTATAATATCCAAGACCTCTTTTATTTGTTTGAGCGGTCATGTTCAGAAATATTTTTACATTTTCTCCTGGATTAGAGAACTTAGCTAATGATTCATTTAAGGATTCGTTCTCATTTTTCAGTTTCTCTACTTCTTTCACAAGCAATTCATTTTCATCTTTCAATTTTGATGATCTTTCAGCTAGTTTTCCATTTACAATAATGACGGAGTTACATTGTTGTTTCTTCAATGACAACTTGTTTCCTAGCTTTTTGATTTCCTCATATAATGAATCATATGCAAGTTGTAGTTCTTCTAATTCAGCACATTTGAGGCATTCTTGAAAAGAAGAATAACTAGATTGAGAATGACAAAGTTTGGAAGTTACCTCTTCATTGCTTGTGCACTTTGTTGAGATGGTTTGTTCTTCCAAAACTTCCGTTGTGTTCAAACACAACAGATTTTCTTCTTGTTCGATCTGTGCCATGCAGCATTTTCTAGCACAATTTGCCGCATCAAATTCGTCGGTTGAGGAGCTGCTTGTTGATGAAGTTTTTTCATTGACGTACATGCCTCTTTCCTTTGGCCTTTGGTATTTTCTGTTTTCATGTCTTTCCCTCCTTTCTTGTTGATCTTTTGATTTCTCTTCCGGCGCAGGACATTGAGCTTGCATATATCCCATCCCGCCGCATCTATAGCACTTTGTTGGCTCCTTCTTCTTCTCTCTTCGTGGTCTTTCTTTGAAGTCTTTGAAGTTCCTTTCTTTTCTCACAAACTTTCGAAATTTGCGAGTGAGTAGTGCTATATCTTCATCATCGTTGTGAGATGAGGAGGTAGATTCTTCTGAGTTGTGGGTGGCCTTTAGTGCAATAGCTTTCTTCCCTTTGTGATTATCTTCATTTCTTTTCTTAATTAGCTCATGTGACATTAGTGAGCTAATAAGGTCTTCTAGCTTCAATGTGTTCAAGTCCTTTGCTTCTTCTATTGCAGTAATTTTTGGAGTCCATGATTCGGGTAGTGCCCTTAGAATCTTCATGACCTGCTCCGATTCAGAAATTGCTTTTCCAAGACCTTTCAAAGCATTAGTAATTTTAGAGAATCTAGCAAACATTTCAGAAATATTTTCTGTATCTAGCATTCTAAAACTTTCCAACTCTCCAATCAAAATATTTCTCCTTGTCCCTTGGACTTGAGAAGTTCCTTCATATATAGATGTTAAAGTATCCCATATTTCTTTTGCGGTTAGGCAAGAGGATACTCTATCATATTCAAAAGCTGTAAGAGCACAAAATAGTGAATTCATAGCTTTAACATTGCTCTTTACAGTTCTTACTTCCTCTTCGGTCCATTTGGAAGCTCTTTCATCAATTGGCAAGATTACACCGTCTTGGATCGCAATCCAAGAGTCCATATCGGTAGCCATAATGAGTTGCTTCATACGAAGCTTCCAATAGCCAAAATTGTTCCCATCAAACAATGGTGGCCTAGTAAATGATTGGCCCTCGGCAAATGCGGGAACGAAAGTCGATTGGGATGCCATATCAATGAATCTCTTTGGTTTAACTCAAAGACCTGCTTTGATACCACTTGTTGGTCCCGAGTTAATGGCAATTATCCAAGAGGGGAGGGGTGAATTGGGTATTTAAAAATTTACAACTTAAACTGAACCTTTATCCCGGATTATTCTAGTCCCTTTTATGAAGAAATGAAATAGAAAGCAATATAATGTAGAGAGCAGAAATATAAATCAACACACAAGATTTTATAGTAGTTCGGGCAACCTCCCTACTACACTCTTCCAAGCTCACACCCCTTGTGACTTGGGTTCCACTATTGTATTTCACAAATACAATTAGAGCCACTGCTCTCTTCTAGATTCCAGCTCTAGGGGGCATCAACAAACCACAGCACAAGTAGGTGATGAGTTCCACTCCAATCACACACTACTTTGCTTACACTTGATCTTAGTTCCTCAAACTAAATCAAGTGCAATACAACAATAAGAAAAACAGAAAGAATCTACATGTTACTGTTGTGTAGAGACAGTTTGGCGCAGAGAAGAACTTGTAGAGTTGTCTTTGAAGGATCAGCAGTTGAGCTCTTGCAGTTTGAAGCAAAGTTCTTCTTCTAAGGATTGACTTGATCACTTAATGCTCTTGAAGGTAGGAGTTATGCACAGTTAATGATTTCCAGCTACCTCCCTTGTTCACATTGAATGCCTTTTATAATTGTGGAGGGAATCCGAATGTTTGAAGGTAGGTGGCGCGCATTTAATGCGCCAACGTTCGAATAATTTCCGACCGTTGCGACCCAAGTCGCAGGTGGAGTCGACTTCGGGTGCGACTTCGCCCAAGTCGTAGATGGAGTCGATTTCGGGTGCGACTTCGCCCAAGTCGCAAATGGAGTCGACTTCGGGTGCGACTTCACCTTTCCGTAGCATCTTCAAGTTCCAGGTTGGGTCGACTTGGGCATCGACTTGACCCAAGTCGCAGGTGGAGTCGACTTCGGTGTGCGACTTCACTTCGTCAGGTGGCTTGATGAACTTGAAAAACTCCAGGATGCTTTATTTTACTTAGGCTTCTCCATTCCTTTAGTTCTTTTACATTTTTCATATCTTCTTGAATCATGTAATCTTGAACAATTCTTCTTGGTTGAGTTTATACATCCTGCTTGGACTTGGATTAATCTTCATATGTTTCAGTTTGAGCATCTAGGTTGCCTTGATCTTCATCTTCATACAGGTTTGTCTTGAAAATTGGTTAATCCAGCTTATCTTCTGAAAAATCACTTCTGCCCGATCGAAGTCGATGCCGGAGTCGACTTCGTCTGCGACTTCACCTCATGTCGCAAGTGGAGTCGACTTGGGGTGCGACTTCGGCACTTCGGGGTCTTGACTTCAACTCTGGAAGGTTTCGTCATTTTGAAGTCGATGTTGGAGTCGACTTGGTCTGCGACTTCGACCCAAGTCGCATGCGAAGTCGACTTCGTTTGCGTCTTCGGCAGTTCAGCTCTCCATTTTCAACTCTGGAAGGATTTGGCGCATTGAAGTCGATGTTGGAGTCGACTTGGGGATCGACTTGGCCTTAAGTCGATGCCTGAGTCGACTTGGAAATCGACTTATCCTTCCATGATCTATTTTCTTCAAATGTATGTCCCTTAAACACTTCCACAAGCTTGTTAGTAGCCAAGACTTACTCAAATTGATTTGTTAATCATCAAAACATAGATTTAGCTTATTTTCCACATATTTCCAACAGGTTTTAATATAAGCAAGTCCATACAAGTGTGGTTTACAAAGAGTTTTATCTTGAAAGAGTTTGACTCTTTCATAAAATGATATTCAAAAACAAACCACGAAAATTCTATTTCTAAGGAGTTTTTTTGCAAAATGTAATTCTTTACAAAATGGTTTCTAGAAATAAATAGATGTTTTGAAATGGTTTCCATTAAATGTTATAAATTGAATTTATGTATGTGTTTTGAGATTTATGTAGGTGTTTTGAAATAATCTATCAAGGTGCTTTACAACTCTTAGAGTTGTAACACTTTGAAGATGCTTTACTCTGATGTTCCAAAAAGATTTAAGGGTGACCAGTCCTACAAAATGATTTGGTGGATTTTATGTTTAAATAATGATCAAAAGATTATGCAAATTCCTCTCTCTATATATAAGAGTAGCAAGGAAGTGACGTGGACGAGACAGATAATGCCATTACAATGGATGGAAGTGAGTTGCATATGTTTTGCTCATAAAAATGTTATTAAGAAAAGTTTTGTCTTCGTGAGTTTTGAATTAGTTCAAAAGCTTCTTAAAATGAAAATTTCAACAGTTGTTTAGTAAATCATTAAAGTTTTGCAAAATATTTTCTTCTCAAATATTTCAAATGTTTGGTAAAATAGATTTATTAAAATATTGCTAAACTCTTTAAGGGTGGTCATTCTAACATTAGGATTTGGAAATAGTTTACAAAAATATTTTATTTTCAAAACAACCACGCCCAGTTCTCAATTCGAGAAGGGCATAGTCTGTGGAGTGAGTGGTTTAAAATATTTTATTTTCAAAACAATCATGCCCAGTTCTCAATTCGAGAAGGACATAGTCTGCGGACTAAGTTGGCTTTATACATATCAAGCTGAGGCTTGATAAAAGGCACAGTCAAATGACTAAGCTAAGTTTTGTGAAAACCATTGTTAGCATATGAGTGTGCGCAAAACGATGTATGAGACTCATGGTGGAGGCGGTTACGGATCAAAATGATCGTAAACCAGAGATCACCTCTACCAATAGCCGAGTCGCTCAGGGAAGGCTGGAGGCCGGCGGCACCCTCTCTGAAATGGGAGAAAGCTCATGAGTAGACGCCTGGCTCGCGAGCTGTCTCATGAAAGGTTTCTTTTCTAGGGGAGGATGATCACTTGTTAAGTGTCACCTACTTGAGGGTCAGAGACATAGATCCATATGTTTTTGGGACATACATATGTTCCCTATGTTTTAAAAGTCCTAAAATGGGCACCTACTCTGTTTGGATTTAAATGGATTTGTGTTGGTTTTAAATGGATTTATGTTTAGTTTTCAGAAGATATCAAAAAAATATTTTAGGACATGAATATGTCTGCCATGTTGGTTTAAAAAGGGTTTGGTATCTTATATGCGGGTTAAAAGAGGTTTATATGGAAAAATATTTTTGGGCGTGAGAATTTTCGTATAGATAAAAGATTTCTATGCACATGCATTGCTTTTGAATAACCCCGAGTTGGGTTATAAAAAAATTTAAATGAATGGTGTTTTGGGACATGTAAATGTCCTCATGGGGAAAAAGGTTACAAGAAAGATGTTTTAGGACATACAATTGTCCTCATGCCATATGAAAAATATTTTTGGACATAGACATGTCCTCATGGTAGATGAAAAATATTTTGTGACAAACAGTTGTCCCCATGAAAAATGGTTTAGATGCATAGACATCACTTTTGAAAAACCTCGAAATGGGGACATTCACAAAGTCTTATGGGTATATTATAAGGAAGATTTGTATAAAAGGTTTCTTCCTATTGGTAGTTGATCACTTGACAAGTGTTTCCTATCGAATAGGCAAGGGATGCATTTAAATGAAAAAAAATAATGCGTGCTTACTGAGTTTATCAGTCACGTTTTGTTTTCCCAACCTTAGACAGGTTTAAGGCTCGAGGAAAGGAGCAAAGCTAAAAGATATTGGTATGTTTGAAGAATAAATGGATGAATGTATTGCTTATAATGAAATGAGTTTGATTATGTATGGTGTAAATAGATAAGTGATTATGTATAAAATTCTACCTGAATTTTTATTTATGAATACATATGCTGCCTACAATATGAAAGTAAAGATACTTGTACGATAAATTTTATGATGATATGGATGAGTCCACTATGAATGATGACAAGTATATGCTTATATGATGAAAGGAAAGAAAATTTTTTTTTTGGACGAGATCAAATTAAGAACCCGCCGTGTGATCAGGGCAACAATCTTGAACACATTTACCAATCGAAAACGGTCTTGGAGTAAGGCTTGTGGAGGCCTCGGGTCGGGGGCTTTTCAACAGGTACGACATGCATAATGCAATGTAAAAACCATGAAACATGTGCTTCATAGGATGGAAGCTAGCTAGGCAACCATTTGTCCTTGTCTTCTCCCATTTTAGGGAGGGCGCCGCCGGCCTTTGGCCTATCTTAGCGACTTGGCCACACTAAAGGGGGACAATAGGTCCGCTTATACCTTTCAGGTGGACCTAGTACTTTGTGCACATGAAACTTTCATAAAAACCATCTTTAACATGCTAGCATGATTTTTCATTCAGAAACTTAGAATCACATTATTTCTCTTAACATTTATCAAAGAAATTTCACAATATCATATTGTAAACAAAAGAATCATTTCAACACATATTTAACTAAGGAATGACCATCCTTAAATACTTCTGAAATAATTTCAATAATCTCATCCAAGTAGTTAGAGAAAAAGTTGCATTTATTTAAAATAATTTAGAAAACAAAATCATTTAAAAATTTACTTGCTAACCTGTCTCCCTTTGGCTTTTCGAGTTTGCCTTTTCTTTGCCCTTGCCTACATGAGAATGATATAACATTCATATATTTTTCTTTTGCATGCATCCAACTTAGTTTTCCAAACCCATTTGACTTATCAAGTCGTTATGCATATATGCACATGCTTGTGAATTACATCGGCTATTACACATCATATTTAATCCCATAAGTAGGGTAATCATTCAATCACTTAATAATCATTCAATAATCATCATTTAAAGGTTCATTACCTTCCATACACCATTTCTCACTTATTTTTCCAAAATTTTATACATCGGTGCTTATTTTAAGCACACGTTGTTACCTTAAGCCTCATTAATTAATCCCAAAATTTGAGATTAACCTTATGTAACTATACAGAAGTATATTCACGAAATTTATCATACTTTTGATGCATTTTTGCACATAATCAATTCACATAAGTCATTTACCACTTATGCATGTCCATCCTTTCACATATACCCATTTCACAACACATACATAATGCATTTCATAAAATTTTTCAAATCAGCAACTTAGTCCGTAATTCAGAATGATTAACATCCTTAATTAACACTTTATTTAGAGTATTTTTATGGAATTTTAATCCACTAAACATAGAATTCCAAAACAGCAACTTTGGAACCCGTTTTTCACACTTTCAACGTATCTTTCGGTACTTAACCCAAAACAGTTTTATAATTCCGAATTTTCAGCAGTTAATCCAACTTTTCCTAACCCAAATTCAGGGTATTAAAACATATTTAACATCCATAATTTAATCTCTTTCAAAACAGCAACTTCAATGTACATGTTGGGTACCCGTTTCATCCCATTTTGAATGTTCCTACTTAGGCCCTAAAATTCCAGATTTAAGGCAAGGTTAATTCATTCATTTTGGTCATTCAAAGTATCCTAAATTTAGAGTAATTTATCCTCTAAATCATCCATAATTCACTTAAGCATACTTATACAATATACATGTCACAAAAATATGGAAATCGGGTCATATACGTAACCTTGAATTCCATTCTTTCTAAAATTCATATCTTAGGCTTAAATCAACATATATATTTCACTAAAACATGATTAATAGCCTAAAAATGATACTAATCCAAAATAGAAATTTAATATAGGCATTTAGGATTTTTCAAGTTAGGTTTTCAACCCATATTCCATTCTAATCTCCATTTCAACTTCATAAATCATTGAAATTCATATATATCCCTTAATACTCATTCAATATGAAATCAAATGGCATTATAAATCGCCATTTAAGGATTCTTTATGAATCAAATTCATATCCAAAAGCTTGAGGTAGAAAACTTAGAATGAAAGGGTTTAACACATCACATATACTTACTTGATTATTGCAACTTTAACCCTAATCAACTCAAGCTTAATTTTCCCTTCTTTCTCCCTTTCTTTTTCCACCTTTTTTCCTCCATTTTTCTTCCTCCTTGCTGGGGTTCTCTTGGGCGTGCAAGGCTGCTAAGTTGTGGGGGTATTTGCTACTTAGAAAAATTTTTCTAAGTCTTTCTTCTCATGGCCATCCACCCCTACATATAAGGGCTGGATTTTCCAGCTTGTGGTCCCCACTTTGAGCATGATTTGAGATCATTTAAATGCTCATTTATCCCACTTATGTGCTGTCCAAATGGTGGCCAAGTATTAATATTTTTAACCATATTTTCAATATTGTAAAAATCTGCCCAAGATCACTTACCTAGCTGTCCATTGTGCATGTCCATACAACTGCCTCCTTTGCCAATTTTTTCCACACTTTGGTAGCCTTAACTTAATGGTAATTTATTTACCTAATTAGTAGCTAGCTCAGCTATTAATTTAGCATAAAAAAATTTAAAAAAAATCCAGCAGCAGGTCACTTGGACATCCATGTGCATGACACCCCTTGCGTCCACTATTTGATCTATCAATGTGCAGCTGATATCAACGATTTTCCATAAGTTTTTCCACATGAATTAATGCTCATTTGTGCACCCTTTCATGCTAGCTACTTAGGTTCATATATTATATAAATAAAAAAATTACAAAAATCCAAATGGAAGCTGGTTTGGACGTTGTATGCATGACACACTTCTTATGCTAGTTTGAGCTCTTTCCTTAGCTCATTAATTCCAGCCAAATATTCAAAAAATTTCCACACATATTTGTGCATATAATACCCTGCATTTCACCTGCATTTGACACATATTCGAGCCATTAAAAATGCATTTAATCCATGCACTATTTGCCTTAAATGCATGGTACTTTTGTGGTGTAAAAGTCAACTGTGTACATCTTTTTCTATTCAGGAATTTTCTCAAAATAATTTGCTTAATCTAATCCTTCCAAAATGTTAATCTCATGATTTTATTCAACCGTTTCAAATTTCATCTCAATCCGACTTTTCTAGCTCAAGTTATAGCAACTTGAAGTTAATGGTTGAATTTTGAATATAAACAATTAATTGTCACACTAATTTCATCATATTTCTTCATAATCCAATAATCCCATAAGGTTAAGCCCATTATGATCAACTTGCCTTTCAAATTTCACTTGAATTCGCCTTACAGGCGTTAACTTATGAATTCTCTAGTATTTTTCCACTTAACTTGATAATTATCATTAAAATTCTCATAAATCAAACCATATAATTTAAGATAAGCATTCATGATACATTGTTATATTTCAATTACCATCAAATTAATTTAATCCCATTGACCCATATCGGCTTATGATGATTACTTGAATCACTATTTCTAATCTTAGCCCTAATTGCAATAACTTACCAAAATCACAAAATCATCAAAAATTCAATTAAATTATATATAAATCACATGTGTTGGAAATATGTGGAAAACTAGCTAAATCTATGTTTTGATGATTAACAAATCAATTTGAGTAAGTCTTGGCTACTAAAACGTTTGTGGAAATGTTTAAGGCATATACATTTGAAGAAAATAAAGCATGGAAGGCCAAGTCGTTTTCCAAGTCGACCCCAAGATCGACTTCAAGAAGCCAAATCTGTCCAGAGTTGAAAATGGGAGAAGAACAAGTGAAGTCGCAGGCCAAGTCGACTCCACTTGCGACTTGGGAAGCCAAGTCGCAAACGAAGTCGACTCCAGCATCGACTTCAGTCGGAAAAATCACTCCAGAGCTGAATTTGGGATGGAAGAATGCCGAAGTCGCAAACGAAGTCGACTCCAGTTGCGACTTGGGCGAAGTCGCGGACGAAGTCGACCCCAAGTGCGACTTGAGTTTTTCCAAGATCAAAGATGCAGATTCAAGCTCATTCCCAAGATCAACTTAAGATCTCTCAAGACCAAATCAAGGATACAAGCTCTTTATCAAAATCAAGTTTATCAAGTCCAAGGCAAAGATTCAAGCATGCTCCAAGATGAAGAAATAATCAAGTCATGAAGATCAATATGAATCAAAAGCAAGCAAGGTGCATGAATCTACCATGCAAGATTCAAGTTCTTCAAAGATTCACAAGGTTCAAGCTAATCCAAGAAGAATCAAAGAAAAGCTCTTCAAGAATCACAAGATCTACAAGTATAAGGAGCCATTCTAGAATGAAAGCAAATCAATGTGGATCAAAGCATATTTTGCAAAGACCAAGTCAAGTCGCAACCCAAGTCGACTCCATGATCGACTTGAGTTGAAGTCTGAAGCCAAAGTCGACTCAAGACTCAGACTTGGAACCTGAAGAGGTGAAGTCGCACCCGAAGTCGACTTCACCTGCGACTTGGGTCAAGTCGATACCCAAGTTGATCCGACCTGGAACTTGAAGTCGCGAACGGAAGGCGAAGTCGCACCCGAAGTCGACTCCATCTACGACTTGGGTGAATTCGCATCCGAAGTCGACTCCGCCTGCGACTTGGGTCGCAACGGTCGGGTAATTTTCGAACGTTGGCGCATTAAATGCGCGCCACCTACCTTCTAACGTTCGGATTCCCTCCAAAATTATAAAAGGCATTCATTGTGGACGAGGGAAGCAGCTGAGAATCATTAAGTGTGTTTAACTCCTATATTCAAGAGCTCTAAAGAGATCAAGCCATTCAAAGAGGAAGAACTTTGCTTCAAATTGCAAGAGCCCAACTTCTGAATCTTCAAAGCCAATACTACGAGTTCTTCTCTGCGCCAAATTGCTACTACACATCTGTAAAGTGTAGATTCTTTTGTTATTTCATTCGTTTGTATTGAACTTGATTTAGTTTGAGGAACTACGATCAAGTAAAGGCAAAGTAGTGTGTGATTGGAGTGGAACTCATCACCTACTTGTGCTGAGATTTGTTGAAGCCCCCTAGAGCAGGAATCTAGAAGAGAGCAGTGACTCTAATTGTATTTGAGGAATACAATAGTGGAACCCAAGTCACAAAGGAGTGTGAGCTTGGAAGAGTGGAGTAGGGAGGTTGCCCGAACCACTATAAAAATCTTGTGTGTTTGATTTATATTTCTGCTCTTTACATTACATTGCTTTCCATTTCGTTTCTTCATTAAGGGGACTAGATTAATTCGGGGTAAAGTTTCTGTTTAAGTTGAAAATTTTTAAATACCCAATTCACCCCTCCCCTCTTGGGTTTTGCCATTAACTCGGGGCCAACAACATGTATATGTTCAATGCGTACAATTGAGTCCTACTGTGAAACCCTAACCAGGTAGAACCCATATGTATGCATTAATCATGCATATGATATTAATTGTGAATTATTGAATCATGAAGGTATTATATGATTTTTGCTAATTATTTTAACTAGGATTATGGATTAACAATAATTATGTGATTAAGCATTTTAAGCTAAAATGAGACAATGGGATTAGAGCATATTGATGTTGATTTAAATATACAAGTATATCATGAAAAATCATTTTTCATTATGTAATATGAATTATGGGAATTATTATGGTAATTGACAATTTTAATGGAAAAACATTGAAAAATTCATAACTCAACGCCTGTAAGGCAGATTCAGGAGAAATTTGAAAAGAAAATTATTAATGTTGGTCTTGGTATTATGGAATAAATGGGTTATGAAAATTCTTGATGAAATGAGAATTATGATTTATTGATCATATTTCAATTTCAACCATTAACTTTAAATGGCTATAACGGGAGCTAGGAAATTCGGATTGAGATGAAATTTGAAATGGTTGAATAAAATTATGAGATGTTTATTTTGAATGGCTTGGATTAAGAATAAAATTTTAGGAAAATACCTGCATTGAAAAAGGTGAGCATGGTTGACTAATGCTCCACATGAGTACAATGCATTTAATGCTAGAGTACCAAGCATAAATGCATGATATAAATGGAATTTGAGGTGGAAGCTGGCCATTTCTTGGGTATTTTGTGTAATTATTTGAAATGCAAAAATGTGAGAATTATCCATCCATTGAATGCATATGATGATGGAGCTACAAAAGGCAAAACCTAGCATAGAGGAGGTGGCAACATGGGACGTCCAAGGGGCTGTGTGTTGCATATTTTTGATTTTTTTTAATTTTAAAAATATGCATATATGTTTCTAAGATGCAAGTACATGAGAAGTGCATGCAATTATGAAGATTTGAAGCATTAAAAAAGTTGGAAAAGTCAGATACATGCAGCTGAAACGTGGACAGCATATGGGGATGAAAAATGTGATTTCATATGCTAAGTTGCTGCAGTTTTTGTTAAATTTATTTACACCAAATTAATACATGAATTAATGGGTAATTAAGTGTACAATTTACCCTTAAATTAGGGTTGAAAAAAAATGAAAATGGATGCAAAAATGGGCAGCAATGGACGTGCAAAGCTGGATACTTGGATGACTTGGAATTTTGAGCAGATTTTTGATTTTTGCAAAATGGTAAAACTTCATTTTACTTGGCTGTAATTGTGCCAACACATAAGGTAGATAAGGGAGCATTTAAGTGTGTGGAAATGCACCAAATAGTGGGGCCCACAGCTGAAAAAATTCCAGCTCCTATAAACCCATGCACGTCACTTGAGAGAAGGAGTTAGAAAATTTGCTAAGTGTGAGATTTTTCACCAAGCAACCAGCAGCAGCTCCCCATGTCCCTCTTGGACAGAAAAAGGAGGAATAAAATCAAGGAGAAAAGGAGGAGAAATTGAGAAGGAAACCATCTCCAAGAATTAGGGTTTGGTTTAGCTCAAAACCAAGTAAGTATGTGTTTGGTTTTAAGTTGTTTAACTTGAGTTTTAAACTCAAAACTTGAAAATGGAAGGGATGATTAAAGGATCTGTAAAATGGTGGTTTAACATGCTTTCTAATGAATATGGAATGGATATTAGGTTTTATGTATAAATTTTTAAGTTTAAGTTGATGAAAATGAGGTTTTGCATGTGTATTAAGTGGAAAATCCAAGTTGGTAAACCTTAAATATCCAAGACAAGTTGCTGTTTTGGTTTGATAATATTATTAGGGTATGAATCATGTATCCATGCAAAATATATGATGGGTTATGCTTAAATGATGAATTTTTGAAGTTATGGAATGCAAAGTGATGATTTTGACCTAATTCCTATGTCTATATGTTAAATATGTTATGAAAATGGGTTTGCATGTTTTATGCATGTTATGTAGGGTAAAATACCCTAGGTTTAAGGTATTATGAATTCCCAAAAATATTTGGGAAAATAAGCCCTAAAACTGATTTTTATAGATTTTATGAAAGAACGTCAAACCGATGTGAAACGGGACTCAAAACGTGTAAGCTACTTGCTGTTTTGAGAAATGATAATGTATGGATGTTATATATGTGTTTAATCCCTAAATATGGATTAGGGAAAATGGATTTATTTTCTGAAATTTCGGAATTATATGACTACATTGGGTTATGTGTCAAAAGACATGTTGAACAGGTGAAAAACGAGTTCCAAACTTGCTGTTTTGGAAACCTATGGTGAATAGATTTAAATCCCATGAAAATACCCTAAATGCCATGGTAATTAAGGGTAATTAACCTGCTTAAATGTGGATTAAATTTCTGAGTTAGCAAAGTTTATGAAATGCCTTATGTATATGTGCTAAATGGGCTTATGTGAACGATACATGTGAATAGGTGATGAATGACTTATGAAAAATGATTTTTGTGCAAAAATGCATGAAAATAAGATGAATTCCATGATGATACAACTTTTTTGAGTGTACGATGATTTATTTTCAATTTTGAAATTTGTTTAAGGAAGCCTAAGGCGATAATATGTGCTAAAGCAAGCATCAATGTATGTATTGTGGAAAAAGAGTGAAAAAAATGGCAAGGTGAGCTTAATGAACCTATGTATGATGGTTATTGAATGAATATTGTGTAATTGAAATGAATACCCTATGTATGGGGTTATACATGTTATGTTATATGGTAGCCGAAGAAATGTGTATAAAATGTGCTAATATGTGTAAAATGAGCTATATATGTGTATGATGACTTATGAAGTCAAATAAATGTTATATGTGAGTAGAATGAGTTAGAAAACTAAATGAAATATGAGAAAAGAAAATATATGAAAAGTCATATTATTCTCATGTAGGCAAAGGCAAAGAAAAAGCTGTGATGGAAAGCTAAGGAATTTAGGTAAGCAAGCAAATTTTCTAAAGGATTTTTGCTTTTCTAAATTGTTTCTATAAATGCAATTTTTGTTTTAACTTGTTTGATAAAACTATGGAAATTGTTTCTAATGTGTTTAAGGATGGTCATCCCTTAGCAAAATGATGTTGAAATGATATTTTACTTCAAATGCAATATTATGAAATCTTTCTTTGATAAATGCTATGGAAAAATGATGCGATTCTATGTTTCTGATTGAAAAATCATGCTAGCATGTTAAAGATGGATTTATGCAAAAGTTCTTGTGCACAGGATACTAGGTCCACTTGGAAGGGTATAAGCGGACCGATTGTCCCCCCTTGGTGTGGCCAAGTCACTTGAAACAGGCCTAAGGCCGGCGGCGCCCTCTCTGAAATGGGAGTTAACGTGACGGATGATCGCCTGGCTAGCTTCCATCCTAAGGGAGAAATGGTATATATGTTCATGTTTTCATATGGCATTATGCATATGGGACCCGTGATGGGTACAGGATTTCATGATTTTAAGATATACCTTTAGACAAGGTATAAATTGCTTTCCAATATGCTTTTAAATGCAAAATATTGCCTGAAATGATTTTTCTGTAAAATGCAAATAGCTTGCTTATTGAGTTTCGACTCACGATTTTGTTTTCCAAACCCAAAGACAGGTGAAGGACAGGATATGGCCAAAGAGCAAGTGCCAGCTTAAGGAATTTATGGAAAAAACTTAGAAGTTTCATGTTATTGAACTTATGTGAGAAGAATGTAAACTAAAATTTTATGTTGTGTTTGATGACTATGATGTATATATGTCGTGACATCTGATTTAGGCACTTGTTGAAATGTTGCTTGAACAACATATTTGTATGTGATGAATGGATCGAAATGACTTAGATATGTCTGAATTTGAAAATATGAGAACTTGAATTGTTATATGATTTTCTATATGATCATAATTAATGGGATAAATATCCAATAAAACCCGCCGTGTGACAGGGCAACAATCTTGATCACGTTTACCAATCAATACGATCCCAAGGTAAGGCTCAGGATGTGACGCTTGGGTTCGGGGTGCCACACCTACATAGTTTGGGGTTTCACATAAGTTGAGGTGAAAAATATAGAATTGAAGAACTCAAATCAAGGGGTATACTTACATGTATTGGATCAAACTTGGACTCCATTTTTCCTAGCTTGGTTCCTCTTCTTTCTTCCCATTTTTCCTTCTTTTTCCTCATCTTTTCTCCCTTTCATGCTGCTGGAATAAGGTGACGTGCAACTACCTTGCTTGGGTATTTTTTCCCTTTTTCATTTTCTCTCTCCAACCCTTTAACACAAGTGAACGTGCACTCATATATGGCTGGATTTTTCCAGCCTTGTGGGACCCACTTGCCACATGATTTAGCATATAATTAAAACATATTTATCCCCCTTTTCTGACATGGCAAAATATGGTCCATTTAAATTAGGTAATTATCTTAAAAAAATCATAAAAAATCCATTCATTTAAACCCATGTTGCTCTATTTAGACGCCCATTTCAGCAGCCCTTTTTGAAAATTTCTACACCTAATTCCATTTTAATTTATGGGTAATTAATCACCCTAGCTAATAGCCTACTTAGGGGTCATTTAGCCTTAAAAAAATCATTAAAAAATCCTAGACACAGCTTGAACGTGCACATCTTCAAGCCTCTATACTGCTGTCCATTTAATTAATGTCCACCTGCAGCTTGGTATTTTGGCATTTTGTGCCACAAAAATCCAATTTTAATTAATGTCATTAACCACCTTGTCATGTAGCTCATTTAAATGCATAATTTTTATTTTTAAAAAATCATAAAAATCCCATTACAACAGCTTGAACGTGACTATCTCCTAGCTTCCATATTGCTGTCCACTTGATGGGGTCCACTTATCATGGACTTTTTGGCATTTTCTTGCCATAAAATCAAACCCAAATCATGTACACATCTCCCCCTAGCTTCCAAGGTCATTTAAATACACATTTTGCATTTTTAAAAATTAAAAAAATCACATATATAGCCACTTTCACGTCCATGTGTTGCCACCTTTTCATGCTCCTTTTGAGCTAGTCCCTTAGCCATTAAATTATATCATTAAGCACTTGATTTTATCTTGGATTTTTTCACTTTAATTTATTCATAAAATCCATGTGTAATTATCTCCTTTCGACACCTCATTTATGCCATTAAAAAATATAATTAATCACCTTACTTTAACATAAATGAGAGCTTACTTTTTGGTACACAAAAGTCAAAGGTGCTCCACCTTTTTTTTGTGCAACCATGATCTCATCATCATTAGCTTAATCCAAGCTTCTAATTTTATTCATCTCATAATTTTAACCGTTTATTTCAAATTTCGTCACAATCCGACTTTTTTAGCTCAAGTTATGATCATTTGAATCCATCTTTGAACTTTGGATGATGATGATCAATTTTCATCCTAATTTCATCATTATTTTCATAATCTAACCTTTCTATAAGATTAAGCACTGAATTATGTACTTACTTTTCAACTTTCATTTTAATCTGCCTTCCCGACGTCAATTATGTATTTTCTAGCTATTGCCACCTTTAATCCATAATTATCACCTAATCTCTATTATTTAAACAATAATATATGAGGTAATTATCCTCAATATATTAACATTCCATAATCCTCATTAAGCCTCTTTAATCACCTTGACCCATATCGGATTATATTCATTATTCATAATTATTTGCCCTAATTGCAATAAATCATCAATGTTGCAATAGGAAACCTTTCATAATTTCACTAAATCATACATGATCCATTTATATATGAAAAATGCATATACGTAAGCCTTATTTGGGTCTAGGTATCACAATCCTCTCCCCTTATAACAGGTTTCATCCTGAAACCTATTACATTTCATATATCGGGGAAAGACTCACATAAATTTGCTAACTTGTCATTTTTTCAATACTTCAATTGCTCACTACGCTTCCACTGCGCTACTCTGTCTTGGTGGCACTTTAGGTCTTGGTCCATTAGGCCTATCACTTATCTCTATTGTTTCCTGTTTTCTGTTCCCATATGGATTTCTCATTGTAATTGTTCTTTCTTTTATGTCATCCATCTCTTATTCATATGGTAGGCATACTATTATTCTTATACATAGAGAAATTATAGAATTTCTCACCTTATCATAGGGTAAGATCTAGGCTACCCATTCAATCATACCAAGTAAAAATCCATATCAATCATTTTGATATATTATTCATACAATATAATACATTCATTTTATAGTATAGAGCAAAAGTTACTCTCATATAGAGTTTCATACATGTAATTTCATACATATCTTAGCAAAAGATACTTTTGCTAACCTATCCATTCCTTTTCATTTTTTTAATGTCTACAACTAGGTTATACTAGTGTAGACTACCTAGTAAGAGTACTGGTATTATACCAGTCTCAAATATTTTTTTTCTTCCTTGTCTCCCTTTCCAGTTTCCATAAACTAGTAAGGGTCCTTATTATTCTTTCTAATCTCTTTTCTTATAGACATCATAGAGAGATAATTTCTCTTGTACCTATCTTCCAATATAGTCGGAATTGAAGAAAATTTCGGCAATCATTCTTGCTTTCATTTTTCTTCATCTATTTACCATTCCTTGCTATGATATACCAACTTCTGTGGTATCATATGTGTGATCTTCTTTTCCTTCCATACATGCTAACTAGACACGATTTTGCTACACCTTTCTGCAATAATTTGCAGAGATTTCCTATCAACCAATAGTTGCAATTAGCTTTGGTTGAACTAACCTTTCTTACTCTTTTCTTTCCCTACACTAGGTTCCTTAATATTTATTAACAAGTTGTCCTTGCCCTAATTGTACATGTTCATTATTAACATGTGTTATATCCTAGTGTCCTATTTGAAGATATTTCTTATCAAATTCTTCCAGATTACCTTCTTTGCATAATAGCCATTAGGATTTCCTATTACTCATAAGCATTACCAATCAATGCTTGAACATCACATAAGACTACATGTTCAAACCTAGAACATGTTCTTGGTTTCAGTCATCCACTGCTCAGCTTAAATAGAATCTGATTCACCTGAGAACTTAGGTGGATATTGAGCTAGAAAGGCATTAATATCCTTTTCATTCATTTCTATATTACTATTATCAACCTTTAAAGGTTTGGGTACTAGGTTAAAAATTATTACCTGTACCGGTCCATCATTTCCACCTTCTTCTAATTGGTCCTATTGGGCTTTTTCCCAAAGGCCTTGTATTATTTCTACTGCTTGGGCTACACAATCTTGGGCGGCCTACTGTACAACTTCTTTACAGCTGCAGTTATACTTTCCTCCATGCTTTCTACCTGTAAGGTGTTACCTGCCGTGGCTCCACCTTCAACTTTTGACTCAAGGTGTATATTTGCCCATCGTTGACAAGCCCTTGGATTCACTTGTCCTCTTTGCGCTGGTCAATTAGATTTATTACTGGCTTCTCTTCTTTCCTGTTAACTCATATCTGCAACTGTCTTTCCCTTGTTCAAAACTAAGGTGATAAGCATATTGTAGAAAGCAACATATAAAATTATATCAATATTATTTTTTTTATCGTAGAATCATTCACATCATACATTTTCAATCATATAATCTAGAAAGATCAATGATCTTCCCTTTTTCATATATATATATATATATATACTTAGCATTTGAATGAAATCAACTGCATTTATATTTTCCTAACATTAAACATCATATATTCATAAAAGAATCAAAAGGAAACCCTCTTTTTCCTAGATTTCTCATTTCTATCTTTGCCTTTCATAGTGTAAGGTTGCTTTTCCTTACACATACAGATTATACCTACATAATCTATCATTTTACCATTCTAAACCAACAATCACTTAGAAAGTTGGTGCCTGGGTGCGTTCTATATGTCGCCATGACATTGCACCTTAAACATATATATCATATAGCACAGTCCTGTGTTACCTTAAGTAAGGTGTGTTATACCTTAGGTATGGGGGGTCTCTATGTAGGGTTATATTATTCAACCCATCATCTATTCTTATTCCATTTTATCCTTTGTCTTTTCTTAGATTCTCCTACCTCCTTCATTTAATCTGTCCTCATATAATTTTTCTTTCACATACCATCTACACTATGAAATATAACAATCCAGCTACATTTCCTTAAATAACCATATCATTGCGTCATAATGACACACATTAAAGACAATACATATCATATGTGTCTTATAATCTTCAATCTATCACTTTCATCATTTTCCATTTTTCTTCTACATCTATCTATTAGTTCTTGCTAAAATATCATCTTTGTGATATCAAATCTTTTTTTACCATGCCTATTTACCAATCCATGCTCTGATACCAACTTCTGTGGCGCCCCAAAGCGAGACGTCACATCCTTACCTCAAGATCTTATTGATTGGTAAATGTGAATAAGGATTGTTGCCTTGATCATGCGGAGGGTTCTTAATTGGATTTCGTCCAAATTTTTTTTTTCGATTCATTTCTTTGATCTATCGTCATTTATTGTTTTACATTCTACACCATTCATCATACAAGTGACAATACACTTGTAATAAAATTCATATTTCATTTCATAGCATTTCATCATGTTCTACTATAATAAAAGTCTTCTTGACTAAATCATAACATATACATTCTGTACATATGTACATTCAATCATTGATCACATAGAACTTAGAACTTTATTTAAGTTCTCATATACATTAACATACCTTGAATCTTTAAATCATGTTATCCCATTCCTTATAGCCCACATGGTTATCATCACGTACCTTTTCTTCTCCTGCTTGGGTTCGCAACCTCTTGAGTTTTCCGGTACCTGTCTAAGGTTTGGAAAAACAAAACGTGAGTGACAACTCAGTAAGTAAGCATTATATCTTTTAGGGCAAGACTTCCTTGAAAACCTTTTTCCTTAAACATCTTGAACACCTTTTTACTTGAGGACATGCATATGTCTTAAAACATTATTGTGAAATCCTTTGTTCATAAGGACAATTCTATGTCCTAGAATATTTTCATAAACATCATTCTTAAAATCATTTACAAGCCACATCTGGGCTTGATAAGACAAAACATATGCGTTTTACCCTCTTTAATTTATTTCCTTTAGTCTTGTATGAACATTTATAATGTTCCAAGACACTTACATAAAATCGTCTTTTGCCAGTGGACGTTTTACGTCCAAACATTTTTTCATCTTAAATTTCTTGAGCCAAGAGACATTTGATGTCTCAAAATATTTTTCACATAACTTCCTTTGGCAATGGACATTCATATGTCCTAAAACACCTTTCTTTAAAAGACTTTGGTATTGGACATTCTCATGTCCACAAACACTTTTCATTTAGGCTCTTTAGAAATGAACTTCTTATGTCCGAAATCTAGTTTCACATAAATCCTTTTCATAATCCCTGTCTTGGGGCTTGTTTATAACAAACAAGGCATATAAAATACGTAATCCATTTTCGTAAATGCATTTGCATAAAAACATTTCCTTTCATTCATGTTATTTACACTTTTGTGTAAAACACCCTATTTTTAGAGTAACCATTTCATAAAAATTCCTTTAGGATAACTTTCATAAAAATATACTTTCATGTCCCAATCTTTGGGCTTTTCAAATGCAAAACATAAGCAAATGCATTTCTCTCAATCCAATAGTGACACTTAGCAAGTGATCACTCTACCTTTTGGAAGAGAATCCTTAACAGCACACTAACCAAACGTCTGCTTTTTTTTATCCTGCTCTCATCTCTGGGAGGGCGCCGCTGGCCTCCTACCATCCCTTAGCGACTTGGCCTTATGTAGAGTGGGCCCCGACCATACCGACCGTACTCTACAACCGACTTATTCCTTGTAATGGTGCACCATACATCATCTTGATAGACCGCAGTCCGTTTGGTTTAAAGTATCACAGAACGCAGCCCGTGTCCTTTTAAACCGGGATCACAGACCGTAGCCCGCATCCATACTTGAAAAACATTATAGACCGAAGTTTATATTTTAAAAAAATTCATTTTGAAAAACATATTACAGACCGCAGTCCGTGTCAACTTGTAAAGTGAGTGCACCCACTTTAAACAAGCTGTCATTTGAAATCTAATTTTAGGATGACCTTCCTTAAGTTCTTTTAGAACCATTTTGAGTAAAACATTTTGATAAACATTTGAAATCTTAAAACCCTTATAAAAGAACTTCAAAACTTTTGTATTTTAAAAAATAAACCATATTTTTTCATAGCATTTTCTTAGTTTCCATTTTGGGACCTTTTGCTCACAAAAGTTATGCAATTGTGTTATCCCTTTCTCAACCACCCTAATAATCAAATTATTGTCCACATATCTATTATTCCATTTTTACATAAAGGGGGATTGCATAGTCTTTTGCAGGCCATTTAGCAACCCAAAATCAAACCATTTATAAAATCATCTTATTAGGTTTGTCATCCTTAAATCCCATTCAACAACATCCACATAAACATTTTTTTCAAGACATTTTCAACATAGATTTTCTTATCTAAAGAAAATCGAAACTTTTCGAATATCATTTCAAAACATATGGACTATGTCCAAATCATTGTTTATATTTAAATATCCCGACATAACAAAATCAATCTTTTTCATAAATCATTTCTCCTTTTTTTTTTCTTTCATAATAGAATTATTTATCATAAAATATCATAAGAGAAATTCAAAATTTATTTACAATTGTTGCTTTGTGAAAAAGGGTAAAATTACATTTTTCTTATAAAATACTTTTAAAACGACGTCTTAAAGAACTTGCTTGCTTATAAGAAAATTCTTAAAAACTATCGACATAAATCATAAAATCCTTTAAAATTATTAACATAGAGAACTTGCTTACTCATAAGCAAATTTCTCAATTCCATTAGCATAAAATATTTCCAACCTTGGTAACACTTGTGATAAATTATTTATCTTAAAAATGTCGTTTACTTCCCATGAAGCAAACCTTAAGGTTTTTCATTAAAGTCATCATTTTTCAAAACTCGTGGCTTTGCATTAAAGCCGTCATTTTCAAAATTTGTGCTTGCCCACTTATAAAACATTCATAAAAACATCATATAACATCATAATTCGTTTCAATACATACGAAGAAATAAATAATTTAGAAAGTTCGCTTGCTTACCTGAGATTGCCTTAATCCCTTTCTTCCATTCCTTTCTTTGCCTTTGCCTAGATAAATGAAAATAACATTTCAATTATTCACATCAACTTCAAATACTTATATTCCTTAGGTTTTTCAACCTACATAAATCCATCTAGCTTAACCCACTTGTCTTTCAAGTCGGGTATTCATACTTAGCAACATAGCTTATACATATCAATCATCCATTCATTCATTTTAATACCCTTATGTAGGGTAAACTTACATAGATATAATAATCATTCATTAAATCATTATTTGGAGGTTCATTACCTCCATTTATCATTTTTTATTGTATTTTCCATTTTTCACACATCGGTGCTCATTCTAAGCACTCAATTGATAACTTAGGCATCATATAATAATCTCAAAATTTGAGATTGTCATTATTTACTTAAACAGTACCCTAATCCACATTTTTCATTACTTCTTCATGCATTTTTGTATTTTAACAACTCACATAATCCATATACCATTTATTCATACTTGTCTCTTCATACATATCCATTTCTCAACACATAGATTATGTGTTTCTTAAAATTTTTTATCACAGAAACTTAAGTCTTAAATCAGCATGATTAAACCCCTTAATTAACATATAATTTAGGGTTTAATTTTAGGATTTTAATCCATTCATCATAGGGTTCCAAAACAGCAACATTAGAACCCATTTTTCATGCTTGTCTTAAACCAAATTTAGGGTATTAATATATATTTAAAATCCAAAATTCGTTTGCTTGTGAAACAACAACTTCCATACACATTTTGGGTATCTATTTAATCTATTTTGAAGTATCCAAACATATGTCCATAAAATCAAATTTAGGGCTAATTTTTTCACACCCTTTTGGACACTCACTATCCTTTAAACATTGGGATATTTTACCCTCTATAACATTCCTAAATAATTTGGGCTCATTCACATATCATTTTTAACATAAAAATATGAAAATCGGGTCATATGTAATCATGATTAATATCCATAACTTAAGCCCAAATCAACTTATATAATTCATTAAATCATGAATCATCATGTAATCATGATTAAACATCAAAACAATAATATCATATACGAATTTAAGAAATTTTCAGCCATGATTATCAACTCATTTTCAACCCTAATCACCATTTTCATCTTTTTGAACCCATGCTTTCATTATTTTCATTCAATCCTTAATCAATACCCTAATCAAGGGCATCATGAATCATGCTTTAAGGGTTCAATATGAATTAAATTATTGACTCATAAGTTGAGGTGAAAAATATAGAATTGAAGAACTCAAATCAAGGGGTATACTTACATGTATTAGATCAAACTTGGACTCAATTTTTCCTAGCTTGGTTCCTCTTCTTCCTTCCCATTTTTCCTTCTTTTTTTCTCCTCTTTTCTCCCTTTCATGCTGCTAGAATAAGGTGACGTACAACTGCCTTGCTTGGGTATTTTTTCCCTTTTTCATTTTCTCTTTCCAATGACAAATTAAGCAAAATCTGTGTTTTGATGATTAACAACTCAATTTGAATAAGTATTGGATACTAATATGTTTTGTGAAAATATTCATAGGTTAGAAAAATGAAAATCAGAATCTGACAGATCAAGTTGCAAAACCAAGTCGACTTAGCCATCGACTTGAGTCAAGTCGATGCCCAAGTCGACCTCAGGAACAACTTGAAAAGAAGCAAAACATTCCAGAGCTGAATTTTGATCCAAGACAAATAAAGTCGCAAGGCCAAGTCGACTCTATCTGCGACTTGGGTGAAGTCGCAGACCCAAGTCCACTCTACCATCGACTTCGAGAACTCTAACCTTCAAGCGTTGAACCTTGGATCCAAGACAGGCGAAGTTGCAAAGTCAAGTCGACTGCAGCTGCGACTTGGGTGAAGTCGCAAATCCAGGTCGACTTCGCAATCGACTTCAGGGGTTCAAAACTTCTAGCATTGAAACTGGGAATCCAGGATAGGTGAAGTCGCAACTGAAGTCGACTCCATGTGCGACTTGAGTGAAGTCGCATTCCCAAGTCGACTCCACATGCGACTTGAGGTGAAATTGATTCCCAAGTCAACCCAGATATCCAATTTGAGTCAGATGGAAAATGAATATAGTCCAGACGAGCAAGATTACATAAGAATATATTCTACTCAAGGAAAAATCATTTGGCTATTTCTAAGGATTGCAAAATCAAGAATATCAAAGCATTCTAAATCCAAGGCATGAAGACAAAGTTTCCAAGAGTAATTGAAAATAACAAAGTTTCAAGATTGAGTATTCAATGGAAGAACAAATACAAGATAAATGACAAGCAAGCAAGAACCAGAAGAAATCCAAGTTCATCAAGTGAATATAGAAAGTGAAGTCGCACCTGAAGTCGACTTTACCTGCGACTTGGGTCAAGTCCAGGACCAAGTCGACTTAAAGTGGAGCTTGAGGTATTTGCTGGGAACCGAAGTCACACCCCAAGTCGACTCTAGTATGCGACTTGGGTGAAGTCGCACCCGAGGTCGACTTCATCTGTGACTTAGGTTGCAACGGTCAGAAAAATTCGAATGTTGGTGCATTAAATGCGTGCAACTTACCTCCAAACGTTCGAATTTACTCAACCATTATAAATGTGCATTCAAGAGATCGTGCTAGAGGTTAGAGAAAGTAATTACTAAGATCCAACTACCATCCTCTCCTAGCATTAAGTGATCAACACAAGTTTTTAAGGGAAGAACAAAGCTCCAACTTGCTGCATGCTTTAACGCTGATCAAATCATCTTTTCTACAAATTCTTCCACGAGCTGAAACCTGCCTACACAATTTGTAAAATGTAGATTTTCTTATTTGACTCATTATTTGTATACTTTGTTTAATATTTATGTTTTGAACAAAGCAAAAGCAAAGTAGCATTGTGACTTGAGTGGAACTCGTCACCTACTTGTACTGTGATTTGTACACGTCCCCTAGAGCTGGAATCAAGAAGAGAGTTACTGCTCTAGTTGTATTTGAGAATACATAGTGGAACTCAAGTCACAAAGGGTGTGAGCTTGGAAGAGTGGAGTAGGGGAGGTTGCCTGAACCATTATAAAATCGTTGCCTACTGCTGGGATTTATATTTCTAATTTTACTGCTTTATTACTCTCGATATTATTCATTTGTTTCATTAAGGGGATTAAACCAAACAAGGGGAAATTTCTGTTTGAGAGAAAATTTTTAAAATACCCAATTCACCCCTCCCCTCTTGGGTAATAGCCATAAACTCGGGACCAACACATACCTTATTCAGAATGTCGTTTTATGAGTATCACCAGGTTTGATGATAACCTGATTGTAGATCTATCTTCAAAAAAGTGGATGCTCCTTTCAATTGATCAAACAAATCATAAATTCGAGGAAGAGGGTATTTATTTTTTACAATGACTATTCAATTCCTTGAAATCAATACAAAGTCTTAAACCTCCATCTTTCTTTCTTATAAAGAAAATCGGGGCTCCCCACGGTGATAGAATGGGCCTAATAAAATCCTTATCTAGTAATTCTTGAATCTAAGTTTTTAGTTCAGTTATTTCTTTTGGAGCCATGCAGTACGGGGCCTTAGATATTGAAGACGTGCTAGGTATAATATCTATTACCATATCCACTTCTCTTTATGGGGGTAGGCAAGGTAACTCCTTTGGAAAGACATTGATAGATTTATTTACCACTGAAATTTGTTCAATTTATATTTCTTTTCCCTCTTCAGTGTTGAATGAAATGAGATAGACCTGACATCGTTAGTGGACCATCCTGGTCGCTTTCATAGCTAATATCAGTACTGTAAAGTTTTCAAGTTGCTTCAACTTTCCAATAAATATTCCCTTATGTAGAGCTGCTTCAAACTGTACTTTCTTGTATTTACAGTTTATTGTGACTCCCTATTAGCTCAACTAATCGATACCTAATATTATATTAAATTCAGCCATGGGTAATAGGATTAAGTCTACTTCTAAAATTATTGAACTTATACTAATAGGGGCATGCTTTATTAATTCGATTAGTACTTGCGAACCTATACAAAGGAGATTCTTCATGAATAATATTATTTGTTTCTTTTACCGGCAATGCATGAGTGGTTACATATCGACATGCTATAAATGAATGCGTAGCACTAGAATCAAATAATGCTACTGCGGAATTTTCTAAAATGTAAACTATACCTATAACACATTTTCTTCTTGTTCTTGTGACTCAGTGTAAGTCAATGCATGCACTTTCACTAGATTTGTAGAAGTACCCTATCGACTTACAGTTGTAGTTGTTCTTTGCTGGACTGGTCTTCCCCGTCCTTATGCTCTTTTTGTTTTGTTTGGAAAATTTGGGCCAATATGTCCTACTTGGCCACAGATGAAGCACTTTATCGCCCTTGCCTCAACGGTTCCACAATCTTTTGTCACATGACCTATTTGACCACGTTTAAAGCGCTTATTCGAACCTTTTAAACATTCACCATTGTGGTATTTTTGACAATTCTTACAAACAGGAGGTCTTTTCTTTTTAAAATTTGATTTTTCCCTTTCTACAAATACTCTCTTATTTTTCTTTTTTCTTGCATCATTTTCTTTGATGCTAAGAACAAATTGTCTTTGCCTTGCCATGATTCTTTTGTTCTCAATGCCTCTATTGCTAATGTTCTTGCCCTTTCTAAGCTTGACGCATAATCCTTTCTCAAAAAAAGGTGCAAGGCTTTCTCATAAATGTGGCTTTAGCCCTTGTTGAAATCTTTGAGCTTTATTTTCAGGCACATTTGCAATCCAAGGTGTATATCTTACTAAAACATTAAACTTGGTTGCATATTTAGTAACTATCATTCTACCATAGTAGAGTTGCTCAAATTCAATAACTTCTCGACTTTGGAGACTTCTTGAGAGATATTCTTTATTAAATTCTTCCATAAAAGTCTTCCAAGTTACTCATTTAGGTTATGACATAGTGACTAATAAAGTTTTCCACCACTCACTTGCATCTCCAACTAACAAGTGGGTAGCACACAAAACCTTTTGATTATCATTACAAGGTAAAATCTTAAATATTTTTTTATATCCATTATCCATTGCTCAGCTTGAGCAGGATTTGGTTCGCCTATAAATTTCGAAGGACATTGAGCTAAAAATAGCCTTCCGATTTGCTTCTAATATAACATCCTCAACTTCTAATAGTCTACTGCTTGAGTAAATCTTCCTCTTTCATTCCTTTCTAGTTGGTTTTGTTGAGTTCTTTCCCAAAGTTTTTGGATTATTTCTGCGTTTGGGTTGCCCACCCCCGGGTAGCTTGCTGCATAGCTTCCCTTACAGTTGTAGCTACTTTTTCCTCTATTAGCCTGACTTGTCTAGTGTCACCCATGGTAATTTCATAGGGTTTACATTACCTCGACATTGACGGGTTCTTTGATTTGGTTGTTCCATTTCCATTGGTCACTTAGATATGCTACTAGGCTCTCCCGTTTCATGTTGACTTATAGGTTCTTCATTTGTAGATGCTTTTCCTTTGTTTAGCCTAGTCCTTACTCGTGTGTTAGGCATGATATTATCTAAACATATAAAAATTATATTAGTAACATCTCTTATCACCTTAAAATAATCACACATAATTATTCATAACAAACACAAATGTCAATAATAACTATTTCTTTTTCACATGCACTCAATTGTACAAGTATGAACAAGTTTAATTTACAACAAGGAGTGCTTAGTATCACAATATAATACAACACACATTACACATTCATACTATGGCGCCCCAAACCGAGGCGTCACTTCCTTACCTCAAGACCTTATTGATTGGTAAATGTGAATCAAGATTGTTGCCCTGATCACGTGGCAGGTTCTTAATTGGAACTCACCCAAATTTTTTTTTCAATTCATTCCTTTTATCTATCATCATTCATTTCATTCCTCACTACATCTTTCATCATACAAGCACCATTACACTTGTAATAAAATTTTCATAATTTCATTCATAGCATCTCTTAATACTATTCTACAATAGCATTTACGTTCCTTACATATATATATTTAATCATTGAATCACATAGAACTTATAATGCTAAATAAGTTCACATATACATTAACATACCTTAGAACCTGTGGCGCCCCGAACCGAAGTGTCTAGAAGCCTTACTCCGGGATCATTTTGATTGGTAAACGTGACTCAGGATTGTTGCCCTGATCACACAGCATGATTTTTTTTTATCATCAATATATAAAAAATTTCCCTCGTTCATCCAACATGAATTATATTTCACATATCACAGTTATAATCAAAATCTATTCCATAAACATATTCATTGGAATAAAAATATTCATTTTCATCTCAAAATTAACATCATTGTCTTTACATAAAATTTGCATATACAACTTTCATATCAAAAACTACATATCATGCTGCCTTCATCATCATTTCTTGTCTGTTGTTGAAAAAGCATGGGTGAGTAATAATACTCAGTAAGCAAGCTATACATAATTTTTCAATCATTTTCATGCATTTCATAAAATGCAAATGCAATGCCTACATAGCATTCATGACATTCCTTTGGATGCGACACTAGCTAGGTGCCCATCCCATACATGCTCCCATCTCAGGGAAGTCGCCGCCGGCCTGGGCCTATATAAGCGACTTGGTGATAGTGAGGGGGACATCCGGTCCGCTTACTACCTCAACTAAGGCCTATTCCTCGTGCACATGCTCATTCACGTATACATGCCGACATGCCATTTGCAAATCATAAATAATTTCATAAAAAGCATTTAATAAACAATTTAACAAACACTTTTCAGTTCATGTAAAGCAGTTATAGGTATGGCCAACCTTAAATAAATTTCATAAAGCAATTCACGAACAAGTTCAAGCACTTTGGAAATAATTTGCAAAACATATAACTTGCTTACCTTCTCAGTGGGTGTCTTCAACCTTCTCTTTTTCCTTTTCCTATTCAAGGAAAAATGATAATTTTATTTCTTCTATTCAAGCTGCTTCCCATGCATGCTCTATAATATTTGGGCATTATTTCTTTATATGGATATTTTTATCCATAGGTTCCTCAAAATTTTCATCCTTATATTTAAATATTAATATCAAATTTTCTCCAAAATCACGTTGTTACTATAGCAAATTATTGTAGCAGTTACTGTTCATCCGAGGTTACTGTTCACAGAGACGTGGTTACTGTTCATGTGTTCCAAAAATTGATATTTTTTTCAAAAATAAAAAATGTCATGACATAGCTTATGCCTAGTATATCATAGTAAATTTTATACATTTTTAATTTATCATCATTTACTTGGCGAAAAAAATCATTTTCTTCATATACTAAAAATCAACATAAATTCACTTAAGCATAATTCTTAATTCCAAAAATTATGAAATTAATATATCATCATTCCAACATCATATTTATCATAATAATACATCCCAAATCATCATTTATCAATTTTGAAGCATTATTTTCACATATCATATGTTATCTTCCCAAATACCCCATCTTCGCTCCAAATTTTTGATGTTTTGGCATAATTCCATATAAGAATTATATCTATACTTATTTTCTCATGCTTAGGAATTAACTAAGCATGATTTTACCCTAATTAAGATCCAAAATAAATTTGGGTAGAAATCACTTACCCGAAGTGGAGATACGCCTTTTTTTTCTCACACTTTCTCTCTCTATCTTACTTCTTTCTTTCCTTGGACATGTGGGATGATTTGGGGACTTGGTATGGCTCAAATGGAGCTGGGTTTTGATGGCCTTGGACGTTCTCCCTGCTGCCCTATTTATAGGGTTGGATTTTTCAAGAATTTTGAATTTACCCCCTAGCTTTGAGGTATTTAATTATAAATTGGTATTTCTTTTTAATTTTAAAAAATTCTTTGATTCATGTGCTGCCCACCCTAGGCCTGCTCCAGCCCCCTATTCAGACCTATTTTTTACCTATTTTTTATTTTTAAAATTAATTAAATTAGGCTAGATTAATCTTAGCCATTGATTAAAGATGATGATGATTAATGACCATTGATCTTGGTCAAATTTTCCAGCTGCTCCCCCTGCCACATCCCTGCTGCAGCAGCCATTTTATTTTATTTTATTTTTTTAATTATTTATTTAAATAAAAAGTCAAAAGCTATTTAATGAAAAAGAGAAGTTACTTTTTGATCATCATTTGACGTGTCATCTTGACCCTTGATTTGTGATTTTCATCACATCTTAACTCATTCATCATGTCCATCATGAATTTTTAACCATCCATAAAAAATTTCATCAAAATCCGACGCCCGAATTGCAAATTATGAATTTTTCTTTATTTTTTCACAAAATCAAAAATAGTATTAAAATATCCAAAAGTAATGCTATTTTGTTCTGTAGTGATTAAATCTCTATTTTATCTTTTTGTAATTAGGTTAATCTAAGTGATTAACTCTTAATTACGTGTCTTAATTCCCAGTTAGTATTCACGTTTACTATTCATGGGGTTAAATTCCTAATTGCATTATTTCAATCTCCAATACACATATCCATCAATATAATTCATGAATTTTCATTTATCATAAAAATAATTACAAAAGAATCTAGGATTATAATTGTCGAAATGACGCGTATATTGTCTGGGTTTCACAGAACCTTAACCCATGCTTTCCCATTCCTTATAGCCCACATGGCTACCATCATGTATATTTCTTCATTTCTTAGGTTCACAACCTCCTGAGTTTCCGAGCACCTGTCTAAGGTTTGAGAAAACAAAACATGAGTGGCAACTCAATTAGCAAATATTATATCTTTTAGGGCAAGACTTCCTTTAAAACCTTTTTCATTAAACATCTCGAACACCTTTTTACTTGAGGACATCCATATGTCCTAAAACATTATCATAAAATCCCTTGTTCATAAGGACAGTTCCATTTCCTTGAACATTCTCATAAGACATCATTCTTAAAATTATTCACAAGCCACGTCTAGGCTTGTTAAGGCAAAACATATGCGTTTCACCCTCTTTAATTAATTTTCTTTGGTTTTGTATGAACATTTCCAATGTTCCAAAATGTATACATAAAACCATCTTTCATTAGTGGACGTTCTATGTCCAAAATATTTTCTTCATAAATCCTTTTTAGAGAAGGACATTCTCATGTCCTAAAACATCATTTACATAAGCCTTTTCGGAAAAGGACATTTCTATGTCCAAAAATATTTTTCATCATAAAATTCCTTTAGCTAAGAGACATTTGATGTCTCAAAACATTTTTGACATGACTTTCTTAACAATGGACATTCATATGTCCTAAAACATATTCCATTAAAATACTTTGGCATTGGACATTCTCATGTCCATAAACACTTATCATTTAAATCCTTTGGAAATGGACATTCTTATGTCCAAAATCAAGTTTGACATAAATCTTTTTCATAATCCCTGTCTTGGGGCTTGATTATAACAAACAAGGCATATAAAATACATAAACCATTTTCATAGATGCATTTACATAAAAATATTTTCTTTCATTCCTGTTATTTACACTTTTGTGTAAAACACCATATTTTTAGGCTAATCATTTAATAAAAATCCCTTTAGGATAACTTTCATGAAAACATACTTTCATGTCCCAATCTTTGGGCTTTTCAAAAGCAAAACATAAGCAAATGCATTTCTCTCAATCCAGAAGTGGCACTTAGCAAATGATCATGGTACCTTTTGGAAAAGAATCCTTAACAGCACGCTAGTCAGGCTGCTGTTCATTCATCCTGCTCCCATCTCAGGGAGGGTGCCGCTGGCACTCCTGTCATCCCTTAGCTACTTGACCTTATGTAGAGTGGACCCCGGTCATCCCAACCGTGCTCTACAACTGGCCTATTCTTTGTACTGGTGCACCATATATCATCCTGATGGACCGCAGTCCGTTTGGTTTAAAGTATCACAGGCCACAGCCCGTGTCCTTTTAAATCGGGATCACAGACTGCAACCTGCATCCATACTCACAAAACATCTTAGACCGAAGTCTATATTTTCAAAAATTATTTTCAAAAACGCATCACAGACCGCAGTCCGTGTCAACTTGTAAAGCGAGCGCACCCACTTTAAACAAGTCGTCATTTGAAATCTAAATTTTGGATGACCATCCTTAAATTCTTTTAAAAGAATTTTGAGTAAAATATTTTGAAAATCATTTGAAATGTTTGAAAAGCAATACTTCTTAAAACCCTTATGAAAGAACTTCAAAGCTGTTAGATTTTTAAATATAAACCATGTATTTTTCCAATATTTTTCTTGGTTTCCATTTGAGGGCCTTTTTGCTCACAGAAGTTATGCAGTTATACCACCCCCTTCTCAACCATTTTAAAATTAAATTATTGTCGACATATCTATCTTACCATTTTTACATAAAGAGGGGTTTGCATAGTCTTTTGTATGTCATTTTAGCAACCTGAAATCAAACCATTTTATGAAACCACTTATTAGATTGGTCATCCTTAAATCCCATTCAACACATCCGTATAAACATTTTTCAAGACATTTTCATCATAGATTTTTTTATCTAAAGGAAATCAAAACCTTTCGAATATCATTTCAAAACATATGGACTATGTCTAAACCATCATTTATGATTTAATTATCATGACCTAGCAAAACAAATCTTTTTCATAAATCAATTCCCCTTTTCCTTTTTCTTTCATAAACATAATTGTTTATCACAAATTATTGTAAAACTAACTCAAAACTTATTTACAAACAATACTTTGTGAAAAAGAATAAAATTCTCTTTTTCTTATAAAATACTTTTGAAATAACATCATAAAGAACTTGCTTGCTTATAAGCAAATTCTTAAAAATCATCGACATAAAACTTGAAATCCTTTGAAAACATTATCATAGAGAACTTGCTTATTCATAAGCAAATTTCTCAATCCATTAACATAAAAGCAGTGTCAATCCATGGCAACACTTGTGATAAATTCTTTATTTTAAAATTATTGCTTGCTTCCCATGAAGCAAACATTGAAGCTTTTCCTTAAAGCCATCTTTTTTCAAAACTTAAAGCTTTCATTAAAGTCGTCATTTTCAAAACTTGTGCCTTCTCATTAAAGCCATTATTTTCAAAACTTGTGCTTGCCCATTCATTTAAACCTAATCATAAACATTACAATCTCATATCACATAACAAGAAAATAGTAATTTTAGAAAGTTCGCTTGCTTACTTGAAATAGCCATAATCCCTTTCTTCCATTCTTTTCATTTGCCTTTGCCTAAATAAATGAAAATAATATTTCATTTATTCACATCAACTTCAAATACATAAACCCCTTAGGTTTTCCAACCTACATAAATCCATTTGGACTAGCTTAACCCACTTGTCTTTCAAGTCGGGTATTCATACGTATCGACATAGCTTATACATATCAAATCATCCATTCATTCTTAATACCCTTAAGTAGGGTAAACTTATATACAAATAATAATTCTTCATTAAATCATTATTTGGAGATTCATTACCTCCATTTATCATTTTTGACATATTTTTTTTATTTTTCACACATCGGTGCTCATTTTAAGCACTTAATTAATAACATAGACATCATATAATAATATCAAAAATTGATATTATCATTATTTATCAAAATAGTAACCTAATCCACATTTTCCATCATTTTTTCATGCATTTTTTCATTTTACCCCTTCACATAATCCATTGATCATTTTACACATCAAAACATGGAAATCGGGTCTTATACGTAACCCTATGTTCCATCCTTTCTAAACCCACCTCTAATAGGTTAAATCCTCATAATAACTTATGATACTTATTTATATCCCATTGTAATTTAAATTCCATCCAAAAAATCTAGAATTTAACATTTACTTTGATTTATTCCTCAATCTGTCCATAATCCTGAAATTAGACGCATTGATCTCTATAATTTTTGAATCATAATCAACTCGATGAATTTATATATGAAATTTATATCATACCTTAATAAATGCATGATATAACCAAAATAAATATTTCCAGCACAACATATGAAGTATTTATATTTATTTTGGTATGTTTACTCTGCTGGATAGAAGCATCAATTTTCAGACAGCTCTAATCATGTTAATTATTAGGTATATTTATACCTTTAAAAAATTAATTTTTATTTTGGTCGAGTGTTAATCATGATGTCTTACACATAATATAAAATTTCAGCTCAAAATACCTTGTGTCAAAATTACTAAAAATCATTTGGTGCAGCTGATCCTGATACCTGTTCAACCCTGTTTAGGTTGATTTTCTCAGATTTTTAATTTCCAACATGCTTACCCTTTTAATCTGAAAATTAAGTCGATCCTTAATCATCCTATCATGAGTTCTCAAACCAACTTTTATGCTAAAATTCATTCATTTACTATTTCTTTCATATTTTGGATTTCTATCTCATTTCTTCTAGGTTTTACTCCCATATTTGCATCTAATTGCAATAGATAGGCAAAAACCCTTAATCATTTATTCCTAATTATTATACCCAACATATATAATCCATTAAATTATGATTCATAATTAAATCATGATATCCAACCCAAACAACAACTTATTTTGTGAATTTAAGAAAATTCAAGAGAAGTATACTTACTTGAATTGATTCCAATTGAACTCCTCTTTGCTAGTTTGAATTCTTCTTTTCTCTTCCCATTTTTGCTTCTCATTTTCTCCTCTTTCTCTTCCCCTCATGCTGCTGGAGAGGGGGACGTGCACTGCTGGAAATTTTAGGGGGTTTGCCCCTTGTCATTTTTCTCTCTCTCTTCCCTTCACACATGTGAACATATAACTTGGGCATAAGCTGGATTTTTCAGCTTTGTGGGACCCATTTTCCACATAACTTAGCAGCTAATTAAACCATGTTTATCCCCCTTTGCTGACATGGAAAATATGGGCCAAGTAAATTAGCAATTTATTTTAATAAAATCATTAAAAATCCATGTCATTAATGGACAAAATCTGCCCACATAATGCAATGTCCCTTTGCAGTAGCCTTTGCACAATTTTTCCACCTAATTTTCACTTTAATTAATAGGTATTTAATCACCCTAGGTAATATCCTAATTAGGCTTCAACCCAACATAAATAAAAAAATTCACAAAAAATCAAATCTCAGCCCTTGAACGTGCATGCCATCCTTGCTCCCTTTGCTGTCCATGCATTCAACGTCTATATGCTGCTGCCTTTTGCATTTTTTTTTATCATTTTACAGCTTTAATTAATGGGAAATTTAATTACCTAGTAATGTAGCTCAATTAGGCTCCATTTATCCTTTTAAAAAAATCATTAAAAATTCCAAAAGCTGCTTGACCTGCACCTCTCTCCCATGCTCCATTGTTGTCCATTTGGTGGGGTCCACTTATCATTGACTTTTTGGAATTTTCTTACCACAAAACCAACCCAAATCTCATCCACTATTCACCCTAGTTGCCTAGGTCATTAAAATGCACATTTTTCATTTTTTAAAAAATTAAAAATTCCATGCAACAGCCCCTTTGATCGTCCATGTGTGGGCCACCTCCTCTGCCTCACTTGAGCTAGCCATTTAGCTCTTTAAATTAATTCATTAATAACTTGATTTTATCATCATTAACTTAATCCAAGCCTGTCATTGCATAGATCTCATAATTTTATCCGTTCATTTCAAATTTCTTCTCAATCCGATTTTTCTAGCTCAAGTTATGATCATTTGAAACTATCTTTGAATTTTGATGGTGATGATCTATTTTCACCCTAATTTCATCAATATTTTCATCATTCATCATTTTCATAAGATTAAGCACAAAAATTATGTGCTTACCTTTCAATTTTCATCTTAATCCGCCTTTCCGGTGTCGAGTTACGCATTTTCTAGCATTTGCTACCTTAATTCCATAATTAGCATCATAATCTCCATTAAGTAAACCATAATATATGAGGTAATTATCATCAATATATC
Organism: Annona cherimola; assembly: GCA_030490835.1. Lineage (NCBI taxonomy): Eukaryota > Viridiplantae > Streptophyta > Magnoliopsida > Magnoliales > Annonaceae > Annona > Annona cherimola. The sequence goes on from CM059974.1 coordinate 81,220,705, forward strand.
AAAATTTCTTAATCCTCATTAAACCTCTTTAATCATATTAACCCATATCGGCTTTATTAATCATTCATAATTAGTTTCCCTAATTGCAATAAATCGTCAATATTGCAATTGGAAATCATTCGTAATTCCACTAAGTTATACTTGATTCCTATTTATATGCCAATTGCATATAAATAAACCTTACTTGGGTCCGGGTTTCACAATCCTCCCCCCTTATAACAGGTTTCATCCCGAAACCTATTACATTTCATTTATCGGGGGTATAGCTCATATAAAATAGCTAATCTTATCATCTTTCTCCAATACTTCAATGGCTCACTACGCTTCCACTACGCTACTCTGTCTTAGTGGCATTTTTAGCCTTGGTCCAATAGACCTATCACTTGTCTCTGCCATTTCCTGTCTCTTATTCCCATATGGGCATCTCATTAAAATTGTTCTTTTCTTTATTCCATCCATCTCTTATTCTTATGGTAGGCATACTATTATTCCTATACATAGAGAAATTATAAAAGTTCACATCTTATCATAGGGTAAGATCTAGGCTACCCATTCATTCATACAACATAGAAATTCATAACAATCATTTTTATACAACATTCATATAGCTTAATACATTCAGTCTATAGCATAGAGCAAAAGTTGCTCTCACATAGAGTTTCATACATGTCTTAGCAAAAGACACTTTTGCTAATCTATCCATTTCTTCTCCTCTCATAATGTCTACAACTGAGTTATACCAACGTAGACTACCTAATAGGAGTACCGGTTATTAAACCAATTTAAAATATTTTCTTCCTGGTCTCCCTTTCTAATTTTCATAAACTAATAAGGGTCCTTATCATTTTCAATTTTTTTTTCTAATCTCATTTCTTATGAATATCATAGAGAAATTATCTCTCTCGTACCTATCTTTCAATCACATTGGAATTGAAAAGAATTATGGCAATCATTTTTGCCTTCATTTTTCTTCATTTATCTATCATTCTTTGCTATGATATAACAACTTTTGTGGTATCATATATATAATCTTCTTTTTCCTTCCATACATGTTAACTAGACATGTTTTGTTATATTTTTCTGCAATAATTTGTAGAAATCTCCTATGAACTATAGCTATATGTTGAGTTGACCTCTCTTACTCCTTTCTTTCCCTACACCAGGTTCCTTGGTCCTTAGGGTCAATTTACCCTTGCTGTAATTATACATGTTCATTACCAACATGTGTTATATCCTGGTGTCCTATTGGAAGATATTTCTTAACAAATTCTTCTAGATTACCTTATTTGATTATGGCATAATAGTCATTAGGGTTTCCTAGCACTCATAAGCATTGTCAATCAATGCTTAGACATTACATAAGACTACATATTCAAATTTTAGACAAGTTCTTGATTTCAGTCATCCACTGCTCAGCTTGTATAGAATTTGATTTACCTGAGAACTTAAGTGGATACTGAGCTAGAAAGGCATTAATAACCTTTCCATTCGCTTCTATCTTACCATTATCAACCCTTAAAAATTTGGATACTAGGAAAAAATTTATTACCTGTACCGGTCCATCCCTTCTACCTTTTCCCAAAGACCTCGTATTACTTCTACTGCACAGCTCCTTTTACAGCTATAGCTATCCTTTCCTCCACTCTTTCTACCTGTGAGGTATTCTTATAGTGGTAACACCTCCAATCCTTTGACTTAGGCTTCATAGTAGTCCGTCGTTGATGAGTTCATGGACTCACTTGTCCTGGTTGTTTTAGATTTGCTACTGGCTTCTCTTCTTTCCTATTGACTCATATCTACAACTGCCTTTTCCTTGTTCAAAACTAAGGTGATAGGCATGTTGTAGAATGCAACACATAAATTATGTCAATAGCATTTCTTATCATAATATTCATTCATATCATACATAGTCAATATGATCATTTCTGATCATTGAATCATCATTCATAATAAATTTTATAATCTAGAAAAATCAATAATCTTTCCTTTTTCATATATATACTTAGCATCTGAATAAAATCAAATGCATTTATATTTTCATAACATCAAACATAATACATTCATAGAAATAAAAGGAAAACTCATTTTTTCCCTACCTTTCTCATTTCTATCTTTGTCTTTCATAGTGTAAGGTTGCTTTTCCTTACATATACAAATTATTTTTACATCATCTATCATTTTATCATAAACATAACTCTAGACCAACAATCACTTAGAAAGTTGGCACCTTGGTGCCTACCATATGACCGCCAGGTGCCTTCCATATGTCCACTATGGTGTCGCACCTTAAACATATTTATCATATAGCACAGTCTTGTGCTATCTTAAGTGAGATATAGTTTACCTTAGGTAAGGGGGTGTCTCTATGTAGGGTTCAATAACCCATCATCTATTCTTATTTCCTTCTATCCTTTGTCTTTTCTTAGATTCTCCTACCTCCTTTTCATCTCATTGTCCTCCTATCATTTTTCTTTCATATATCATCTACTCCATGAAATATAGCAACCAGCTACATTTCCTTAATTAGCCATATCATTGCGTATCATTTTTTTTTCATATACTATCTACACCATGAAATATAGCAAACCAGCTATATTTCCTTAAATAACCATATTCTTATGTCATAATGACGTACAATATAAGACAATACATATTGTATATGTCTTATAACCTCAATCTATCTATTCCATCATTTTCCATATTTTTCTTCTACGTCTATATATCAATTCTTGTTAAAATATCATTTTTGTGACATCAAATCTTTTTTTATCATGCCTATTCACCAATCCAGGCTCTAATACCAACTTCTGTGGCGCCCCAAATTGAGGCGTCACTTCCTTACCTCAAGACCTTATTGATTGGTAAATGTGAATCGGAATTGTTGCCCTGATCACGTGGTGGGTTCTTAATTGGAACTCGTCTAATTTTTTTTTTCGATTCATTCCTTTTATCTATCATCATTCATTTAATTCCTCACTACATCTTTCATCATACAAGCACCATTACACTTGTAATAAAATTTTCATAATTTCATTCATAACATCTCTTAATACTATTCTACAATAGCATTTACATTCCTTACATACATATATTTAATCATTGAATCACATAAAACTTATAATGCTAAATAAGTTCACATATACATTAACATACCTTAGAACCTTAACCAATGCTTTCCCATTCCTTATAGCCCACATGGTTACCATCACGTACCTTTCTTCATTGTTTAGGTTCACAACCTCTTGAGTTTTCCGGCACCTGTCTAAGGTTTGGAAAAACAAAATATGAGTGACAACTCAATAAGCAAGCATTATATCTTTTAGGGCAAGACTTCCTTTAAAACCTTTTTCATTCAACATCTTGAACACCTTTTTACTTGAGGATATCCATATGTCCTAAAATATTGTCATAAAATCCCTTGTTCATAAGGACAGTTTCATGTCCTCGAACATTCTCATAAAACATCATTATTAAAATCATTAACAGGCCACGTCTGGGCTCGTTAAGGCAAAACATATGCGTTTCACCCTTTTAATTAATTTTCTTTGGTTTTGTATGAACATTTTCAATATTCCAAAACGTATACATAAAACCATCTTTCATTAGTGGACGTTCTACGTCCAAAATATTTTCTTCATAAATCCTTTTTGGAGAAGGACATTCCAATGTCCTAAAACATCATTCACATAAGCCTTTTCGGCAAAGGACATTTCTATGTCCAAAAATATTTTTCATCATAAAATTCCTTTAGCTAAGAGACATTTGATGTCTCAAAACATTTTTGAAATGACTTTCTTGACAATGGACATTCATGTCCTAAAACACATTCCACTAAAATACTTTGGCATTGGACATTCTCATGTCCATAAACACTTATAATTTAAATCCTTTGGAAATGGACATTCTTATGTCCAAAACCAAGTTTGATATAAATCCTTTTCATAATCCCTGTCTTGGGGATTGTTTATAACAAACAAGGCACATAAAATATATAAACCATTTTCATAGATGCATTTGCATAAAAATATTTCCTTTCATTCCTGTTATTTACACTTTTGTGTAAAACACCTTATTTTTAGGCTAATCATTTCATAAAAATCCCTTTAGGATAACTTTCATAAAAACATACTTTCATGTCCCAATCTTTGGGCTTTTCAAAAGCAAAACATAAGAAAGTGCATTTCTCTCCATCCAGTAGTGACACTTAGAAAGTGATCATGCTACTTTTTGGAAGAGAATCCTTAACAGCACGCTAGCCAGGCGGCTGTTCATTCATCCTGCTCTCATCTCAGGGAGGGCGCCGCTGGCACTCCTATCATCCCTTAGCGACTTGGTCTTATGTAGAGTGGGCCCCGGTCATCCCAACCATGCTCTACAATCGGCCTATTCCTTGTAATGGTGCACTATACATCATCCTGAAGGACCGCAGTCCATTTTTTGGTTTAAAATATCACACACCGCCGCCCGTGACCTTTTAAACCAGAATCACAGACCGCAGCCTGCATCCATACTCACAAAACATCTTAGACCAAAATTTATATCTTTAAAAATTATTTTTAAAAACACATCACAGACCGCAGTCCTTGTCAACTTGTAAAGCGAGCGCACCCACTTTAAACGAGTCGTCATTTGAAATCTAAATTTCGGATGACCATCCTTAAATTCTTTTAAAAGAATTTTGAGTAAAATATTTTGACAATCATTTGAAATGTTTGAAAAACAATAATTCTTAAAACCCTTATGAAAGAACTTCAAAGCTGTTAGATTTTCAAAGATAAACCATGTATTTTTCCAATATTTTTCTTGGTTTTCATTTTAGGGTCTTTTGCTCACAAAAGTTATGCAATTATACCACCCCCTTCTCAACCATTTTAAAATTAAATTATTGTCCACATATCTATCTTACCATTTTTACATAAAGAGGGGTTTGCATAGTCTTTTGTATGTTATTTTATCAACCCGAAATCAAACCATTTTATGAAATCACTTATTAGGTTGGTCATCCTTAAATCCCATTCAACACATCCATATAAATATTTTTCAAGACATTTTCATCATAGATTTCCTTATCTAAAGGAAATCAAAATTTTTCGAATATCATTTCAAAATATATGGACTATGTCTAAACCGTCATTTATGATTTAATTATCATGACCTAGCAAAACAAATATTTTTCATAAATCAATTCCCCTTTTCCTTTTTCTTTCATAAACATAATTGTTTGTCACAAATTATTGTAAAACTAACTCAAAACTTATTTACAAACAATACTTTGTGAAAAAGAGTAAAATTCTCTTTTTCTTATAAAATACTTTTAAAACAACATCATAAAGAACTTGCTTGCTTATAAGCAAATTCTTAAAAACCATCGACATAAAACGTGAAATACTTTGAAAATATTACCATGGAGAACTTATTTATTCATAATCAAATTTCTCAATTCATTAACATAAAGCATTACCAATCCATAGCAACACTTGTGATAAATTATTTATTTTAAAATCATTACTTGCTTCCCATGAAGCAAATCTTGAAGCTTTTCCTTAAAGCCATCTTTTTCCAAAACTTAAGGCTTTCATTAAAGCCGTCATTTTCAAAACTTGTGACTTTTCATTAAAGTCATCATTTTCAAAACTTGTGCTTTCCCATTCATTTAAACATAATCATAAACATTACAATCTCATATCACATAAGAAGAAAATAGTAATTTTAGAAAGTTCTCTTGCTTACTTGTGATCGCCATAATTCCCTTCTTCAATTTTTTTCCTTTGCCTTTGCCTAAATAAATGAAAATATTATTTCATTTATTCACATCAACTTCGAATACATAAATCCCTTAGGTTTTCTAACCTACATAAATCCATCTAGACTAGCTTAACCCACTTGTCTTTCAAGTCGGGTATTCATACGTATCGACATAGCCTATACATATCAAATCATCCATTCATTCTTAATACCCTTATGTAGGGTAAACTTACATACATATAATAATTCTTCATTAAATCATTATTTGGAGATTCATTACCTCCATTTATCATTTTTAACATATTTTTTCATTTTTCACACATCGGTGCTCATTTGAAGCACTTAATTAATAACATAGTCATCATATAATAATCTCAAAATTTGATATTATAATTATTTATCAAAAAAGTAACCTAATCCATATTTTTCATCATATTTTCATGTATTTTTGCATTTTACCCCTTCACATAATTCATTTGTCACTTTCAACATCAAAACATGGAAATCGGGTCTTATACGTAACCCTAAGTTCCATCCTTTCTAAACCCACCTCTAATAGGTTAAATCATCACTTATGATACCTATTTATATCCCATTTTAATTTAAATTCCATCCCAAAAATCTGAAATTTAATATTTACTTTGATTTATTCCTCAATCTGTCCATAATGCTGAAATCAGATGCATTGATATCTCTAATTTTTGAATCATAATCAAATCGAGGAATTTAAATATTAAATTTATATAATACCTTAATAAATGTATGATCTAACCAAAATAAATATTTCCAGAACAACATATAAAATATTTATATTTATTTTGGTATTTTTACTCTGTTGGACAGAAGCATCAATTTTCAGACATCACTAATCATGTTAATTATTAGGTATATTTATACTTTTCAAAAACTAATTTTTATTTTTTTATAGTGTTAATAATGATGTATTACACATCATATAAAAGTTTCAGATCAAAATACCTTGCGTAAAAATTACTAAAAATCATTTGGTGCAGCTGATCCTGACACCCATTCAACCCTGTTCAGGTTGATTTTCTCAGATTTTTAATTTCCAGCATGCTTACCCTTTTGCGCTGAACATTTTATCAATCCTTAATCATCCTATCATAAATTTTCAAAAAAAGTTTCATACTAAAATTCGTTCATTTACTAGTTATTTCATATTTTGAATTTCTATCCCATTTCTTCTAGGTTTTGCCCCCATATTTGCATCTAATTTCAATAGATAGGTAAAAACCCTTAATCATTTGTTCTTAATTCTTATACGAATATATATAATCTATTAAATCATGATTCATAATCAAATCATGATATCCAATCCAAACAGCAACTTATTTTGTGAATTTAAGAAAATTCAAGAGAAGTATACTTACTTGAATTGAATCCAATTGAACTCCTCTTTGCCAGTTTGAATTCTTCTCTCTCTTCCCATTTTTCCTTCTCATTTTCTCGTCTTTTTCTTCCCCTCATGCTGCTAGAGAGGGGGACGGACACTGTTGGAAATTTTAGGGGGTTTGTCCCTTGTCATTTTTCTCTCTCTCTTCCCTTCACACATGTCAATGCCATTTTCCACATCACTTAGTAGTAATTAAAGCATGCTTATCCTCCTTTTATGACATGACAAAATATGGGCCAAATAAATTAGCAATTTATTTTAATAAAATCATTAAAAATCCATGTCATTAATGGACAAAATCTGCCCACATAATGCAATGTCCCTTTGCAGCAGCCTTTGCATGATTTTTCCACCTAATTTTTACTTTAATTAATGGGTATTTAATCACCCTAGGTAATAGCCTAATTAGGGGTCAACTTAGCATAAATAAAAAAATTCATAAAAAATCAAATCTAAGCCCTTGAATGTGCTTGCCATCCTTGCTCCCTTTGCTGTCCATGCATTCAACGTCCATATGCTCCTGCCTTTTGCACTTTTTTATCATTTTGGAGCTTTAGTTAATGGGAAATTTAATTACCTAGTAATTTAGCTCAATTAGGGTCCATTTAGCCTTTTAAAAAAATCATTAAAAATTCCAAAAGCTGCTTGACCGTGCACCTCTCTCCCATGCTCAATTGCTGTCCATTTGGTGGGGTCCACTTATCATTGACTTTTTGGCATTTTCTTGCCACAAAAACCAACCCAAATCTCGTCCACTATTCACCCTAGTTGCCTAGGTCATTAAAATGCACATTTTCTATTTTTTTTAAATTAAAAATTCAATGCAACAGCCCCTTTGATCGTCCATGTGTGGGCCACGTCCTCTACCTCACTTGAGCTAGCCATTTAGCTCTTTAAATTAATCCATTAATCACTAGATTTTATCATCATTAGCTTAATCCAAGCCTTTCATTGCATAGATCTCATAATTTTATCCATTTATTTCAAATTTCGTCTCAATCCGACTTTTCTAACTCAAGTTATGATCATTTGAAACTATCTTTGAATTTTGATGGTGATGATCAATTTTCACCTTAATTTCATCAATATTTTCATAATCCATCATTTTCATAAGATTAAGCACAAAATTATGTGCTTACCTTTCAATTTTCATCTTAATCCTCCTTTCCGGCGTCGAGTTACGCATTTTCTAGCATTTGCTATCTTAATTCCATAATTAGCATCATAATCTCCATTAATTAAACCATAATATATGAGATAATTATCCTCAATATATCATAATTATCCTCAATATATCAACATTCATTAATCCTCATTAAGCCTCTTTAATCACATTGACCCATATCCGCTTATATTGATCATTCATAATCACTTGCCCTAATTACAATAAATCGTCAATATTGCAATTGAAAATCATTCATAATTCCACTAAGTTATACTTGATTCCTATTTATATGCCAATTGCATATAAATAAACCTTACTTGGGTCCAGGTTTAACACATACATATCATCCAAAATCAAAAGAAAACTTCTGTTAGATCCATATATCCTAATCTCAGTAGATGACACCTATGTCTAGATTATATGAGTGTATGCTCCTCAGTGATAGTACTGGTGTTTGACTTGGCTAATTCATTTTCATTTTCAGTGGACCCTTTATTGGGGTCTTCATCATCATTTACACTCACATTCCCTATAAACTCGTCACCATTGGTACTTCCTATTCTTACAGGTAGTGCAGAGTTAGGGTTGAGGTATCCCTCAAGTATAAGGGGTCTAAATTAGATAACCCTTTGTGAAGCCTGTCACCCATTTAAGGTTTCTTCTATTCTCTGCTGTTTTCCTTCCTCTTCTACCTCCCTCCTTTCCATTGTTGGATCCTAATTGTTTTTCCTTCATATGTCATCTACATTTTTTTTTAAACATAGTAAATTAGCCATAACTTACAAAATATAGATGACAATGCATCATATCTTAGTGTTATAAGTTCATTTTCTTAGCACCATTTACCAATAATTGCTCTGATACTACTCTCTGTGGCGTCCCGAACCTTAAGCACTTAAACCTTATTCCAGAATTGTTTAGTTAGTAAATGATGAGCAGGATTGTAGTGTTGTTCATGCGGCAGGATCTCCAATTCGATCTCATTTCATTTTCCAAGCAATCACTCACTTGTAATTAAATTCACATAATATTTACAAAATATTAAAATATACGTTTACATCATCAGTCTATGTAACCTGGTAATACTATACCCTTACCCCATATCCATTCACAACAAGTATATGAGAAAAATATAACCTTAAGATTTCCTCAACTGTGACATTTGTTTCTACTTGAACTTTACTGTACTTGTGTAAGGTTGGAAAAAAAAACGTGAGTACTAGACTCAGTAAGCAATCATTTTCATTCCAAAATTTGGCATTTCATAATCAATGCATATTTCACATTTATGCCTTAAACCTTCATTAGATAGTATGCTAGCTAGGTAACCATCAGTTCGTCTACTCCATATATTAGAAAGGACATCGCTGGCCTTTGGGCCTATACCAGCAACTCGGTCACATTAAAGGGGGACTTTGGTTCACTTACACCTCTAAAATGGACCTATACCTTTATACACCATGCATCATACATATGCTAGCATGTTTTCAAAAATTAATCACATTCATCAACCATTCTCATTTTAAGTTTATAAAATAGCATAATCATTTATAAAACAGGTTAATAAATATATTTTTCAAACCACATTATCGGGATAGCCACCCTTAAATAATATTAGAAAATACTATAATGAAATGAATTGCAAGTCATTCGATCACTTTGAAAATAAATCATTTCACGGCATTACTGGCTGAGCTTAGGATGTCAACTTGTTTTCTCAATCTTTTCTTTTCCTTTGCTTAAACATGTGAAATAGGTTATTTTATACATTTGCATTATATATTATTATTATTTATTTGTAGGACTCATTAATAATAAACATGGTATCTTCAAAAAATTAAATAAAATATTTAAAATTAATTATAACATTCACAGTTCTGAACAACATCTTTTAAGTTAATACGCATATATGCATATATACATTTTTGTACCTATATCAAATCATTAATGGTCATCCTATAAATAGGGGCAAGGTGAGAAAGTCCAAGGCACTCCATTCTCAACCCAAGCTTGAGAAATCCAAGTTTCCCCACCCCGAAAATTCGTTTCTAAGAAAGAAAGAGAAGGTTAGAGAGAGAAAATGCACGTAGGAGGAGAGTTTTTCTACTTCAGGTAAGGGGATTCTTCCCAAATTTCTTTTAGGTGTTAAGTAGGATAAAACCATGCTTAGATAATGCCTAAGCATGAGAAAATAACTAAAGTTATAATACTTAATTGGAATTATGCCAAAACATTAAAAATTTAGAGCGAAGATAGAGCATTCGGAAAAATCATGTATGAAATGTGAAAATAATGTTCCAATATTGCTAAATGATGATATGGGATAAATATTTATGATAGTTATGATGTTGGAATAATGATATATTAATTTCATGATTTTTGGATTTAAAGATTATGCTTAAGAGAAATTATGTTGATTTTCAGTATATGGAGAAAATGATTTAATTAGCTAAGTTAATGATGATAAATTAAAAATTCATGAATTTTCCCATGATATACTAACTGAGAGCTATGTCATGGTATTTTTTATTTTCAGAAAAAATGTCAATTTTTGTAACCCATGAACAGTAACCCACGTTACTGTGAATAGTAACCTCGGGTGAACAGTAACGTGAACAATAACTCGTGAACAGTGATGATGAACAGTACCATGAACAGGAAAAAATGTAAATTGGGTGGAAAAAATGAGATTAACATTTATATCTTAAAGAATATGTAGATGAAATTTTTAAAGAGATTTATGGATAAAAAAATCCATATAAGGAGGTAATGATTAAGTATCTTTATAAGATTATCCTCTATAGAAATGAGGTAATAAATAATTATAAAGCATGCATGGGAAACAATCTAAGGCATATAATGATATAGATAAAATATCATTTTTTCTTGTATAGGAAAAGGAAAGGAAACGGTGGAGGACATGGACTGAGGAGGTAAGTAAGCACAACTTTGAAAATGTGATTTTATTGCTTTAATGTGGACAAGGCATACAATGCCGATAAAATGGAAGTAGATGTGTTTGCGTATCCTTCGCTCATAGAAAGCCTAAAAATAGGAATAAAAATGTTTACAAGAAAAGCCTGTTCTTTTCAATTATTGAAATATTTCGAAATTAGTTTATCAAGATGATTCTAAAATTGTTTACCAATGAATAAGGAATATTTTTAAAAATATTATTTTCTCAAATACTGCTAATGTTTTGTAAAATTAATTTACAAAAATATTTTCAAAATTCTTTAAGGGTGGTCATCCTAACATCATGATCTGAAGACGGTTTATGAAAATATTTTATTTTTAAAATGATTATGCCCAGTTTTCAATTTGAGAAGAGCACAGTCTGTGAACTGAGTTGGATTATGTTATATCAAGTTTTGACTTAAAAAATGGCACGGTCTGAGGAATTTGTTAATTTTATAAAATTATGCTAGCATGACGATATAAATATAAACGAGTGTGCACTAGGATCACGTACTAGGTCCATGGTGGAGGCAGTTGTAGACTGAGATGATTGGAGACCAGGGCCCACCTCTAGTTGTGGTTGAGTCACTAAGGGAAGGCTAGAGGCCGGTGGCGCCCTCCCTGAAATGGGAGTAGGATCATGGACAACTGCTTAGCCAGTGGTGCTGTCGCATGGATAATTTCTTTTCTTTGGAAGTATGATCATTTTGTAAGTGTCACCTACCAGAGGGTTAGAGACGTATATGTATATGTTTTATTTTAAAAGCCCCGAAAGTGAGACATGAGAATATTTTAGGGCATGATGATGACCACAAGAAATAATGTTTACTTAAGGATATTTCAGGACGTAAAAATGTCTACAGAAAATGATGTTTACTCAAAGATATCTCAGGACATGATAATGTCCACACAGATAAAAAGTTTATATGTATATGTGTTGCTTTTGAAAAGCCCAGAAATTGGGATATAAAAAGGTTTATATGAAATTATATTAGGACATAACTTGTTCTCGTGATTAAATGTTTATATGGCTATGTGTAAGGACATACACTTGTTCTCATGATTAAATATTTATATGACCACGTTTTAGGACATATATTTGTTTTCATGATTAAAGGTTCATATAAAAATGTTTTAGGAAAACATTTTCCTTATGGAAAAAAGGGTATATATGAAAACATTTTATGAAATACAAATGTCCTCATGAAAAAAGAGATTTTATCAAGGGTTTATATGAAAGGTTTTCATGAAAGGTTTCTTTCTGTTGGTAGTTGATCGCTTGATAAGTGTCTCCTACCAAATGACGAGAAATGCATTTATATGAAAATGCAAAATGCTTGCTTACTGAGTTTATCACTCATGTTTTGTTTTTCTAACCCTAGATAAGTTCAAGGAAGCTCAAAAGGAGAAAGTACCTGATAAATTGAAGGGAAGAATGACCGGTATTCTTAATGTGTTAATAATTTGTTAACTATCATATAAGAATAAATACGTTGAGAGAATGATTGAATGCTTGTGTTGATTATGAAGATATTAGGTTATGAATGTTCATGATGTATGTAAACAAGTTAATATGTTATAAGTATATAGTTGCTTGTGAAATGAATGGTGAGAATGATATGTATAGTTAACTTTAAGTATATGCTACTTGAAAAATGATGGAGGAAATGGAAAGTATATAATGCTTGCAAAAGATTGATGAGATGAAGGGAATGAAAAGAAAGAAAAAAATTTCTGCTAAATGAAATGGATTCAAAAATCCCACCGCCTGATCAAAGCAACAATCCTATTTAACATTTACCAATTGATAACGATCTTGGAGTAAGGCTTAGGTTGTGATGCCTTGGTCAGGGGCACCACAGAGTTTGGTATCAGAGTAAGAATTGGTAAATAGGTGTGAAAAGAAAAGACTGGATATCACAAAGAGTGATATCCGAGCAAGGATTGGTAAATAGATGTCGAAAGAAAAGATATGATACCATAGAGATGGTATCTTAGCAAGAATTGGTAGATAGACGTAGAGGAAAGAATGGACAATGATGAAAGAGATAGACTGAAATTGTAAGATATATGACAATGTATATTGATTTTAGATTGTACGAACATGTGATGTGTTGTTATGATTATGTTTTAAGATATAGCTAATTAGCTATGTTTTGAAAGGTAGATGATTCATAAAGGAAAAGCAATTTTCCACTATGAAAAGGTGATACTGGAAATAAAAAGTATAGAAAGGATAAGGAATTGAGGAAAATGTTGATAGATGGTGGATATCTAAGAAAGATAATTTTCAAGTCCACCCCTTATGACCAACAGGATTTGTGATAGAAGAAGCCCGCACTCAGGGCGAGCTTCTGGTTGAGGAGCTTTTCCTTGATGACTAGATGATCATATTGTAAGGACCAGGTATTTTATTTTATTTTATTTTCATTATAACCCTTCTCTATTTATGAGATAACTTATGAACATGCCACTAGGAGTTTATAATGTTAATGGATGCATAACATATATGCATGTATTATGATCTTAGCACACTGAGTATAAATTTAAATGTGTATGATTGGTGTGTCATTGTTAAGCACTATAACTATTTTTTTTCCCTTCGCAGAGTAGGTACGGGGTTCGACCTGACCGGTCAGGTCGCGGGGGTGAAGGGGGCAGCGCCCCCAGAGAAATTTTTAATTATTAAGTTGTAGGAGCGGGGAATTAAATTACTAATTGCGACTGGACCCGACCCATGCCCCGACCCGACTCAATGGATTCTATTAACATAAGCGGCCCGCGCTCTAGGGCTTCATTCCCATTTCGCGCCCGACCGCGTTTCCTCCTCCTCCTCCTCCTCTGGTTCTTCGTTCCTCTTCTAATTTCTCTTCCACTCAGTTCGAACCACCCGTGATCGCTTGAGGGAAACTATACCAACTACCTTGAAGGTCATAGATCCGAGTCCAGGAAGCTCCAAGGCTCCGAATTTCTGCAGTCCACATCTAGGGTTGCTGTCTTGGGAGGGATCACGGTCAAGGTAAGTAGATGTCGCCCCTTCTCGATTTAGTGATGAAATTTTATGTTAAACGCGATGCGAGGCTAGAGGGAATGTATAGCTTCTAACGACTCCATGGTATTAGGCGTAGAGTTCGTAACAGTTAGGGTTCATGGGGAATTTACTTTGAATGCGCGATTTCTATGATGTAAAAGACTTCTTAGCAGTTTTTATATTGTTGGAATGTGACGTGAATTGATTTGCCCCAATCGAGAGTATGAATTGAAGGTTCTTTCATTTCGCACCTATCATGTGTTTGATAAAATGCTTGTGTGACAGATCTATGTGTTGAATCTGAATTGTGTTGATGTTGTATGCGTGGTTTGGGACGTGTTTCATTGTCTGTTATGTATGATGTGTTATCTCAAATAGTTGGTTGTAAGGGTTGTTCATGGCCCCTGATTGACATGAGGAGAGGGTTGTTCATGGCCCTTGATGGACATGAGTAGATGATTGGTTGTGTTGTTCAATTTGTGTGTATGGTTATATGCATACGATCTTGGGAGTGGGTAGTGGACCCATATGTATCAGCTTCATCACTATATGAGCATCCATCATTATGCTTATTTCCATTTTGTGCTAACCACTATCTACTTACTGGGTCTATTTAGACTCATATCATTTGTTATTGTGCTTTTAGATCGCAGGTCAGAAGGGGAACTTAAGGATGGGACAAGTTGAAGATCAAATATGAGAGACCTTAGCACAATATGTTGATTTCAGTTCTTTAGATTTGTGCTCTTTTTGATAATCATATATGTAGACAATTATTTAGGCGGATCCGCTTTGACAACTATAATGTATTTGGTATTTCAGATTGGATTATAATCCTTGTTGATGCACATATGCATGACTATTATATCTGTTTGTTGTGTAAGGAAAATATTTAATGATTTCCTTCTATATGAATGTTCTTATTATATGAAGATGCAAGTATATAAATAGGATTGAATGTTACAGATGGAAATGTTATGAATATCAGGTCACGTATTCCATATTACCCCTTGTATGTTATGGGGAGATGCTGCCGAATTTTTTCTAGATTGTGTAGTACCCATTGACTAGTTCTTGAGTAATTCTTTGAATGGGGTGTTACACATATACTAATAATTATGAATGACAATAAGACTATAGGAAAATATATATATATGTATGTATGTATGGAAGTGAAAATGATAAAAAGCACCGGGTCTATAGAGAATGAAAATGAGGATGAAAGTGAAAATGCACTAGACTGATTTAGCACCAGTACACTCATTAAGGAGTTTACACTGGTACAACTCAGAGGTAGGCACTATCTAGAAAGAAAAGGATAGATAAAGCTAGCAAAAGTCAAAAGAGACTAATATACTTTTGAATGATAAATGAATATATTATGTTTTGATATAAAGGTACTTGTGACGTACAGTTATAACTGAGTTGCACTTGTATAATAAATGTATATGAAAAGGAAAATATTGTTACCAATCCTTTCTATTGAATATGATTGATTGGATATATTATGTTGACAAGAAAGCATTACTCAATGAAGATATGAAATTGTTTATAGATATACTAAGGATGCATATGGAATGGAGGTAGTGGTTACTAACCATTTTGCTTAATTAATTGTATATGTTATAATATATGTTATGATAAAATGAGAAAGTATATTAATATACTTTTTATGTATATAGAAAGGAACTATGCCTAACACAAGAGCAAGAGCTAGGCTAAATAAAGAAAAAACTCTAGCAAATGAAGAACCCGTGAGTTAACAAGAAGTCAGTGAAACTAGTAGTAAGTCTAAGAGACCAAGACGAGGAGAGCAACTAAACCCAATGACTTGTCAATGATGAGTAAATGAAAACCCTAAGTGGAATGTTGAAGGTCGAACCGCTACAGGTGATACCACCCAATTAGAATTAATAGTAAAAAAGGTAGATACAGCTGTGAAGGAAGCTGTGTAGTAAGCTACCCCGGATTGGGCAGCCCAAACGATAGAAATAATTCAAGGTCTTTAGAAAAAAGCTCAAAAGGACCCAGTCAAGAGGATAGGAAGAAAACAGGCCGATGCAAGTCACACTTCCTAATCTAATACCAGAACCTATAAGAGTTGATGACAATAAGATAGAAACATTAAAGACCCAAAAATTATAACAAGGACAAGAACAATGTAATCCTAGCACCAAGGAGTAAGATGCAGGAAAGGGAAGCAGTAAAAAAGTACTGACAAGAGAAAGGAAATCAAGCTTTAATATAATAAGTGCCCCAATTTGTGACAATTTCCACAAATGTCACTTTGGAGAATGTTTAAAGGGTTTAAATCGATGTTATAAATGTGGTCGGATTGGCCATGCGGCAAGAAATTGTCAAGTTACTGAAGTAAGAGAGATAAAATGCTTCAATTGTGACCAAGTAGGACATATTGCGCTTCAAAATACCCGAAGAAGACACAAAGAACACCAAAATAAGGGAGATTAGCTTAACAAATGAACACTACGACTGCCAACTGACAGAGAAACTCCACAAAGTCATGAAAGTAGAAGGAAGGAACGTTACAGGTATGATTTACATTTTAAGAAATTTTATAGTAGTGTCATTTGATTATGGTGCTACTTAGACATTTATAGCATAGCGAAATGTAACAAGTCATGTACTACTAGTAGAAAGGACAAATAACATCAATTATGTAGAATTCCATGAATATAGGTTGGCCAACATTAATGTGAAAAATATGATTTATATATGGACCATAACCCACATGTTTGGATGAGATAGGAGAGAGGAAGTTGACCTTAGAATTGTTTAAAAGAATGATGAAAAGAATAGGCGATATAGTAAAGTATATGTAACCTAGAACAAACATAAAAAGAATACAAGTTGCGAAACAAGGATTTGAATATCCAAATATTGGAAGAAGTTGGCAGATTGGTCTACCAACAAGTTTTACCCCAGTTATTTAAAGTATAAGAGGTTTCATGACGAAACGTTTTATAAGGGGAGGAAGATTGTGAAACCCAAGATTTTAAGCTTAATAAATATAGTTGGAATTTGTTTAAGGAGAAAATTGAAAGTTTTAGGAAATGAAAATGATTAAATTATATGTCTTTGATTAAGATGAATGAGATTAGGATAACCAATTAAGCAAGGTGATTAAGTTAATCACTTTTGCTTAAGTGTGCACAAGAAGACAAAAAAACCACTAAAAGACAAAAGTGGAGTAGAGATGATGAGGTGGCATGCTAATTAATGCCCCATTTTCATTTTAATTATTGACTAATTATTTGATTAATTCATATCATATGATACATAAGTTGGACTGGGATGAAATTTGAAGGAAGAGTCTAAGTTGACATGCCCTACATGGTGAACGGTTTAGATCATGAAAATTATGGAATGAATGGGGTAAAATGATTAAAATTACATAATATTTTATGAATTAAAACCATTTTGCTAATATCTTAGTGCAAGTCAAGTAACCCTTGACTTCCTTCAAAGGTCAATATGAGATGTCAAGATGGGATTGGTTGAAGTAAGAAGAGGTCAACTAAAGAAAAAAATGGAAAATTAATTAATGGGCTACCCTTGAACGTGTGTAGCATGGAAATTAGGTAGATTTTCATATTCCAAAAATGTAAAAATGCAATATAATTGCATCTCCATGTGGACGGTCCAAGATGAGACACGTGTATAGCTCAAGTTAGGCAATAATAAAGCATAATGAATGGTTTGGATTAATGCAACAATTAAATAAGAAATATGGAAAAAGGTGTATACATACTGCTGGTCAAGGGGGTTTCTCAAGCAGCAAGAAAAAAGGGCAGTAAGGGACGTCTAGAGAGAGAGAGAGAGAGAGCGAGAGAGAACTTAGAAAAAAAGGAGAGAAACAAAGGCAGCAAGGTGTGAACGTCCAAGGGAGAGGAAAGAGAGGAAGAAGGAAGAAGAAAGGAAGGGAAAGAGGATTCAACAAGGCTTACCCACATTCATGTTCAATTTGAGTGAGTATTATGGGTTTTTGAATCATATATAAACCAAAAATGCTTGGTTGATGTTAATGTTAAGATGACTATAAATGTTGAATTCATGGGTAAATAACTCATTGAATGCTTGATGAATGATTAAGCAAGTCAATCCCTCACATAGATTATGTGTTAATACTTACAAAGGTGAAATGAATCACATGGATGTGCTCATATATAGTGAATCTGGAATAGGAAACCAAAATATGAAAGAAATAGCAACGACCAAAATTGGTGTGAGAACTCATAATATGATGATTAAGCAACGACCTAATTTTTAGCTTAAAAGATTAAGTAGTTGCAAAATAAAAATCCGAGAAGATCAATCTGAACTGGGTTGAAAGATTGTCAGGATCAGCTACACCAAATGGTTTTTAATAATTTTTATATAAGGAATTTTGAGCTGAAAAATTTGGGTGCGTTTAGTAAAGCCGAAAACTTGGGCTTTTATCCAAAACATTTCACGACAGGGGTCTATGAGTAAAAACTTATCATTTCACTGGCAAGAGCCATCATTCAGTCTGGGAATCATACTGTGAATAGATGTCGTATCTTGGGAAGAACGATGGGGGAGAAAAACTGAGAAGAGGTGGGCTATTGCTCGTGCAATCCTAATCCATCCAGCACCACAAGCGCCCCGGGTTGTGGCCGACACTAGTCCATGACAAATGGATCATTGCCGATACCGTCAAAACGATTTCTCCTTGCCAGATCTGCTGCAAGGCGACATCTAAACTGACCACCATGAGTTTTCGTGTCGGTGACGTGTAAACCATCAACATAGGTAGAACAACATCTTTCTAAGGCGTCCATTAGCTGTCCAGCAAAATCGACTCAACGACAATCTAGACGGGTTGCCGCACTAGTGATGCCTCTCTCCCCTGCCTCATTTCGAACCCATGAATGTCTCATGTTTTCCCCTCATTAGATTGTATAGAATCTGTACCCACTAACCACTGCAATCTTCGATATTTGGATTTCATTATTTTTCTCGCGATGCCCCATTGTAATTTGGTATCTGTAGCATTCGAAACCATGATTCTCATACACTTGGATCGAAAGATGGAACGCCTCAGGAAATGCCGCTATTGCTGGTGCGAATGCAGGTTTTCCATCGGTGGTGCGAATGCAAAATTAAAAGTGAAAATTTAATGCTTTGATCCTATAGGGATTTTTAGACATCCATCACATTTAGCACCACTTATTTAATTAAAATTTTAAAAATTACCTTATTAAAAGATTAATTGACCCACCAATGGAAATAGATTCCGATGAGTGATCATATTTAGATTTAAACCTATAAAATTATTGAGCATCATCTGCCCCATGCATGTAGGCCATTTTCTAGGAAGTTCCCATCATTGCAGAATTGGAACAGAATGAATGCAATGCATGCCTTTGGGAGCTTCGCGAAGGCTTAGCTGCAGCATGCATGCATGCCAGTCCACGCGCACGCCCACGTCAAGACCCAACTAAAGTCATTCATCACCATCTAGTAATCTCTGTCTCCACCAGATTTGTTTATGGCTAGACCTCCATGGAAATTTCCCATGATAGGGACGGGAGTAACTTTTTTGTTTTTGAAATGAAAGTATGGCTTTCGCCTTTGCCGTGGCGTCAAGATAGGCCAAGAGCCAGCCCAAGCCATTTCAAAGCCACCACAGTTACCAGGGAGCATCAATTGGAGGAAAATTAGTGGGGAATTTTTATATTTTCTTTTTTGTCATCTTTTCTTCTTTTCCAAACAAGCACTGGTTCTGTCTTATTGGAAACAACTTGAAGGCCACACGAACTGAAAGAAAAAAAAATTTACTGCTCTTTCCTTGACTGCTATGCTAAAGGCAAACTCACGTTTATAGTTCGTGCCATGGGCTTTGATAGCCGATCCACAACTTTAGATTCCAGATCTCTAAAGGGAAGTCCTGGTAATTAACTGGATGATGCATATAATAGTTTCGGGACAAGCACAGAGAAAATCATTATCCATGTAAGGAGGTGATTATCCTTCATCTTGGAGAGTGAGTTTTAACTATTGGGATGACTTGAAGATCTGTATCTTGATTGTCATAATTGGTGAGAGATTGAAATTCCTTATTCATGGATCTGATAATGTTGCCGTCAGAAGAGAATTTGAGAGAGGTAAGAAACAAAATTCTGATTGTCGATGATACAAAATTTTCCATCCATCTGGTTGCATTGAATCATATAAACTCAGAATTGGCAAAAACCATGTTTTCTCTGCCGTGATTTCTCTCCATTTGGAATGTGTGTTTCTTTTATTTAATTTCTTCCTTACAGGGGCCACGTGCCATGCTTGATTTGTGTAATAGCAGTTATGAAAAATAATTAGTAATTATGCATCCGGAGGGTATGGCTACCATGTTTTTCTACTTGCTATTATTTGGAAATCCCATGGTCAAATTGATTATGTCTATCGTGTCTACTAATGTGGTTTGGTAGACTCTTTCTTTCTAAGACAGGACTTGTAGAAAGCAAATAAAGGTAAAACTCTTAATTTTTTCAAGGAGGCAATTACAAGTTAGGCGTCTATAGTGCTTAACACTCATTTTAGGGAAAACAGCCAAAAAGCCTATTCATTGAGATTTATCCAACTGTGTATTTTACAGTTTAAAGATCTAATTTTTGTCTAGGGCTGCTTTGGATGATAGATCATTTTGTGAGGTTTGTTGTTGCAAAGTTCTTCTCCAGGAAGCTGTTCTATATCTTTTCATCAGCAACTAGCCTAGACAAGAGCTCATGACATTATAAAGAAGAAAATGTTGTTGTTACCTAGGATAAGCTAAAACTCTACCTATTCCACGTGTCTTCTGTTCTGCTCCTGATTGTACTTCATGTAGGGTTGTTTCCTGTTAGTCTGCTTTTCATAAAACCATTTAGCTCTAAAGTCTTTTGCACTTCTTTATTTGTGACTTTTTCCACATTAGATGTTCTATTGTAGAAAGAGAAATCTATCTACCTATTAAATTCAAGTTTTCTTCTAGCTACACTTTTGTGTAGTGGTTACTATATTTTTGAAGTATCTTTTTCACTACAACTTCATCCTATGCTAGTATAAGTTTCTCCTTAGGGCTGCTTATAAATTGCCAACCCTTTACCTCTAATGACATGTTCACTTCTCGGTGGTCTCAGTTCACCAAATATGTTTTCATTCCCGAAATAGTTAAATTTAGTGTCTTCTGATGAGATCCTAAGCATGGTGGGAGCCAATGTACAACGACGTAGACAACTACTATCTTAGGCGGAGCACTAGCCTTAACATAAGAGGTTGCGAATGCACAAGACTGCGCACCCCATCCTAGTACCGAAACCCACCCAAAGATTGCCTCAGATCCATTTCTTGCCCCCATATTTCTAAGTATTCTACTCTTCACTAGAGACTTCGCTACTTTGCATTTTACTGTCATACTAATTGTATACAAACTTGCTAGGATTGCATTGGCACAATTGATGACACACATATCCTTGTTCTGCCTCCTAATGAGAACACACTGGTATTTAAGAATAGGCATGGAAATGCAACTCAAAATGTCATGGTCGCATGTGACTTCAATATGAAATTCATGTATATACTAGCGGGATGGGCAGGCAGCGCACATGATGTGCGTGCTGCAATTGGCACTTGACTTTTCCACCAATCGATTCAGTATCCCACGAGGTACTTATTCGTCCTTCCAGCTTTACAATAAATCCTCGTATGACACCAACGTATGATAACATTGTTAATCACTTGTCACAGGACACTACTATCTAATGGATGCTGGATATGCACATGTGTCGAGGTTCATGGCACCATATAAAGGGTTTCATATCACATGAGAAACTTTGGTCATGGTAGGAATCCCCAGAACCATCAAGAGTTATTTAATTATAGACATGCGAGGTTGCGCACAACTATGGAACGACTTTTTATTATATGGAAGAGGAGATTTCTAGCACTTCAAGTGGCAACCTCATACCTATATAGAGTGTAGTTGAAAATGGTGATTGCTTGTGTCATCCTACATAACTACAATTCTAGTGTAGATGGGCCTGAACTACCTTGCGTTATTCAAGAAGAACCAATGCAAGCTGAAGATTCTATAACAACAACTGAGTGTGAGGAGCCTGAGGAGGTAGACCTCAAAGTTATGATTAAGGGGGTGTCTCTAGAAGCGTGAAATTCATGAAGAGTCAAATGAGATGACATTGCACAATAAATGTGGGCGAATATGCCAATTTTATAGGATAGGTTTAAAATCTAAAATATTTATGTTACATTTTGCATTAGCGATGTTATTATTGGTATGTTTGCATGTCTTACAATTGACCTATATGAGGAGCTTACTGTCATTAACATGTTTCCCCATAAGCTGTGTGCATGGTAGTGATGCATTTCATCATGTTTGATGTGATTGGCCACATAATGACGGATCACGTGAAAGTTGTTATATTTTTTGGTTTTAGCATATTGGAATATAATGTCTTTTTCATCAAAGTTGTGTGCGAACATGTGCTAATGTCCATGTAATAGGGTATCAACATGGACCACGTCCGACATGTATTTGTGGGGCTTAGAGAACCCTCGAACTGTGCTAATCCGCAATCCCTTCCAAGTATAGGTGCATTGCCAAGGAGAAGACATCAATGGACAAAGGTCTAAGATAGAAAGCTTGTTGAGATTCTCCTCCATAACTTACATACAAGAACTATAGAGGCAAACAAATTTAAAGATGTCATTCTCCAGGCCATTGCGCAGGAACTAAGTAATTTTTTCTCGGTGACCATCACACCTAGTAATGTTAAGAATCGAGTACATGGAATGAGGAAAACCTATGGAATGTACTGCACTATACTCAATAAAACAAGCATGGGATGGAAGCATAAGGAGAATTGATTTGATGGTCCTGAATACGTTGGGAAGGCACTGATTGAGGTATGAATATCATTACAAATTCCACACCTCGGAAGAGCATGAAGATGACTTCTTTATGAAGACTCCACAAGGTGAAGAGACAGTCATTGGATCCTCAGAACATACCGCCACCCCAGTCTCATTAGGGACTCCAATAGGAGATTTATTTCATAACAATGGCATAAGAGCTAAGAATGCGGAGTCATCCCATGGCATCCATTTCAGGAGAATAACTGCAAGTGTGCGTAGGAGACCACAACAACCGATGGAGCAGTTTGTAAGCATTTGTGATACCTACTTTGGATAGCCTCCTGTTGTCACTTTGAAACACTCATGGCAAGAGGATCTTCAAAGTCTCCCTAATTTTTCGTGTTCTTTGGGCTTGTCTAGTGAGTTGAGGGCAGCTGCTCTGCTTCACTTTACCAGACATCCATTCCTAGCTAGCACAATTGTTAATGAGGATGATAATGCGCGAGCAGACTGGATCGAAAGCATATGTCAAGGCCATTTTCCATCTTTATGAGATTGGTAGATGAAATGGATGATTGTTCTATTCTTGTCAAACCCTTCTTAGATTTGACTACATGTTGTCATGAGCAATTAGTTAGGCTAAAAGTAGATATTTCAGTTTATGTTCTTCTTTATATGCTCAGAGTTTATCCCATTTATGTATGACCGGTTTACTCTAATGCTTGTCATATTATTTGTTGTGATATTGATTTTTGTGTTATGGATCCATTAAGAACAGATTGGAATGAATTTCTTCTCCTGTTCTTTACCATGCTTGTGAACAGATTTTTGAAGAAAAGGATGGTGCGGGTGTACGTTGTATTTGCTGGGCGTGTGCCTGGTATATACAGGACGTGGCCTGAAGCGCACACTCAGGTAAATGGGTTCGAAGAAGCATGTTACCAAGCTTTTAAAACCGAAGCAGAAGCAAAGGAGGCGTGGACATCTTATATGCAGGCAAAAAGATGGAACCAGAAAAGTCAGTGATCACCTTATGTGATTGCCCAGAATGTGTTGGGTCATCTAGCACTATGGTGATGAACCTTACTTTTTGCAAGACTTATGATAAACGGCCTAATGTGTGAATAGTACATACAAACATGTAAGATTGATATAAGTATTGTAGGATGGTATAGGACTATAAGTTTGGCTTCCAGTGTAGGAATGGAACAACTACGTGTTCGTTCTTGTTGACATACTGATCCCGGTCTACTAAATGCATTTGAATTTCTCATGTGTATCTAGGGCAGATGTATCACTCTTTTCATGGTGTGAAAAAATATGATTCAGTTGAACCAAACATGACACAATCATATGTTATACGAGAAATATATACAAGGTGCAAATGCGAAATTAAACTGTGCACAATAACGCTCCTACTTGCATTGGGACATATGAATTCAATTTTTCCATGATAATTAATGAAAAATGGTCGAAACTGCCCAGGTTCAAGTACGTAGAATAGGAGTTGATTACATCATACGGAAATGCTTTTGAAAAATGCATAACCATGTGGCGCCCCAAAACCGAGCGTCACATCCTGAGCCTTACCTCGGGATCGTTATTGATTGGTAAACGTGATCAGGATTGTTGCCCTGTCACAGGGTGGGTTTTAATGGATATTTTCCCAATTAAATATATTTTCATAAGAGTTTAAATTCCTCATATTTTCATTTCAAGCATAACTAGGTCATTTCCAACCAATCATCACATAACAAAGCATGCTGATAAAAAATATTTCATCATTTACATAAATCAGATGTCACTGCATGTATTAACCATAGTCATCAACATAAAGCATTCAAATAGTTACAACCATTTAACATGAGTTTTTCCTCATAACATAAGAGTTCTAAATTTTTCTATTGCTTTATTCAGCTTGCACTTGCTCCTTCGCCATATCCTTTCTTTCACCTGTCTTTGGGTTTGGAAAACAAAATCGTGAGTCGAAACTCAATTAGCAAGCTATTTAAATTCACAGGCAAATCATTTTAGGCAACATTTTGCATTTTAAAATCATATTGGAAAGAAATTTATACCCTTTTCAAAAGGTATATCTTGAAAAACATGAATCATATACCCATCACGAGTATGATGTGCATAATGCATTATAAAAACATGAACATATTTATCATATTTCCCTTAGGATGGAAGCTAGCCAGTTGACCATCCGTCCTTGTCATCTCCCATTTCAGAGAGGGCGCCGCCGGCTTTGGGCCTATCTTAGCGACTTGGCCACACCAAGGGGGGATGATCGGCCCGCTTATACCCTTCAGGTGGACCTATTACCTTGTGCACATGAATTTTACATAAATCCATCTTTAACATACTAGCACGATTTTTCAGTCAGAAACATGGAATCACATCATTTTTCCATAGCATTTATCAAAGAAAATTTCATAATATCACAATTGAAGTAAAAACATCATTTCAACACCATTTAACTAAGGAATGACTATCCTTAAACATATTAAAATAATTTCCACAATTTCATCAAACAAGTTAGAGCAAAAATTGCATTTATGTAAACAATTTAGAAAACAAAATTCATTTAGAAAATTTGCTTGCTTACCTGTGCTCCTTAGCTTTCCGACTCAGCCTTTTCTTTGCCTTTGCCTACATGAGAGTAATATAATTTTTCATATATTTCTTTTGCTTGTATTCAATTTAGTTTTCCAACCCATTTTCATTAACATATATCATTTATTTGACTTTTCAAGTTTTATGCACATATATAACAGATATTGCACATATTACCACATTTCATCGGTTCATATATAACATATACAACCCCATAAGTAGGGTAACCATTCAACTGCATAAAATTCATCCATTAATTATCATACATAGGTTCATTAACCTTCATTTACCATTTTTCACTTATTTTCCAAAAATTCACACATCAGTGCTCCTTTTAAGCACAAGTTGTCGCCTTAAACTTCATTAATAAATTCCAAAATTTGAAATTAATCATTATGCGCTCCAAACAGATATATAATCATGAAATATATCATATTTTCATAAATCTTTGTACATAATCACATTCCATACGTCATGCATCACTTATGCACATTTATCCTTTCACATATGCCCATTTGGCAACACATACATAATATATTTCATAAAATTTTCTAAGTCAGAAACTTGGTCAATAATTTATCATAATAATTTTCCTTAATTACCACTGCATTTAGGGTATTTTATGGGATTTAAATCCACTTACCATAGGTTTCCAAAACAGTAACTTTGGAACCCGTTTTTCACCCATTTAATGTGTCTTTTGACACATTTCCTTAAGCAGTTTAATAAATCCGAATTTTTAGTAAATAATTCCACTTTTACTAATCCAAATTTAGGGTATTAAAACATTTTTAGCATTCATAAATTAAAACCTCTCAAAATAGCAAGTTGCTTACCCGTTTCGAGTCCCGTTTCCACTTTGTTTAAACATAGTTTCATAAATCCATAAAAATAAGTTTTGGAGCTTATCTTCCCAAATAATTTTGGGCATCAATAATACCCTAAACCTAGGATATTTTACCCTACATAGCATTCATAAATCATGCAAACCCATTTCCACACCATTTTTAGCATAGAAATGAAGAAATCGGGCATAAACATCACTTTGCATTCCATATTTTCTAAAATTCATAATTTAGGCTCGAATCAACATATGTTCTGAATTAATACATGTTTCATAACCTAATCATATCTTTCATATCAAACAGCAACTTGTCATTTAGATTTAGGGTTTGTCAAGTTGAGTTTTCAACGCATAAGCCAGTCAAAACTTCACTTTCACCATCTAAATCATGGAAATTCATGCACATAGCCTAATACCAATTCCTTATTCAATCAAAGGTATGTTGAATCATCATAGAGGAATTCTTTAAGAATCCATTTCATATTCAATTTTTAGAGTTTAAAACTCAAGATAAACAACTCAAAACAACACATACATTTACTTGGTTTATGCACTCCAAACCCTAATCACTTGAGAGAGTTTTCTCCACCAAATTTCCCTTCTTTTTCCCCTGCTTTCTCTTCTAATTTCTTCTTCCTTTGCTGGCCAAAAATGGACGTGAGAGCTTCTGTTGTGCTTGGGGGTGAAATTCCAACACTTAGCAAAATTTCCAAACTCTCTTCATGTGGACGTGCATGGCTCATATAGTGCTGGGTTCATCCAGCCGTGGGCCCCACTTTTTGAGCTTATTTTCCACAAACTTAATGCTCACTTATCCCCCTTCATGTGCTGGCCATTTTACAGCCAAGTAAAATTGCTTTTTACCATTTTTCAAAAATCCAAAAATTTGTTTTCATCTTGACCGTCTAGCTGCCTCCCATGGATCACGTCCTTGCTGCCCTTATTTTCCAGCAATTTTTTTCATTTTTTATTAATATCCATTTAAGGGTAATTCATACACTTAATTAACCTTTAATTAATGCATTAATTTGGTATTAAAAAAATTAAGAAAAATGGTTGAAATCATCACATATAATTGCACGTTATTTCCCCATCAAGCTGTCCACATTTTTCCTCTCCATGGCAGCTGCATTTCAATATTTTTTTGCTAGAAATTTTGCATGATTGAATGCATATTCTAATGTACCTACATGTCAGAAATATGTGGGCATATTTTATAAAATAAAAATTCAAAATGAGCAGCAATACAGCCCATGGACATTGCCATCTTGCCACCTTACCTATGCCTCTTTTGAGCACTTGTAGCTTCATCATGGTAGACATTCATTGCTGGGATTTTGTTTGGATTTTTGCATTTCATAATAATTCATAAAATACCCTATAAATGAGCTGCATTTGACACCTAATTTTCCATTAAAACCATGCATTTATTCCATGTACTCTAGCATTAAATGAATGGTACTCTTGAGGTGCTAAAGTCAACCATGCTCACCTTTTTCAATGCAAGTATTTTCCCAACATGTTGTGCTTAATCCAAACCTTCCAAAACATGCATCTCATAAATTTATTCAACCGTTTCAAATTTCATATCAATCCGATTTTCCTAGCTCAAGTTATAGCCGTTTAAAGTTAACGGTTGGAATTGAGATGTGATCAATAAATCATAACACTAATTCCATCAAGAATTTTCATAACTTAATAATTCCATAATACCAAGCCCAGCATCATCAACTTCCATATCAAATTTCACTTGAATCCGCCTTTCAAGCGTTGAGTTATGAATTTTCTAGTGTTTTTCCACTTAACTTGACAATTATCATATAAATGCTCATAATTCATTTTAAATAATTGAAAATGATTATTCATGATATATTAGTGTATTTTAATCACCAAAAATTTGCTTTAATCCCATTGTCCCATATTAGCTCAAAATGATTAATCACATCATTATTGCTAATCCTTAACCCTAATTGCAGTAATTAGCAAAATCACATAAATCATTCATAATTCAATAATTCATATATAAATGTCATATACATGATCAATACATACATATGGGTTCTACATAGGTTGGGTTTCACAATCCTCCCCCCTTTATAACAAGTTTCGTCCTGAAACCGTCTATTCTTTAAATAGCTGGGGGTATTTCCGTTCCACTTCTTCTTTTAACTCCCAAGTGGCTTCATTTTCGGAATACCGGTTCCATTGTACCTTCACGTACTCTATTTTCTGATTCCAAAGCTTTTGTACCTTCTATCCAAGATTCTCACTAGCCTTTCTTCATAGTTTAGATAATCTTAAATTGGTAAATTTTTAGCCATTAATACATGTGTTGGGTCTGGAATATACTTTCTAAGCATTGATATATGAAATACATTGTGAATTAGGGCTAATGCCAGGGGTAAGGCTATTCGATAGGCCAATTTCCCAACCTTCTCCAAAACCTCAAATGGTCCAATATACCTGGGATTCAGCTTTCCCCTTTTCCCAAACCTTGTAACTCCCTTGAATGGCGTGACCTTTATAAACACATGTTCGCCAACTTGGATGTTCAAATCCCTTCTCTTGCAATCTGTGTAACTCTTTTGGTGACTTTGGGTAGCGAGTATATACTGGTGAATAGTTCTGACCTGGTATGCCATTCATTGAGATAAGTCTAGACCAACATTTTCTCTCCAACTTCATTCCAGTTTAACAGCGTTCGACATCGCCGACCATATAATGCTTCAAATGGAGCCATTTGGATGCTAGCTTGGTAGCTATTATTGTATGCGAATTCTGCCATTGAGATATGCTCATCCCATGATCCTCCAAACTCCAAAGTACAAATATGGAGCATATCTTCAATGATTTGGTTCACCCGCTCCGTTTGTCCATCGGTTTGAGGATGAAAGGTTGTACTAAACTTAAGTTGGGTGACTAGGGTTTTGTGCAAGCTTTTCCAAAATCTCGACGTAAATGTCGCATCTTGATCTAAGACAATCGACTTTGGCACTCCATGGAGTGGTACGACCTCCTTATAGTATACACTAGCTAGCCTTTCTACTGTATAAGTCCTTCTTATAGGTAGAAAGTTCGCAACTTTCGATAACCTATCAACGATTACCCATATAGAATCATTTCCAGCTTGGGTGTTAGGTAATTCTTCTATAAAATCCATTGTGATGTCGTCCCACTTTCATTCTGAAATATCTAAGGATGTAGCTTACCAGGCACTCTTTGGTGATCCGCTTTCACCCGTTGGCAAGCTAAACACTTAGCCACATATTCAGCGATCTTTCTTTTCATATTATTCCACCAATATGCTTTCTTGAGTCCTGATACATCTTAGTACTCCCCGGGTGAATAGAAAATGGCAAAAAATGTGCCTCCTTAAGGATTTGTTCCTTCAACTCAACTGCATTAGGTATGCAAAGGCGACCCTTATACCTATACATACCTTTCTCACCAATAGCAAATTCTGTCAACCCCTTTTTCTTCATTTTCTTGACATGTGCATGTAGGTTTGTATCCTTTTGCTGCGCAGTCTTAATCTGTTCAAAAAGTGACGATTGTATGCATAATTGTGATAGTCTTGTTTGGACTCCTGGTGGACATACAATCAGTTCCATTTGCTCTATCTCCTTAAGCAACCCTTATTCCTTAGTGATAAGATGCGCTAAGCTGACATTTTTGCTCAATGCATCAGCTACCACATTTGCCTTACCCGGATGGTATAAAATTTCCAAATCATACTCCTTCAATAATTCGAGCCACCTCCTTTGTCTCATGTTCAACTCCTTCTGCGTAAAAATGTATTTGAGGCTCTTGTGATTAGTGTAAATCTCACATCTTGCACCATACAGGTAATGTCTCCATATTTTCAAGGCAAATACCACAGCTGCTAACTCTAAATCATGTGTGGGGTAGCTTACCTCATTGGGCTTTCGCTGTCGCGATGCATAGGCTATCACTTTACCCCTTTGCATCAATACACACCCTAATCCCTTTCTTGACGCATCACTATAAACCACAAACCCTTCATTCCCTTCTGGTAGGGTTAAAATGGGTGCTTTTACCAATCGCTGTTTTAATTCTTGGAAACTGCGCTCGCATTCCTCAGACCATACATACCTGACTCCTTTAGGAGTTAACTTAGTTAACGGGGCTGACAATTGTGAAAACCCTTCGACAAAACTTCTATAATAGCCGGCCAACCCTAGAAAGCTTTAAATTTCTGTAATGGTCGTCAGCCTTGGCCATTTCAACACTGCCTCGATCTTTTAAGGATCAACTTGAATACCTTTTTTAGATATTATATGCCCAAGAAATCCTATTTGTTTCAACCAAAACTCACATTTCTTCAACTTGGCATATAATTTCTCTTTCCTCAACCTTTCCAAAACCCTTCGCAAATGACTTTCATGTTCTTTCTCCATTTTAGAGTAAATCAGGACATCATCGATAAATACAACCACAAATTGATCAAGATAGTCCCGAAAAACCCTATTCATCATATCCATGAATACAGCAGGGGCATTAGTAAGTCCGAAACGCATTACCAAAAACTCATAATGCCCATACCGGGTTCGAAATGCCATTTTATGAGTGTCGGCCGGAATTATCCTGTGAAACCCCACCTATTTTAGAACCTAGCGAATGTAGAGTAAAACTAGTATCAAGATGGAATTAGAAAAAATTAATTCAAACAAGGTGATTAAAGTTAATTTTCTAAGATTATTATGATAATTATGCACATTGAAGGATAAGAAAATGCTTATGTGGAAAGTGCAATTAATGCTATTTATCATTTTATTTATTGATTTAATATTTGATATATTAATATCTTAAGATTTACAAGGTAGAATGACTTGAAAATTTAAGAGATAGCCGTGTATACATTAGGCATATAAATATGATTCATAAATGATGTTGTTATTTCGAGAATTTATCACAATTAGGACTAATAATTATAAATGACGATTACATTAATCATTATAGGCTAATATGGGTTAATGGATTAAAGAGGCTTAATGAAAATTGGAAACTATAAATATATCATGAATAATCTTTTTAATTCTTCATAATTTGGTTTATGGAAATTAGGATGATAATTAATGAGTTAAGTTGAAAAACGTTAGAAAATTCATAACTTAACGCCTATAAGGCAAATGGAGGTGAAATTTGACAGAGTAGCATATAATTATGGGTCTAATCATATGGATGGATCGGATCATAAAAATTATGAAGGGAAAGGGATTTATCGACTAAGATTATATGATATTTTATGAATTAAATTATTTTGCTAATAACTTATCCTATATTCATGTTTTGAGATGAGATTTTTATATGACTAAGCTAAGGTGCATATGTGGCACATGGTGAGGACGCCATGGTGATAAGCATTAGATTTTAATTTTTTTTAATGATAAATATGTAATTAAATTACCTATGCAATTAGGGTAAATAAATGGCCATAAATTAAAGTGAAATTCTATGCCATAAAATGCCATAATATGAAGTCAAATTAACGTGCATAGTATGGACAGCAATGTATATGAATTTTGAGCAATTATTATTAAATTAAAAAATGCAAAAAACTAAATGGAAAGGTAGCAACCTAGGGACGTCCACAACTATGAAATAATTAAACAGATTTTTCAACGGTGGAAAATGGGCAGCAACAATTAAATGCAATGGATAGCATGGACGTCCAACTATTTTTACCATCAATTAAATATTTTAAAAAATAATTTTTCCAGTAGTATAGGGTGGAAATTTAGGGCAGCTAGGTAGGCATAGGAGCATGGGACAACTTGGGCAGCAAGCATGCTTTGGACGGTTCAGATTTAGTCATGGAAAGAGACGTGGACGGTCAACATTGATGGCAGCATATTGCATGGATTAAATGCATTATTTGGTGGCATAAAAAGGGGCAGATTTCAGCTCCTATAAATACGTGATGGGCAGCAAGGGAGCAAGGTTTCAACGTGATGGGGAGAAGAAAAAAAATGGGAAATGAAGGGGCAACAGTAATGTCCATTTCAGGTATGGTTGCTAAGTTTTTTTTATTTTATTCATTCCCTGCCAAATTCACGTCCAGCAAGTATGTGGTAATAAATTTTTTTATGTCATTTAATTCATGCCCAAATTCACGTTCAGCAGGTATGATATAAAAAATTTCATATTATTCATTCCCTACCCAAATTCACGTCCACCAGATATGTTGTAATAATTTTATTATTATTTTTTTAAATGTCATTTAATTCATGCTCCATTTACGTCCAGCAGTATATCGAGGGAAAAAAATATTTATGCTATGATAATTGGACGTCCAACCTGCATAAGAGAAAATGTGAATTTCTGCTTTTAATGGGAACGTCCAAATCTGCATATGAGAGAAAATAAATTCTGTCATTTAATGGGATGTCCAATTTCTGATATGAAGCAAAGGTTTTATATCAATTATTCCATGATTAACGTCCAGCAGCTACATGGAGGAAAAAAAAATGCCATTTAATGGGACGTCCAAACTGCATAATAAATAAATAAATTTCTGCCTAATTAATGGGGACGTGTAATCTGGATGAAAGGGAGGAGTTTCTGGTTATTTTGATTTAATTCAATAATTAAATAACTATTATATGATGAATTACTAGCTCCAAGGGTTAATGAATTTAAAATATATCATATATGGGTATACCTTCAAGTGGATGCCTAAATCATGTATAGATTTGAATTTCTGTTATATTTAAGTTTCAGAAATTTTATGTGAATTTAGGGTATTATGAATCATAAACAAGCTCTACAAATGGTTATAAGAATGGTTGATGGATAGCACCTTAGGTATTATGGCGCCCCCGACCCGAGGCTCCACATAGTCCTTACTCAGGGGTCGAAAAAGGTTGGTAAACGTGACTCAAGATTGTTGCCCTGATCACACGACATATTTTTTTTATAAATATATAACATCAATACAGATAACATTTTCTTTCATTCAACTTGGAAAACATTTTCCATATCATAGTCTTAACTATTGTCTTTACATTATCAGAGTCATAACGATTGTCTTTACATTATCAGAGTCAAAACGATTGTCTTTACAGAAAAATCATCATATACACCATTTACATATAATTATGCATTTTCTCACATATTCCATACAGGTTGTACTACCTCAACTTAATTGTTTCTATCAACATTCAACATAACATTGATCATACTATAAATTCATCTTCTTCTTTTCACACATGCAAAGGAATGTAAACATCTCGACATTCTTTTTATACCTGTCCTTCTCCATGGGTCATCTCTATTTACCTGACTAAATTTTGGAAAACAACACATGAGTACTAATACTCAGAAAGCAAGTCCTTTCCTTTTGTAAGTAAACATTTTCCATTTCCTTTTTGTGCATAATATGAAAATGCAAATGCATTCAATGCATACATGACATTTTTCCAAATGGATCGCTAGCTAGGCATCCACTACTTGATCCTGCTCCCATTTCAAGGAGGTCGCTGCCGGCCTCAGCCTGTATTAGCGACTCGGTCACGCTAGAGGAGGACAACTGGTCCAATTACACCTCTCTCGTAACCTAATCCTCGTGCACCATGATCATTAACATTCACATGCTGGCATAACATTTATAAATCATAAAAATTTTCATAAAAGCAGTTAACAAGCAATTAGCAATCATTTCATGTAAAGCATTATAGGAATGACCATCCTTAAATATATTTTATAAGTCATGTGAGCAAACAATTTGCAAACATATAGAAATATTTTAAAAAGCATGTAACTTGCTTACTTGCGTAGTCAACTTGTACCTGTTGGTCTCGAGTTAATGGCAATTACCCAAGAGGGGAGGGGTGAATTGGGTATTTAAAAATTTTCAACTTAAACAGAAACTTTACCCCGGATTAATCTAGTCCCCTTAATGAAGAAACGAAATGGAAAGCAATATAATGTAGAGAGCAGAAATATAAATCAACACACAAGATTTTATAGTGGTTCGAGCAACCTCCCTACTCCACTCTTCCAAGCTCACACCCCTTGTGACTTGGGTTCCACTATTGTATTTCACAAATACAACTAGAGCCACTGCTCTCTTCTAGATTCTAGCTCTAGGGGGCATCAACAAATCACAGCACAAGTAGGTGATGAGTTCCACTCCAATCACACACTACTTTGCTTACACTTGATCTTAGTTATCCTAACTAAATCAAGTTCAATACAACAATTAAGAATAACAGAAAGAATCTACACATTACTGTTGTGTAGATGCAGTTTTGGCGCAGAGAAGAACTTGTTGTGTAGACTTTGAGATTCAGCAAGCAACTCTAGCAGTTTGGAAGCAAAGTTCTTCTTCTAAATGTTGGCTTGATCACTTAATGCTCTTGAAGATGGGAGTTATGCACACTCAATGATTTCCAGCTACCCTCCTCGTTCATATTGAATGCCTTTTATAATTGTGGAGGGAATCCGAACGTTTGAAGGTAGGTGGGGCGCATTTAATGCGCCAACATTCGAATATTTTCCGACCGTTGCGATCCAAGTCGCAGGTGGAGTCGACTTCGGGTGCGACTTCGCCCGAGTCGCAGATGGAGTCGACTTCGGGTGCGACTTCGCCTGTCCGCAGCAACTTCAAGTTCCTAACTGGGTCGACTTGGTCATCGACTTGACCCAAGTCGCAGGTGGAGTCAACTTCGGGTGCGACTTCACCTCGGCAGTTTTGCTTGACGAACTTGAAATCTTTGGAATGCTTTTGATTGCTTGGGTTTCTTCATGTCTTGTTGTTCTTCCCTGATTTAGTTCTCTTTGAATCATTGTGTCTTTACTTTAGCTTGTTTCCTTTAGCTCCATGATTTGCAAGCCTTGAGTCCTTGAGTCTTGAATCTTGTATTCATGAGCAAGTTCAGTATATCTTGATTAGAATAGTTGAGTTTATGCAACTTGCTTTCTTTGGACTTGGATTAGTCTTCATATGTTCCAATTTGAACATCTGAGTTGACTTGCTCTTCATCTTTACTTAGTTCTGCTTTGAAGTCGATCTAATCCCAATTTGTCTTCTGAGATTTCTCCTCTGTCCGATCGAAGTCGATGCCGGAGTCGACTTGGTCTACGACTTCGCCCAAGTCGCATGCTAAGTCGACTTGGGATGTGACTTTGGCACCCCCAGTCTACCTTTCCCTTTTGAAAGTCATGATCAATCAGAAATTTGCTTAATCTATCATACCAAGCCCTTGGAGCTTGTTTTAATCCATATAATGCTTTGGTTAATTTGTATACAAATTTAGATTGATCTTTCTCCTCAAATCCAGGTGGTTGTTCAACATACACCTCTTCATTTATATATCCATTCAAAAATGCACTTTTAACATCCATTTGAAACAATTTAAAGTTCATGTGAGATGCAAAAGCTAGTAAGATATGAATAGCTTCTAATCTAGCAACCGGGGCATAGGATTCTTCAAAATCTATTCCTTCTTCTTGTGAGTATCCTTTTGCCACAAGTCTAGCTTTGTTTCTCACTACAAGTCCACTTTCATCTAATTTGTTCCTACATACCCATTTGGTGCCAATAACAGTATAATCTTTTGGTCTTGAAACAAGATGCCAAACTTGGTTTCTTTCAAATTGAT
This sequence comes from Annona cherimola, assembly GCA_030490835.1. NCBI lineage: Eukaryota > Viridiplantae > Streptophyta > Magnoliopsida > Magnoliales > Annonaceae > Annona > Annona cherimola. The sequence continues at coordinate 81,256,993 of CM059974.1, forward strand.
TTAGCTCTTCTTGCATTGCTACAATTCAGTTTTCATCATCAAGAGCTTGATCAATATTGGATGGTTCAATTTTGGATACAAAAGCATATTGTCCACAAATATTTTGTTTTGATCTTCTAGTTTTTACACCTTCATATACATTCCCTATAACTTGCTCAATTGGATGGGCATGTTTGAACTTTAAATCAGTTGGAGGTTTATAGGAGTTATTACCTTCACTTACCCTTTCCTCCATGGAGTCTTCTTGCTTTTCCACATGCAGTTTTTCAAGACTACTTGTTATATCATCTGCATCACTTAAATCATCTTTTCTTTTGAAGCATGGGTTAGTTTCATTAAAAACAACATGTATCGACTCTTCTACAACTTGGTTTCGTTTATTGAATACTCTATATGCTTTGCTATTTGATGAGTACCCAAGAAATATTGCCTCATCACTTTTGGCATCTAGTTTTCCCAAGTTGGTTTTACCATTGTTCAAAACATAGCATGTGCATCCAAAAGCATGAAAGTATGAAATATTTGGTTTTCTACCTTTCCATAGCTCATATGGGGTCTTTTTCAAGATTGCTCTAATGGTAACTCGATTTAAAATATGACAAGCTGTACTTACAGCTTCACCCCAAAATTTCTTGGATAATTTGCTCTCATTTAGCATTGTTCTAGTCAACTCTTGTATAGTTCTGTTTTTCCTCTCAACTACTCCATTTTGTTGTGGAGTTCTTGGTGTAGAAAATGTGTGATGAATTCCTTTTTCATTGCATAATTCTATGAATCGTTTATTTTCAAATTCACCACCATGATCACTTCTTATAGTCATAATAGTACTTTATTTTTCATTTTGCACCAAGTTAACAAAAGTTGCAAACATAGAGAAGGCTTCATCTTTGTTAGCTAAGAGAATTACCCATGTGAATCTTGAAAAGTCATCAACTATTACAAACACATATTTCTTTCCACTAATGGTTAAAATGTCGGATGACCCATATAGATCCATGTGTAGCAATTCAAGTGGCCTAGTGGTGGAAATTTCCTTTTTGGTAGAGAAAGGCATTTTAGGTTGTTTTGATAATTGACATGCCTTGCAAATTTTATCTTTGTCATATTTTAATTTTGGCAATCCTTCTACCAAACTCTTCTTCCATAGGGTCTTTATATTTGCCATGTTTATATTCCCAAGCCTCTTATGCCAAACCCATGGATCATTATCAATGGTCATTAGACATTGACCATCTAGTTCATCAAGTGAAACCGAATATACATTTCCATGTCTTTTTCCGCTAAACATGACATGTTCTCCATCAAATACATTACATATAGATGATTCAAACACAACCTTGTATCTTTTGTCACATAATTGGCTAATGCTCATTAGATTGTGCTTGAGTCCTTCAACAAATAAAACATCCTCCATACATGCATTTGAAATACTATAAATATTTCATTTATCTTTGATTTTACCTTTTTCATTATTCCCAAAGGCAACAGTTCCATCGTTGCAAGACTTGAGTTTATGAAATAAACTTCTTTCTCCGGTCATATGCCTTGAACAACCACTATCCATGAACCAAACATTGCTTGCCTTTGCCTTGAAACATATCTGAAAAATGAATAAGTAAATCTTATCTCTTTGGTACCCATTTTATGGGTCCATTTGGGTTAGTAATCCGCTTCAACCTTTGTTGTTCTAACTTAGAAAGCCCAAATCTTGTGTTTCTTGGAACCCAAACTAGTTTTGCACCATGGTCATACAGTTTCTTAAAATTACATTTATAGATTTTATGACCCATCTTGTTGCAAAAATTGCAGGTCATTGGTAATCTAGGAGTAGGCCTCCAAGTATGTAATGGTTCAAAAGTTGGCCTTCTAGTCCACATAACATTTTTCCTTTTAGGCTTGTAGATAGGTGCAGTTTTGGTTTGATTTTTCCCAAGTATTGGCACATTTGATTTGTCACTTTCTCTTTGCTCAAATGTGGAGTATCCAAGACCTCTTTTATTTGTTTGAGCGGTCATGTTCAGAAACATCTTTACATTTTCTCCTGGATTAGAGAACTTAGCTAATGACTCATTTAAGGATTCGTTTTCCTTTTTCAGTTTCTCTACTTCTTTCAATAATAATTCATTTTCCTCTTTCAGTTTTGTTGTTCTTTCAGCTAGTTTTCCATTTACAATAATGACGGAGTTACATTGTTGTCTCTTTAATGACAACTTGTTTCCTAGTTTTTTGATTTCCTCATATAATGAATCATATGCAAGTTGTAATTCTTCTAATTCAGCACATTTGAGGCATTCTTGAAAAGAAGAATAACTAGATTGAGAATGGAAAAGTTTGGAAGTTACCTCTTCATTACTTGTGCACTTTGTTGAGATGGTTTGTTCTTCCAAAACTTCCATTGTGTTCAAACACAACAGATTTTCTTCTTGCTCAATCCGCACCATGCAGCATATTCTAGCACAGTTTGCCGCTTCAAAATTGTCGGTTGATGAGCTACTTGTTGATGAAGTTTCTTCATTCACGTACATTCCTCTTCCTTTCGACCTTTGAAATTTTCTGCTTTCATATCCTTCCTTCCTCTCTTGATAATCCTTTGGTTTTTCTTCCGGTGTAGGACATTGAGCTTGCATATGTCCCATACCGCCGCATCTATAGCATTTTGTAGCCTCCTTCTTCTTCTCTCTTCGTGGTCTTTCTTTGAAGTCTTTGAAGTTCTTTTCTTTTCTCACAAACTTTCGAAATTTGCGAGTGAGTAGTGCAATATCTTCATCATCGTTGTGAGACGAGGAGGTGGACTCTTCTGAGTTATGTGCCGCTTTCAATGCAATGGTTCTCTTGCCTTTGTGTTGTTCTTCATTTCTTTTCTTGATTAACTCATGTGACATTAATGAGCTAATAAGATCTTCTAGCTTCAATGTGTTAAGGTCCTTGGCTTCTTCTATCGCAGTAATCTTTGGAGTCCAAGATTCCGGTAGAGCCCTTAGAATCTTCATAACCTGTTCAGATTCAGATATAGCCTTTCCAAGACCTTTCAAAGAATTAGTAATTTTTGAGAATCTAGCAAACATTTCAAAAATATTTTCTGTTTCTAGCATTCTAAAGCTTTCCAGTTCTCCAATCAGAATGTTTCTCCTTGTCCCTTGGACTTGAGAAGTTCCTTCATAGATAGATGTTAAAGTATCTCATATTTCTTTCGCGGTTAGACAAGAGGATACTCTATCATATTCAGAAGCCGTAAGAGCACAAAACGGTGAGTTCATAGCTTTAGCATTGCTCTTAACAGTTCTTACTTCCTCTTCGGTCCATTTGGAAGCTCTTTCATCAATAGGCAAGGTTACACCATCTTGGATTGCAATCCAAGAGTCCATATCTGTAGCCATGATGAGTTGCTTCATACGAAGCTTCCAATAGCCGAAATTGTTCCCATCAAACAATGGTGACCTAGTAAATGATTGGCCTTCGGCAAATGCAGTAACGGAAGTCGATTGGGATGCCATATCAATAGATCTCTTTTGTTTAACTCAAAGACCTGCTTTGATACCACTTGTTGATCCTGAGTTAATGTCAATTACCCAAGAGTGGAGGGGTGAATTGGGTATTTAAAAATTTTCAACTTAAAAAGAAACTTTATCCCGGATTAATCTAGTCCCCTTAATGAAGAATCGAAATGGAAAGCAATATAATGTAGAGAGCAGAAATATAAATCAACACACAAGATTTTATAGTGGTTCGGGCAACCTCCCTACTCCACTCTTCCAAGCTCACACCCCTTGTGACTTGGGTTCCACTATTGTATTTCACAAATACAACTAGAGTCACTGCTCTCTTCTAGATTCTAGCTCTAGGGGGCATCAACAAATCACAGCACAAGTAGGTGATGAGTTCCACTCCAATCACACACTACTTTGCTCACACTTGATCTTAGTTATCCTAACGAAATCAAGTTCAATACAACAATTAAGAATAACACTTGATTTTACTCCGTATTAATGATATGCTTGAAGATGGTATCTGGATAAGTTAGTTCCTAGAAATGCTATTTCAAAGGCAATTATGATAAAATAGTTTTTAATTCTCTTTCAAGATGATTTTTGAAAATAAACATTGGGAATTCTATTTCCTAGAAATGCTATTTCAAAGGCAATTATGATAAAATAGTTTTTAATTCTCTTTCAAGATGATTTTTGAAAATAAACATTGGGAATTCTATTCCTAAAGGGTTTTGAGAAAAATTATACGATTTTCATATAATGACAAATGTAAATAAATAGGGCATTTGAAATGACTTATAAATATTTTAAAATGATTTATATAGATGTTTTGAAAAAAATTATCAAAATATTTTCAGTCTCTTTGAAGACTGAAATACTTTGGAAAAATGTCTATTACTCATGTGTTTCTTTCTAAAAGAGTTTTAAGAATGACCCACTCAATAAGTAATGTTATAAAATAATTTGATGACTATTTTGAAATTCAAAAGATAGTGCAAACGCTTCTCTACGTCAATGTGGTAAGAATGGTATGTGGAAAAGGCATATAATGCCAATAAAATGGAAGCAGATGTGTTTGCCTATCCTTTGTTCATAAAAATCCCAGAAAAGGGAATAAAAATATTTACAAGATGATTCTAAAGCGGTTTATCAATAAACAAGAAACATTTTTGAAAATGACGTTTTCTCAAGTATTATAAATCTTTTGTAAAATTGATTTATTAACGTGTTTTTAAAATTCTTTAAGGGTGGTCATTCTAACACTTATTATTTGAAGACGGTTTATGAAAATGTTTTATTTTTGAAAATAATTATGTCCAGTTCTCAATTTGAGATGGACTCAGTCTGAGGACAGCAATGGATCATGATATCAAGCTTTTATTGGAAAAATCACATAGATTTAAGATTGCATTGATTTTATGAAATCATAATAGCATAACGATGCGAATACAAACGAGTGTGCACAAGAATCACGTACTAGGCCCATGGTGGAGGTGGTTGTAGACCGAGACGGTTGCATACCAAGGCCGACCTCTACCTGTGGCCAAGTCGCTAAGGGAAGGCAGGAGGCTGGCGGCGCCCTCCCTGAAATGGGAGCAGGATCATGGACAACCGCCTAGCTAGCGGTGTAGTCACATGAAGGGTTTCTTTCCTATGGAGGGATGATCACTTGGTAAGTGTCACCTAACAGAGGGTTAGAAACGTATATGCATATCGTTTGTTTTAAAAACCCCGAAATGGGGACATGAGGATATGTTTTGGACATGATGGTGTCCACATGAAATAATGTTTATTTAATGATATTTCAGGACATAACAATGTCCACAGAAAACAATATTTACTCATCTATTTCAGGACACTTTTTACATATGCATATGCGTTGTATTGAAAAAGATTTATACGGAATTATTTCAGGACATATAATTGTCCTTATACAATAAGGTTTAAATGCAAAGGATTTAGGACATAAATTGTCCTCATGAATATAGATTTATATGAAAATAATTTAGGACATACATTTGTCCTCTTATAAATAGTTTATATGAATGGTTGTCATGTATGATTTAAATGACAGGTTTTATGAAGGATTTAAATGCAAAGTGTTATGAAAGGTTTTCATGAAAGGTTTCTTCCTGTCAGTAGTTGATTCTTGATAAGAGTTTTCTACCGAACAGAGAGAAATGCATTTATATGAAAATGCAAAATGGTTTCTTACTGAGTCCATCACTCACGTTTTGTTTTTCCAAACCTCAGACAGGTATAAGGAGCTCAAGAGATGGAGAACATGATGTAATTAAGGAAAGGTAGGAAATGGTATTCATGGGTGTGTTATATGATTAGTTATGTGTATCGAATGATATGATTGGAATTTTTAAGATATGATAATGTACGTACAAGTGTAAGTATTTAGCATTCAATTATGAATGAATTTTATATGGTTATGGTTTGCCCAGGTTGTGTAAACCAAGGATATAAGAAAACGAGATGAAAATTTTATGAATGATATATATAATTGATGACAACTGCCAGGGGATAAGGTTATGAAAAAAAATTATATTGGAACCATGTAATATGTTAAAATGCTATGTGTAACGAAATTACAAGTGTATCGTTGTCTACAAGTGTAATGAAGGGAGATATAAAGAAAAGAAATGAGGATGGATAAAGAAACGAATCAAAAAAAAATTTGGACGAAACCCAAATTAAGATCCCGTCGCTTGAACAAGGCAACAATCCTATTTCGCATTTACCAATTGATTAGGTCTTGAGGTAAGGAAGTGACATCTTGGGTTAGGGCGCCACATATCCTCAATTGGTGATACCCTGACTGTAGATCAGTTTTGGAGAAAGTTGTGGCTCATTGCAATTGATCGAATAAATCATCGATCCTGTGCAATGGATATTTATTCTTTATTGCAACCTTATTTAGCTCCCGGTAATCAATACATAGCCTCAAGCTTCCATCCTTTTTTCTTACAAACAATACCAGAGCTCCCCAAGGGGACACACTTGGTCGGATGAAACCCTTATCCAACAGCTCTTGGATTTGAGTCCGTAGTTCATTCATCTCAGCTGGCGCCATTCTATATGGAGTTTTAGAAATTGGAGCTGTACCCGACATCACATCAATAGTCATATACATTTCCCGTTGTGGAGGCAATGTGGTTAACTCCTTTGGAAATATATCAGAAAATTCTCTAACCATAGGTATTTGATTAATTTCTACCTCCATGCCTTTGTCTACGTTCACTGACACCAAATAGGCTTGATATTTTTGTCGGATCATCCTGACAGCTTTCATAGATGATATCAATATACTTGAACTGTCAGGTTGCCTCAGCTTTCCAATGGCAATCTCCTTCCCTGGAGTTGCTTCGAATTGCACTTTTTTATTCTTACAGTCTATGGTCGCTCCCCATTGGCTTAGCCAATCCATACCCAATATCACATCGAACTCAGTCATTGGCAATATGATCAAATCAGCTTCTAGAATCAACGATCCTATCCTAATTGGGTAGGCTTTGCATACTTGGCTAGTACTTGCTAACCTATAGACTGGAGATTCTACATGTATAATCTGGTTAGTCTCTTCTACCGGCAGTGCATGGGTGGCACCAGAATCAAACAAAGCTACTGCCAAATTTCCTAGAATATAAATCATACCTGCGACCACCTTTTCCTCTTGTTCTTGCGATTCGGAGCAAATCAGGGCATGCACATGCACTGGGTTCGGAGAAGTTCCCTGGTTACTTGTTGCTCTAGGTATCCTAAGCTGAGCAAGTCTTCCACATCCTTGAGATGTCTGCGCCTTGTTTGGGCAGTTTGGGGCAATGTGACCTACTTGATCACATATATAACATTTGACAACCTTAACTTCCCCCGTCCTGCATTCCTTGGCGATATGACCCATTTGGCCACATTTATAGCACTTGTTCGAGCCCTTTAGACACTCGCCTGTATGTCGCTTTTGACATTTCTTACACAACGGCGAGCGTTTTCATTTTGGGATTCCTTTTCCCTTCCTTACATTTCCTTTTCTAGCTTTCTCTTTCCCGGTTTCCGGTTCCTTGGTACCCATGCTGGACATTCTTGAACCAAATCTCAGTTCTTAGGTTCTCAAGGCTTCGATTTCCAAAGCCCTTGCTCTCTCAAGGCTTGAAGCATAATCCTTAATCAACAGTGGGGCAAAGCTTTCCCGCAGATATGGCCTCAGTCCTTGTTGGAATCACTGTGCCTTATTTCCTGGCACATTTGCAATCCATGGCACATATCGGACCAAAGCATTAAACTTCGTAGCATACTCATTGACTGTCATCCTCCCTTGATACAAATTTTCAAATTCTATCACTTTTTGACTCTGTAATCCAACCGGAAGGTATTCTTTGTTAAATTCTTCCACAAACGTTTGCCAAGACACTTCTTCGGGTCGTGGCATTGTGATTAACATCGTCTCCCACCATTCGTGTGCGTCCTTTGCTAACAAATGTGTTGCACACAATACCTTCTGACGGTCATTGCACGGAGATATTCTAAACAATTTCTTAATCTCTGTCATCCATTGCTCTGCTTGGACCAAGTCGGGTTCTTCGAAAAACTTTAGGGGTCGTTGCGCTAGAAAGGTGTTAATGGCTGTTCTATCAGCTTCCATTAGCTAATTCTCATCCCTTAACAGTGCCGGTGTGGCTACGGGGTCCACCATCGGAGCAGGTCCTTCTCTCTCTGTACTACCCAACTGAGCTTGTTGGGTTCTTTCCCATAGTCCTTGTATAATGTCGGCAGTTTGTGGCACCCAGTCTCTAGTGTCCTGCTGTAGCCACTCTTTCTTCTATGACCCTAGTTTGCCTGGACTCAATTTCCTCTTCCATTTCTCGTTCAGGGCTTTCATTATTCCTTCTTTGTTGATTCCTCTGATTCGGTCTTTGTGTCACTGGCCTTCCTCTTTTAGGTCGGCTAGATTTGCTAATTTCATGTTCGCTTGGAACCTCAATCGCTGTTTCTTTTCCTTTATTTCTCCTTAATCCTGCCCTTGTTTTCACCATTGTGCTAATCTAAGTATATAACCACACACTTTTCATTTTCAATTAATTTTAGATCATTATATACGCATTTCATTTAAAATCAATGTTAAGTCATTGCATACGCATTTTATCATCACATGGTCACAACCAATTCATTCAATCACAATCATATCACATCATTCAAGCTCATTCATTCATATATGTAAAACTTGTAAATTTAGTTATATCAACATATTCATTCATATTCATCATACTCACATCATCACATCCATAGTAAGTACATGTGAATGTAAATCACACTTATGTACACATATAGCATAGCATACACATTTCCTACTTATATACATGTCAATCTATCTTGGCAACCATATTATCATCAAACCACACTTATATATACACAACTTTTAAAACAAAAAATAAGAAAGTTCATCATCTTTCTAGGTCTCTCCTTAGACGTCTACGTCTACGTGGAACTTATGAGGGTGCTTCCGTGATTGTGCTAGTATTGGACCATGCATGGACCTCATCCTCTCCACTATCGTCGTCGTCATCATCATCCTCATCCTCTTCCTCCTCTACAAACTCTACTATTTCCTCCTCTACTTCTTCCTCCTCTTCCTCGACGGGCTCGAGGAATTCCATAGGATCATCATCATCATTAACCTCGGCTAGTCGGACAATTTCTCCTGTATTCTCCATTATGTATATCATGACCTCATCGGGTTTAGGAGCTGCAGGTATCTCAATTACTCCCTCAGCACGATGTTGTTTAATGTAGAGAGCCATATCAATTTCCCGCTGATGGAGTCTATCCCAAGGTGCTCCATAACGAAATTGGACACAATCGTCCACAAATCTATACCATGGGCCTGCGTCGGGTAGTGTGGGTGCCTGGGTCTTTCTCCAAAACTCCTGAAGGTCCTGTGGGTCCACTCTATCTGTAAGAACATGAGGAGACCGTGGAATACCAAAGTACGTTCCGGGAAGAACTCGGGCTCTCAGTTTATAACTTGAAGGTTCGCCTACACCTTGCCTGTGTTGATTAGGGGGAACATGCTAGCTTTCTTGAGAGCTATCATGTGTGCGTATAGGTGAAAACTCTGAGGGGACTGTTGGGAACGGTGCAGTGCTGTGCTGGGATCCCCACCACCTATTTATACTCTCCTCCCTTCGTTGTCTCCTTTCCTCCTCCTCTCTTTCCTTTTGAAACTCTTCCGCACTCATCTTCTTTTTACCCCTATCCGCCATCTGTACAAACATAGTAATCAAATTGCATTGCAGTAATAATTTATCATCATATGACATGCATTTTATCATGTTATGAACATACCTAATCATCATATAATCATGTCTAATTTATCACATAATCATGTATAGTCATGCATAATCATGCATATCTCATCATATTCTTTAAATTTTCTATGCTCAGAAATTTCTCACGCCTATTTACCAATCTATGCTCTGATACCAAGCTCTGTGGCACCCCAAAACCGAGCGTCACATCCTGAGCCTTACCTTGGGATCGTTATTGATTGGTAAATGTGATCGGGATTGTTGCCCTGTCACACGGCGGGTTTTAATGGATATTTGGCGAATTAAATATATTTTCATAAGAGTTTAAATTCCTCATATTTTCATTTCAAGCATAACTAGGTCATTTCCAACCAATCATCACATAACAAAGCATACTGATCAAAAACATTTCATCATTTACATAAATCAGATGTCACTGCATGTATTAACCATAGTCATCAACATAAAGCATTCAAATAGTTACAACCATTTAACATGAGTTTTTCCTCATAACATAAGAGTTCTAAATTTTTCCATTGCTTTATTCAGCTTGCACTTGCTCCTTCGCCATATCCTTTCTTTCACCTGTTGTGGCGCCCCAAACCGAGGTGCCTAGAAGCCTTACTCCGGGATCGTTTTGATTGGTAAACGTGACTCAGGATTGTCGCCCTGATCACACGGTAGGATTTTTTTTTTTTTCATCAATACATGGAAAATTCCCATCATTCATCCAATTTGAAATATATTTCACATAACACAGTTATGATAAAAAAAAAACTATTCCATAAACATTTTCATTGGAATAAAAATATTCCCTTTTCATCTCAAAATTATCATCGTTGTCTGTACATAAAGTTTACATAAACATTATTTATATCAAAAATTACATAACACTTGGCATGCTGCCTTCATCATCATTTCCTGTCTGTTGTTGAAAAAGCATGGGTGAGTAATAATACTCAGTAAGCAAGCTATACATAATTTTTCAATCATTTTCATGCATTTCATAAAATGCAAATGCAATGCATACATAGCATTCATGACATTCCTTTGGATGCAACGCTAGCTAGGCGCCCATCCCATACATGCTCCCATTTCAGGGAGGTCGCCGCCGGCCTGGGCCTATTAAGCGACTTGGCAATAGCGAGGGGGACATCCGGTCCGCTTACTACCTCGACTAAGGCCTATTCCTCGTGCACATGCTCATTCTCATACACATGCCGGCATGATATTTGCAAATCATAAACAATTTCATAAAAAGCATTTAATAAATAATTTCACAAAACGAACTTCAGTTCATGTAAAGCAGTTATAGGTATGGCCAACCTTAAATAAATTTCGTAAAGCAACTTGCAAACAATTTCAAGCATTTTGGAAATAATTTGCAAAACATATAACTTGCTTACCTTCTTAGGAAGTTTCTTGAACCTTCTCTTTTCCTTTTCCTATTCAAGGAGAAATGATATTTTCATTTCTTCTATTCAAGATGCTTCCCATGCATGCTCTATATTATTTCTTTAAATGGATATTTCTGTCCATAGGTTCTTCAAAAATTTCATCCTTATATTTAAATATAAATCTTAAATTTTCTCCAACATCACGCTGTTTACTGTAGCAAATTACTGTTCACCCGTGGTTACTGTTAACCCGTGGTTACTGTTCATGGGTTTTCAAAATTGATAATTTTTTCAAGAATAAAAAATACCATGACATACCTTATGCCTAGTATATCATTGGATACTTCTTATATTTTGAATTTATCATCATTTACATGGCCAAAAAAAATCATTTTCTCCATATACTAAAAATCATCATAAATTCACTTAAGCATAATCCTTAATTCCAAAAATCATGAAATTAATATATCATTATTCTAACATCATATTTATCATAATCATACATCCCAAATCATCATTTATCATTTTTGGAGCATTATTTTTACATATCATATGCTATCTTCCCGATTGCCCATCTTTGCTCCAAATTTTTGATGTTTCGGCATAATTCCAATTAAGCATTATAACTTTACTTATTTTCTCATACTTAGGCATTATCTAAGCATGATTTTACCCTATTTAACATCCAAAAGAAATTTGGAAAGAAATCACTTACCCGAAGTGGAAAATCTCTCCTCCAACTCGCCCTTTCTCTCTCTAACTTCCTCTTTCTCTCTTAAAACGAAATTGGGGGTGGAAAATGAGCTCTTGATCAAGCTTGGGACTGCCTTGGTCGTTCACCCCTTGGCCCCTATTTATAGTTTTTGATTTTTCACAAAATTAGATTTTACCCCCTTAGCTTTGAGGTATTTAATTATAAATTGGTATTTCTTTTTAATTTTAAAAATTGCATTGAGCCAAGAGCAGCCCACCCTATGCCTGCTCCAGCAGCCCTATGCAGCCCTATTTTTACCTATTTTTATTATTTTTTATTTAATTAATTTTTAAGCAAATTAAATCTAAACCCTTAATTTGTGATTTGGATGAATTTGAGCCATTGATTAAAGTCAAATGGTCCATTAAATGCCCCTGCTCACGCCCCTGCAGCTGCTGTATTCCATTTAATTTTTTTATTTTTTATTTTTTACTTTTTGTAAAAAGTCAAAAGTGGCATTTAATTAAAGAAATGTTACTTTTGATTTTTCATTTTGACGTTTCGTTTTATCCTTTGATTTGTGATTTTCATCACATCTTGATCCATTCATCATGTCCATCATGAATTTTTAACCATCCATAAAAAATTTCACCAAATTCCGACGCCCGGATTGCAATTTATGAATTTTTTTCTAAAAATCCAAACTTGGATTAAAATATCCAAAAGAATTGCTATTTTGTCTTGTAGTGATTAAATCTCTATTTCGTCTTTTTATGATTAAGTTAATCCAAGTGATTAACTCTTAATCACGTGTCTTAGCCCGTAGTTACTATTCACGTACACTATTCACGTGCACTATTCACGGGGTTAAATTCCTAATCGCATTATTTCAATCTCCAATACACATATCCATCAATATAATTCATGAATTTTTCATTTATTCATAAAATAATTACAAAATTACAAATGTCGAAATGACGCGTATACAGTCGAAACAACGCGTATATGGTCAGGGTTCCACAATTCTCCCCCCCTTACAATAGGTTTCGTCCCGAAACCTATCTTTCTTCGAATAATTGAGGGTACTTTCTTTCAACTTCTTCCCGTAACTCCCATGTGGCTTCGGAATCTGAATATCGATTCCATTGAACCTTTACATACTCAATTTCTCTGTTCCGAAGCTTCTTGATCTTGAAATCCAGTATCTTGATTGACCTCTCCTCATAGTTCAAGTGTTCTTGTATTGGCAAATTTTCCGCTATCAACACATGGGTTGGATCTGAAACATACTTCCTGAGCATGGAGATGTGAAACACATTGTGGATGGCACTGAGGGCTGGTGGCAGAGCTATTCTATAGGCTAGATTGCCATCTTTTCCAAAACTTCAAAGGGCCCAACATATCTTGGGTTTAATTTTCCCCTCTTTCCAAACCGGGTGACTCCTTTGAATGGCGTTACCTTAACAAATACGTGATCCCCAACTTGGATATTTAAATCCCTTCTTTTGCAATCGGTGTAACTCTTTTGCCTGCTCTGGGCTGTGAGTATACACTGGCGAATCACTTGAACTTTTTCTGCCATTCTCTTTGAGAGGTCTGGAGCCAATTTTCTTTCTCCCACTTCATCCCAGTTTAGAGGAGTTCTGCATTTTCGTCCATATAAAGCTTCAAATGGGGCCATTTGAATACTTGCTTGATAACTGTTATTATAAGCAAATTCTGCCATAGCCAAATATTCATCCCATGATCCTCCAAATTCTACTGTGCACATTCTCAGCATATCCTCTACTATTTGATTTACCCTTTCTGTCTGCCCATCAGTTTGAGGATGAAATATTGTGCTGAATTTCAGCTGCGTACCTAAGGTTTGATGTAAACTTTTCCAAAATCGAGATGTAAAACTAGAATCTCGATCGGACACTATTGACTTCGGTACTCCATGCAGTCTCACTATCTCCTTAAAATAAATTTTAGCCAGTCGCTCAGCAGTAAAAATTTTCTTGATAGCTAGGAAATGAGCTACTTTTGATAATCTATCTACTATGACCCATATAGCATCATTTCCATTATGGGTTCTTGGCAACCCTTCAATAAAATCCATAGTAATATCATCCCATTTCCATTCTGGAATTTCTAGCGACTGTAATTTTCCAGGGGTTCTCTGATGATCAGCCTTAACCCTTTGACATGTTAGGCACTTAGCCACATATTCAGCAATTTCTCTCTTCATATTATTCCACCAATACATCTTTTTGATGTCTTGATACATCTTGGTGCTACCTGGATGCATCGAAAACGGAGAGAAATGTGCTTCTTTCAATATCTGTTCCTTTACTTCCTCTTGATTGGGTATACATAGGCGACCCCTATATCTGTACGTCCCATGTTCATCTTGTATGTATTCACTGGGATTTTTCTTAATCATTTTCTCCACATAATTCTTGAAATCCCCATTTTCTTGTTGAGCCATTTTAATTTGCTCAAATAAATTTGACTGGATTTGTAATTGAGACAATCTAACTTGTACCCCAGGTGGGCTTACAATTAATTCTAATTGTCTCAATTCTTGTAATAGCCCTTCTTCCTTTGTGATGAGATGTGCTAAGCTAACATTTCTACTTAGCGCATCGGCTACTACATTGGCTTTGCCTGGATGATATAAAATGTCAAGGTCATAATCCTTGAGTAATTCGAGCCATCTCCTTTGCCTCATATTTAACTCCTTTTGAGTAAAAATATACTTGAGGCTCTTATGATCAGTATAGACCTCACATTTAACTCCATATAAATAATGTCTCCATATTTTCAAGGCAAAGACTACTGCTGCCAATTCTAAATCATGGGTTGGATAGTTTACCTCATTTGGCTTGAGTTGCCGAGATGCGTATGATATAACTTTTCCATTTTGCATCAGTACACATCCTAATCCTTTCTTTGAGGCATCACTATAGATCACAAACCCTTCCTTCTCCGTAGGTAGTGTTAGAATTGGAGCTTTTACCAGTCTTGTCTTTAATTCTTGGAAGCTATTCTCACATTCCTGTGTCCATTCATACTTAACTCCTTTTCTTGTCAGCTTTGTGAGTGGAGCTAACAATTGTGAGAATCCTTCCACAAATCTTCTGTAGTAGCCAGCTAGACCTAGGAAACTTCTTATTTCCTTGATATTTGTTGGCTGTGGCCACTTTGTTATTGCCTCAATCTTTTGAGGATCTACTTGTATTCCCTCCTCGGATATAATGTGGCCGAGAAAGGCTACTTGTTTCAACCAAAACTCACATTTTTGAATTTAGCATATAATTTCTCCCTTCGAAGAATTTCCAACACTATCCTTAAATGCTTCTCATGTTCTTCTTCTATCTTTGAATAAATTAATATATCATCAATGAATACCACCACAAATTGATCCAAAAATTCACGAAAAATTCTGTTCATCATATCCATAAACACAGCTGGGGCATTCGTTAGTCCAAATGGCATGACTAAGAATTCATAATGCCCATATCTTGTTCTGAATACTGTTTTATGGATGTCCTTTGGACATATCCTCAACTGGTGGTAACCTGACTGTAAATCAATTTTTGAAAATGTAGAAGCTCCTTTTAACTGATCAAAAAGATCATCTATTCTTGGGAGTGGGTACTTATTTTTTACTGTTACTTTGTTCAATTCTCTGTAATCAATACAGAGTCTCAAACTCCCATCTTTTTTCCTTACAAATAGTACTGGAGCTCCCCATGGTGATGCACTGGGTCTAATAAATCCCTTATCTAATAAATCCTGAATCTGTACTTTCAACTCAGCCAATTCGGCTGGTGCCATCCTATATGGGGCCTTAGATATTGGGGCTGTCCCTGGGATAGTTTCTATTTCCATATCCAACTCCCTCTCCGGTGGTAAATTACATAGCTGTTTTGGAAAAATATCTGGAAATTCATTTACCGCTGGAATTTGATCCATAGGCACCCCATCTCCATTTATTGCGTTTATAGAGACCAGATAAGCTGTACACTGTTGGCGCATCAGCTTAGCTGCTTTCATAGCTGATACCATCCTTATTGTGTTTTCTAGCTGTCTTATTTTACTGATCTCTATTTCATCTTTTAGTGCTGCAAACTGCACCTTTTTATTTCTACAATCAATTGTCGCACCCCATTGACTTAGCCAATCCATCCCTAATATGACATCAAACTCTGTCATGGGTAATAGGATGAGATCAGCTTCCAATATTTTTGTTCCTATCCTGATAGGACATGCTTTGCAGATTTGATTTATGCTTGCCAATCTATATACTGGGGATTCTACATGTATAGTGCTATTGGTTTCTTCTACCCGAAGTGCGTGTGTGACTACAAATTGGTATGATATAAATGAATGCGTAGCTCCAGAATCAAATAAAGCTACTGTAGAATTTCCCAAAATGTAAATCATACCTGTAATCACTTTTTCCTCCATCTCTTGTGATTCCGTTCGGGTGAGGGCTTGGACACGCACTGGGTTGGTAGCAGTACCGGGTCGATTAGTGATGGCAGGGACTTTTTGCTAGGCCGGCCTCCCTCGAGCTTGTGCTCCTTGTGGCTTATTCGGACAATTGGGCGAAATGTGTCCGACCTGACCACAGTTGAAGCACTTTATTATCTTGGCTTCGTCGGTCCCGCAGTCCCGGGCCACATGACCCGTTTGTCCACACTTGTAGCATTTCCCCGTTCCTTGTAAACATTCGCTTGAGTGGCGCTTGTGGCAGGTTCTGCAAGTCGGAGCGCTTTTTGTCTTGTCGCCGATTTTCTTTTTGCCGGCGAATCCTCTTTTCCCTTTATTAGCCTCACTTTCTTTGGAGGCTGTAAAGAATTGTTTTTGAGCTTGCCTAAGCTCCTGAGTCCTCATAGACTCCATCTCCAGTGCCCTAGCCCTCTCAATGCTAGAGGCATAGTCCTTTATTAGTAATGGGGCTAACCCCTCTCTTAGCTGGGGTCTCAATCCCCTCTGAAACCTTTGTGCCTTATTTTCTGGCACATTGGAGATCCATGGAACATACCTTACCAAGGCATTGAATTTTGTAGCATATTCAGTGACTGTCATCCTGCCTTGGTAAAGCTTTTCGAATTCTATCACCCTTTGGCTCTGTAGCCCTACAGGGAGATATTCTTTATTGAATTCCTCCAAAAACTCATGCCACGAAACTTGCTCTGGGTGTGGCATGGTGACCATCAGCGTTTCCCACCATTCATAAGCATCTTTTATCAGCAGGTGGGTAGCACACAAGACTTTCTGCTGATCATTGCAAGGTGATATCCTGAATAATTTCTTCACCTCTGTGATCCACTGTTCGGCAATGAGGGGGTCTGGTTCCCCTGCAAACTTAGGTGGGCGCTGGGCAAGAAAGGCATTGATAGCCTTTCTATCGGCCTCAAGGAGACTATCCTCCATTCCCCTTGAAGTGCCGGGATTGGCCGAGGGCCCTGGTCTTTTCCCGTCTCCTCCTGATGGCGGGGCCTGTTGGTTCCTTATTTCTTGCAATAATCCAGCAGCCTGGACTGTCCATTGCTGCATAGCTTTTTCAATAGCCGCGGCAATTTTTTCTTCTATGTTGACCTCTGCTTGAGGTCTTGAGCTTTCCTCTCGCCGGGGGCGGGTTCTAGAGGATTGCTCCTCGGATTCAGTCCTATAAGTTCTTTTACTGGCTCCGCCCCTTGTCTGATCGACGGATTCTTCCATCGGGGCCTTCCCTTTGTCGGCTCTTGCTCTTGCTATGTGAGCGGCATTTTATCTTCATATTAGCATAACACCAATTATTCATCATATCAAACTTAGCCAAATAAACACATAATCACATGCTCACATAATTCACATATATTTCATAGTTTATCAAACCATACATTAGTCAAACTTTTGTGCATAGGCTATTTTAGCTTTATGTACAAGTTCTAAACAATATTTACATATATATAAAAAAAATTTTGGCGGTGGCAGTGTCCTGTCTTCCTGTTCTCCCATCGCCTAACGTCTCCTTCTCCTTAGCCTTAGGAACCTCCTAAGACTGAAAGGTACCCGTGTGGGTTCCTCAGTGACCGTACTGGTATATGACCAGGCTGGGGGGCCAGGATTTTCATTTTCTTCTTCCTCTTCACTGTCGGACCATTCCACAGGGTCCTCATCATCATTAGCTGGAGGAGCAGGAGGTGGGGATTCGGGCCTTACCTCTAATTCTATGACTCGTAGGATAACCTCACCGGGTTGTTTCGGAGGGGGTTGCTCCATTACTTGTTCTCCCCTAGCCAGATCCTCACTGCGTTCTTGGGCAGCCTCCCTTTCTTGGCGATCAATCCATGCCCATGGCGTTCCGTATCGGAAATGGATATACCCTGCATCAAACCTAAACCATGGACCGGGGTTAGGTGGAACTGGGGCTACTCTTCTTTGCCAGTATGTTTGCAAATCTTCCTCAGCAACCCAGTCGGTAACAACTGATAGCCTGGGCTGTGGGCTGGCTGGGGTGTATACTGGAGAGTCTGGAGGTACAAGCACTCGGTTAAAGGATTCTTCCCCATAGGTTCCAGATAATACTGGAAATCCTGGCGATTGTCTTGGGTTATTTGAGTGACGTGGCTCTGGTTCTCTAATATATGGAAGTGCCCGATAACTATAGGGAGCTGGGGGTCTTATGGTTAGTCCTTCTTGAGAGGCTAACCACCTATCAATTCCTTCCCGTACCCGTTCCCATTCCTGCTCTTCCTCGAGCTCCTTTGAACTTAATGGAGCTTTTCCTTTATCTGCCATCTACACATAAATCATTAATGATATCAATTATATTCATGATTTCATATTTCCTAACTGACTTATTTCTTCTTTCTTTTTTTCTGCCTATTTACCAATCCATGCTCTGATACCAACTTCTGTGGCGCCCCAAACCGAGGTGCCTAGAAGCCTTACTTCGGGATCGTTTTGATTGGTAAACGTGACTCAGGATTGTCGCCCTGATCACACGGTAGGATTTTTTTTTTTTTTCATCAATACATGGAAAATTCCCATCATTCATCCAATTTGAAATATATTTCACATAACACAGTTATGATAAAAAAAAACTATTCCATAAACATTTTCATTGGAATAAAAATATTCCCTTTTCATCTCAAAATTATCATCGTTGTCTGTACATAAAGTTTACATAAACATTATTTATATCAAAAATTACATAACACTTGGCATGCTGCCTTCATCATCATTTCCTGTCTGTTGTTGAAAAAGCATGGGTGAGTAATAATACTCAGTAAGCAAGCTATACATAATTTTTCAATCATTTTCATGCATTTCATAAAATGCAAATGCAATGCATACATAGCATTCATGACATTCCTTTGGATGCAACGCTAGCTAGGCGCCCATCCCATACATGCTCCCATTTCAGGGAGGTCGCCGCCGGCCTAGGCCTATTAAGCGACTTGGCAATAGCGAGGGGGACATCCGGTCCGCTTACTACCTCGACTAAGGCCTATTCCTCGTGCACATGCTCATTCTCATACACATGCCGACATGATATTTGCAAATCATAAACAATTTCATAAAAAGCATTTAATAAATAATTTCACAAAACGAACTTCAGTTCATGTAAAGCAGTTATAGGTATGGCCAACCTTAAATAAATTTCGTAAAGCAACTTGCAAACAATTTCAAGCATTTTGGAAATAATTTGCAAAACATATAACTTGCTTACCTTCTTAGGAAGTGTCTTCAACCTTCTCTTTTCCTTTTCCTATTCAAGGAGAAATAATATTTTCATTTCTTCTATTCAAGATGCTTCCCATGCATGCTCTATATTATTTCTTTACATGGATATTTCTGTCCATAGGTTCTTCAAAAATTTCATCCTTATATTTAAATATAAATCTTAAATTTTCTCCAACATCACGCTGTTTACTGTAGCAAATTACTGTTCACCCGTGGATACTGTTAACCCGTGGTTACTGTTCATGGGTTTTCAAAATTGATAATTTTTTCAAGAATAAAAAATACCATGACATACCTTATGCCTAGTATATCATTGGATACTTCTTATATTTTGAATTTATCATCATTTACATGGCCAAAAAAAATCATTTTCTCCATATACTAAAAATCATCATAAATTCACTTAAGCATAATCCTTAATTCCAAAAATCATGAAATTAATATATCATTATTCTAACATCATATTTATCATAATCATACATCCCAAATCATCATTTATCATTTTTGGAGCATTATTTTTACATATCATATGCTATCTTCCCGATTGCCCATCTTTGCTCCAAATTTTTGATGTTTCGGCATAATTCCAATTAAGCATTATAACTTTACTTATTTTCTCATACTTAGGCATTATCTAAGCATGATTTTACCCTATTTAACATCCAAAAGAAATTTGGAAAGAAATCACTTACCCGAAGTGGAAAATCTCTCCTCCAACTCGCCCTTTCTCTCTCTAACTTCCTCTTTCTCTCTTAAAACGAAATTGGGGGTGGAAAATGAGCTCTTGCTCAAGCTTGGGACTGCCTTGGTCGTTCACCCCTTGGCCCCTATTTATAGTTTTTGATTTTTCACAAAATTAGATTTTACCCCCTTAGCTTTGAGGTATTTAATTATAAATTGGTATTTCTTTTTAATTTTAAAAATTGCATTGATCCAAGAGCAGACCACCCTATGCCTGCTCCAGAAGCCCTATGCAGCCCTATTTTTACCTTTTTTTATTATTTTTTATTTAATTAATTTTTAAGCAAATTAAATCTAAACCCTTAATTTGTGATTTGGATGAATTTGAGCCATTGATTAAAGTCAAATGGTCCATTAAATGCCCCTGCTCACGCCCCTGCAGCTGCTGTATTCCATTTAATTTTTTTATTTTTTATTTTTTACTTTTTGTAAAAAGTCAAAAGTGGCATTTAATTAAAGAAATGTTACTTTTGATTTTTCATTTTAACGTTTCGTTTTATCCTTTGATTTGTGATTTTCATCACATCTTGATCCATTCATCATGTCCATCATGAATTTTTAACCATCCATAAAAAATTTCACCAAATTCCGACGCCCGGATTGCAATTTATGAATTTTTTTCTAAAAATCCAAACTTGGATTAAAATATCCAAAAGAATTGCTATTTTGTCTTGTAGTGATTAAATCTCTATTTCGTCTTTTTGTGATTAAGTTAATCCAAGTGATTAACTCTTAATCACGTGTCTTAGCCCGTAGTTACTATTCACGTACACTATTCACGTGCACTATTCACGGGGTTAAATTCCTAATCGCATTATTTCAATCTCCAATACACATATCCATCAATATAATTCATGAATTTTTCATTTATTCATAAAATAATTACAAAATTACAAATGTCGAAATGACGCGTATACAGTCGAAACAACGCGTATATGGTCAGGGTTCCACACCTGTCTTTGGGTTTGGAAAACAAAATCGTGAGTCGAAACTCAATAAGCAAGTTATCTAAATTCACAGGCAAATCATTTCAAGCAACATTTTGCATTTTAAAATCATCTTGGAAAGCAATTTATTCCCTTTTCAAAAGGTATATCTTGAAAAACATGAATCCTGTACCCATCACGAGTACGATGTGCATAATGCAATATAAAAACATGAACATATTTATCATATTTTCCTTAGGATGGAAGCTAGCCAGGCGACCATCCGTCCTCGTCATCTCCCGTTTCAGAGAGGGCGCCGCCGGCCTTGGGCCTATCTTAGCGACTTGGCCACACCAAGGGGGGACAATCGGCCCGCTTATACCTTTCAGGTGGACCTAGGACCTTGTGCACATGAATTTTTCATAAATCCATCTTTAACATGCTAGCAAGATTTTTCAGTCAGAAACATGGAATCACATCATTTTTCCATAGCATTTATCAAAGAAAATTTCATAATATCACAATTGAAGTAAAGACATCATTTCAACACCATTTAACTAAGGAATGACCATCCTTAAACATATTAGAAATAATTTTCACAATTTCATCAAACAAGTTAGAGCAAAAATTGCCTTTATGTAAACAATCTAGAAAACAAAATTCATTTAGAAAATTTGCTTGCTTACCTACACTCCTTAGCTTTCCGACTCAGCCTTTTCTTTGCCTTTGCCTACATAAGAGTAATATAATTTTTCATATATTTCTTTTTCTTGTATTCCATTTAGTTTTCCAATCCATTTTCATTAATATATATCATTTATTTGACTTCTCAAGTTATTATGCACATATATAGCATATATTGCACATATTAGCACATTTCATCGGTTCATACATAACATATACAACCCCATAAGTAGGGTAACCATTCAACTACATAAAATTCATCCATTAATTATCATACATAGGTTCATTAACCTTCATTTATCATTTTTCACTTATTTTCCAAAAATTCATACATCGGTGCTCCTTTTAAGCACACGTCGTCGCCTTAAACTTCATTAATAAATTCAAAAATTTTAAATTAATCATTAGGCACTCCAAACATATATATAATCATGAAATATATCATATTTTCATATATTTTTGCACATAATCACATTCAATACGTCATTCATCACTTATGCACATTTATCCTTTCACATATGCCCATTTGGCAACACATACATAATATATTTCATAAAATTTTATAAGTCAGAAACTTGGTCACTAATTCAGCATGATAATTATACTTAATTACCACTATATTTAGGGTATTTTTATGGGATTTAAATCCACTTACCATAGGTTTCCAAAACAGCAACTTTGGAACCCGTTTTTCACCCATTTATCGTGCCTTTTGACACATTTCCCTACGCAGTTTAATAAATCCGATTTTTCAGAAAATAATTCCACTTTTCCTAATCCAAATTT
The DNA here is from genome assembly GCA_030490835.1 of Annona cherimola. Lineage (NCBI taxonomy): Eukaryota > Viridiplantae > Streptophyta > Magnoliopsida > Magnoliales > Annonaceae > Annona > Annona cherimola. Next base: position 81,279,745 of record CM059974.1, read on the forward strand.
ATGTCATTAACACATGTTTAACATTTATAAATTAAAACCTCTCAAAACAGCAAGTTGCTTACCCGTTTCAGGTCCCGTGTCCACTTCGTTTAAACATAGTTTCATAAATCCATAAAAATCAGTTTTGGAGCTTATCTTCCCAAATCCTTTTGGGAATCAATAATAGCCTAAACTTAGGATATTTTACCCTACATAGCATTCATAAATCATGCAAACCCATTTCCACACCAATTTTAGCATAGAAATGAAGAAATTTGGTCATAAACATCACTTTGCATTCCATATTTTCTAAAATTCATAATTTAGGCTCAAATCAACATATGTTCTGAATTAATACATGATTAATAACCTAATCATATGATTCATATCAAAAAGAAACTTGTCATTTAGATTTAGGGTTTGTCAAGTTGAGTTTTCAACTCATAAGCCATTCAAAACTTCACTTTCACCATCTAAATCATGGAAATTCATGCACATAGCCTAATACCAATTCCTTATTCAATCAAAGGCATGTTGAATCATCATTGAGGAATTATTTAAGCATCCATTTTATATTCAATTTTTGGAGTTTAAAACTCAAGATAAACAACTCAAAACAACACATACACTTACTTGGTTTATGCACTCCAAACCCTAATCACTTGAGAGAGTTTTCTCCACCAAAATTCCCTTATTTTTCCCTTGCTTTCTCTTCTATTTTCTTCTTCCTTTTCTGGCCAAAAATGGATGTGAGAGCTTCTGTTGTGCTTGGGGGTGAAATTCCAACACTTAGCAAAATTTCCAAGCTCTCTTCGTGTGGACGTGCATGGCTCATATAGTGTTAGGTTCATCTAGCTGTGGGCCCCACTTTTTGAGCTGATTTTCCACACACTTAATGCTCACTTATCCCCCTTCATGTGCTGGCCATTTTACAGCCAAGTAAAATTGCTTTTTACCATTTTTCAAAAATCCAAAAATTTGTTTTCATCTTGACCGTCCAGCTGCCTCCCATGGATCACGTCCTTGCTGCCCTTATTTTGCAGAATTTTTTTTTCATTTTTATTAATATCCATTTAAGGGTAATTCATACACTTAATTAACCTTTAATTCATGCATTAATTTAGTATTAAAAAAATTATGCAAAATGGCAGAAATCAGCACATATAATTGCACGTTATTTCCCCATCAAGCTGTCCACGTTTTTCCTCTCCATGGCAGCTGCATTTTAATATTTTTTTGCTGGAAATTTTGCATGATTGAATGCATATTCTAATGTACCTAAATTTCAGCAATATGTTCCATATTTTATAAAATAAAAATTCAAAAATGAGCAGCAATACAGCCCATGGACGTTGCCATCTTTCCACCTTACCTATGCCTCTTTTGAGCACTTGTAGCTTCATCATGGTAGTTATTCATTGCTGGGATTTTGTTTATATTTTTTCATTTCATAATAATGCATAAAATACCCTAGAAATGAGCTGCATTTGACACCTAATTTTCCATTAAAACCATGCATTTATTCCATGTACTCTAGCATTAAATGAATGGTACTCTTGAGGTGCTAAAATCATCTATGCTCACCTTTTTCAGTGCAGGTATTTTCCCAACATGTTGTGCTTAATCCAAACCTTCAAAAACATGCATCTCATAATTTCATTCAACCGTTTCAAATTTCATCTCAATTCGATTTTCCTAGCTCAAGTTATAGCCGTTTAAAGTTAACGGTTGAAATTGAGATGTGATCAATAAATCATAACACTAATTCCATCAATAATTTTTATAACCCAATAATTATATAATACCAAGCCCAACATCATCAACTTCCATTTCAAATTTCACTTGAATCCGCCTTACAGGTGTTGAGTTATGAATTTTCTAGTGTTTTTCCACTTAACTTGACAATTATCATATAAATGCTCATAATTCATTTTAAATAATGGAAAATGATTATTCATGGTATATTGGTGTATTTTAATCACCAACAATTTACTTTAATCCCATTGTCCCATATTAGCTCAAAATGATTAATCACATCATTATTGCTAATCTTTAACCTTAATTGCAGTAATTAGCAAAATCACATAAATCATTCATAATTCAATAATTCATATATAAATGTCATATACATGATCAATACATACATATGGTTTCTACATAGGTTGGGTTTCACAAACCATGACAAAACACACTCCTTTTCAAGTTGTCGAAAATGGTAATAATTCGGGTAAAATTTTTACCAAACAAATATGTGGGATTACTCATCTCTATTATAGGGCCAAATGCTCCTGACCATTTATATCTTTAACATTCACATAATTTATACAAAAATAGAAAAAATTAATTATCGAATTTGTCATCTTAAAAAAATTGTTTTGATAATTAATATTTTTATATCAATGTCAAATTACTTCTGTAAAATAAAATAAATGTATATAATTACTTTTTAGTAATAATGGATAAATGTTATCTTATTCATGAATCTTAATTTAGTGATATGATTTTATTTAGATTTAATAATATTCAGAACATATATAGGATGATCCTCAAATTAAAATAGAATAGGATAAAAGATAGATTGAACATTATCTAGCATGGAACGTAGAGTTATTTACAATTGTCTCTCATTTTTATGAATCAATAATAATTTAAATCTAACTTAAAAAATAATTAATTATAAACACAATCTAATTTATTATATTAAGATCACTTCTGAAATCCATAAAACTCATTTGTTATACACGTCCCCAAACCAACAAACCATTGGTTGAGTATTTAACGTTAAAATAAATAATTATTTTAAATGTGATCAGATTTTAATAATTATATTTTTATTTTATAATCTGTTATGTGAAATTATTTGATTAAATCAGTTAATCTAACACCATTTTTTAATGACATTAATCAAGATCACCAACAAGTGCCCATGGATTAGCACTTCATTCACGTTCTGCATAGTCGCCAGTCTACCATGCATTCACGTGCGCTGTATGGAACGGGTACCACTTGACGTTTCCTCCCACAAGTTGACCTTGCATGCTAATTGGGTTGTGACCTCAGTTGAAGCCATCATTCATACATTAATGTGTCGGTATACGTCCATTTCAACTTTGAATGATTGACTTTTTTTGGCTCTAAAACATGTAATGAAGTTTTTGTGCCAACCAAACGCGCCCTTTATATAATATTGAAGACATCTCGAATATCACTCGACGAAAATAAAAATTAATTTTTGAATGGTATAAATATGTCTAATAATTAACGTGATTTGACCTGTCCAAAAATTAATACAGCTATCCAGCAGAGTAAAAATACCTTAATAAATATAAGTACTTAATATTTTGTGCTAGAACTATTTATTTTGGCTAATTCATGTAGTTATTAAGGTATGAATTTAAACTCCTTGATTTAATTATAATTCAAAAATTAGAGAAATCAATGTATCTGATTTCAGCAATATAGACAGATTGAGGAATAAATTAAAATAAAAGTTAAATTCTAAATTTTTGAAATGGAATTTAACTTATAATAAGATATAAACAAATGTCATAAGTGATTATGAGAGTTTAACCTACTAGAGGTGAATTTTGAAAAGAGTGAGAAAATAATCACTAAAATACTTAGATATGTGAATATTAGAAAGTTAAACATGAACTTGAGAAATCTTACTTGAACATAGATTATAGTTTCGAGTAAGTATCTTAAATGATCGAGAAGACAATAAATGCCCTAAATTGCGATATTAAATTAAATAAAATGAATATATGTGACTGAAGGGATGAGAGTGTTCATCTCCAAGGAAAAATGTGTTGGAAACAAGTGTTGAAATCAAAGGCAAAATACCCAAAGTATATGTTTTGATGATTAACAAGCAATTTGAGTAAGTTTTGGCTACTAATATGTTTTGTGCAATGTTTACGGGTATAAGTATGAAAAATATGAAGCATGACAGGTCAAGTCGATTCCCAAGTTGACTCAGGCATCAACTTAGCCAAGTCGATCCCCAAGTCGACTCCAGCATCGACTTCAAAGGCCAATTTTTGTCCAGTGTTGAAATTGGGGACCAAGAACTGCCGAAGTCATAAACGAAGTCGACTCCATATGTGACTTGGGTGAAGTCGCAGACCAAGTCGACTCCAGCATCGACTTCAAGCTGCCAGCACAGAATTTGAAAAGTGAAGTCGCAGACCAAGTCGACTTGACTTATGACTTGAGTGAAGTTGAAGACCAAGTCGACCCAAACAATCAACTTGGATCAAATGAAAATAGATCAAAGATTTAAACAAGCAGAGTTGTACGAATTCATCAATTTGGATCAAGAAATATCACTTGGACATTTTCATGCACTCCAAGTTTCAAGTATTCAAGATTTCAAGACACGGAGCTAAAGGACATCAAGCTAGGATGAATATACTGAGTTTCAAATGATATAAATCAAGGGAAGAACATTTAATTTCAAGAAATTGAAGTGACCAAAGCCACTCCAAGAAATTCAAGTTCAACTAGCAAGCTAAGGAAGTGAAGTCGAACCGAAGTCGACTCCAGCAACGACTTGGGTCAAGTTCCAGTCCAAGTCGACCTGAAGAAGAGACTTGAAAATTGTAAAAATCCGAAGTCGCACCCGAAGTCGACTCCAATTCTCTAACGTTCAAATCTCTCATTCCATTATATATAGACACTCAAGTGAACGTGAAAGCAAGTAAGAAAGAGCAGAAAAAGAAGAAAGAAAAGCTACTAAGGCCTAAATCTCATTTTCTTCTAGCATTGAGTGATCTATACATGTTTTGAAGGAAGAACGAGCTTCAACTTGCTGCATACTCCAATGTCGATCAAATCGTCACTTCTACGAGTTCTTCCTCAAGTTGAAACTTGCCTACACAACCTGTAAAGTGTAGATTTTGTGGCACCCCAAAACCCGAGCGTTACATCCTAAGCCTTACCTCGGATCGTATTGATTGGTAAACATGATCAAGATTGTTGTCTTGTCACACGACGAGTTTTAATGGATGTTTATCCAATTAATTATATTCACATAGGAGTTCACATAGAAGTTCAATTCCCCATAGTTCCATCTCAAACATATCTAGGTCATTTCCAACCCATTATCATATACAAAACATGCTGATTTGAAACATTTCATCAAATACATAAATCAGATGTCACAGTATGTATTAAATATAGTCATCAATATAAAAAATTCAATTAGTTTACATTTATTCAACATGAATTATTCCATAGCATAGGAATACTAAAGTTTCACCATGACTTTCTCAAGCTGGAACTTGCTTCTTCGCCATCTCTTATCCTTCAGCTGTCTTTTGGGTTTGAAAAATAAAATCATGAGTCGAAACTCAATAAGCAAGCTATTTGCATTTTACAGGCAAATCATTTTAGGAAATATTTTACATTTGAAATCATATTGTAAAGCAACTTATACCTTGTCTAAAGGTATACCTTGAAAACATGAAATCTTGTACCCATCAGGAGTACCATATGCATAATGCCATATGAAAACATGAACATATATCATTTTCCCCTTAGGATAGAAGCTAGCCAGACGACCATCCATCACGTTAACTCCCATTTTAGAGAGGGCGCCGTCAGCCTTGGGCCTGTTTTAAGCGACTTGGCCACACCAAGGGCGGACAATCGGTCCGCTTATACCCTTCAGGTGGACCTAGTATCCTGTGCACATGAACTTTTTCATAAATTCATCTTTAACATGCTAGCATGATTTTTCAATCAGAACATAGAATCACATTATTTTTCGAATACATTTATCGAAGCAAAATTTCATAATATTGCGTTTGAAGTAAAAACATCATTTCAACACCATTTTGCTAAGGGATGGCCATCCTTAAACATATTAGAAATAATTTCCACAATTTCATCAACAAGTTAGAGCAAAATTGCATTTATGTAAACAATTTAGAAAAGCAAAAATTCTTTAGAAAATTTGATTGCTTACCTGTCTATTAGCTTTCTGACTCCACTTTTTCTTTGCCTTTGCCTACATGAGAATAATATATTTTTTTCATATATTTCTTTTTCTCATATTTCATTTAGTTTTTTAACCCATTCCATACACATATATCATTTATTTGACTTCACAAGTCATTATACACATATATAGCTCATTTTTACACATTTCATCGGCTAACACATAACGTAACATATATAACCCCATACATAGGGTATCCATTCATCCACATAAAATTCATTCAATAATTATCATTTATAGGTTCATTGACCTCAATTTGTCATTTTTCACTCTTTTTCCACAATACACACATCGGTGCTTGTTTTAGCACACGTTATCGCCTTAGGCTTCGTTAAGCAATTTCAAAATTTGAAATAAATCATCATACACTAGAAAACGATGTATAATCATGAAATTCATCTTATTTTCATTCATTTTTGCATAAATTCATTTCTCATAAGTCATTCATTACCTATTCACATTTATCCATTCACATAAGCCCATTTAGTAGTACACACATAATGTATTTCATAAAATTTGCTAACTCAGAAATTTAATCCATATTTTAGCATGTTAATTAACATTAATTACCACTACATTTAGGGTATTTTTATGGGATTTAAATCCACTTTCCATAGGTTTCCAAAACAGCAAGTTTGGAACCCATTTTTCACCTATTTAACGTGTCTTTTGACACATAACCCTAAGCAGTCATATAATTCCAAAATTTCAGCATGTAATCCCACTTTTATTAATCCATATTTAGGGATTTAACACATATATAACATTCATGAATTATCATTTCTCAAAACAGCAATTTGCCTACACGTTTTGAGTCCCGTTTCACATCGATTAGACACACTTTCATAAAATCTATAAAAATCAGTTTTAGGGCTTCTTTTTCCAAATATTTTTGGGCATCCATAACACCTTAAACCTAGGGTAGTTTAACCTACATAGAATTCATAAAACATGCAAACTTATTTTCATAACATTTTTAGCATAGAAATAAGGAAATTAGGTCATAACCATCACTTTGCATTCCATAATTTCAAAAATTCATCATTTAAGCACAAACCAACATATGTTTTGCATTAATACATGATTCATAACCTAGTCATATCATCAAACCAAAACAGCAACTTGTCATGGAGATTTAGGGTTTATCAACTTGGATTTTCCACTCAATATACATGCAAAACTTCACTTTCATCAATTTAAACATGAAAATTCATATATGAAACCTAATACCCATTTCATATCCAATCAAAAGTATGTTAAATCATCATTTTACAGATTCTTTAATAATCCCTTCCATATTCAAGTTTTGAGTTTAAAAACTCAAAATAATCAACTCAAACAACATGTATACTTACTTGGTTTAGTGCTAACCCAAACCCTAGCACTTGGAGATGATTTTCCTCCACTAATTCTCCTTTCTTTTCTTGATTTTTCTTCTTCCATGGCTGGGAAAAATGGACGTGAGAGCTGCTGGTTTCTTGGAATAAAATTCAGCACTTAGCAAAATTTCTCAAAGCCTTCATCCATATCAACGTGCATGACTTTTGTATAGTTGGATTTTCCAGCTGTGGGACCCACTTCTTGGAGCATTTTCCACACCATCAATGCATGCATATCCCCCTTCATGTGTTGGAAAATTCCCAGCCACATAAAATGGATTTTTACCATTTTTTAAAAAATCCAGAAAATCAACTCATCTCCACCGTCCACCTGCCACTCCAAATCACGTCCAGTTGCTACTCAATTTCCAGCATTTTTTTTCATTTTTTAATAATTCCTATTTAAGGGTAAAACATACACTTAATTTTCCTTTAATTTATATATTAATTTGGTGTTAAAAAATATCAAAATAGCAGCAATAAACATTTTTCTGCACGTCACATTGCCCCCTAAGCTGTCCATGGTTTCTCTCTCCCATTCAGCTGCATTTTCTAATTTTTTAATTGCAGTAAATCTACATAATTGAATGCATATCTTATGTCCTTGCATCTCAACTTCAGATACACATATTTTAAAAATTAAAAATTCAAAAAGAAGCAACATAGCAGCCCCTTGGACGTCCCCTTGTGACACCTTGCCTATGCTCACTTTTGAGCATTTTGTAGCTCCATCATAGGGTGCACTCATTGCTGGATTTTCTGTGGATATTTGCATTTTATATTAATGCATAAAATGCCTTAAAAATGAGCTGCACTTGACACCTCAACTCCCATTAAAACATTCAATTATGTCAAGTACTCTAGCATTAAATGTAAAGTACTCTTGAGGTGCATTAGTCAACCAAGCTTACCTTTTTCAATGCAGGTATTTTTCCAAAATTTTATGCTTAATCTAAGCCATCCAAAATAAACATCTCATAATTTCATTCAACCGTTTCAAATTATCCTAGCTCCCATTATAGCCGTTTAAAGTTAACGGTTGAAATTGAAATATGATCAATAAATCATAACACTCATTTCATCAAGAATTTTTATAACCCAATAATTCCATAATACCAAGTCCAACATTATTAATTTTCATTTCAAATTTCACTTGAATCCACCTTACAGGCGTTGAGTTATGAATTTTCTAGTATTTTTTCCATTAAACTTGTCAATTATCATATAAACTCCCATAATTCATATTAAATAATGAAAATGATTATCCATAATGTATTTGCACATTTAAATCAACAATATTTACTCTAATTCCATTGTCTCATTTTAGCTCAAAATGATCATTCACATTATTATTGCTAATCCTTAACCCTAATTGCAAAAATTAGCAAAATCACATAAATCATTCATAATTCAATAATTCACATATACATATCATATACATGATTAATGCATACATATGGGTTCTATATAGGTTAGGGTTCACAGATTCTTTTCATTTTCATTTGTTATTCGGTTTTGATACTTGGTTTGATTTTGGTGTTTCAAACCAAGTGATAGCAAAGTGGCGTTGTGACTGGAGTGGGGACTCGTCGCCTACTTGTGCTGTGTGTTGTATATGCCTCCTAGAGCTAGAATCTAGAAGAGAGCAGAGGCTCTAGTTGTATTCGTGGAATACATAGTGGAACCCAAGTCACAAGGGGTGTGAGCTTGGAAGAGTGGAGTAGGGAAGGTTGCCCAAACCACTATAAATCTTGTCCATTGATTTTTATTTCCGCTTTCATTATCTTATTGCTTTCCATTTGTTTCATTAAAGGGGACTAAACTAAATCGGGGAAAATTTTCCAGTTTAAGCAAAAAATTTTAAATACCCAATTCACCCCTCCCCTCTTGGGTAATTGTCATTAACTCGGGACCAACAAGTGGTATTAGAGCAGGTCTTTGAGTTTAAACCAAAGAGATCTTTTGAAATGACATCCCAATCAACTTCCACTCCTGCTTTTGCTGAAGGTCAATCTTTTACTAGACCACCTCTATTTGATGAGACTAACTTCGGTTCTTGGAAGTTGAGAATGAAATAATTAATTATGGCTACGGATATTGATTCTTGGATCGTTATCCAAGATGGCGTTGTATTACCTACCGATGAAAGAGCTTCCACATGGTCCTAGGAGGAAGTTAGAATTGTTAAAAGCAACGCTAAAGCCATGAATTTCCTCTTTTGTGCATTAACGACATTGGAATATGATAGAGTATCATCATGCCAAACCGCTAAAGAAATATGGGATACATTGACATCCATGTATGAGGGAACTTCTCAAGTCCAAGGGACAAGGAGAAATATTTTGATTGGAGAATTGGAAAGCTTTAAAATGTTAGAAACAGAAAATATTTCAGAAATATTTGTTAGATTTTCCAAGATTACTAACGCCTTGAAAGGTCTAGGAAAATCAATTTCTGAATCTGAGCAGGTAATGAAAATTTTAAGGGCGCTACCTGAATCATGGACCTTATAAGATCACAGCTATTGAGGAAGCGAAATACCTCAATACACTACGGCTTGAAGACCTTATAAGCTCACTCATGTCACGTAAGTTGATAAAAAGAAGAAATGAGGAGCAACACAAAGGCAAGATAGCTATCGCCTTGAAAGCCGCACAAGATTCTGACGACTCCACCTCGTCGTCACAAAACGACGATGAAATTGCCTTACTTACAAAATGATTCAGAAAATTTGTAAGGAAAGAAAGAATTTCAAAAAATTTAAAGAAAGAAATTCCGAGAAAAAAAAGAAAGAGACAATAAAATGTTTTCGGTGTGGCGGTGCGGGGCATATGCAAGCCCAATGCACAACGCCCGATGAAATCAAAACAAAGGAGCGAAGAGAAAAGAAAGATCGAGGCGACAACAGAAAATTCCAAAGAATCAAAGGAAGAGGCATGTACGTAAATGAAGAAGAATCTACGACATGCAGTTCTTCAAGTGAAGAAAACAAAGCAGATTGTGCAAGGATTTGTTGCATGAAAAATTTCGATATATGTCTTGCAGCGACGGAAATTTTGGATGATCAAACCACCTCAACAAACTGCACAAGTAGCTAAGAGGTAACCTCCAAGCAAATTTTTTTTTATATTTTCTCTTCTACAAATGAATGTCTCAAATGTGCTAAATTAGAAGAACTTCAACAAGTATATGATTCATTATATGAGAAAATAAAGATTCACGATAAAGAAAAGACAATGCGATGCAGTGATAATTGTGAACAGTAAACTTGCAGAAAAGGTTAATCAATTGAAAAATGAAAAAAATACCTTGATAAATGAGTTAGAAAAACTCAAAAAGAAAAATGAATTATTAAATGAATCGCTTGCTAAGTTTTGTAATCCTGGTGAAAGTGTCAAAATGTTTTTAAAAATGACCACCCAAAGCTGTAAGAAAGGACTTGGGTATACTACATTTGAGCCGGGTGAAAATAGCAAATCTAATACTCTAAGGAACCTTAGAAACAAACCAAAATCCATCCATGCTAAACCTAAGATAAATCATGTGATTTGGACCAAAAGACCAATTGGAAAATCAATTACCAAATAGCTTCCCACTCTTAGACTTCCAGGAGCTTGTAATTTTTGCAACAAGATGGGACACAAGGTTTATCAATGCAAAATGAGAAAATTACAAAACCTTGGTGCAAAATTAGTTTGGATGCCCAAAAGCATTGGATTTGTGGCCTTAAGAGAAGATCAACGTAGATTCCAATGGACAACTAACCCAAATGGACCCATAAAATGGGTACCAAAAGGATGAGCTCCACTTGACATTATTTTTGCAGGTTTGTCTTAGAGCTAAAGCCAATAACATATGGTTTATGGATAGTGGCTGCTAAAGACACATGACAGGAGAAAAAGGACTGTTCCATAAGATCAACCCGTGCAACGAAGAAACAGTTGCTTTTGGAAATAATGAAAAAGGTAAAATAAAAGGTAAAGGAAATGTTTATGGAATTTCAAATGCATGTATTGAGGACGTACTATTTGTTGAAGGACTCAAACATAACCTAATGAGTATTAGTCAATTATGTGACAAAGGTTATAAAGTTGTATTTGAATCCTCTATATGCAATGTATTTGATGATGATCACATAGTATTTAGTAGCAAAAGACATGAAAATGTATATTTAGTTTGCCTAGATGAACTTGAGGAAAAATGTCTAATAGCCATAGAAAATGATCCATGGGTATGACATACAAGGCTTGGACATATAAATATGTCAAATATTAAAACCTTGTGGAAAAAGAGTTTAGTACAAGGGTTACTAAAAGAGTTTAGTACAAGGGTTACTAAAAGAGTTTAGTACAAGGGTTACTAAAAGAGTTTAGTACAAGGGTTACTAAAGCTTAAATATGACAACGATAAGATTTGCAAAGCTTGTCAATTATCCAAACAACCCAAAATGTCATTTACCACCAAAAAGGAAATTTCAACAACTAGACCACTTGAATTATTGCATATGGATCTTTATGGGCCATCGGACATTTTAACTCTTGGTGGGAAAAAGTATGTATTTGTAATTATTGACAATTTTTCAAGATTTACTTGGATTATACTCTTAGCTAGCAAAGATGAAGCATTTTCTATGTTTGTCACGTTTTCAAATTTGGTGCAAAATGAAAAACAAAGTTCAATTATTTCAATTAGAAGTGATCATGATGGTGAATTTGAAAATAAACGATTCATAGAATTTTGCAATGAAAAAGGAATTCACCATACATTTTTTGCACCAAGAACTCCTCAACAAAACAGTGTTGTTGAAAGGAAAAATCGGACAATACAATAAATGACTAGAACTATGCTAAATGAGAGTAAATTGTCCAAAAGATTTTGGGGTGAAGTTGTTAGTACAGCTTGTCATGTATTAAACCGTGTTACCATTAAAGCAATATTGAAAAAGACCCCATATGAACTTTGGAAACGCAGAAAACTAAACATATCATATTTCCATACTTTTGGATGTACTTGCTATATGTTAAACAATGGAAAAACTAATTTGAGAAAATTAGATGCCAAAAGAGATGAGACAATTTTCATTGGTTATTCATCAAATAGCAAAACATATAGAATTTTCAACAAAAGAAATCAAATAGTAGATGAATCAATACATGTTGTTTTTGATGAATTTAACCAAACTACAAAAAAGGAGGATGAATTAAGTGATGCAGATGATACATCGAAGAATTCAAAAGCAAAACAACAAGAGCAACAAGAGGAAACCGAGCCTAAGCAAGAAAATTCCATGGAATAAAGGGTAAGTGAAGGTAACAATTCTTATAAACCTCCAACTGATTTGAAATTTAAAAATGTCCATCCAATTGAGCAAGTTATTGGCAATATCTATGAAGGAGTAAAGACTAGGAGATCAAAACAAAATATTTGTGGAAAATATGCTTTTGTATGAAAAATTGAACCGATAACTATTGATCAAGCTCTTAATGATGAAAATTGGGTTATTGCAATGCAAGAAGAGCTAAATCAATTTGAAAGGAATAATGTATGACATTTAGTTCCTAGACCCAAAGATTGCACTATTATTGGTACCTATGGCGGCCCGAACCGAGGCGTCACATTTGTCCTTACTCCGAGATCTTGTCGATTGGTAAATGTGCGTCAGAATTGTTGCCCTAATTACGCGGAGGGTTCTTAATTGGATCTCATCCAATTTTTTTTCCTTTTCTTTTCATTCGTCACTTAAGCATACATTATATTCATAATAAACTCATCCATATCATCATAAAAACCATTCAATTCATAATAAACTCATCCATATCATCATAAAACCATTCATATCTTCTTTTTATTGAAAAAATTCACATAAGTATAATCATGTGTGTAATATCCATAAAACATGTCTTCAACATGATTATCATACATTTGTCCCTTTGGACGCATACATATAACTGCAATTAAATTTGCAGGTCATTTCTACCTGGCATCCTTTAAGAGTCAGTTCCATAGCCTGTTTGTCATTTTGAAAACACATATGAGTAATAATATTCAGTAAGCAAGCCTTTTTCTTTGGCAAGTAAACATTTTCCTTTCATTCAAATGCATTTCTCCCTATTTGGTAGGAGACACTTACAAAGTCATCAATAACCAAGGGGACAGAAACCTTTTCATGCATTTCATGAGAATGCAATGCATTCACTCATTCATGACTTTCCTTGTGCCTCCAACCTTTGGGAGGATGCAGCCGGCACACAACCCTTGCGATTTGGCAATAGTGAAGGAGGACCCTCTGATTCGCTTACTACCTCCACCAAAGTCTCTTCCTTGTGCACCATGAACATACACATATGCCGGCATGACATACTCCATAAAATTTAATAAATCATTTAGAAAGTAATTTAACAAGCAGTTAACAATCATTTCAGGTAAAGCATTATAGGAATGGCCATCCTTAAATTTAATTCATAAAACACATAAGCAAACAATTTGCAATCATTTAGAAATATTTTAGAAAGCATATAGCTTGCTTACAATGAAGCAATAAAATCACATTTAAAAAAAAATTTACTTGCTTACCTCCTCAGTCTGTGTCCTCCACCTTTTCCTTTCCTTTTCCTATACAAGGAAAAATGATATTTTATCTATATCATTTCATATCTTAATTTACTTCCCATGCATGCTTTATAATCATCCATTACTTCATTTTTATAGAGGTTAATCTTATAAATATACTTGGTCATTACCTCCTTAGATGGATTTTTATCCATAAATTCCATCCATATATCCTCATAAATATATAAAAATAAATCTTAATTTTTTTCCAAAATCACGCTGTTCACTATAGCATATTAGTATAGCAAATCACTGTAGCAGATTATTGTTCATACAAGGTTACTGTTCATAGAGACATGGTTACTGTTCATGGGTTCCAAAAATTGATATTTTTTCCAAAAATAAAAAATACCATGACATAGCTTATGCTTAGTATATCATGGAAAATTTCATACATTTTGAATTTATCATCATGTACTTGGCTAAAACAATCACTTTCTCCATATACTAAAAATCAACATAAATTCACTTAAGCATAATCCTTAATTTCAAAAATCATGAAATTAATATATTATCATTCCAACATTATATTTATTATATTCATATATTTCAAATCATCATTTATCATTTTTGGAGCATTATTTACACATATCATATGTTATCTTCCTGAATGTTCCATCTTCGCTCCAAATTTTTGATATTTTGGCATAATTCCAATTAGGAATTATATCTACACTTATTTTCTCATGCTTAGGCATTATCTAAGCATGTTTTTATCCTAATTAACATCCAAAAAAAATTTGGGTAGAAATCACTTACCCGAAGTGGAGATACGCCTCTTTTTCTCACACTTCCTCTCTCTAACTTACTCCTTTCTTTCCTTGGACGTGTGGGATGGTTTGGGGGCTTGGAATGGCTCAAATGGATATGGGATTTCTTGGCCTTGTACGTTCTCCCTGCTGCCCTATTTATAGTGTTGGATTTTTCAAGAATTTAGAATTTACCCCCTAGCTTAGAGGTATTTAATTATAAATTGGTATTTATTTTTAATTTAAAAAAATACTTTGAGCCATGTGCTGCCCACCCTAGGCCTGCTCCAGCCCCCCATGCAGCCCTATTTTTACCTATTTGTTTATTTTTAAAATTATTTAATTTAGGCTAAATAAATCTTAGCCGTTGATTAAAGATGAGGTTGATCATGGACCATTGATTTTGGCCAATCCTCCAACTTCCCCCTGCTGCAGCAGCCATTTCATTTAATTATTTTTAATTATTTATTTAAATAAAAAGTCAAAAGTTATTTAATGAAAAAGAGAAGTTACTTTTTTATCATCATTTGACGTGTCATCTTGACCCTTGATTTGTAATTTTTGATCAATCTTGGACCACTTATCATGTTCATCATCATATTTTGGCGATCTATAAAAAATTTCATCTCAATTCGACGTCCGGATTGCAAGATATGAATTTTTCTTCATTTTCTTCACAAAAATCCATAAAAATTCGAAAATTATTATTTTAATCCAAAAAGCAATTTTGTCCTTTAGTGGGAAGCTTCCTTTTTCATCTTTTATGATTAAGTTAATCCAAAGTGATTAACTTAACATATTCCTTAATCCCACGTTTACTATTCACGTGCACTATTCATCCGAATTTCATAACTAATTATTTTATCCTCTATTCCCACATATTTTCATACTCATGAATATATATTTTATTAATATATTACCTAAGGTTTATAACCCTAGGGTTTCATACACGTGTCTAAGATCGGATTTTCACAGTACCAAATGGGTATTTATGAACAAATTAAATGAAAGTGAACTTGTAATAAGAAACAAAGCAAGACTAGTATCCAAAGGGTATTCCCAAGAAGAAGGGATTGATTTTGAAGAATCATACGCACCTGTGGCTAGACTAGAAGCCATAGGTATTTTACTGGCATTTGCTTCTCACATGGATTTCAAATTGTTTCAAATGGATGTAAAAAGTGCATTTTTGAATGGATACTTGAATGAAGAGGTTTATGTTGAACAACCCCCTGGATTTGAAGAAAAGGATCAATCAAAATATGTTTATAAATTAACCAAAGCCTTATATGGATTAAAACAAGCGCCACAAGCTTGGTATGAAAGGTTAACCAAATTCTTGATTGATCATGAATTTCAAAGATGAAAGGTCGATACTACATTATTCATCAAGTATAAAAGCAAAAATATTTTAATTGTTCAAATTTATGTAGATGATATAATATTTGGTGCTACTGATGAAACTCTGTGCCAAGAATTTTCTAAGATTATGCAGAGCGAATTCGAAATGAGCATGATGGGAGAATTAAATTTCTTCCTTGGACTGCAAATCAAGCAATAAGCCGAAGGAATTTTTATAAATCAGTCCAAGTATATCACAAAAATGCTAAAGAAATTCAGAACGCAGACTAGCAAGGGAGCAAACACTCCAATGAGTTCAACAATCAAGATCGACACGGATGAAAACAGTAAATTTGTCGAACAAAAGCTATATAGAAGCATGATAGGATCCTTGCTATATTTAACTGCTTCTGACCCGATATTCTATTCAGTGTTTGCATGTGTTCTAGATTTCAATCATATCATAAAGAATCACATTTAATGGCTGTAAAAAGAATTTTTAAATATTTGATAAATACAACTAATCTTGGACTATGGTATCCAAAGGGGTCAACTTTTAATTTAATTGGCTACTCGGATGCGGATTTTGCCGGATACAAAGTAGATAGAAAAAGTACTAGTGAAACATGTCAATTCCTTGGTAACATGTTGGTTTCATGGTATTCAAGGAAATAAACTAGTGTTGCTCTATCTACGGCGGAAGTCGAATATATAGCCGCCGGGAGCTGTTGTGCCCAACTACTTTGGATGAAACAACAACTTAAAGATTATGGTGTTGATGATTATAATATTCCAATTACATATGATAATACAAGTGCAATTTGTTTAACTAAAAATCCAGTATTGCATTCTAGAACCAAACATATAGATGTAAGACATCATTTTATTCGTGAACATGTTGAAAATCATGATGTTGGTTTGGAATATGTGAAAACTGAGGCCCAAATTACAGATATATTCACCAAACCTTTGGAAAAGAATCTTTTTACAAAATTAGAAATGATATGGGGATGATTGAGTTAAATTAGAAACAATTAGATAGGAGAAATGAACTTAGAATAGTCCAAGTCAATAGGCCAAGTCAACTTCGGTGAAGTCGACTTCGCCTAGGGTAAGTCGACTTCGGGCGCGCGACCGTCCGGCTTCCTGATTTTCTCCCTTTTCTTTCTTTTTTCTCTTCTCTTCTTCCTCATTCTCTTCTCCCGCGCCTTCGAGCTCTCTGTCCCCATTCCTTTCTCTCTCGAGCTCTCTCAGTTCTTTCGGATTTCCTCTCTTCCGACTCTCTCTCTCTCCCACTCGATCTTCATCTCTCTCTTTCTTTCCTTCTCTCCCTCTCTTTTGGTTCCTTTCATCTCTCCTCTCTCCCATTTCCCTTTCACTGCCTCTCTTCTTTGCTCTCTCTCTCTCTCTCTCGTTCTCTCTATCTCCCTCTTTCCAGCTCTCTCTTTCTCATTTCCCTCTCTCACGGTTTCCATCTCTCCTTCTTTCTTTTAGTTCATCTCCCACAGTCTCCTTCACTCCCTCTCAAACCCACTATCTCTCTTCATCTCTCTCAAACTCCATTTGAAAATCCCATTTCCAAAAACCAAATCCAATGGCACCAAAATCTAGATTGCCCAAACTAGCTATATCTAAACCATCCTTGAAGCTAGTTCCAAGACAATCAGGCTCCCAAGACAAAGAGAAAATTCCCAGGAGACAACGGACTCCCTTAAAGAGTGCCCGAGAAGAACCGTCCACTTCCACTAGCTGTTGGGTCCGATTCCAAGCCGGAACTGCATCAACGATTGCTCCTAGGGAAGAGGAACCCCAGACTTCCCAAAGCACTGAGACAGGGGCCAGAAGAAGAGGAACACCAACTGCAAAAGGGCAGGCTTGAAAATGGCAACCACTTATTTCAAGATCGAGCTACAACATAGCAAAATTTACAAGAGTTTTTACGAGCGTAAGATATTCATACCCAAGATTATAGACTTCAAGTTTTTAAGTGATTATGAGTTTAAAATCGAGGAGTTACTAGATTTCCAAGGTTGGACGAGACTGTTAAAGGCGGATGATAGAGTGTATCCTGACCTGATAAGGATATTCTATTATTTATGGGATGAACAGAACTTCGGTACTTTTGTTAAAGGAGTTGAGATGTTTTTGGGTACTAGGGGGGAATCAAGCCTAGATCATGCCATTATGCAGGTGGGACGAATTCCGGAGGTCCCTTATGATGATGAACAGCTCCCTGCAAATTTGTCTCTCACCCAAATGTACAATCAGCTCACCAAGAGCGACAAATATCATCCCGGGATCAAGTTTTTACACTATATAGACTTATCCCCTAGATTGAGGGTCCTAAGTTTGCTGATTGCCCACTGCATCTATCCCAAGGGCGGAGGAAGAAATCAGGTCAAAGTCAATCTCCCATGACTTTTCCTTGAGGCCCTTGCCTCCAAAAAGGACAACCCACGAGGGGTTTTGCCCTACGGGACATGGATCACCAAGATCCTAGAGTTCTACCATGTGGATATTGAAGGAGAACCATTCAAAGTATTGAAGCCAATGAATGCTATCAACAAGGCTTTGCTCCAAAGATTGAAAATAAATGTGGAGCAATTCAAGGAAGAATAGATCCGAGAAAAGATGGGAGCACCGGCTCCAAAAGTAGCCGGAGGAGCACAGGTTCAAGGGCAGCAGCCCCCGCCATCACCAGAGGAGCAACCCGCTCCACCACATGACACTCCCGAGGAGCCCGCGTCTCCACATTCTCATGGATCTTGTTCACCACAAGGATCCGAGATCCCAGACCCCGCTCCTCGGCCACCATCGTGGGATAACTCG
Source organism: Annona cherimola (assembly GCA_030490835.1). Taxonomy (NCBI): domain Eukaryota; kingdom Viridiplantae; phylum Streptophyta; class Magnoliopsida; order Magnoliales; family Annonaceae; genus Annona; species Annona cherimola. The sequence goes on from CM059974.1 coordinate 81,298,632, forward strand.
GTGAACGCCATCCGAGAACACTTAGAGCAGATCGAGGATCGCTTGACGTCTCAGATTGCCGGGGTCCTAACCGCTATCATGGACATGCATTCGAGACAGGACCGCATGGATCCGGAACTAAGGATGATTCGGTATCACTTGTCATCCGGGAAAACCAGGAATCAACCAATACCCGAATTGGATCCATTTGACATCAGGTCAGTGCGCCGAGATCCGACTCCAGGCCCCGTATCATCTTTCTATTCCTCGGCCTATGTTAGACCCATCTGACCCACTCCTCCTTTTCAATCCACTCCATATCCTATATCGGCATTTCTATATGCCAAATCTCAGCAAGTCGACCCCTATTTGATCTATTGACAAAAAGGGGGAGAATAGTTGAGTTTGTTTTTATTTTTAGTCCTTAGGACTTTGGGTTGGGTAGCTTGTATATAGGTTTGCATTTTGTTTGCATTTGATTTTGAAACCTGTATAAAACTTTTTGATTATATATGAAAAGTTTGTTATGCTCTGTTTACTTATGAAAAGTTTGTTTATGCTCTGATTACTGATGTTCTGTTTTTGTGTGAAATTGAAATGGTTGTTGAATGATGAAAAAGATTGTATGAATGGATTTAACTTGTGATTTTATTGGAAATGAAATATGCAAAATGGAATATGTATGTCAATCTCATTAAGTTCAAAAGGCAAATGAGCTATGATTATCCTAAAAATATCAAAACAAGATAAAATGGTATGTTTTAAAGATATTCAAAGGTATATACTCAAATCGGTTTTGTCAATCATCAAAAAGGGGAGATTGTTGGAAACAAGTGTTGAAATCAAAGGTAAAATATCCAAAGTATATGTTTTGATGATTAACAAGCAATTTGAGTAAGTTTTGGCTACTAATATGTTTTGTGCAATGTTTAAAGGTATAAGTATGAAAAATATGAAGCATGACAGGTGAAGTCGATCCCCAAGTCGACTCCAGCATCGACTTCAAAGGCCAATTTTTGTCTAGCGTTGAAATTGGGGACCAAAAGCTGCTGAAGTCGCAAACGAAGTCGACTCCACATGCGACTTGGGTGAAGTCGCAGATCAAGTCGACTCCAGCATCGACTTCAAGCTGCCAGCACAAAATTTGAAAAGTGAAGTTGCAGACCAAGTCGACTTGACTTACGACTTGAGTGAAGTTGAAGACCAAGTCGACCCAAACAATGAACTTGGATCAAATGAAGATAGATCAAAGATTTAAACAAGCAGAGTTGCATGAATTCATCAATTTGGATCAAGAAATATCACTTGGACATTTTCATGCACTCCAAGTTTCAAGTATTCAAGATTTCAAGACACGGAGCTAATGGACATCAAGCTAGGATGAATATACTGAGTTTCAAATGATATAAATCAAGGGAAGAACATTTAATTTAAAGAAATTTAAGTGACCAAAGCCATCTCCAAGAAATTCAAGTTCAACTAGTAAGCTAAGGAAGTGAAGTCGCACCGAAGTTGACTCCAACAGCGACTTGGGTCAAGTCCCAGTCCAAGTCGACCTAAAGAAGAGACTTGGAAATTACAAAAATCCGAAGTCGCACCCGAAGTCGACTCCACATGCGACCTGGGTTAAGTCCAAGACCAAGTCGACCTGAGGAGGAACTTAAACATCCTGCTTACGCCCGAAGTCGCACCCAAAGTTGACTCCAGCCCGCGACTTGGGTGAAGTCACACCCGAAGTCGACTCCATCTGCTACTTCGGTCGCAACGATCGAAAATTTGAATGTTAGTGCATTTATTATGCGCTAATCAACTCTCTCACGTTCAAATCTCTCCTTCAATTATATATAGACACTCAAGTGAATGTGAAAGCAAATAAGAAAGAGCAGAAAAAGAAGAAAGAAAAGCTACTAAGGCCTAAATCTCATTTTCTTCTAGCATTAAATGATCTATACACATTTTGAAGGAAGAACGAGCTTCAACTTGCTGCATACTTCAACGTCGATCAAATCGTCACTTCTATGAGTTCTTCCTCGAGCTGAAACTTGCCTACACAACCTGTAAAGTGTAGATTCTTTTTATTTTCATTTGTTATTCGGTTTTGATACTTGGTTTAATTTTGGTGTTTCAAACCAAATGATAGCAAAGTAGTGTTGTGACTGGAGTGGGGACTCGTCACCTACTTATGTTGTGTGTTGTATATGCCCTCTAGAGCTAGAATCTAAAAGAGAGCGGAGGCTCTAGTTGTATTCGTGAAATACATAGTGGAACCCAAGTCACAAGGGGTGTGAGCTTGGAAGAGTGGAGTAGGGAAGGTTGCCTGAACCACTATAAATCTTGTCTATTGATTTTTATTTCCGCTTTCATTATCTTATTACTTTCCATTTGTTTCATTAAAGGGGACTAAACTAAATCGGGGAACATTTTCCAGTTTAAGCAAAAAATTTTAAATACCCAATTTACCCTCCCCTCTTGGGTAATTGTCATTAACTCGGAACCAACAAAATGAAATAAATTTAAGATATTAAGAGTCACATATAAAATGAGATCATGAAAAGGTTGAGAATAAGTTAATAAAAGGCAAAACGTGTGAATGAGTTATTCAGATGTTTTGAAATGGTCTATTGAAACATTTTAAGTCTTTCTGAAGACTGAAATAATTTGAAAATGTGTTGTGTTGTTGTTTTCGAAAGGTTTTGAGAATGATCTACTCAATAAATTGATGATCTAAAATAACTTGATGACTGTTTTATTTAAATTATGTTCAAAAGGTTATGTAAACTTTTCCCTATATAAGAAATGATAAAGATATTGTGTGGACAAGACATAATACCGATAAAATTGAAGAAAATGTGTTTGCATATCATTTGCTTATAAAAAGCCCAAAAATAGGAATAAAAATATTTACAAGAAAAGTTTGTTCTTTTCAATTATTGAAATGTGTCAAAATTAGTTTATTAAGATAATTCTAAAATTGTTTACCAACAAACAAGGAATATTTTTGAAAATATTATTTTTTTCAAATATTCTGAATGTTTTGTAAAATTAATTTACTAAAATATGTTCAAAATTATTTAAGAGTGATCATCCTAACATCATGATTTGAAGACGGTTTATAAAAATATTTTATTTTTAAAATGATTATGCTTAGTTCTCAATTTGAAAAGGGCATAGTTGGCGGACTGAGTTGGATTATATTATATCAAGTCGGTCTGAGGACTGTGTTGATTTTATGAAATTTTGCTAGCATGATGATGAGAATATAAACAAGTGTGCACAAGGATTACGTATTATGTCCATGGTGGAGGCGGTTGCAGATTGAGACGGTTGCAAACTAGGGCCCACCTCAAGTTGTAGCCGAGTCGCTACGGGAAGACCGGAGGCCGGCGACGCCCTCCCTGAAATGGGAGTGGGATCATGGACAATTGCCTAGCTAGCGGTGTTGTCGCATAGATTTCTTTTCTTTGGAAGGATAATCATTTGGTAAGTATTACCTACTAGACGGTTAAACACGTATATGCATATGTTTTATTTCAAAAGCCCTAAAATGGAGACATAAGAATATTCTAAGACATGATGATGTCCACAAGAAATTATGTTTACTTAAGATATTTTCGGACGTAAAAATGTCTACAAAAAATAATATTTATTCAAAAATATTTCAGGACATGATAATGTCCACACATATAAAAGGTTTATATGCATATGCGTTGCTTTTGAAAAGCCCAAAAATTAAGATATAAAAAAGTTTATATAAAATTATTTTAGGACATACACTTATCATCGTGATTAAATGTTTGTATGAAAATGTTTTAGAATATACACTTGTTCTCATGATTAAATATTTATATGACAATATTTTAGGACATATACTTGTCCTCATGATTAAGGGTGTGTTTGGGAATGAATAAAACTTTTAATGAATAGTTTTGGAGAGTAAAAGTTGTCAAATGATGTGATATGATAAGGGTAAAGAAGATAAAGTTAAAATAGATAGGTTAGTTGTATGGGTAGTTGTGTAGAAATGATTGAAAAGTAGGGTAGTTGCATAGGAAAATGTGAAAAAATAATTAAAAAATATAGTAGTTGTGGAGAGTGAAAAGTTTTAAATTGAAAAGTTTTAACTTGACATTTTCCGCACATTGCCAAACACACCCTAAATGTTCATATGACAACGTATTAGGACATACATTTGTCCTCATGATTAAATATTTATATGACAACACTTTAGGATATACATTTGTTCTCATGATTAAAGGTTCATATGAAAACGTTTTAGGACGAAAAAATTTCTTCATGGAAAAAAAGGGTATATATGAAAACATTTTAGGACATACAATTGTCCTCTTGAAAAAAGAGATTTTATGAAGGGTTTATATGAAAGGGTTTATGAAAGGTTTCTTCCTGTTCATAGTTGATCGTTTGATAAGTGTCTCCTACCAAACAGTGAGAAATGCATTTATATGAAAATGCAAAATGCTTGCTTACTGAGTTTATCACTCATGTTTTGTTTTCTAAACTCTAGATAGGTCTAGGAAAACTCAAAAGGAGAAAGGACCTGATAAATTGAAGGGAAGAATGATTGATATTCTTAATGTGCTAATAATTTATTAGCTATCATGTAAGAATTGATATGTTGAGAAAATGATTGAATGCTTATGTTGATTATGAAAATATTATGTTATGAATGTTCATGATATATGTAAACAAGTTAATATGTTACAAGTATATAGTTGCTTGTGAAATGAATGATAAGAATGATATGAATAATTAACTTCAAGTATATGCTGCTTGAAAAATGGAGGAGGAAACGGAAAGTATATGATGCTTGCAAAAGATTGAATGAAGCATGGATAAGAAAGAAAATATCAAATTAAAATGCATATCTTATCATTCATTTTTCTTGCTTGTGCATGGGCAAGGAAAAATTTTCGTTGATGCTTTGAGATAAGAAGGTTTGAGTAAAAGGTTTCAGTGGTGGAGTAGACCGGAGAAAGGTAAGATTGATGGATGACAAATGCATTAATGGGAATATTCTATTTTCCTTTCTAGATTTTTTCTTTTGATTGGTCGTATAGTACATCTTATCTCAACTTATATTATAATCAAATTCGAGAATCCTTACATCTTAAATATATATAAAAAAAGAATCCTTACATCTTTTTATCTTATTTTATATTATCAATCCATCTAAATGCCCTTATAATTTTCTAAGGGGAAGACTAAACACTCTCTATACGAGAGAACAAAACTCCCACCACTAGGATGGAGACAAAACTCCCCAACATGGGGTTAGATCCCATAATCCCCAAAAAAAAGTGACATGAGGTGTCCGTCGTTACCAACTGGGCTACACCCCATTAGCTACCTATTCTAGATTTTGGAGATATTTGTTAGGTTTATGGATTTCTACCCAGATCATGAAATCATAACTACAAATCTTGCATTTTTTGCATGGAAAGATGCAAATGGAACATCACTGGTAGATCTGTAGAAGATTCGGGTTTCTGTATAGTTTCAAAAGAATATGCAGACTAGGGCAAACATGATCACACAGTTCGGATGATCCTGAGGGTTTGTTATTTGTTACTTACAAATCTAAAACTCACAACAAGGACTCATATTTATGTGTGATAGTTTGCGAAGCCAAACAGTCATAACCACATGAATAATGTTAGGCCTAGTGGTTTTGTTTTTTTTATTATTGGTAGGCCTAGTACTTTCTTGAATAAGATATTTTATGCGCATGCTGATGCAATTTTGATGCATGAGAAGAACAATGTGAAATAGAAAAGGCCAAAGAGCCATACCACTGTGTACGCTGGCATGGATGGATCCTTATTGTTGTTGCCAGACATCAAAGGAAGGGGTACTCTCTTCAGATCCTCTTCGTTCATTCCCATAGATACTATCCCAAATCCATGCCTAATCATAAAAGCCAATGCTTGTGCACTAGCAAGAGATGCAGCCATAATCGAATCTCCTTCCTCATCTCCATTTTCATCATCTACAGCAATCACAAACTGAAGAACAAAACATAGATAAACTATGGTTTCGGTCTTGGGAGAAAGTGAAGCTGAAATATGGAAACTGAGGACTGTCTAATTTGATACCTGATTAGCTTAACTCTTGGCAATTTTATTCATAGTGTATTTTTACTTGAAACTAGATGGAGTAGAATTCTCATTCACATTCACCAATTTATTTATAAATAAGTAACACAAATAAGCCATTTTGCTGAGAAGATTGGAAACCCCCAATAGGTAAAACACCTATGAGTATTTTACAAATGTAAAAGCTGCATTGCATATGTCATAAGTGAATAAATGTTTGAGGCTACAACTAGACAAGCTGATGGAGATAATTCAAAGATAAAAAGAAGGAAAAAGAATAGGCAATCGATGATGAACACTAGGATCATATGTTGGTACAACAAAATTTAGTATCTTTACCAAATTTCACAATTCTTCATTGATTATAAAGAAAAAAATTAGTCCAACATGAACATTTTAGAAATTTAAGTAGAATTGGTGAAGTTGATGGCACATCTTCCCTCTGCACAATGCATCAATTGCCTGATCAATTGATAAGAACTCATCCAACATCACTGACAAAGAAATCAATTGTTTAGGAAGTTATTTCAGTACTCAAGACGTCAAATGTTGCAGCACTTGATTCGTCAAACACATCCAAAAGAAACCTATTTTTGCTCCCTTTCAAACAACCTCTGCAGAACAAGTTCCTACCTCTAAATTCATCTTTGGTTGCTACCTGGCAAGAGAAAAATCACCCATTATTTGCTGAAAAATTGGAGGCTAAGCACAACATGAAAAAGATGAAGAGCAGATCACTGATATGAATTCAGAGCATGAAAAAGAAGTGAATCCCTACCCCCAAAATGATTTGGATAGAAACTTAGTGAATCAAAGCATGATTTCAGAAAAGAAAAAAAAATAAAATAAAATGCATCCGACCTGTGTAAAACCCATTCAGGCGATCATTGGGAATAAATTGATTCATTCAATTCATTCTAACTGCCCCAAAAATTGATATAAGGCCAGACAAAAATCAAATCACAAAGCTCTAAAATCAATAGAAAAAACAAATCGAACGATTTTATTCTAGGCCAATAAACATTGACCTATTTCATGCTGATTTATTCACAATTGGAAAAAAATCCCAAGATTACAGGGCTGCTGATTTCATTAAAATAGAGAAGATTACGTTTTTATTCCTTTTCGAAACAAAAATCGAGGGTCCCCAAAATAGATACAGAATAGCAACGATTTTAAAAAGATGAGCAGCTGAATCCACGGTTTTCCTTGACTTCTTCTCTTCTCCCGCGATAGCCGCAACAGTAATAAGCGTGACCAACTACTAAGTTCAGCGACTGCGACCTCACTTGCTATGCCATCTCCTTTCTTCTCTCACCTAGTTCCGCTCTCTGCTATCCACTCCTTTCTGTTAACGCAAAACCATGACTACAGTAACTATAAACAGTAAACAGCATGATTTTGGAGAAAATTTAAGATTAATATCTATATTATAAGGATGGAATTTTTTTGAAGAACTTATGGATAAAAGAATCTGTATAAGGAGATAATGACCAAATATTATTAAGCATGCATGGGAAGCAACCTGAATGGAATGAATGAAATGTCCTTTTTCCTTGAATAGGAAAAGGGAAAGAAAAGGTCGAAGACACCGACTAAGGAGGTAACCAAGTTATATGCTTTCTAAATTATTTCTAAATGATTGCAAATTGTTTGCTCACGTGTTTTATGAATTATATTTAAGGATGACCATTCCTATAATGCTTTATATGAAATGATTGCTAACTGCTTGTTAAATGCTTTTGTAAAATGTTTATGATTTATAAATATCATGCCGGCATGGGTATGTAAATGAGCATGGTACACGAGGAATAGGCCATAGTTGAGGTAGTAAGCGGACCGGATGTCCCCTTCTCTATCGCTAAGTCGCTTATACAGGCCCAGGCCGGCGGTGACCTCCCTGAATGGGAGCTTGTATAGGATGGGCGCCTAGCTAGCATCGCATCTAAAGAAATGTCATGAATGATATGAATGCATCGCACTTGCATTTTATGAAATGCATGAAAAAGATTGAAAAATTATGTATGGCTTGCTTACTGAATATTATGATTCACCCATTTTTTCAAACGTCAGACAGGAAATTATGATGAAGGAAGCATGCAAATGACATGCAGAATTGTGATAAAAATGTGATGTATGATAATGTTTATGTAGAGACAATGATAAAGATTTTATTATGAAAAATATCTTTTCAATTGAATGAATAATGATAATTCTCCATGTATTGATGTTATATATAAATATATTAAAAAAATCCTGCCGTGTGATCAAGGTAACAATTTTGAGTCACGTTTACCAATCAAAAACGATTCCGGAGTAAGGCTTCTAGGCACCCCGGTTTGGGGCACCACAGAAATTGGTATCAGAGCATGGATTGGTAAATAGGCAAAAAAGGAAAGAAATGATCAAGTTAGAATACATGAAATTATGATTATGATCAATTGATTTATTATTGATGATCTAAATGTAGATGACAGATAAAGGAAAGGTTTCATTAAGTGCAAGGGAATTAGAGGAGGAACAAGAAAGGGAATGGGCTCGGGAAAGAGTTGATAGATGGTTAGCGTCTCAAGAAGGTTTAACCGTGAGACCCCTAGTTCCCACTAGTTACCAAGCTCTATCATATATTAGAGGACTAGAAGCACGTCACCCTCCAGTACCTACAATCTTCTCTAGCCAACCACCAGGGTTTCCAGTATTACCTGAAATCCACCAGGCAGAATCCTCTAGCAAGGCGCTTGCACTCCCAGACTCTCCAGTATACACTTCAGCTTCTCCCGAACATACCCAAGCCAGCCCACTGCCTAGGCCATCTGTGGTCACCGATTGGGTCGCTGAGGAAGAACTAGAAAGGTATTGGTGAAGGACAGTTGCCCTAGTTCCACCTAATCTAGGGCCATGGTTCAGATTTGATGCCGGATACATTTAGTTCCGACATGGAGCACCATGGGCTCAAGTAGACCGCAGGGAAAGAGAGACTGCCCAGGAACGCCGGGAAGCTTTGGCAAGGGGAGAAGAGGTAATGGAGCAAACCCCCTCCTAAACAGCCTGGTGAGGTTATTCTAAGGGTCATAGAGTTCGAGGTAATGCCCGAAGCCTCACCTCCCGCTCCTCCAGCAAACGATGATGAGGACCCTCTAGAGTGGTCTGATAGCGAAGAGGTAGACGAGAACCCAGGACCTCTAGACTAGTCTGATACTAGTATGATTACTGAGGAACGCACACAAGTATCATTCAGTTTTAGAAGGTTCCTAAGGTTAAGGAGAAGGGGACATTAAAAGGGATGGGGATAAAAAAGACACAGCCACCGCCAAGACATCTTATTTTTCTTTTTTATAAGCATGTAAATAATGTTGAAAACAGGTACATAAGGTTAAGCTAGCCTATGTACAAAATTTTGATATATGTATAAAGGTTTGTTGACAATGTATAATATATGTGAATTATATGATCATGTGACTATGTTTATTTGACTAAGTGTATCATGATATGATAAATATTGATGTTATACTAATGAATGTTTTATGAAGTTGAAAATGCCACGCACCAGAGCTAAAGCAAGAGATAACAAGGGAAAAGCCCCGATGGAGGAATCAGTCGATCAAGCAAGGGGCGAAGCCAGTAAAAGGACGAATATGTCAGAATCCGAAGAGCAGTCCTCTACGACCCACCCACGATGAGAGGGAAGCTCTAGACTTCAAGCAGAGGTCAATATAGAAGACAGGATAGTTGCAGCAGTCGAGAAATCCATGCAACAGTGGACAGTATAGGCCACTGGGATGCTACAAGAAATGTGGAACCAGCAGACCCCACCACAGAGAGAGGATGGGGAAAGACCAGGCCCCTCAGCCAATCCTGGCACGTCAAAGGGGATGGAGGATAGTCTCCTTGAGACCAACAGAAAGGCTATCAATACCTTTCTTGCCCAGCGCTCGCCCAAGTTTGCAGGGGAACCAGATCCCCTCATTACAGAGCAGTGGATTACAAAAATAAAAAACTATTCAGGATATCATCTTGCAATGATCAGCAAAAGGTCTTATGTGCCACCCACCTGCTGATAAAAAATGCCTATGAATGGTGGAAAATGTTGATGGTCACCATGCCACATCCTGAGCAAGTTACGTGGTATGAATTTTTGGAGGAATTTAATAAAGAATATCTCCCTATAAGGCTACAGAGCCAGAGGGTAATAGAGTTCGAGAAACTTTACCAAGGCAGGATGACAGTCACGGAATATGCCACAAAGTTCAATTCCTTGGTAAGATACGGGTCATGGATTGCCAATGTGCCAGAGAATAAGGAACAAAGGTTCCAGAGGGGATTAAGGCCCTAGCTAAGAGAGGGGTTAGCCCCATTACTAACAAAAGATTATGCCTCTAGCATCGAGAGGGCTAGGGCATTGGAAATGGAGTCAATGAGGACTCAAGAGCTTAGGCAAGCTCAAAAACAATTCTTTACAGCCTCCAAGGAAGGTGAGGCTAATAAAGGAAAAAGGGTAATTGCCAGGAGAAAAAAGATCGGCGATAAGACAAAGAGCACCCCGACTGCAGAACTTGCCATAAACGCCATTCAGGTGAATGTTTACAAGGATCGGGGAAATGCTACAATTGTGGCCAAGTTGGTCACATGGCCTGGGACTGCGGGACCGTCAAAGCCAAAATAATAAAGTGCTTCAACTGTGGTCAAGTTGGACACATTTCACCCAACTATCCAAATAAGCCACAAGGAGCACCAACCCGAGGGAGGCCGACCCAGCAAAAGGTCCCCGCCATCACCAATCGGCCTGGTACTGTTGTCAACCCAGTACGTGTCCAAGCCCTCACCCGAACAGAGTCACAAGAGATGGAGGAAAAAGTAATTACAGGTATGATTTATATTTTGGGAAATCCTGCAGTAGGTTTATTTGATTCAAGAGCTACGCATTTATTTATTTCATACCAATTCGTGACCACACACGCACTTCGGGTAGAAGAAACCAGTAGTACTATGGATGTAGAATCCTCAATATATAGGTTGGCAAATATAAATCAAATTTGCAAGGCATGTCCTATCAGGAGATGGACAAACAAACTGGAAGCTGATCTCATTCTATTACCAATGACAAAGTTTGATGTCATACTAGGGATGGATTGAATAAGTCAATGGGGTGCGATAATTGATTGCAGAAATAAAAAGGTGCAATTTGAAGCACCAAAAGATGAAATAGAAATCAGTAAAATAAAACAGCCAGAAAACACAATAAGGATGGTATCAGCTATGAAAGCAGCTAAGCTGATACGCCAATAATGTACAACCTATCTGATCTCTATAAACACAATAAAAAGAGATGGGGTACCTATGAAACAAATTCTAGTGGTAAAGAAATTTCTAGATATTTTTCCAAAAGAGTTATGTAATTTACCACCGGAAAGAGAGATGGATATGGAAATAGAAATTATTCGAGGGACAGCTCTAATATCTAAGGCCCCATATAGGATGGCGTCAGCCGAATTGGCTAAATTGAAAGTACAAATCCAAGATGTATTAAATAAAGGATTTATTAGACCCAGTGCATCACCTTGGGGAGCTCCAGTACTATTTGTAAGGAAAAAGGATGAGAGTTTGAGACTCTGTATTGATTACAGAGAATTGAATAAAGTAACAATAAAAAATAAGTACCCACTCTCAAGAATAGATGATCTCTTGGATCAGTTAAAAAGAGCTTCTATATTTTCAAATATTGATTTACAGTCCGGTACCACCAGTTAAGGATATGTCCAAAAGACATCCATAGAATAGCATTCAGAACAAGATATGGGCATTATGAATTAAAGTCATGTCATTTGGACTAATGAATGCCCCCGCTATGTTTATGAATATGATCAACAGAATTTTTCAAGAATTTTTGGATCAATTTGTGGTGGTATTCATTGATGACATATCGATTTATTCAAAGACAGAAGAAGAGCATGAGAAACATCTAAGGATAGTGTTGGAAATTCTCCAAAGGGAGAAATTATATGCTAAATTCAAGAAATGTGAATTTTGGTTGAAATAGGTAGCCTTTCTCGACCACATTATATCCGAGAAGGGAGTACAGGTAGACCCTCAAAGATTGAGGCAATAACAAAATGGTCACAACCAACAAATATCACAGAAATAAGAAGCTCTCTAGGACTAGCTGGCTACTACAGGAGATTTGTGGAAGGATTCTCACAATTATCAGCTCCACTCACAAAGCTGACAAGGAAAGAAGTACGGTATGAATGGACATCAGAATGTGAGAATAGCTTCCAAGAGTTAAAGAAAATGCTAGAAAAAGCGCCGATTCTAACACTACCTACGAAGAAGGAAGGGTTTGTGATCTATAGTGATGCCTCAAATAAAGGATTATGATGTGTACTAATACGAAATCGAAAAGTTATATCATACGCATCCAGGCAACTCAAGCCAAATGAGGTAAGCTATCCAACCCATGACTTAGAATTGGCAGCAGTAGTCTTTGACTTGAAAATTTGGAGACATTATTTGTATGGAGTTAAATGTGAGGTTTATATTGATCACAAAAGCCTCAAGTACATTTTTACTCAAAAGGAATTAAGTACAAGGCAAAGAAGATGGCTCAAGTTACGTAAAGATTATAACCTCAACATTTTATATCATCTAGGAAAAGCTAATGTAGTAGCTGATGCGCTAAGTAGAAATATTAGCTTAGCACATCTCATCACAAAGGAAGAAGGACTACTACAAGGATTGAGACAACTAGAATTAATTGTAAGCCCACCTGGGGTACAAGTTAGATTGTCTCAATTACAAATCCAGTCGAATTTATTTGAGCAAATTAAAATGGCTCAACAAGAAAACGGGGATTTAAAAGTTAAGTTGAGAAAATGATCAAGAAAATCTCAATGAATATGTACAAGATGAAAATGGAATTTACAGATATTGGGGTCGCCTATGTATACTCGATCAAGAAGAAATTAAGGACTAGGTATTAAAAGAAGCACATTTCTCTCCATTTTCGATGCATCCAAGTAGCACTAAGATGTATCAAGACATTAAAAGACTATATTGGTGGAATAACATAAAGAGAGTAATTGTCGAGTATGTGGCTAAATGCTTGACATGCCAAAGAGTTAAGACTGATCACCAAAGAACTCTTGGAAAGTTACAGTCGCTAGAAGTCCCATAATGGAAATGGGATGATATCACCATGAATTTTATTGAAGGGTTGCCAAGAACCCAAAATGGGAATGTGAAACCCAGCTTCTTTAGACAATACACATATTACTTAGGATCGTAAACCCTAGATTTTTTTGTAATAATTTTTATGATGAATAAAAATTAATGAATTATATTCGTAAATATGTGTATTAGAGATTAAAATAATGCAATTAAGGATTTAACCCACGTGAATAGTGCACGTGAATAGTAACCCAGAGATTAAGACACGTGATTAAGAGTTAATCACTTGGATTAACCTAATCACAAAAAGACGAAAAGGAGATTTATGCACTAAAGGACGAAATAGCAATACTTTTTAATATTTTAAGGGAAATTCGGATTTTAGTACAAAATTTGGAGAAAATAGGGAAAAAAATTCATAAATTGCAATCCGGATGTCGGATTAAAGTGAAATTTTTTATAGATGGCTAAAATATTATGACAAATATGATGGATGGTTTAAGATTCATCAAAAACCATGAATTTAGGATCAAAATCAAGTGTTGATTTAGGATCACAAAAATTCACTTTTTACTTTACATTAATGACATATTTGACTTTTGAAAAATGAGTAATGGTGTAATTAATTAATTAATATATTAGTGGTTAAAAAATCCTATAAAATCCATTTCTAGGGGCATGGATATGCTTAGGAGAATGTGCAAATTTTTAATGGCCAAGATCAAATCTTAACCTCTTGATGAATGGCTAGGATCGATTTGGATTAAAAAATCATTTTCATAAAAAAATGATAAATGTGTAGCAGCAAGGGACGTCCAAAGGCAGCAACACAAGGCTCAAGAAATGCATGGAAATTGATGAGAAAAATCAATGGTGGAGATGAGACCAATCATGGAAAATCAAGGGTTGAGATTAAACACATCTTTTAATGAAAATCATGCATTAATAGCAAGGATGAGCTCAAGCAACATGTGGCTAGCAAAATTCCACCTAGGAAATTAGGGAAAATCATGGAAATGATGTGGCAAAAATATTTGCCATTTAGTCCAAATTTCAAGGGGGTAGATTAAAATTTCATGAAAAATCAAAAGCTATAAAAGGGGGAGAATTCTTGAACGACCAAACTATCCCACACCTTCCCAAGCTTGAGCAAAGCTCACTCCTACACACCCCCCACATGTCCTAAGTGAGAAAGAAGGAAGGAGAGAAGGATCATGCTACCTTTTGGAAGAGAATCCTTAACAGCACGCTAGCCAGGCGGCTGTTTATTTATCCTACTCCCATCTGAGGGAGGGTGCCGCTGGCACTCCTACCATCCCTTAGCGACTTGACCTTATGTAGAGTGGGTCCCGGTCATCCCAACTGTGCTCTACAACCTGCCTGTTTCTTGTACTGGTGCACCGTACATTCTTATGATGGACCGCAACCCGTTTGGTTTGAAGAACCACAAACCGCAGCCCATGTCCTTTTAAACCGGGATCACAGACCTCTGTTTGTATCCATAACAAAAAAAAAATCTTAGACCGAAGTCTATATCTCTAAAAATCATTTTCAAAAATACATCACAGACCGCAGTCCGTGTCAGCTTGTAAGCAAGCGCACCCACTTTAACAAGTTGTTATTTGAAATCTAGTTTTAGGATGACCTTCCTTAAATTCTTTTAGAAACATTTTGAGTAAAATATTTTGATAAACATTTGAAATGTTTGAAAAATAATACATCTTAAAATCCTTATAAAAGAATTTCAAAACACTTGAATTTTCAAAATTAAACCATTTTATGAAATCAACATAGGAGGTTGATCATCCTTAAATCCCTTTCAACACATCCGTATAAATATTTTTGAAGATATTTTCAACATAGATTTCCTTATCTAAAGGAAATCAAAACTTTTCGAATATCATTTCAAAACATATGAAATATGTCCAAATCATCATTTATTATTTAAGTATCATGACCTAGCAAAACAAATCTTTTTCATAAATCAAATCTCCTTTTTTTATAACATGATTATTTATTATTAAACATCATAAGAGAAATTAAAAACTTACTTACATTTGTTGCTTTGTGAAAAAGGGAAAAATTCTCTTTTTCTTATAAAATACTTTTGAAACAACATCATAAAGAACTTGTTTACTCAAAATAAATTCTTAAAAACCATTGACATACAATGTGAAATCCTTTGAAAACATTATCGTGGAGAACTTGCTTACTCATAACCAAATTCCTCAATCTATTAACATAATGCATTGTCAATCCATGGTAATACTTGTGATAAATTCTTTATCTTAAAAACATTGCTTGCTTCCCATAAAGAAAATCTTGATTCTTTTCTTTAAAGCCATTGTTTTCTAAAACTTTTGACTTTTCATTAAAGTGTCATTTTCAAAACTTGTAGCTTTTCATTAAAGCCGTCATTTTCAAAACTTGTGCTTGCCCATTCATTTAAACATAATCATAAACAATTTTAATCACATATCATCACATAGAAAGAAAACATCATTTTAGAAAGTTTGCTTGCTTACCTGAGATCGCCATAATCCCTTTCCTTCCATACTCGTCTTTGCCTTTGCCTAGATAAATGAAAATAACATTTCATTTATTTGCATCGTCCTCAAATACTTATATTCCTTAGGTTTTCCAATCTACATAAATCTATTTGGACTTATATTACACTAACTTAGCCCACTTGTCATTCAAGTCAGGTATTCATACTTATCTCTTCATATACGTCCATTTCTCTATACATAAATCATGTGTTTCTTAAAATTTTTCAACACAGAAACTTGTCTCTAATTTCAGAATAATTAAACCCCTTAATTAACACATAATTTAGGGTTTAATTTTGGATTTATATTCCATTCATCATAGGGTTCCAAAACAGCAACATTTGGACCCGTTTTACCCATTTTCAACGTCTCTTCGGATACTTAAATCAAAACAGATTTTTAATCCATAAATTTCAGCAATTAATCATGCTTTACTTAACCCAAATTTAGGGTATTAACACATGTTTAAAATCCATATATTAGTTGCTTCTAAAATAGAAACTTTCATATACATCTTCGGTACCCTTTGCACCCCTCTTTGGACATCCCTTTGCATATCTTCAAAAAATCATATTTAGGGTAATCTTGTTTACCACTAATAAGTTAAAAACTAATAATTACTTGTTTTTATCCCATTATAAATCAAATTCGATCACAAAAACCTGGAATTTAATATTATCTTGATTTATTCCTTAAGTTGTCCATAATGCTGAATTCAGTATGCCTGAATTCTCAAAATCTTGAATTAATATCAAATCAAGTATTTTTGATCTGAAATTTTTAACATACCTTAATAACTACATTAATTAACTAAAATAAATATTTCCAGCACAAAAAATTAAGTGTTTATAATTATTTTGGTCTTTTTACCTTGCTGGATAGCAGCATCCATTTTCAGACAGCCTGAATCACGTTAATTATGGGGTATATTTATACCCATAAAAACCTACGTTTTATTTTATTCTTGTGATCCTAAAGATTTATTATATATCCTGTAAAATATTCAGCCAAAAATTACTTGTATAAAAATTATTAAAAATCCTTTAGTGCATCTGATCCTGCCACTCGTGTAACCCTGTTCAGGTTATTTTCTCGGATTTTTAATTTGTAACTGGATTGTCCTTTAAGCTGAAAATTTTTTATTTCTTTAATTACCTCATAATTAGTCTTAAAAAATATTTTTATGCTAAAATTAATTCATTTACTATTCCGTTCATATTTTAGTTTACAACATTATATAACTTCTAGATTTGAGGCATAAAATCAAGATTAACATACACTTACTTGATTAATTGATAATCCCTCCATTAAGCACTTGAAATTTCCTTATTTTTCTCTCCTCCTTGCTGTGTTTGACGTGCCCTAGCTGCTGCCCTTGGAGAAAATATCCATTTTTTCTCCCTTTTTCCTCTCTTTTCTCTCTCCTTCTCTCTCTCTTTCTCGTTCTCTCTCTCTCTCTCCTCTTCCTTGCTGCTGGAACGTCCAACCCCCTTGCTCCCTTTTTTTTCTTTTTATAATCCACTTTTCTCGGTGCCCAAGTAACCCCATAGGCATTTTAGTAAATTCCATTTTCACTTTCCACAATTGCCCTTCTTTACTTAGCTCTTAAGCAACTTGTTACTTGCTCTCCAAGAAAGCAACTTTCCATGATAATTAGCTTAATCCATTTCATTCATCTCATAGATTCCATAATTTTATTCCATCATTTCAAATTTCATCTCAAACCGACGTTTCTAACTCAAGTTATGACCACTTGAATTAATCTTTTGGATTTGGGATAAAAATAATTAATTATCACCCTAATCCCATCATGATTCCCTTAATCCAATCCATTCATAAGATTAGGTCCACCGTCGTGAGCTTACCTTTCAAATTTCATCAAAATCCGCCTTGTAGGCGTAAAGTTATGAGCTTTCTATTATTTTTCACCTTAATTCCATAATTATATTTTAATCTCGATAAATTAAATCATGATTATTAACATGATTATTCATGACACCTTGTCACATTTAAATCCTCATTAAGTCCCTCGGGTCATACCGACTCACTTTGGGCTCCGACGATTAAATTTTTAATCACCATTCTTAATTAAACCTTAATTGCAAAATATCATTAAATCACCCATAAATCATTCAAAATTCATTTTCATCACATAAAAATCATGTATATATGTTTAATGCATACCATTGAGTCCTACATAGGTTGGGGTTTCGCAGCTGTGTAAGAAATGTCAAAAGCGACATACAGGCGAGTGTCTAAAAGGCTTGAACAAGTGCTATAAATGTGGCCAAATGGGTCATATCGCCAAGGAGTGCGGGAAGGGGGAAGTGAAGATTGTCAAATGTTAGGATGAATGAATATGATAAATATTATGTTGGAATGATGATATATTAATTTCATGATTTTTGGAATTAAGGATTATGCTTAAGTGAATTTATGTTGATTTTTAGTATATGGAGAAAATGATTTATTTAGCCAAGTAAATGATGACGGATTCAAAACGTATGAAATTTCTCATGATATACTGAGCATAAGCTATGTCGTTGTATTTTTTATTTTTGGGAAAATGTCAAATTTTGGAACCCATGAACAGTAACCCACGCTGCTGTGAACAGTAAACGTGAATAGTACCCATGAACAGTGATCGTGAACAGCGATGATGAACAGTAATCTGCTATAGTGATTTGCTACATTAACTATGAACAGTAAATAGCGTGATTTTAGAGAAAATTTGAGATTAATATTTAAATATATGGATGGAATTTTTAAAGGATTTATGGATAAAAATCCATATAAGGAGGTAATTGTTGCAAATATGTGAAAAATAAGTTAAATCTATGTTTTGATGATTAACAAATCAATTTGAGTAAGTCTTGGCTACTAACATGTTTGTGGAACTGATTAAAGGCTATACATTTGAAGAAAATGAAGCTTGGCAGGTTAAGTCGATTTCCAAGTCGACTCAAGCATCGACTTAAGGCCAAGTCGATCCCCAAGTCGACTCCAGCATCGAATTCAAAATGACATTTCCTTCCAGAGTTGAAGTCAAGACTCCGAAGTGGCGAAGTCGCACCCCAAGTCGACTCCACTTGCGACTTGAGGTGAAGTCGCAGGCCAAGTCGACTCCGGTAGCGACTTGGAGGCGTCGTTTTCTGTCCAGAGTTGAAACTAAGAACTGGGGGTGCCAAAGTCGCATCCCAAGTCGACTCAGCATGCGACTTGGGCGAAGTCGTAGACCAAGTCGACTCCAACATCGACTTCGATCGAACAGAGGAGAAATTTCAGAAGACAAATTGGGATTAGATCGACTTCAAAGCAGAACTAAGAAAAGATGAAGAGCAAGTCAACTCAGATGTTCAAATTGGAACATATGAAGACTAATCCAAGTCCAAAGAAAGCAAGTTGCATAAACTCAACTATTCTAATCAAGATATACTGAACTTGCTCATGAATACAAGATTCAAGACTCAAGGACTCAAGGCTTGCAAATCATGGAGCTAAAGGAAACAAGATAAAGTGAAGACACAATGATTCAAAGAGAACTATCAGGGAAGAACAACAAGACATGAAGAAACCCAAGCAATCAAAAGCATTCCAAAGATTTCAAGTTCGTCAAGCAAAACTGCCGAGGTGAAGTCGCACCTGAAGTCGACTCCACCTGCGACTTGGGTCAAGTCGATGACCAAGTCGACCCAGTTAGGAACTTGAAGTTGCTGCGGACAGGCAAAGTCGCACCCGAAGTCGACTCCACCCGCGACTTGGGTCGCAACGGTCGGAAAATATTCCAACGTTGGCTCATTAAATGCGCGCCACCTACCTTCAAACGTTTGGATTCTCTCCGCAATTATAAAAGGCATTCAATGTGAACGAGGGAGGTAGCTGAGATTCATTAACTGTTCATAACTCCTATCTCTAAAGAGCTTCAAGTGATCAAGCCAATCCTTAGAAGAAGAACTTTGCTTCAAACTGCAAGAGCTCAACTACTGATTCTTCAAAGCCAACTCAACAAGTTCTTCTCTGCGCCAAAACTGCATCTACACAACAGTAACGTGTAGATTCTTTTTATTATTCTTAATTGTTGTATTGAACTTGATTTAGTTAAGATAACTAAGATCAAGTGTAAGCAAAGTAGTGTGTGATTGGAGTGGAACTCGTCACCTACTTGTGATGTGATTTGTTGATGCCCCTAGAGCTAGAATCTAGAAGAGAGCAGTAGCTCTAGTTGTATTTGTGAAATACAATAGTGGAACCCAAGTCAAAAGGGGTGTGAGCTTGGAAGAGTGGAGTAGGGAGGTTGCCCGAACCACTATAAAATCTTGTGTGTTGATTTATATTTCTGCTGTCTACATTATATTGCTTTCCATTTCGTTTCTTCATTAAGGGGACTAGATTAATCCGGGGTAAAGTTTCTGTTTAAGTTGAAAATTTGTAAATACCCAATTCACCCCTCCCCTATTGGGTAATTGTCATTAACTCGGGACCAACAGTAATGACCAAGTATATTATAAGATTAACCTCTATAGGAATGAAGTAATGAATGATGCGTGGGAAGCAATCTAAGACATGGAATGATATAGATAAAATATCATTTTTTCTCGTAGAAGAAAAGGAAAGGAAAAGGTGGAGGACACAGACTGAGGAGGTAAGCAAGCACAACTTTGAAAATGTGATTTTATTCTCAAGTATTTATGAAATGTGTTTAAGGGTGGTCATTCCTATAATGTTTTGAAATGATGAATGTTTATGAGTTTTTATGAAAAGTCATGTCGGCATATTGATATCATGTGATGTTCATGGACATGTGCACATGTATGATGTATAATGAAGAGGCTTTGGTGGAGGTAGAAAGCGGATCAGAGGGTCCCCCTTCACTATTGCCGAGTCGTATGGGCTGTATTCTGACGGCGTCCTCCCCAGAGCTGGAGGCAAAGGAATATTATGTGTGAATGAATACATTGCATTTTCATACATGGATTGAAAAGGAAAGCATGGATTTGAAATGTGTTTTTAAGGAATTGTGCAAATAATTCTCTACATGAGAATGATAAGTCACCTGGTGTAAGAGGTATATAATGTCGGAAAAATTAAAAGTCATGCATGTAGGAGATCATGTAGGTGTCAAGAGGAAGAGAGGTTTCCCTTGATGAGGCCAAGTCAAAGAAAGCCAGCGTATTGGACCATGCTATGTGAGATGGTCCCTAGGCTAGCGTACCCACACATGAAGGTTTATGTTAGGAATGGAAAGGAAGCATTTGCACATCCAATGTTTATGAAATAATTTTTATGAAAAGGTTTCTTTTCCATTGATGGTTGATCACTTGCTAAGTGTCTCTTATCGAATGGAGAGAAATGCATTTACGAATGGTTTACATGAATGATTTTCATGAATGGTTTATGAAAGGTTTCCAAAAATAGTTTACGAAAAGGTTTCTATTCTGTTGGTAGTTGATCACTTGGTAAGTGTCTTCTATCAAATGGAGAGAAATGCATTTAAACGAAAGAAAAATGCTTGCTTATTGAGTTTCGACTCATGTTTTGTTTTCCCAACCTCAGACAGGTGCAAGGAAAGCCAAGTGATGAAAAAGATCAGGTTGATTTCCCTGTAAGTGATATGATGAATGAATTAAAGAAGCATAGTTACAAAGGTATGTAATCCTTTGTATATTGAAATATGAATGTATGCCCTAATGGGATATAATGAAAAAGGACAAAGGTTGTATGAAATTATGAATAATATGAGAAGTTGATTATTTATGATGATATGGATAAGTCCATTATGAATGATGATGAGTATATGTTATGTGATGAAAGAAAAAAAAAATTTTGGACGAGATCCAATTAAGAACCTACCGTGTGATGAGGGCAACAATCCTGAGTCACGTTTACTAATCGACAAGATCCTGGAGTAAGGACTATGTGGACGTCTCGGTTCGGGGTGCCACATAACCACATTGCCTCCACAACGGGAAATGGATATGACGATAGATGTGATGTCGGGTATAGCTCCAATCTCTAAAACTCCATATAAAATGGCGTCAGATGAGATGAATGAATTAAGGACTCAAATATAGGAGCTGTTGGATAAGGGTTTCATCTGACCAAGTGTGTCCCCTTGGGGAGCTCCGGTATTGTTTGTGAGGAAAAAAGATGGAAGTTTAAGGTTATGTATTGATTACCGGCAGCTAAATAAAGTTACAATAAAGAATAAATATCCATTGCCCAGGATCGAAGATCTATTCGATCAATTGCAAGGAGCCACAACTTTCTCCAAAATTGATCTACAGTCAAGGTATCATCAGCTGAGGATAAGTCCAGCCGATACTCATAAAACGACATTTCAAACCAGGTATGGGCATTATGAGTTTTTAGTAATGCCTTTTGGACTTACTAATGCCCCTGTTGTATTTATGGATATGATGAATAGAGTTTTTCGGGACTATCTGGATCAGTTTATGGTGGTATTTATTGACTACGTCCTGATTTACTCAAAAAAGGAGAAAGAATATGAAAATCATTTGCGAAGGGTTTTGAAGAGGTTGAGGAAAGAGAAATTATATGCCAAGTTGAAGAAATGTGAGTTCTGGTTGAAACAAATAGGATTTCTTGGGCATATAATATCTGAAAAAGGTATTCAAGTTAATCCTCAAAAGATTGAGGTAGTATTGAAATGGCTAAGGCCAACGACCATTACAAAAATTCAAAGTTTTATAGGATTGGCCGGCTATTATAGAAGATTTGTCGAAGGATTTTTACAATTATCAGCCCCGTTAACCAAGTTGACTCGTAAAGGAGTCAGGTATGTATGGTCTGAGGAATGCGAGCGCAGCTTCTAAGAATTGAAACAGCGATTGGTAAAAGCACCCATCCTAACCCTACTAGAAGAAAATGCAGGGTTTGTGGTTTATAGTGATGCGTCAAGAAAGGGATTAAGGTGTGTCCTGATGCAAAGGGGAAAAGTGATAGCTTATGCGTCGCGACAACTAAAACCCAATGAGGTAAGCTACCCCACACATGATTTAGAGTTAGCGGCTGTGGTATTTGCCATAAAAATATGGAGACATTACCTGTATGGTGCAAGATGTGAGATTTGCACTGATCATAAGAGCCTCAAATACATTTTCACTCAGAAGGAGTTGAATATGAGATAAAGGAGATGACTCAAATTATTGAAGGACTATGATTTGAAAATTTTATACCATCCGGGTAAGGGAAATGTGGTAGCTGATGCATTGAGCAGAAATGTTAGCTTAGCGCATTTTATTACTAAGGAGGAAGGATTGCTTAAGGAAATAAGACAAATGGAATTGATTGTATGTCCACCAGGAGTTCAAACAAGATTATCACAATTATGCATACAATCATCACTTTTTGAGCAAATTAAGACTGCGTAGCAAAAGGATACAGACCTACATGCACATGTCGAGAAAATGATGAAAAATGGGTTGACAGAATTTGCTATTGATGAGCAAGGTATGTATAGGTTTAAGGTCGCCTTTGCATATCTAATATATCTAAGTTGAAGGAACAGATCCTTAAGGAGGCGCATTTTTTTCCCTTTTCTATTCACCCAGGGAGTACTAAGATGTATCGGGATCTCAAGAAAGCATATTGGTGGAATAATATGAAAAGAGAGATCGCTGAATACGTGGCTAAGTGTTTAACTTGCCAACGGGTGAAAGCGGATCACCAAAGAGTGCCTGGAAAGCTACAGTCCTTAGAAATTCCTGAATGGAAGCAGGACGACATCACCATGGATTTTATAGAAGGATTACCTAAGACCCAAGCAGGAAACGATTCCATATGGGTAATCGTAGATAGGTTATCGAAAGTTGCGCACTTCCTACCTATAGGAAGGACTTATACAACAGAAAGCTAGCTAAGGTTTATTACAAGGAGGTTGTATGACTCCATGGAGTGCCAAAGTCGATTATCTCGGATCGAGATACGACATTTACGTCGAGGTTTTGGAAAGCTTAAATGAAACCCTAGGCACTCGATTTAAGTTTAGTACAGCCTTTCATCCTCAAACAAATAGACAAACGGAGCGGGTGAATCAAATCATTGATGATATGCTCCGTATGTGCACATTGGAGTTTGGAGGATCATGGGATGAGTATCTATCAATTGCAAAATTCATATATAACAATAGCTATCAAGCTAGCATCCAAATGGCTCCATTTGAAGCATTATATGGTTGGCGATGTCGAACGCCGTTGAACTGTGATGAAGTTGGAGAGAAAAGGTTAGCCCCAGATTTGTCTCAACGAATGGCAGATAAGTTATGAACTATTCGCCAGTGTATACTCACTGCCCAAAGTCGGCAAAAGAGTTACACAGATTGCAAGAGAAGGGATTTGAACATCAAAGTTGGCGAACATGTGTTCATCAAGGTCACGCCATTTAAGGGAGTTACAAGATTTGAAAAAAGAGGAAAGCTAAATCCCAGGTATATTGGACCATTTGAGGTTGTGGAGAAGGTTGGAAAATTAGCATACCGAATAGCCTTACCCCCGGTGTTAGCCCTAGTTCACAATGTATTTTATGTATCAATGCTTAGGAAATATTTTTCAGACCCGACACATGTATTAGTGGCTGAAAATCTACCGATTCAAAATTATCTGAACTATGAAGAAAGACCAGTTAGAATCTTGGATCAGAAAGTACTTCAGAATTGGGAAATCGAGTATGTGAAAGTACAATGGAACCGGTATTTCGAGAATGAAGCCACTTGGGAGTTAAAGGAAGAAGTGGAACGGAAATACCCCCAATTATTTAAAGGATAGACGGTTTTGGGACGAAACCTGTTATAAGGGGGAGAAGATTGTGAAACCCAACCCATGTAGGACCCAAATGTATGTATTGATCATGTACATGTGATTATGTATGAAATTATTAAATTTTGAATGACTTTGTGATTTTGCTAATTTTTGCAATTAGGGTTAAGGATTAGCAATGATGCTTCGAGTAATCATTTTGAGCTAATATAGGACAATGGGATTAAAGTAAATTGTTGTTGATTGAAATGTGCAAATACATCATGGATAATACTTTTAAATTATTTAATATGAATTATGGGAATTTAAATGATAATTGTGAAGTTAAGTGGAAAAACACTAGAAAATTCATAACTCAACGCCTGTATGGCGGATTCAAGTGAAATTTGAGATGGAAGTTGATAATGTTGGGCTTGGTATTATGGAAATATTGGGTTATGAAAATCCTTGATGAAATTAGTGCTATGATTTATTGATCATATCTCAAATCCAACCGTTAACTTTAAATGACTATAACTTGAGCTAGGAAAATCGGATTGAGATGAATTTGAAACAGTTGAATGAAATTATGAGATCCATATTTTGAAAGGTTTAGATTAAGCATAACATGTTGGGAAAATACCTGCATTGAAAAAAGGTATGCGTAGTTGACTTTTGCACCACAAGAGTACCATGTATTAAATGCTAGAGTACATGGAATAAATGCATGAATGTAATGGAAAATTAGGTGTCAAATACAACTTATTTTCAGGGTATTTTATGCATTAAAATAAAATATAAAAATCCAAGCATTATCCAGCAATGAACGTCCACTATGATGATGCTAGAAAGTGCTCAACATGAGCATAGAGTATGTGGGACTATGGGAACATCCATGGGCAGTTGCAGCTGTTTATTTTTTATTTTTTATTTTATAAAATATGCACACATGTATCTGACATGTAGGGACACAAGAATGTGCATTTAATCATGCAAAATTTCCTGCAAAAAAATTATCAAATGCAATTGCATTGAGGGGTGAAAACGTGGACAGCATATAAAGGCAAGTGACGTGTAATGATATGAGTGGTTGCTGCCATTTTTGATAAATTTTTTATTCCAAATTAATGAATAAATTAAAGGTTAATTAGGTGTATAATTTACTCTTAAAATGATGTTATAAAAAATGAAAAAAAAATATGAAAATGGGCAGCAACTAGGGACGTGATCCATGAGGGCAGCTGGACGGTCTTGATGGAGCAGAATTTTTGGTTTTGAAAAATGGTAAAATTTATTTTGGTAGGCTGTGAATTAACCAGCACATGAAGGGGGATAAGCATACATTAAATGGTGTGGAAAATACAGCACAAGTGGGGCCCACAGCTGGATCATATCCAGCTCTATAAATGGGTTGCACGTCCACATGGATGGAGCTTTAGAAAAAAATTCTAAGTGCTGAAATCTCTCCCCAAGAACAGCAAGCTCACGTCCACCTCTTGGCCAGCAAAGAAGGAAGAAAATAGAAAAAAAAATAAGGGAAAAAGAAAGGGAATTGGAGGAAAATCCTTCTGAAGTCATTAGGGTTTGGAGTGCATCAAACAAGTAAGTTCATGTGTTGATTTCAGTTGTTCATCTTGAGTTTTAAACTCCAAAATTTGAATATGAAATTGATACTTAAATACTCCTTAAACAATTATTTAATATTCCCTTTGATTTAATATTAAGCTATATGAATGAATTTCCATGTTTTAGATGGTAGAAGTGAAGTTTAGAGTGGGTATGAGTTGAAAACTCAACTTGTTGAATTCTAAATTCACATGACAAGTTATTGTATTGAATGAATTATATTTTAGGGTTATGAATCATGTATTAATGAAAAACATATGTTGATTTGAGCTTAAATTATGAATTTTAGAAACTATGGAATACAAAGTGACGTATATGACCTGATTTCTTCATTATAATGCTAAAAATGGTATGAAAATAAGATTGCATGATTTATGAAAGAAATTTAGGGTAAAATACCCTAGGTTTAAGGTATTATTGATTCCCAAAAGAATTTGGGAAGATAAGCCCCAAATCTGATTTTATGGATTTTATGAAAGTATGTCTAAATGGAGTGGAAATGGGACCCGAAATGGGTAAACAACTTGCTGTTTTGAGTGGTATTTATTTATGAATGATAAACATGTGTTAATAACCTAAATTTGGATTAATAAAAGTGGGATCAATTGCTGAAAATTCGGATTTATAAAACTGTTTCGGGTTATGTGTCAAAAGACACTTTAAACGTGTGAAAAATGGGTTCCAAAGTTGCTGATTTGAGAACCTATGATTAGTGGAATTAAATTCCATAAAAATAACCTAAGTAAAGTGATAATTAAGGGTAATTATCATTTTGAATTAGTGACCAAGTTGCTGACTTAGGAAATTTTACGAAATATATTATGTATGTGTTACCAAATAGGCATATGAGAAAGAATAGATATGCATGGGTGATAAATGAATTGTGAAATATGATTTTGTGAAAAAATGCATGAAAATATGATGAATTTAATGGTTATATATCTGTTTAGAATTGCATGATGTTAATTTCAAAATTTGGAATTGATTAATGATGCCTAAGGCGATAACGTGTACTAAAACGGGCACCGATGTGTGAATTTTAAAAAAGGTGTGAAAAATGGTAAATGGAGGTTAATGAACCTATAAATAATACTTATTGAATGATTATTATATAGTTGAATGGTTACCCAACTTATGGGATTAAATATGTTGTGTATGAACTGATGAAATGTGCAAGTATATGCTAAGTGTATGCATAATGACTTGAGAAGTGAAATGAATGATATATGTTAATGAAAATGGGTTGGAAAACTAAATGAGATGCAAGGAAAAGAAATATATAAAAAATTATATTATTCTCATGTAGGTAAGGGCAAAGAAAAGGTTGAGTTGGAAAGCTAAGGAACGTAGGTAAGCAAGCAAATTTTCTAAACGATTTTTGCTTTTCTAAATTGCTTTGAATAAATGTGATTTTTGTACTAACTGTTTGATGTAAATATTGAAAATGTTTTAGAAGTATTTAAGGATGGCCATTCCTTAGTTAAATTATATTGAAATGATGCTTTTACTTCAATATGATATTATGAAACTTCCTTTGTTAAATGTTATGAAAAATGTTGTGAATTCCAAGTTTCTGAGAGAAAATCATGCTAGCATGTTAAAGATGAATTTATGAAAAGTTCATGTGCATAAGGTACTAGGCCTACTTGAAAGGTATAAGCAGACCGATTGTCCTTCTTTGGTGTGGCCAAGTCGCTAAGATAGGCCCAAGGCCGGCGGCGCCGTCTCTGAAATGGGAGATGACAAGGACGGATGGTCGCCTGGATAGCTTCCATCCTAAGAGAAATATGAGGATATGTTCATGGTTTTACATGACATTATGCATATCGTACTCGTGATGGGTACAGGATTTATGTTTTCAAGATATACCTTTTGAAAAGGTATAAGTTGTTTTCCAAGATGATTTTAAATGAAAAATGTTAACTAAAATGATTTGCTTGTGAAATATAAATAGCTTGCTTATTGAGTTTCAACTCACGATTTTGTTTTCCAAACCCAAAAACAAGTGAAGGAATGGACATGGCAAAAGAGCAAGTACAAGATCGATAAACAGATGGAAAGACATAGAACTTTTATGTTATGGATAAACTCATGTTGAATGGATGTAACTATTTTGATGTTTATGTGATGACTATGGTTAATACATGCAGTGACATCTGATTTACGAGAATGATGAAATGTTTTTGATTTTCATGCTTTACTATGTAATGAATGGTTGGAAATGACCTAGTTTTGCCTCCTTAAGAATCTGTTTCCTTAACTCAACTGTATTAGGTATGCAAAGGTGACCCTTATACCTATACATACCTTGTTCATCAACAACAAATTTGACGAGCTGTGTATATGTCTATTAAAGTGCTCGCTATTTACGCAAGTATACGTACCATGTCAAGTAATAAAGAGTGAGTAGAGTATCGTTCCCACGAGGAATTGTTAACTGAATTATTAATTAGTTAAACTACTTTCGATGGATAGAAAATTCTGGTTTTGTGATTTAACTAAGCTAATGATTGCAATGAGAAATTAGAGTGAAAGTTCGAGACTACTGGATACTTTGAACGGGTTTTCTGATTAGGGATGGCAGATGGATAGCTTGGAATCCTTGAATCTAAACTATATTGCTTTGGTTCTTTCTAATTGGATTGCATATGGATTTACTAGCCCAAGTTCATATATCTTTATATATGTCTTCCAACATTATATAAAGCTGATTACACCCTATTTAATTGCTATGTTCTCATGCCATTAAATAAAGTGAAATTGATAAATTCATAACTTGTATAATGACTACACAGGGTTTAACGGTATATTCCTATCCGTTAAACAACTCTCCTTACACAAAGGTCGAAACCTATGCCTCGCACATGGATCTGGCAGAGATTTTCCTCTTCCAAGGATAAATCAAGCAATTAAATCATCTTACAAGGTAGTTAATCTTGTAAAAAATATTCAATCCACACATACAAAGGTAAATCATACACAATCATGTATAAAATCAACTATTCATTCCTGAATATTCTAAGAACTAAGAAACAATATAGTTTAGAATTCAAATCATCCTAACTATCCATCTAAGGGAGGTTTAGTTCAAAGACATGATCTTAACATCCAATACATCCATATAAAAAGTATCCATAAAGGCAGAGAAAGAAAATTGGAAAGAATAAGAAAAACTGTTTTCCGGCGGTTTCCACCAACGGGACTTGATTCCTTTCTTCAATCCGAACTTCTATCTTGATTTTTGCTTTCTCTTGCACTTTAGTTCGTACTCCGGCTCTCTCTCCTCTCTCCCCCCCGCGCGCGAACCCTAGGAACTATTTATATAGTTCCTTTTGCGCAGCTTACGCACTGGAATATTCGAGTACGGATGCGTATTGGCGCCTAGGCGCCAACTCCCTGTGTGCTAAGCAACTTGGACACATTCTGCAATACCCTAGAAATTCATGCACTGGCTCCTAGGCGCCAACTCCCTGGACATTCCTGGCTTGGAGCTTCTCCTTTACATCTTGTGGTTGATCATGCCTGGCGCCTAGGCGCCAACTCCCTGGAAGCCATGCTCTCAGCTGTGTGTGCTGAAAATGGCCAAGGCACGTAGGGTGGCGCCTAGGCGCCATCCATCTGCCTCTGGTTGCCTCAGCTTGCATTCAACTCGTCCGCATTGCCTTCACACGTCCCGTCCTTCCTACAAAAGATGGAAAACTAAGTAAATGAACTAAAAAATGCCTAAATAATGCTAAAAATGCCTAAAAACTAAATAATGCTCTTAAAATGCAAAACGAGTGAAAATTAAGCTAAATGGATGAAAACTAAGCCTAATCTCTTGAACTAATGCACAAATCAAGTCTAAATGGGCCATGATAACTCGTAAAAATACGAGTTATCAAAATTCAGCCAACCCCTTTTTCTTTATTTTCTCGACCAGTGCATGTAGGCCTGTATCCTTTTTCTGCGCAGTCTTGATCTGTTCAAAAAGTGACGATTATATGCATAATTGTGATAATCTTGTATGGACTCCTGGTGGACATACAATCAGCTCCATTTGTCTCATTTCCTTAAGCAATCCTTCCTCCTTAGTGATAAGATGAGTTAGGCTGACATTTCTGCTCAATGCATTAGCTAGCACATTTGCCTTACCTAGATGGTATAAGATTTCCAAATCGTAGTCTTTCAATAACTCGAGTCATCTCCTTTGTCTCATGTTCAACTCCTTCTGAGTGAAAATGTATTTGAGGCTCTTGTGATTAGTGTAAATCTCACATCTTGCACCATACAGGTAATGTCTCCATATTTTCAAGGTAAACACCACAACTGCTAATTCTAAATCATGTGTGGGGTAGCTTACCTCATTAGGCTTCAGCTGTCACGACGCATAGGCTATCACTGTAAACCACAAATCCTTCATTTCCTTCTGGTAGGGTTAGAATGGATGCTTTTACTAACCGCTATTTCAATTCTTGAAAACTGCACTTGCATTCCTCATACCATACATACCTGACTCCTTTACGAGTCAATCTTGTTAACGGGGCTGACAGTTGTGAAAACCCTTCGACAAATCTTCTATAGTAGTTGGCCAACCCTAGAAAACTTTGAATTTCTGTAATGGTTGTTGGCCTTGGCCATTTCAACATTGCCTCAATCTTTTGAGGATCAACTTGAATACCTTTTTCAGATATTATATGCCCAAGAAATCCTATTTGTTTCAACCAAAACTCACATTTCTTCAACTTGGCATATAATTTCTCTTTTCTCAACCTTTCCAAAATCCTTCGCAAATGATTTTCATGTTCTTTCTTCGTCTTTGAGTAGATCAGTACATTATCAATAAATACAACTACAAACTGATCAACATAGTCCCAAAAAACTTTATTCATCATATCCATGAATATAACAGGGGCATTAGTAAGTCTGAAAGGCATTACCAAAAACTCATAATGCCCATCCCTTGTTCGAAAAGTCGTTTTATGAGTATCGGCCGGACTTATTCTCAATTGATGATACCCTGACTGTAAATCAATCTTGGAGAAAGTTGTGGCTCCGTGTAACTGATCGAATAAATCATCAATCTTGGGCAATGGATACTTATTCTTTATTGTAACTTTATTTAGTTCCCGGTAATCAATACATAATCTTAAGCTTCCATCCTTTTTCCTCACAAACAATACCGGAGCTCCCCAAGGGGACACACTTGGTCGAATGAATCCCTTATCCAATAGCTCCGGTATTTGAGTCCTTAGTTCATTCATTTCAACTGGCGCCATTCTATTTGGAGTTTTAGAAATTGGAGTTGTACCCGACATCACATCTATAGTCATATCTATTTCCTGTTGTGGAGGCAATGTGGTTAACTCCTTTAGAAATACATCCGAAAATTACTTAAGCACAGGTATCTGATTAATCTTTACCTCAACGCCTTTCTCTATATTCACCGACACCAGATAGGCTTGACATTTTTGTCGGATCGTCCTGACAGCTTTCATAGATGATATAGTATATTTGAACTATCAGGTTGCCTTAGCTTTCCAATTGCAATCTCCTTCCCTGGAGTTGCTTCAAATTGCACTTTCTTATTCTTACAATCTATGGTCGCTCCCCATTGGCTTAGCCAATCTATACCCAATATCACGTCGAATTTCGTCATTGGCAATAGGATCAAGTTGGCTTCTAGAATCAATGATCCTATCCTAATTGGGCAGGCTTTGGTTACTTTGCTAGTACTTGCTAACCTATAGACAGGAGATTCTACATGAATGATCTGGTTAGTCTCTTCTACCGGCAGTGCATGGGTGGTCACGTATTGGTATGCTATGAATGAATGGATGGCATCAGAATCAAACAAAGTTACTGCCAAATTTTCTAGAATATAAACCGTACCTGTGACCACCTTTTCCTCTTGTTCTTGAGATTTCGTCCGGGTCAGGGCATGCACGTGCACCGGGTTCGTAGAAGTTCCTTGCTTACTTGTTGTTCCAGGTATTCTAAGCTGAGCAGGTCTTCCACATCCTTGAGATGTCTGCGCCTTGTTTGGGCAATTCGGGGCTATGTGACCCACTTGATCACATATATAACATTTAACAACCTTCACTTCCCCTGTCCTGCACTCCTTAGCGATGTGACCCATTCGGCCACATTTATAGCACCGGTTCAAGCCTTTTAAGCACTCGCCTGTATGTTGCTTTTGACATTTCCTACACAGCGGCGAGCTTTTCTTCTTTGGGATTCCTTTTCCCTTCCTTACATTTCCTTTTCTAGCTTTCTCTTCTTAGTTTTCGGTTCTTTGGGACCCGTGCTGAAATTCTTGAACCCAATCTCAGTTCTTGGGTTCTTAAAGCTTCAATTTCCAATGCCCTTGCTCTTTTAATGCTTGAAGCATAGTCCTTAATCAGCAGAGGTGCAAGACTTTCCTGTAGATATGGCCTCAATACTTATTGAAATCTTTGTGTTTTATTTCCTGGTACATTTGCTATCCATGACACATATCTGACCAGAGCATTAAACTTTGTAACATACTCGGTGACCGTCATTCTCCCTTGATACAATTTTTCAAATTTTATCACCTTTTGACTCTGCAATCCAATAGGGAGGTACTCTTTATTAAACTCTTCAACAAAAGTTTGCCAAGACACTTCTTCGGGTCGTGGCATTGTGATCAACATCATCTCCCACCATTCGTGTGATCCTTTGCTAACAAATGAGTAGCACACAATACCTTCTGACGGTCATTGCATGGAGATATCCTAAATAATTTCTTCATCTCCGTCATCCATTGCTTTGCTTGGACCGGTCGGGTTATCCGAAAAACTTTGGGGGTGTTGTGCTAGAAAGGCATTGATGACTCTTCTATCAGCTTCCATTAGCTGCTTTTCATCCCTTAGCGATGCCGGTGTGGAAATGGGGTCCGCCATCGGAGCAGGTCCTTATCTCTTTATACTACCCAACTGAGCTTGTTGGGTCCGTTCCCATAGTCCTTGAATAATGTCGGTAGTTTGTGCCGCCCAGTCTCTAGTGGCTTGCTGCATTGCTTCCTTCACTGTTGTAGCCACTCTTTCCTCTATGAGTCTAGTTTGACTTGACTCAATTTCTTCTTCCATCTCTCTTTTAGGGCTTTCATTATTTCTTCTTTGTCGATTCCTTTGATTAGGTCCTTGTGTCACTGGCCTTCCTCTTTTGGGTCGGCTAGACTCACCAACTTCATGTTGGCTTGGAACTTCGGTCGTTGTTTCTTTTCCTTTATTTCTCCTTAATCCTGCCCTTGTTTCCACCATTGTGCTAATCTGGGTATATAACAGCACACTTTTCATTTACAATTTATGTTAGATCATTACATATGCATTCATCATCACATGGTGTGAAACCCAACCAATGTAGGACCCAAATGTATGCATTGAACAATTACATATGATGATATGTAGAATTTTTGATTTTTGAATGATTTATGTGATTTCGCTAATTATTGCAATTAGGGTTAAGGACTAGCAGTGATGTCTTGAGTAATCATTTTTAGCTAATATGGGACAATGAGAATAAAGTAAATTGTTGGTGATTAAAATGCACCAATACATCATGGATAATTATTTTAAAATATATAATATGAATTATGAGAATTTAAAGGATAATTGTCAAGTTTAGTGGAAAAACACTAGAAAATTCATAACTCAACGCCTGTTAGGCGGATTCTAGTGAAATTTGAAAGGGAAGTTGATGACAATGGGCTTGGTATTATGGGATTATTGGGTTATGAAAATCTCTGATGAAATTGGTGTTGTTGCTGCAATTTTTGTTAATTTTTTTATTCCAAATTAATGATTAATTTAAATGCTAATTAGGTGTATAATTTACCCTCAAATTAAGATTATTAAAAATTGGAAAAAAATCTGAAAATAAGGTAGCCATGTGGACGTGACAAGTGGATAACTAGATGGATATGATCTTAAGCAGATTTTTGGTTTTGAAAAATATGATAAAAATAATTTACACAACTAATATTTACCCAGCACATTAAGAGGATAAGTGAGCATTGAATGATGTGGAAAATCAGCCCCAAAGTGGGGCCCACAGCTGGATCAAATCCAGCTCTATAAAAATGGGAACGTCCACATGAATTGAAGCTTTGAGAAATTTTCTAAGTGCCCAAGCTCTTCTCCCCCAAGGCAGTAGCTCACGTCCAAGCTAAGGCCAGTAAGGAGGAATAAAAAGGGAGGAAAAACAAGGAAAAATCAAGGAGAAAAGGAGGGATTACCAATTAATCAAGTAAGTATATGTTAATTTTGATTTTATACTTCAAATCTGGAAGTTATATGATGTTATAAACCAAAATATGAACGAAGTAGTAAAAGAAAGATTTTCATCATGAAAATTTGTTTACAAGCTCATTATATGATGATTAAGGGACGAAAAAAATTTCAGAATGAAATATTGAGCAGGTTTCAAATTAAAAAGCCAAGAAGATCAACCTAAACAGGGTAGAACGGGTGACAGGATCAGCTATAGTAAATGATTTTTAATCATTTTTGTAGAAGGATTTTTTATATGAAAGTTTTATATTATGTATAATACATCATGAAGATAACTCAACCAAAATCAAAATTTATTTTTAGGTGATATTAGTATGGGTTATAATTAGGGCTGACCCTAAACTCACAACACTGTCCAGCACAGTGAAAATGCTAAAATAAATATATAATATTAATATTTTATGATGAAATATTTATGAAAATTAATTCATTTACTTATTGATGTATGATAGAAATTTCAGAATTAAATTCCTTTATTTGATTATAAATCAAGATTTAGAGATATCAGTACACCTGATTTCAGCATATGTGGATAGTTTGAGAAAAAAATCAAACAGAAATATGAAACCTAAGTAGAAATGATCCAAATTGATATATATGTTAGAAAAGAGTGTAATAAAGGATTAAGGACAGCAAAGGTGGTTGATAATTGATGTTATTATATGTATATGGAATTAATGGATAAATAAGAAGATGGAACTTAGTAAAAATAAGAAGACAAGGGCTGTTTTGGAATTCTATGATTAGTGGATTGAAATTCCATAAAAATACCCTAAATAAAGTGTTAATTAAGGGTGTTAATCATGCTAAATAAGGAACTAAGTTTCTGACTTGGAAAATTTTATGAAATGCCTCTTATAGGTGTTGCCAAATAGGCATATGTGAAAGGATAGACATGCATAGGTGATAAATGACTTATGTAATTTGATTTTATGCAAAAATACATGAAAATATGATAAATTTCGTGGTTATATATCTGTTTAAATGCATGATGTTAATTTCCAATTTTAGGATTGATTAATAAGGCTTAAGGCAACAACGTGTGCTTAAAATGAGCACCAATGTATAAAATTTTTGGAAAATAAGTGAAAAATGGTATAAGGAGGGTAAGGAGCTATTAAATGATTATTATTGAATGATTATAAAGTGATTGAAGGATTACCCTACTTATGGGATTTAATATAATGTGTAATAGCCCATGTAAAGCATAAGTATGTGCAAATATGTCTATTTATGCCTAACGACTTGAGAAGTCAAATGGATGATGTATGTTAATAAAAATATATTGGAAAACTAAGTGGGATGCAAGAAAAAGGAATATATGAAATTTTATATTATTCTTATGTAGGCAAGGGCAAAGAAAAGGCAGACTTAGGAAGCTAAAGAAACGCAGGTAAGCAAGCGAACTTTCCAAAATATTGTTTCAAAGGAATTTTATGAAATCTATGAACTTTGTTTAATGAAGGTAAGTGAATTTTCAAGCATAATGTTTACATTCAAGTATTAAAATTACGTGATCATGTTTATATTAATGATGTGGAGAATTGCTTATAGAGTAAGCAAGCTCAGATCTTGAAAATATGATGTGGGTTTTAAGATGGTTTTAATATAAGAAAGTTCATACAAGTGTGATTTACAAAGAGTTTTATCTTGAAAGACTTTAACTCTTTCATAAAATGATATTAAAAAACAAACCAGAAAATTCTATTTACAAGGAGTTTTATTGAAAAATGTAATTCTTTACAAAATGGTTTCTAGAAATAAATAGATGTTTTGAAATGGTTTCCATTAATGTCATAAATGGAATTTATGTACGTGTTTTGAGATTTATGTAGGTGTTTTGAAATAATCTATCAAGGTGCTTTTCAACTCTTAGAGTTGTAACACTTTGAAGATGCTTTACTCTGACGTTCCAAAAAGATTTAAGGGTGACCAGTCCTACAAAATGATTTGGTGGATTTTATGTTTAGATAATGATCAAAAGATTATGCAAACTCCTCTATATATAAGAATAACAAGGAAGTGATGTGGACAAGACAGATAATGCCATTACAGTGGATGGAAGTGAGTTGCATATGTTTTGCTCATAAAAATGTTATTAAGAAAAGTTTTAGCTTCGCGAGTTTGGAATTAGTTCAAAAGCTTCTTAAAATGAGAATTTCAAAAGTTGTTTAGCAAATCATTAAAGTTTTGCAAAATATTATCTTCTCAAATATTTCAAATGTTTGGTAAAATGGATTTATTAAAATATTACTAAACTCTTTAAGGGTGGTCATCCTAACATCAAGATTCGGAAATAGTTTACAAAAATATTTTATTTTCAAAACAACCACGCCCAGTTCTCAATTCGAGAAGGGCATAGTCTGCGGACTGAGTGGTTTAAAATATTTTATTTTCAAAACAATCATGCCTAATTCTCAATTCGAGAAGGGCATAGTCTGCGGACTAAGTTGGCTTTATCCATATCAAGCTAAGGCCTAAAAAAGGGCACAGTCAAATGACTGAGCTAAGTTTTATGAAAATCATTGCTAGCATACGAGTGTGCGCAAAACGATGTGCTAGGCTCATGGTGGAGGCGGTTATGGACCGAAATGGTCGTAAACTAGAGCTCACCTCTACCTGTAGCCAAGTCGCTCAGGGAAGGTCAGAGGCCGGCAGCGCCCTCTCTGAAATGGGAGGAAGCTCATAAGCAGACGCCTGACTCGCGTACTGTCTCATGAAAGGTTTCTTTCCTAGGGGAGGATGATTACTTGTTAAGTATTACCAACCTGAGGGTCAGAGACACAGATCCATATGTTTTTGGAACATACATATGTTCCCTATGTTTTAAAAGTCCCAAAATGGGCACCTACTCTGTTTGGTTTTAAATGGATTTATGTTTAGTTTACAGAAGATACCAAAAAAATATTTTAGGAAATGAATATGTCTGCCATGTTGGTTTAAAAAGGGTTTGGTATCTTATATGCGGGTTAAAAGAGGTTTATATAGAAAAATATTTTTGGACGTGAGAATGTCCGCATAGATAAAAGATTTCTATGCACATGCATTGCTTTTGAATTGTTGGTCCCGAGTTGATGACAATTACCCAAGAGGGGAGAGGTGAATTGGGTATTTTTAAAAAAAATTAAACTTCAATTAGAGACTTTACCCCGATTTAGTTTAATCCCCTTTAATAAGACAAAGGGAAAGCAATAAGATAATGAAAGTAGAAATGAAAAATAATAGACAAGATTTATAGTGGTTCGGGCAACCTTCCCTACTCCACTTGTCCAAGCTCACACTCCTTGTGACTTAGGTTCCACTATGTATTCCGCGAATACAACTAGAGCCTCCGCTCTCTTCTAGATTCCAGCTTTAGGGGGCATATACAACCAGAGCCTCCGCTCTCTTCTAGATTCTAGCTCTAGGGGGCGTATACAACACAGCACAAGTAGGTGATGAGTTCCAACTCCAGTCACAACGCTACTTTGCTATAACTCGGTTTGAAACACCAAAATCAAACCAAGCACTAAAAACCAAATAACAACATGAAATGAAAGAAATCTATACTTTACAGATTTGTGTAGAAAGTTTCAGTTCGATGAAGAATTCGTAGAAGCAACCAATCGATCTGCGTTGAAGCAAACAACAAGTTGAAGCTTGTTCTTCCTTTAAACGTATATAGATCACTCAAATGTAGAAGAAAGTAGATTGTAAGTCTTAGTAGCTCTTCTTTCCTCTTTCTTAGCTCTATCTTGTATGTTTCCACGTTTGCTTGAGTGTCTATATATAGAGAAGGGAGAATTTTGAACGTTATGAAGTTGGTTGGCGCGTAATAAATGCGCCAATGTTCAAAAATTCAAACGTTACGACCCCAAGTCGCAGATGGAGACGACTTCGGGTGCGACTTCGCCCAAGTCGCATGCTGGAGTCGACTTCGGGTGCGACTTCGGCTGTGCTCAACTTGTTCTAGTTCTTTCTTGGGTCGACTTGGCCTTGAACTTGACCCAAGTCGCAGGTGGAGTCGACTTTGGGTGCGACTTCGGATTGGTCCAACTTCCAAGTCTGTCTTTTAAGTCGACTTGGTCTGGGACTTGACCCAGACCCAAGTCAATGCTGGAGTCGACTTCGTTTGCGACTTAACCTCCTTATCTTGCCAAGTGAACTTAAAACTCTTGTGAAAAGTTTTGCTTGCTTAACTTCTTCAAGATAAGTGTTCTTCCTTTGATTTGCATCATTTGAAATTTAGTATATTTACTTTGCATAAGAAATCCTCTAGATTTATGTCTCGAAATCTTGAAAATTTGAGTCTTGGTATGCATAAACATGCCCAATTTATAGTCTTTGATTTAAATGGATGGATTCATGCACTTTCTTGCCTTTGGTCTTCATTTGATCTTTATTTGATCCAAGTCGAGTATTTGAGTCGACTTGTTCTTCAACTTCACTCAAGTCTGAATCAAGTGGACTTGGCCTGCAACTTAGCTCTTGAAGTTTTGTTCTTTCAATCTGAAGTCGAATCTGGAGTCGACTTGGCCTGCGACTTCACCTAAGTCACATATGGAGTCGACTTCATGTACAACTTCGGCAGCTTTGCTCCCCAATTTCAACGCTGGACAAAAATTGATGCTTGAAGTCTTTAGTAGCTAAAGCATACTCAAATTGAGTTGTTAATCATCAAAACATATGCTTTAGGTATTTTGCATTTGATTTTAATAGTTGTTTCCAACAATCTCCCCCTTTTTGATGATTGACAAAACCAATTTGAGTTTATACCTTTCAATATGTCATTTTATCCTGTTTTAACATTTTTAGGACAATTATAAGTCATTTACCTTTTGAACTTGGTGAAATTGTCATATATATTTCATTTTCATCATTTGCATTTGTTATTTCAAATAATCACAAGTTGAATCTTATTTAACCAACCATTTCAAAACAGAACATTAGTGATCAAAGCAAAACATAATTAATCAAAGCATAAAACAGAGCATTTGTAATCAGAGCATAATACAAGTAATAAATATAAACTTTAGAACACAAACAACCTTTTCATATATATAATCAAAAATTTCATACAAGTTTCAAAATAAAATCTATATACAAGCTACCCAACCCAAAATCCTAAAAATCTAAACTCAAAACTCAACTCTTCTCCCCCTTTTTGTCAATAAATCGAATAGGGGTTGATTCGGTGAGATTTGACATATAAGAATGCCGATATAGAGTATGGAGATTGGAAAGCACGGGTAGGATGGATAGGTTTGACATGTGCAGAGGAGTAAAAAGACGATACAGGTGCCGGAGTTGGATCTCGGTGAATTGATCTGGTGTCAAATGGATCGAGTTCGGGGATGGGTCGATTTCAATTGATCCCAGATGCCAAATGGTATCGGATCGTCCTTAGTTCCCGATCCATGCGATCTTGGCGGGAATGCATATCCATGACCACATTCAGAATCCCGATTATCTGATTTGTCAATCGGTCCTCAATTTTCTCTAGATGCTCCCGGATTGCATTGGCAGACGTATCCAAGATGGCGGCCTAGGAGCGAGATCAGGTATCTCAGAGCCATGAGGCGAACATGAGCCATGTGAGGCAGGCAATGCAGGTGCCTCATGAGCGTCCTGAGGTGGAGCTGGCTGCTCCTCTGGAGTTGACGGAGGTTGCTCCCCCTGAGCCTGTGCATCCCCGGCTTCGGCTTGAGCCGGTACACCCATCCTTTCTTGCAATCTTTCGGCCCTGAACTGCTCCACGTTGATTTTAATGCTTTGGAGCAGGGCCTTGTTGATGGCGTTTCTTGATTTCAGAGCCTCGAACGGTTCGCCATCGATGTCAACCTCAAAATATTTGAGGATCTTGGTAATCCAAGTCCCGTATGGAAACACACCTCGTGGGTTGTCTTTTCTTGAGGCCATGGCTTCTAGGAACAGTCGCGGAAGGATGACCTTGACCCGGTTTGCGACTTTCCACAAAATTCCTGCTTCCTGAGGGTTAAGTTGATTTTTGCCTCCTACTTTTGGGTAGATGCAGTGGGCTATCAACAGCCTTAGGACCCGTAGCCTCGGGGATAAGTCCATATAGTGCAGGAACTTGATCCTGGGATGATACTTGTTGCTTCGGGTGAGCTGATTGTAGATCTGAGTGATGGTGAGATCTACTGGTAGCTGCTCTTCCTCATAGGGGACCTCCAAGATCCGTCCCACCTGTCTAATGGCATTGTCAAGGCTGTACTCCCCTCTAGTACCCAAATACATCTCGACTCCTTTGATATAGGTACTAAAGGTCTCATCATCCCATATATAATAAAATATCCTAGTCAAATCTGGATAGACTTTTTCATCCGCTTTCAATAATCTAGTCCATCCTTGGAAATCCAATAATTCTTCAATCTTGAATTCATAATCGCTCAAGAACTTGAAGTCTATGATCTTTGGAATGAATACCTTCCATTCATGGAACGATTTGTAGAATCGGCTGTGCTGGATTTCTGTCTTGAAGTAAGTGGTCGGCATCTTCAAGACTTGGGCTTTAGCTGCAGGGGTTCCCTTCCATCTAGCCCCTGTATCAGTGCTTCTAGACGTTTGGGTTTCTGCTCCCCGAGCAGCCGTGGTTGATGGAGTTGCAACTTGGAATCGAACTCTTCGGCCAGTGGAGGTTGAAGGTTCTTCCCGAGCTCGCTTCGAGGGGGTTCTTTACCTTCTAGGTACCTCTTCTTCATTTTGAGAACTAAATGGTCTGGGAACAGGCTTTTGTGATGGTTTGGACACTGCCAATTTTGGCCATTTAGCTTTGGGTGCCATTGATGGGATTTTGAAGATGGATTTAGAAAATGGCGGGTTCCAAAGGAGAGGGTAAGTTGGAGCTAAGTGGAAACACGAACACAGATGGCTACTGGGGAAAAGAAATGGAGCCTGTCGGAATGTTGTATAGATATTGTTGGAGAAGAAAAAGAAAAGGAAGATAGATCTGCTGGAGAAGAAAGATGAGAGGGCCGAGAAAACAGTAGGTTAGCCGGAGAAAAAAAGAAGAAAGAACAGGGAGTCTAGAGGGAGAGTGGGAGCACCAGAAATGAGGAGTGCCGGAATAGAAAATGGAGAGTAAGATAAAGAGACTGGAAGAGAGGGAATCCGAGCAGGAAGAAAGAAACCGAGTAGGAAGAAACTATGAGGGTTTAGGCACGGTTGACCTGCTGTGAAGGTCTGCCAGAGCCGGAAATGGAGATTGGAGTGAGAACTCGCCGGAGAGAAATAGGGAGAGAGAGAGGCTATTGAGTGGGAAGGAAAACGGGAGGAAAGAGAAAAGAAAGAAGAAGAAGGAAAGAAGAGGAAGCACGACAGTCGCACGTGAAGTCGACTTGGCCCCAGCGGAGTCGACTTGGCCCTGGTGCGGAGTCAACTTTGCCTTGCCCAAGTCGACTTCACTGGAGTCGACTTGGGGGCGCTGGAGTCGACTTGGCTTATCGACTTGGACTTTCTAAGTCCATTTTTTCCATCTAACTATTCCTAATTTAACTCAGTCATCCCCATATCATTTCTAATTTTGTAAAATGATTCCTTTGCTAAACGTTTGGTAAAAATATCTGCAATTTGATCCTCAGTTTTCACATATTCCGAGCAAACATCATGATTTTCAACATGATCACGAATAAAATGATGACTTACATCTATATATTTAGTTCTAGAATGTAATACTGGACTTTTAGTTAAACAAATTGCACTTGCATTATCACATCTGATTGAAATATTATAATAATCAATACCATAGTCTTTTAATTGTTGTTTCATCCAAAGTAGTTGGGCACAAACAGCTCCCGGCGGCTATATATTCGTCTTCCGCCCTAGATAGTGCAACACTAGTTTTCTTCCTTGAATACCATGAAACCAACATGTTTCCAATGATTTGGCATGTTCCACTAGTACTTTTTCTATCTACTTTGTATCCGGCAAAATCCGCATCCGAGTAGCCGATTAAATCAAAAGTTGATCCCTTTGGATACCATAGTCCAAGATTAGTTATTTTTTATCAAATATTTAAAAATTCTTTTTACAGCCAATAAATGTGATTCTTTAGGACATGCTTGAAATCTAGAACACATACACATACTGAAAAGGATATCCAGTCTAGAAGTAGTTAAATACAACAATGATCCTATCATACTTCTATAAAGCTTTTGATCGATACATTTACCATTTTCATTCGTGTTGATCTTGATTGTTGAACTCATTGGAGTGTTTGCTCCTTTGCTAGTTTGCATTCCAAATTTCTTTAGCATTTCTTTGATACACTTTGACTGATTTATGAATATTCCTTCGGCTTGTTGCTTGATT
Source organism: Annona cherimola (assembly GCA_030490835.1). Classification (NCBI taxonomy): domain Eukaryota; kingdom Viridiplantae; phylum Streptophyta; class Magnoliopsida; order Magnoliales; family Annonaceae; genus Annona; species Annona cherimola. The sequence goes on from CM059974.1 coordinate 81,341,414, forward strand.
TGCAGTCCAAGGAAGAAATTTAATTATCCCATCATGCTCATTTCGAATTCGCTCTACATAATCTTAGAGAATTCTTTGCATAGAGTTTCATCAGTAGCACCAAATATTATATCATCTACATAAATTTTCACAATTAAAATATTTTTGCTTTTATATTTGATGAATAAGGTAGTATCAACCTTTCCTCTTTGAAATTCATGATCAATAAAAAATTCATTCAACCTTTCATACCAAGCTCGTGGAGCTTGTTTTAGTTCATATAATTCTTTGGTTAATTTATAAACATATTTTGATTGATCCTTTTCTTCAAATCCAGGGGGTTGTTCAACATATACTTCTTCATTCAAGTATCCATTTAAAAATGCGCTTTTCACATCCATTTGAAACAATTTGAAATCCATGTGAGAAGCAAATGCTAATAAAATGCGTATAGCTTCTAATCTAGCCATGGGTGCATATGATTTTTCAAAATCAATCACTTCTTCTTGGGAATACCCTCTGGCTACTAGTCTAACTTTGTTTCTTATCACAAGCCTACTTTCGTCTAATTTGTTCCTAAATACCCATTTGGTACTAATAATAGTGCAATCCAATTAAATATATTCTCATAGGAATTTAATACTTCATATTTTCATCTCAAGCATAAGTAGGACATTTCCAACCATTCATTACATAATAAAGTATGATGCTCAAGAGACATTTCAACATTCACCTAAATCAGATGTCACTACATGTATTAACCATAGTCATCAACATAAACATCAAAATAATTACATCCATTTCACACAAATTTTTCATAATATAAAAGTGCTAATGCTTTTCATTTCTTTAGCAGTTTGCTCTTGCTCCTTTTCCATGTCCTTTCCTTCACCTGTCTTTGGGTTTGGAAAATGAAAACGTGAGTCAAAACTCAATAAGCAAGCTATTTATATTTCACAGGCAAATCATTTCAGGCAACAGTTTTTCATTTAAAATATCTTGGAAAGCAATTTATACCTTGTGAAAAGGTATATCTTGAAACCATAAATATTGTACCCATCACGGGTACCACATGCATTATGCAACATAAAACGATGATCATGTCCTTCATAGGATGGAAGCTAGCTAGGTGACCATCCGTCCTGGTCATCTCCCATTTCAGAGAGGGCGCCGCCAGCCTTGGGCCTATCTTAGCGACTTGGGCATACCAAAGGGGGACAATCGGTCTGCTTATACATTTCAGGTGGACCTAGTACTTTGTGCACATGACTTTCATAAAATCGTCTTTAACATGCTAGCATGATTTTTCATTCATAAACTAGGAATCACTTCATTTTTCATAACATATATCAAAGGAAATTTCATAATATCACATTGAAATAAAAACATCATTTCAACACATATTTAACTAAGGAATGGCCATCCTTAAATACATTAGAAATAATTTCCACAATTTCATCAAAACAAGTTAGAGCAAAAATTTGCATTTATGTAAACAATTAGAAAACAAAAGTATTTAGAAACTTTGCTTGCTTACCTGCGTTTCCTTAGCTTTCTGAGTCTTCTTTTTCTTTGCCCTTGCCTACATGAGAATAATATAATTTGTCATACATTCCTTTTGCTTGCATTCCACTTAGTTTTCCAACCCATTCTCATTAACATACATCATTCATTTGAGTTCTCAAGTCATTATGCATAAATAGCACATATTTGCATATTCCATTAGCTATTACATAACATATTCAATCCCATAAGTAGGGTAACCATTCAAACATATAATAATAATCCAGTAATTATTATTTATAGGTTCATTACCTTTCATGCATCATTGTTCACCTATTTTCCAAAATTCACACATCGGTGCTCATTTTTAGCACACGTCGTTGCCTTAGACCTCATTAATTAATTTCAAAATTTGAAATTAATATTATGAAATATAAACAGATATATAATCATGAACTTCACCATATTTTCATGCATTTTTGCACAAAATCGTATTACATAAGTCATTTATAACCCATGCATATCTATCCATTCACATACACCTATTTAGCACACATACATGCTGCGTTTCATAAAATTTTTCAAGTTGGTAATTTAATCCACATTTCAGCATGATAATTATCCTTAATTATCACTTTGTTTAGGGTATTTTTATGAAATTTAAATCCACTACTCATAGGTTTCCAAAACAGCAACTTTGGAACCCATTTTTCACACGTTTAACATGTCTTTTGACACATAACCCTAAACAGTTTTATAATTCCGAATTTTCAGCAATTAATTCAACTTTTCCTAATCCAAATATAGGGTATTAACACATATTTATCATTCATAAATAACCATTTCTCAAAACAGCAACTTGTTTACCCGTTTCGGGTCCCGTTTTCACTTCATTTGGACATCGTTTCATAAAATCCATTAAAATCAGATTTGGGGCTTATCTTCCCAAATAATTTTGGGCATCAATAATACCCTAACCCTAGGTTATTTTACCCTACATATCTTCCATAAATCATGCAATCCCATTTTCATACCATTTTTAGCATCAAAATGAAGAAATCGGGTCACATACGTCACTTTACATTTCATAGTTTCTAAAATTCATAACTTAAGCTTAAATACACATAATTAATACATTAAAAAATGTTTCATAACCTAAACATAACATTCATTCAGTACAGCAACTTTTCATTTAAATTTGGGTTTTATCAAGTTGAGTTTTCAACTCATAACCCATTCTAAACTTCATTTCCATCATCTAAAATATTAAAATTCATTCATATAGCTTAATACCCATTCCATATTTAATCAAGGGGCATGTTGAATCATAATTTAAAGGTATCTTTAAGCATCAAATTCATGTCCAAATCTTAGGGTTTAAAACTCAAAATGGAAAGTTCAACTTAACAAAATCAACTTACTTGATTGATGCAAAACCACCCTAATCACTTGAGATGAATTTCCTCTCCTTTTTCCCTTCCTTTTTCCCTTATTTTTCTTCTATTTCCTTCCTCCTTGCTGGCCTAGATGGGGACGTGAGCTGCTGCCTTGGGGGAGATGGAGTTTGAGCTCTTATAAAAAATTTTCCAAGCTCATCTCATTTGGCCGTGCACCCCTCTTATAATGGCTGGATTGATCCAGCTGTGGGCCCCACTTGTGATATTTTTTCCACATCATTCAATGCCCACTTATCCTATTAATGTTTTGGGTGAATAATGGCCAAGTAAATTATTTTTTTACCATTTTTCTTAAAGAAAAAATCTGCTCAAATCACAACCCTACATCTGTCAAACTGATCACGTCCCTTGCTGCTGTCCATTTCTAGATTTGTTTCCATTTTTTTCAACCCTAATTTAAAGGTAAATTATACACCTAATTATCATTTAATTAATCCATTAATTTGGCATAAAAAATTAGCAAAAATGGCAGCAACAGCACATACCATTGCACGTCACTTGCATGACAAGCTATCCACGTTTTCACTCTTCAATGGCAGCTGCATTTCATAATTTTTTTGCAAGGAATTTTACATGATTAAATGAACATTCTTGTGTCCCTACATATCAGCTAGGTGAGTGCATATTTTATAAAATAAAAAATAAAAAATAAACAGCAGCAACAACCCCTTGGACGTCCCTACATTGCCACATACCCTATGCTCACTTTGAGCACTTTCTAGCCCCTTTAATGTGGACGTCCTTTGCTGGATATTACTTGGATTTTTGCATTTTATATTAATGCATAAAATACCCTAAAAATGAGCTGCATTTGACACCTATTTTTCCATTAAAATCATGCATTAATTCCATGTACTCTAGCATTTAATACATGGTACCTTTGAGGTACAAAAGTCAACTCTGCTCACCTTTTCCAATTTAGGTATTTTCTCAACATGTTATGCTTAATCCAAACCTTCCAAAATTTTAATCTCATGATTTCATTGAACCGTTTCAAATTTCATCTTAATCCGATTTTCCTAGCTCAAGTTATAGCCGTTTGAAGTTAACGGTTGAATTTAAGATATGATTAATAAATTATTACATTAATTTCATCAAGAATTTTCATAACCTAATAATCCCATATTATCAAGCCCAACATTATCAACTTCCATCTCAAATTTTACTTGAATCTACCTTATAGGTGTTGAGTTATGAATTTTCTAGTGTTTTTTCACTAAACTTGATAATTATCATTTAAATTCCCATAATTCATAGTGAATAATTTAAAACAATTATCCATGATGTATTGTTGTATTTTAATTACCAATAATTTACTTTAATCCCATTGACCCATATCAGCTCATAGTGATCAATCGAATCATCAATGCTAATCCTTAACCCTAATTGCAATAATTAGCAAAATCACATAAATCATTCAAAATTCATTAATTTCATATATAATCACATGAAAATGATCAATGCATACATTTGAATCCTACATAGGTTGGGTTTCACACATTCTTTCTCACCACAAGTCCACTTTCGTCTAGTTTGTTCCTAAAAACCCATTTGGTACAAACGATAGTGCAATCCTTAGGTCTAGCAACTAGGTGCAATAATTGATTTTTTTCAAATTGATTTAGCTCTTCTTGCATTGCTAAGATCCAATTTTCATCGTTAAGAGCTTGGTTAATTGAATTTGGTTCTATTTTAGACACAAAAGAAAAATCCTCACAAATATTGTGTCTAGATCTTCTTGTTCTTACTCCTTGATATGCATTGTCAATAACTTGTTCAATTGGATGGTCATTTTTGAACTTTAAATCCATTGGAAGTTTGTAAGAATTATTACCTTCACTTAATTTTTCATCCGTGGATTGCTCTTGCTTTGTTTTCGCTTCTTCTTGTTGTTCCAACTATTGCCTTTCAAGATTCTTTGATGTTTCATCTGCATCACTTAGCTCATCCTCTTTTTTGGGATTTGGATTAAATTCATCAAATACAACATGTTTTGATTATTCTACTACTTGATTTCTTTTGTTAAAAGCTTTATATGCTTTGCTATTTGATGAATATCCAAGAAATATTGCTTCATCAGTTTTGATATCTAATTTTCTTAAGTTTATTTTTCCATTATTCAGCACATAGCAAGTACATCCAAAAGCATAGAAGTATGAAATATTTGATTTTCTACCTTTTCATAGTTCATATATGGTCTTTTTCAATATTGCTGTTAAGGTAACTCGATTTAGTACATGGCATGTTGTGCTTACAGCTTCACCCCAAAATCTTTTGGCTAGTTTACTTTCATTTAGCATAGTTCTAACCATCTCATATACTGTTCTATTTTTCATTTTAACTACCCCATTTTGTTTTGGAGTCCTTAGTGCAGAGAATGTGCGGTGAATTCATTTCTCATTCCAGAATTCTATAAACCGTTTGTTTTCAAATTCACCACCATGATCACTTCTAATGGATATGAATGTATTTTACTTTTCATTTTGCACCAAATTTGAAAAAGTAACAAACATCAAGAAGACTTCATCTTTGCTAGCTAAAAGTATTATCCATGTAAATCTTAAAAAATTATCAACTATGACAAATACATACTTTTTTCTTCCAAGAGTTAAAATGTCAGAAGACTCATACAGATCCATATGTAATAGTTCAAGTGGACTAGTCGTTGAAATTTCCTTTTTAGAGGAAAATGACATCTTAGGCTTCTTGGATAGTTGACATGTCTTGCAGATTTTATTTTTATCATATTTGAGCTTTAGCAATCCATGGACCATTCTCAATGGCTATAAGACATTTGCCATCAAGTTCATCAAGGGAAACCAAATATACATTTCCATATCTTTTGCCCTAAAAACTATGTGATCCTCATCAAAACATTACATATAGTGATCCATACCAAGTGCTTGTCGTTAAGAGCACTATGATCATCAATTTAATTAAAATTAACTTAAACACATTAAAGCTACCACTATGCTGGCAATATTGTAGAATAACTGTGAGTCGAGTTGAATCCATAGAGAGACTATATAATTTTGAATTATTTTAATCAAAAATAAAAGAGAAGAGTGAGAGAGGGTATAGAGATGAGAGAGAAAGCAGATAAAGAGAGCAGAAAATAGAGAGAGAAAGGAGAGGAGAAATTGCAATTGACAACAACTAAATTAAATCTAAACTAGGAAAGCAATTAAAAGATTACAGAAGTAAAATTTAATCTACGAAAGTAGGAATGAAAATTAAATTAAACTTAATTTAAAAATTACAAAACATAAAGCAGTAAATCTAATCTAAAAACTATAAATTTAAAATTAACAACTACAAAGCACTAACAAAAAACTACAATTAAAAGAAAATTTATTTACGCCAAATTTTTGCTTGAAGACCACTCTTTTGAGGAGCAATCCAAGCCTTTGAAGCATTACCCACTTGGCAAGGGTCCCCACAAGAAGGGGTCCCACTTCAAGGGAGAAGAGTGTTGTGTGTGTTGGGATGTGTGGAGGGCCCTCCTTTTATAAGCTTGTGGGGCACCCTATGACTAAAGTCGAATCCGATGTGGGATTCCCATCTCGTTGCTTGCCTCTGCACGTTACTCCTTTGCTTCCTAGGTAACAAAGCTGGCTTAATTTTTATGGCTAGAAATTGAGGGATTGTGAGGTCAGCTTCTTGCACCCAGTAATTCTCTCCTTGTTTATGCAAATTTTCCATGTCTTCTAGCTCTGGGATAGCATAGATCCTATGATTGGCTCTTGAATTTCCTTCTATGATATTTCCCATGGCCGAAAATGACTAGTGCAGAGGACGTGGTGGCCGGACAAAGATGTGGCATCCATCAAACTTTCCTCTAACTGAAAAATCTCTGCTTTTATGCTTAGATGGAGGCGAATGAATTTGAGATGTTGCTGCCATGTTTTAATGGAGCTTGGCTTCAATTTTTGCTCATGACTTGGAGAAGGAGATGGAAGCTGGTCAGTGCTGCCCACATTGATTGGAGAAATAATGGAGCAGTAGCTGGTTGGGGATTTGTTTTCTACCTGTCGAAAACAAAGAAAGGGCGATGCAGACTTTTGAATTGAATTTTTGTGCAGATGGAAATTGGGTTTGATGGACTGCCGAAATCAAGCTTAGATGCTTGAGGCTTGGTGTGGCGCCCCGAACTGAGGTGCCTAGAAGCCTTACTCCGGGATCGTTTTGATTGGTAAACGTGACTCAGGATTGTTGCCCTGATCATACGGCAGGATTTTTTATATATATATATAGAACATCAATACATGGAAAATTTCCATCATTCATCCAACATGAAATATATTTCACACATCACAGTTATGATAAAAAACTATTCCATAAACATTTTCATTGGAATAAAAATATTCATCTCCATCTCAAAATTTAACATCATTGTCTTTATATACAAATTTACATATACACCATTTATATCAAAAAACTACATAACGCTTGAGATGCTGCCTTCATCATCATTTCATGTCTGTTGTTGAAAAAGCATGGGTGAGTAATAATACTCAGTAAGCAAGCCATACATAATTTTTCAATCATTTTCATGCATTTTATAAAATGCAATTGCAATGCATACATAGCATTCATAACATTTCTTTAGATGCGACGCTAGCTAAGCGCCCATCCCATACATGCTCCCATCTCAGGGAGGTCGCCGCTGGCCTGGGCCTATATAAGCGACTTGGCAATAGTGAGGGGGACATCCGGTCTGCTTACTACCTCATCTAAGGCCTATTCCTCGTGCACATGCTCATTCACATACAGATGTCGGCATGCCATTTGCAAATCATAAATAATTTCATAAAAAATATTTAATAAACAATTTAACAAACACATTTCAGTTCATGTAAAGTAGTTATGGTATTAAAATATCCAAAAGTAATGTTATTTTGTCCTGTAGTGATTAAATCTCTATTTTGTCTTTTTGTGATTAAGTTAATTCAAGTGATTAATTCTTAATCACGTGTTTTAATCCCGGATTACTATTCACGTTTACTATTCATGGGCACTATTTACGGGGTTAAATTCCCAATTGCATTATATCAATCTCCAATACACATATTCATCAATATAATTCATAAATTTTCGTTTATCATAAAAATAATTACAAAAGAATCTAGGGTTACAATTGTCGAAATGACGCGCATATTACGGAGTTTCACACTTGGAGACGATCTACTTTGCTTGGGAAGTTTGCCCGATTATGGCTAGCTGGATCGGTGAGCTGCCAGTGTTCCTATTTTGAGAACATTTTGCTGTCTAGAGAAGGAAGGGGATTTGGGCGAATATGGGAAATGCGGGTTGAAGAAGAGGGCTACCGACTGATTCATGTTGTGGTTGCAATTTTTTGGTGATGCGGTTGGAGAACATGGGATTTCGGTGGAGAGTAGAAGGGGCCGGCTGAAATAGAGAAGGGGACGAGTTAGATGTGTTGGTTTTGGCTGAAATCGATGGAACTGTTGGAAACATGTGGAAAATAAGCCAAGTCTATGTTTTGATTATTAATAAATCAATTTGAGTAAGTTTTGGTTACTAACATGTTTGTGGAAATAATTAAAGGTTATACAAATGAAGAGAATGAAGCATGGAAAGTCAAGTCGAATTCCAAGTCGACTCAGGCATCGACTTAAGCCAAGTCGATCCCCAAGTCACTCCAACAGCGACTTCAAAATGTCATTTCCTTCCAGAGTTGAAATCGAGAATGAGAGTTGCCGAAGTCGCACCCCAAGTTGACTCTGCTTCCGACTTGGGTGAAGTCACAGACCAAGTCGACTCCAACATTGACTTCGAAACATCATTTCCTTTCAGAGTTGAAATCGGGAATGAGAGCTACCGAAGTCGCATCCCAAGTAGACTCCGCATGTGACTTGGGTGAAGTCGCAGACCAAGTCGACTCCAGCTTCGACTTCAGTGCAAAAATTGCCGAACGAGTTAACTCAATGACAGATTTGAGTTGAGATGAAGATCAAGACGACTCAAACACTCAAATGAAGATCAAAGCAAGAAGGGTTGCATGAATCCATCATGTTGGATTATGAACACACATTTGGACATCATTAGGCGTTCTAAGATTCAAGCATTCAGGATTACAAGGATTCAAAGTTTGCGAGTCACGAAGCTAAAAGGACATCAAGATAGGATGATTATACTGAGTTCCAAAAGATATAATCAAGGGAAGAACAACCAAACATGAAGAAATTCAAGCAAGCAAGGCATTAAAAAGAATTTCAAGTTCAACTAGCAAGCTGAAGAAGTGAAGTCGCACACGAAGTCCACTTTGCCTGCGACTTGGGTCAAGTCGAGGACCAAGTCGACCCAGACTGGAACTTGAAGAAGTTGCGGAAAGCCAAAGTCGCACCCGAAGTTGACTCCATCTGCGGCTTGGGTGAAGTCGCACCCAAAGTCGACTCCACCTGCGATGTTGGGTCGCAACGGTCGGAAATTTTTCGAACATTGGTGCATTAAATGCGCGCCACCTACTTGCAAACGTTCGGATTCCCTCACAAATTATATAAGGCATTTAATATGAACGAGGAGGGAAGCTGAGAAATCATTGAATGAGCATAACTCCCATCTCTAAGAGCATTAAGTGATCAATCCATCATATAGAAGAAGAACTCCACTTTCAAACTGCCAAGAGCTGCTTGCTGAATCATTAAACCTACGTTACAAGTTCTTCTCTGCGCCAAATCTGCCTCCACACAACAGTAATGTGTAGAAACTCTCTTTTGTTATTTCTTGTTGTATTGAACTTGATTTAGTTTGGGTAACTAAGATCACGTGTAAGCAAAATAGTGTGTGATTGGAGTGGAACTCGTCACCTACTTGTGCTGTGAATTGTTGATGCCCCCTAGAGCTGGAATCTAGAAGAGAGCAATGGCTCTAGTTGTATTTGTGAAATACATAGTGGAACCCAAGTCACAAGAGGTGTGAGCTTGGAAGAGTGGAGTAAGGAAGGTTGCCTGAACCACTATAAAATCCTGTTTGTTGATATTTATATTTGCTCTTCGCACTATTTTGCTTTCCATTTGTTTCTTCATAAAAGGGGACTAGATTAATCCGGGGTAAAGTTTCTGTTTAAGTTGAAAATTTTTAAATACCCAATTCACCCCTCCCCTCTTGGGTAATTGTCATTAACTCGGGATCAACGAGTGGTATCAGAGCAGATCTTTGAGGTTTACCAAAGAGATCTTTTGATATGGCATCCCAATCGACTTTCGTTCCCATTTGCTGAAGGTCAATCTTTTACTAGGCCACCATTGTTTGATGGGAACAATTTTGGTTATTGGAAGCTACGTATGAAACAACTCATCATGACTATAGATATGGACTCTTGGATTGCAATCCAAGCCGGTCCTATTGATGAAAGAGCTTCCAAATGGACTGATGAGGAAGTAAAAACTGTTAAGAGCAACGCTAAAGCTATGAACTCACTGTTTTGTGCTCTTACCGCTTCCGAATATGATAGAGTATCCTCTTGTTTAACTGCAAAAGAAATATGGGATACATTAACATCTATCTATGAAGGAACTTCTCAAGTCCAAGGGACAAGGAGAAATATTTTGATTGGAGAGTTGGAAATCTTTAGAATGCTAGAAACGGAAAATATTTCTGAAATGTTTGCTAGATTCTCTAAAATTACTAACGCCTTGAAAGGACTTGGAAAAGCTATTTCCGAATCTAAACAGGTCATGAAAATTTTAAGAGCTCTACCGGAATCTTGGACTCCAAAGATTACTGCGATAGAAGAAGATAAGGACCTCAACACATTGAAGCTAGAAGACCTTATTAGCTCATTAATGTCACATGCGCTAATCAAGAAAAGCAATGAAGATCACCACAAAGGAAAGAAAGCAATTGCACTAAAAGTCACCCATAACTCGGATGAGTCCACTTCTTCATCCCACAATGATGATGAAGACATTGCTCTACTTATTCGCAAATTTCGAAAGTTTGCGAGAAAAGAAAAGAACTTCAAAGACTTCAAAGAGAGATCACGAAAAGAGAAGAAGAAGGAGGCCACAAAATGTTATAGATGCGGCGGTATGGGACATATGCAAGCTCAATGTCCTACACCGGAAGAAAGACCAAAGGATCATCAAGAAAGGAAGGAAAGATATGAAAGTCGAAAATTTCAAAGGCCTAAGGGAAGAGGAATGTACGTGAATGAAGAAACTTCATCAACAAGTAGCTCCTCAACCGATGATTTTAATGCAGCAAATTGCGCAAGAATATGTTGCATGGCGCGGATTGAGCAAGAAGAAAATTTGAACTCAACAGAAGTTTTGGAAGAGCAAACCACCTCAACAAATGCACAAGTAATGAAGAGGTAACTTCCAATTTTTGACATTCTCAATCTACTTATTCTTCTATTCAAGAATGTCTCAAATGTGGTGAATTAGAGGAATTATAACATGCATATGATTCATTATATGAGAAAATCAAAAAATTAGGAAACAAGTTATCATTAAAGAGACAACAATGCAATTTCATTATTATTGTAAATGAAAAACTAGTAGAAAAAACAACAAAACCGAAAGAAGAAAATGAACTACTTTTGAAAGAAGTGGAAAAATTGAAAAAGGAGAATGAATCATTAAATGAATCATTAGCTAAATTCTCTAATCCAGGAGAAAATGTGAAAATGTTTCTAAACATGACCTCTCAAACCAATAGAAGAGGTCTTGGATACTCCACATTTGAGCAAAGAGAAAGTGGCAAATCGAATGTGCCAATACTTGGGAAACATCAAACCAAAACTGCACCTATTTACATACCTAAAGGGAAACGAGTTGTTTGGACCAAAAGCCAACTTTTGAACCACTACATACTTGGAGGCCTACTCCTAGATTACCAATGTCTTGCAATTTTTGCAACAAGATGGGTCACAAAATTCATAGATGCAACTTTAAGAAACTATATGACCATGGTGCAAAATTAGTTTGGGTGTTTCAAGAAACACAAGATTTGGGCTTTCAAAGATAAAACAACAAAGATTAAATCAGTTTACTAACCCAAATGGACCCATAAAATGGGTACCAAAGAGATAAGATTTATTTATTCATTTTTCAGATATGTTTCAAGGCAAAGGCAAGCAACGTTTGGTTCATGGATAGTAGTTGCTTAAGGCATATGATTGGTGAAAGAAGTTTATTTCATAAGCTCAAGCCTTGCAACGATGGAACTGTTGCTTTTAGAAATAATGAGAAAGGTAAAATCAAAGGTAAAGGAAACATTTATAGTATTTCAAATGCATGTATGGAGGATATTTTATTTGTTGAAGGACTCAAGCACAATTTAATGAATATTAGTCAATTATGTGACAAAGGATATAAGATTGTGTTTGAATCATCTATATGCAATGTGTTTGATGGAGAACATATCATGTTTAGTGGAAAAAGACATGAAAATGTTTATTTGGTTTCACTTGATGAACTAGATGGTCAATGTCTAATGGTCATTGACAATGATCCATGGGTTTGGCATAAGAGGCTTGGGCATATAAACATGACAAATATTAAGACCCTATGGAAGAAAAGTTTGGTAGAAGGATTGCCAAAATTGAAATATGACAAAAATAAAATTTGCAAGGCATGCCAATTGTCAAAACAACCTAACATGCCCTTCTCTATCAAAAAGGAGATTTCCACCACTAGGCCACTTGAATTGCTACATATGGATCTATATGGACCATCCGACATTTTAACCATTAGTGAAAAGAAGTATGTGTTTGTAATAGTTGATGATTTTTCAAGATTCACATGGGTAATTCTCTTAGCTAACAAAAATGAAGCCTTCTCTATGTTTGCAACTTTTGTAAACTTGGTGCAAAATGAAAAACAAAGTACTATTATGACCATTAGAAGTGATCATGGTGGTGAGTTTGAAAATAAAAGATTTATAGAATTATGTAATGAAAAAGGAATTCACCACACATTTTCTGCACCAAGAACTCACAACAAATGGAGTGGTTGAAAGGAAAAATAGAACCATACAAGAGATGGCTAGAATAATGCTAAATGAGAGCAAATTATCCAAGAAATTTTGGGGTGAAGCTGTAAGTACAGCTTGTCATGTGTTGAATCGAGTTACCATTAGAGCAATCTTGAAAAAGACCCCATATGAGCTATGGAAAGGTAGAAAACCAAATATCTCATATTTTCATGCCTTTGGTTGCACATGTTATGTTTTGAATAATGGAAAAACCAACTTGGGAAAACTGGATGCTAAGAGTGATGAGGCAATATTCCTTGGTTACTTATCAAATAACAAAGCATATAGAGTCTTCAATAAAGTGGACTTGTGGTGAGAAACAAAGCTAGACTTGTGGCAAAAGGATACTCACAAGAAGAAGGAATAGATTTTGAGGAATCCTATGCACCGGTTGCTAGATTGGAAGTCATTCATATTTTACTAGCTTTTGCATCTCACATGAACTTTAAATTATTTCAAATGGATGTTAAAAGTGCATTTTTGAATGGGTATATAAATGAAGAGGTGTATGTTGAACAACCACCTGGATTTGAGGAGAAAGATCAATCAAAATTTGTATACAAATTAACCAAAGCATTATATGGATTAAAACAAGCTCCAAGGCTTGGTATGAAAGATTAAACAAATTCTTGATTGATCATGACTTTCAAAAGGGAAAGGTAGACACCACTTTGTTTATCAAGTATAAAGAAAGAGACATTTTGATTATTCAAATTTATGTTGATGATATTATTTTTGGTGCTACTAATGAGATTCTTTATCAAGAATTTTCTGAACTTATGCAGAAGGAATTTGAGATGAGTATGATGGGGGAGCTAAACTTCTTCCTTGGACTACAAATCAAACAAATAAGTGAAGGGATCTTCATAAACCAGTCCAAGTATATCAAAGAAATGTTATAGAAGTTTGGCATGGAAAATAACAAAGGGGCAAACACGCCTATGAGCTCAACCATTAAAATTGACAAAGACGAGAAAGGCAAACTAGTTGATTTAAAGTTATATAGAAGCATGATAGGTTCTTTATTATATTTAACTGCTTCTAGACCCGATATACTGTTTAGTGTTTGTATGTGCTCTAGATTTCAATCATGTCCAAAAGAATCACACTTGGTAGCTGTAAAAAGAATTTTTAAATATTTAGTAGATACTACCAACATAGGACTTTGGTATCCAAAGGGTTCTAACTTTGATCGAATTGGCTACTCGGATGCGGATTTTGCCGGTTACAAAGTAGATAGAAAAAGCACTAGTGGAACATGTCAGTTTCTTGGGAACATGTTGGTTTCATGGTTTTCAAGAAAACAAACTAGTGTTGCTCTATCTACGGCGGAAGCCGAATATGTTGCCGCCAGGAGCTGTTGTGCCCAATTGCTTTGGATGAAACAACAACTTCGGGATTATGACATGAACTTTAAAGATATACCTATTAGATGTGATAACACAAGTGCAATATGCTTAACTAAAAATCCAATTTTGCATTCTAGGACGAAGCATATAGACCTTAGACATCATTTTATTAGAGAACATGTAGAAAATCATGATATATGTTTGGAAGATGTGAGAATAGAAGATCAAATTCCATATATTTTTACCAAACCTCTAGCAAAAGAACCATTTTATAAAATTAGAAATGATATGGGAATGCTTGAATTAACTTAGAAAAAGCACAAGCTGAGGGGGAGCACAGGTTCAGGGGGAGCAACCCCGCCATTCTCAAGGGATTAACCCGCTCCATCTCTATTTTTGATCAATTGACAAAAAGGGGGAGAAGAGATCGGGATTTGAGTCTCCGTCTTAAATGTTTGTATGAATGATCTTAACTTGTGATTAATTGGAAGTGAATGTTTGTATGAATATTTTAAATTGTGATTCATTGGAAATGAAACATGTATGTTAAATTTCAAAATGCACAAATAGTATGTTTTAAAGACATTGAAAGGTATACACTTAAATCGGTTTTGTCCATCATCAAAAAGGGGGAGATTATTGGAAACATGTGGAAAATAAGCCAAGTCTATGTTTTGATGATTAACAAATCAATTTGAGTAAGTTTTGGTTACTAATATGTTTGTGGAAATGATTAAAGGTTATACAAATGAAGAGAATGAAGCATGGCAAGTCAAGTCGAATTCCAAGTCGACTCAGGCATCGACTTAAGCCAAGTCGATCCCCAAGTCGACTCCAGCAGCGACTTCAAAATGTCATTTCTTTCCAGAGTTGAAATCGAGAATGAGAGTTGCCAAAGACGCATCCCAAGTCGACTCCGCTTGTGACTTGGGTGAAGTCGCAGACCAGGTCGACTCCAGCATCGACTTCGAAACATCATTTCCTTCCAGAGTTGAAATCTAGAATGAGAGCTGCCGAACTCGCATCCCAAGTCGACTCCACATGCGACTTGGGTGAAGTCGCAGACCAAGTCGACTCCAACTTCAACTTCAGTGCGAAAATTGTCGAACGAGTTAACTCAATGACAGATTTGAGTGGAGATGAAGATCAAGACGACTCAAACACTCAAATGAAGATCAAAGCAAGAAGGGTTGCATGAATCCATCATGTTGATTATGAACACACATTTGGACATCATTAGGCGTTCTAAGATTCAAGTATTCAAGATTATAAGGATTCAAAGTTTGCGAGTCATGAAGCTAAAAGGACATCAAGCTAGGATGATTATACTGAGTTCGAAAAGATATAATCAAGGGAAGAACAACCAAACATGAAAAAATTCAAGCAAGCAAGGCATTAAAAAGAACTTCAAGTTCAACTAGCAAGCTGAAGAAGTGAAGTCGCACACGAAGTCCACTTCACCTGCGACTTGGGTCAAGTCGAGGACCAAGTCGACCCAGACTGGAACTTGAAGAAGTTGCGGAAAGCCGAAGTCGCACCCGAAGTCGACTCCATCTACGACTTGGGTGAAGTCGCACCCGAAGTCGACTCCACCTGTGACTTGGGTCGCAACGGTCGGAAATTTTTTAAACGTTGGTGCATTAAATGCGCGCCACCTACTTCCAAACGTTCGGATTCCCTCGCAAATTATATAAGGCATTCAATATGAACGAGGAGGGAAGCTGAGAAATCATTGAATGAGCATAACTCCCATCTCTAAGAGCATTAAGTGATCAAGCCATCATATAGAAGAAGAACTCCGCTTTCAAACTGCCAAGAGCTGCTTGCTGAATCACTAAGCCTACGTTACAAGTTCTTCTCTGCGCCAAATCTGCCTCTACACAACAGTAATGTGTAGAAACTCTCTTTTGTTATTTCTTGTTGTATTGAACTTGATTTAGTTTTGGTAACTAAGATCAAGTGTAAGCAAAGTAGTGTGTGATTGGAGTGGAACTCGTCACCTACTTGTGCTGTGAATTGTTGATACCCCCTAGAGCTGGAATCTAGAAGAGAACAGTGGCTCTAGTTGTATTTCTGAAATACATAGTGGAACCCAAGTCACAAGAGGTGTGAGCTTGGAAGAGTGGAGTAGGGAAGGTTGCCCGAACCACTATAAAATCCTGTTTGTTGATATTTATTTTTGCTCTCCGCACTATTTTGCTTTCCATTTGTTTCTTCATAAAAGGGGACTAGATTAATCCGGGTAAAGTTTCTGTTTAAGTTGAAAAATTTTAAATACCCAATTCACCCATTCCCTCTTGGGTAATTTCCACTAACTCGGGACCAATAGGAACATGTAGGGGCTGCCTCAACTCATGATAGATGGAGAAATTTTTTACTCGGTATTTGAGAGCTGATTGCCTTGGTGACGAATTTGAAAGGGGCTAGATTCTTTTCTGACCGGAGCTTTGGAATGGCGATGTGTTGACTGTTACTGCTCGATTCCATCTTTGGAAAATTAGGTTTGAAAGGAGGCTACCGATATGGAGGAATTTGGGTGGATAGGTTGAATGGCCGATGCTTGGACGGATTTTAAAATCTATGGCAGCCGTGTGGTTTGGGAGAATGGAAGCTGCCGGACTGATTTTTGGAGGTTTGAAAAGGGGCTACAGGAGCTCTTCTTCGATTACAAACAAGATCAGCTTGGTGGGGTTGCAAACGGCTTGCTGAAGCAGAGGAGAAGGCTGGATGCCATGGCCAGGGAAGATGGCTGGTCGTGTGTACGTGGGGAAGGTGGAACAACAAAATATGGTGCTCTGACGGTGTATAGTCGCCTGTACTCATTCAGAAAATGAAAATGTGGATTTAAATATTTTATTTCTGACAAAATAATTTTAATAAGCTCGCAAAGATTTTTAATTTACTTTTGAGCCCCTCTTGAATTTATTTTATTAAATTTTATCTTAATATTTCATAATAGTTTACTTTATACCCATATTTTAAAGTTAGCCCATTTAATCCCTTTTAGCATGTGTAATTATTTTAATAATTTTATATTTTTTAAAAAATATTGCAAAATGACCCATTTTATAGCAAAATTAAGGATTTTATGGAAAATGTAATTTTCACAAAATTTCACTTAAAACATGTATTTAATTAATATTTTAATATTTAATCGTGTGAATTTAATATGAAATTAAATGAAAATTTTTAGAATTATCACATCCCCCAACTTAATTATTGCTAGTCCCTTAGCAATGGATATAGTCTAGTAGTGTATTACCAATTTTAGCAATAGGAATAATCTTGGTACGTTGCTAATCTTAATGCAGATAAAAATCTAAGTGCACTGCTAAGAACAATAATGAACTTTAGAAGTAGATTTCATTAGTGTATATGTGTAAAATATTTTTCATGATGCACATAAAAGAATTTTTAGCAGTGTAGATGTGTACTAATGAACATGAAAGCACTAGATAAATAGATTAATTTCAAATCATCCAAGCTAAGGAACATTCATATCAAAATTATACATTTATTTTATTTTATTTTATTTTTTTACATATTTTTTTCCTTCCCTCACCGTATTTCAGGATATCTGGGGATCTTTTTTTTTCTTTTTTTTATTTTTTTTTCTTTTCTTAATATTTTTTTATTTTTTTCTTTTCATTCTCTCCTCACCATATTTCAGGGTATCTAGGGATATACAATTTCTTTTTGACAAACAGCTATCAATTGCAATGATATTAAATGTTACTTGCTTGGATGAGAGGGAAAAATTATGTTATCATGGTGCCCACAAGGTTCATTAGCATGTAAGTCTAATCAATGCTAACAGAATTTTAGAAGCACCATGAAAATATTTTACAAATATAACTAATTACTATTTGCTTATTCACTCTCTATTAAGTATAGGAAGTGTACTTTGACTTTAAAAATATTTTCTATTTTTAAATATACATATATATTTTTAAATTTTATATATTTTAAAATTTTATTATTATTATATATATTTTTTGTATTTTAAGGTAAACAAACTAGACCCCCCAACTTAAATGTTACTATCTTAAAAAAATGCACAGAGTATAAATTTATAAGATAACATAAAAAGAGACAACCTAGGGTATAGCGGTTTGATTGAAATTGCAATTGTTGATTTATCAACAATGTTCTCCAGCAACAAAATATTATTTTCCTGCAATAAGAAAAAGAAACAAACATTGAAAATATTAGGTTGCCTCCCAATCAGCGCTAAGTTTAACGTCTTTAGCCAGACGTTACGAAGTTTAAATCAATGTGGGTCAATCAGTCCAATCTTTTCAATAATTTTATTATTAAAGATGTCTTCAATATATCGCTTAAGTCATTGACCATTCACTGTAAAAATATTTCCACTTTTTGGATGACGAATTTTTACAGCACCATAGGGAAATACTTCATCCACAATGAAGGGTCCATCCCAATGAGATCTTAATTTTTCAGGAAATAGACGTAATTTTGAATTAAATAATCATACTTTTTGGTTGGGATCAAAGGTTTTTCTAGATATATGTTTGTCATGAAATATTTTCATTTTTTTTTTATAAATTTGAAAATTTTCATACGCTTGTTTGCGTAATTCTTCCAAGTCATTTAATTGTAGCTTTTGATGTACTCCTACAATATTTAAATCCAAATTGTGTTGCATGATATCCCAATAAGCCTTATGTTCTAATTCCATAGGAAGATGACAAACTTTTCCATATACTAACTTGAACGGAGACATTTGAATAGGAGTTTTAAATACTGTTCTATAGGCCTATAATGCATCATCTAATGTGTCTGACTAATCTTTACAATCAGGCCTAACAGTCTATTGCAAGATATTTTTAATCTCCCTATTGGAAACTTCCACTTGTCCACTGGTTTGAGGATGGTAAGATGTGGCTATCTTATGGGCGATTCCATATTTCTTCAGTAGGGCTCTAAAATGGTAGTTGGTAAAGCGTGTTCGTCCATCGCTAATAATGGCCCTAGGAAATCCAAATCGAGAAAAAATATTTTTATTGATAATTTTAACACTACTTTGTGATCATTAGTCCTAGTTGCGACAGTTTCAATCCATTTAGATACATAGTCTACTGCTACTAAGATGTATTCAAATCCATAGAATGGTGGAAATGGCCCCCATAAAATCAATTCCCCATACATCAAATATTTCAACGACAAGAATAGGGTTCAAAGGCATCATATCTCTTTTTCTAATGTTTCCTATTGTTTGACATTTAATGCAAGATTGGCTGAAGTTATAGGCATCTTTAAAAAGAGTTGGCCAATAAAAACTACATTGCAACACCTTTGTTGTTGTTTTCTTTCCTGAGAAGTGTCCCCCACATTCAAGATTACGAAAAAAATTCAAAATACTTTGTTGTTCGTTTTCCGGAACACATCTGCGAATAATATTATCAGAACAAATTTTAAAAAGTTCCAGATCCTCCCAAATATAATATTTATCCTGAGCAAAGAATCTATCTTTTTCTTACTTTGTCCAATCTTTTGGAATCTTCCCTACTACTTTATAATGGATAATATGTGCAAACGATGGGGGTGATGCTTGTGTAATGGCTAAAAGATGCTCATCTGGGAAAGAGTCATTTATAGATGTGCTCTCTAGTATAATGATTCAAGAAAGATGATCGGTTACTACATTTTCGAAACTTTTCTTGTCTCGAATTTCAAAATCAAATTCTTATAAGAAGAGAATCCATCTAATAAGTCTTGGTTTTGCCTCTTTTTTCGATAATAAATATATCAAGACTGAATGATCTGAGTAGATAATTACTTTGGCTCCTAATAGATAAGAATGAAAATTTTCAAGGGCGAACACTACTGCAAGCAGTTCTTTTTTTGTGGTAGTATAGTTTATTTAGGCATCAGTAAGTGTATGACTTGCACAATAAATTACAATTGGCCTCTTATTCATCCTTGGCCCTAAAATAGCTCCAACAGCAAAGTCAGAGGCATTACACATAATTTCAAATGGTAAAGACCAATCAGGAGTTTGAAGAATTGGGGCTTTAGTTAATGCTTCTTTTAATAGCTCAAATGCCTTCAAGAAAATTTCATCTGAATGGGGAATCTTTACATAGCAAACTTGTTAACGGTCGAGAGATTTTACAAAAATCTTGAATATGTTGGAAACAATGTTTAAAACAATAAAAATTGACCAAATCTTGAGTTTCGATGATTAACAAGAACTAATTTGAGTATATAAAAGGTACTAATGTGTTTGATAAATGTTTAAGGAAAGCAAAGAGGTCAAGTCGATCTTCAAGTCGACTTGGACTTCGACTTGGGTGAAGTCGATCCCAAAGTCGACTCAAATATCGACTTGAGAATGAATCCCAAAAGCGCAACAGGTGAAGTCGCAGGTCAAGTCGACTCCACTTGCGACTTGGGAAGTCAAGTCGCAGACGAAGTCGACTCCAGCATCGACTTCAAAGAAAAGAAAATGTCCAGCGCTGATTTTGGGGGCACGAAGCTGCCCAAGTCGCAAACGAAGTCGACTCCAGGAGCGACTTGGGTCAAGTCGCAGACAAGGTCGACTCCAACTTCGACTTGAGGATTTTAGACTTGAAGATTGAAGTTTCAAGTTTATTCCAAGGATCATATTGAACTTGTTCAAACCCAAATGAGATGAAAAGTTCATTCAAAAGGAAACAAATTAAGATTCTTGAAGATCAAAGCTAAGATTCATATTCAATGTTCAAATCAAGTCTATCAAGCCAAGGCAAATGTTCAAGCTTATTCAAATAAGGCAACACCCAAGTTATGGAGACCAAGTGAGTCCAAGACTAAGCGAGGAACAAGCATATATCATGCAAGGACTCTAACAGCTCAAAAGCTTTGCAAGGATCAAGCCGAATCTTGAAGAACAAAGCAGCTTCAGCAAAACCCGAGCCAAGTCGCAGGCTAAGTCGACTTCAGATTCGACTTGAGTCGAAGTCTGAAACCAAGTCGACTAAAACTCAGACTTGGGAAATTGGAGGAACTGGAGTCGCAGACGAAGTCAACTCCAGATGCGACTTGGGTTGCCAAGTCGCAAGCCAAGTCGACTCCATCTTCGACTTGGGTATAACGTTCAAATTTTCGAACGTTGGAGTTCATTTATTGCACGCCAACTACTTCTACAACGTTCATATTTTCCTCAATCTATAAAAGGACATTCAAATGAACGTGAGAAGAACAAGAGACACTACTCTAAAGATCAAAGAAAGAAAAGAAGTGCAAGAAAGACTTTCAAATATCTTTTCTCCATATTTGAGTGTTTCAAAGGAAGAAAGAGCTTCAAACTGCAAGTTGCTTCAACAATCATCATTCAAGCTATTTCTGATTTCTTCCTCGAGCTCAAAACTGCCTACACACATCTGTAAAGTGTAGTTTTTATTCATTTCTTTATTTGGTTGTATAAATCTTGATTTAGCTTGAGTAGCTAAGATCAAGTGTATGCAAAGTAGGGTGTGATTGGAGTGAGACTCATCACCTACTTGTGCAAGTGATTGTATATGCCCCCTAGAGCTTTGAATCTAGAAGAGAGCAAGTGGCTCTAGTTGTGTATGCCCCCTAGAGCTTTGAATCTAGAAGAGAGCAAGTGGCTCTAGTTGTGTATGCCCCCTAGAGCTTTGAATCTAGAAGAGAGCGGTGACTCTAAGTGTATTCTTGGAATACATAGTGGAACCCAAGTCACAACGGAGTGTGAGCTTGGAAGAGTGGAGTAGGGAAGGTTTGCCCGAACCACTATAAATCTTGTGTTCTACTTATTTTTACTGCTTTATCTTATTTGCTCTCCATTCGCTTAAAAAGGGGATTAACTTTTTCAAGGGGTTAAGATTTTTAAGTTTACAGAAGAAATTTTAAAGAACCCAATTCACCCCTCCCCTCTTGGGTTAGGCCATCAACTCGGGACCAACAAGTGGTATCAGAGCAGGTCTTTGAGTTTATCAAAGAGATCTTATTGAAATGGCATCCCAATCTACTTCCGTTCCCGCATTTGCTGAAGGCCAATCCTTTACAAGGCCACCGTTGTTTGATGGGAACAATTTTGGATATTGGAAGCTTCGTATGAAGCAACTCATCATGGCTACCGATATGGACTCTTGGATTGCTATCCAAGATGGAGTAATACTGCCTACCGATGAACGAGCTTCCAAATGGACCGATGAAGAAGTAAGAATAGTGAAGAGCAATGCCAAAGCTATGAACTCCTTATTTTGTGCTCTCACTGCTTCCGAGTATGATAGAGTATCCTCTTGCTTAACCGCCAAAGAAATATGGGATACACTAATCTCTATCTACGAAGGAACTTCTCAAGTCCAAGGGACGAGAAGGAATATTTTGATTGGAGAACTAGAGAACTTTAGAATGCTAGAAACAGAAAATATTTCTGAAATGTTTGCTAGATTCTCTAAGATTACTAATGCTTTAAAAGGTCTTGGAAAAGCAATATCTGAATCTGAGCAGGTCATGAAGATTTTAAGAGCTCTACCCGAATCATGGACTCCAAAGATCACTGCAATTGAAGAAGCCAAAGACCTCAACACGCTGAAGCTTGAAAACTTAATTAGCTCACTTATGTCACATGAGCTAATTAAGAAAAGGAATGAAGATCAACACAGGGGCAAAAGAGCAATTGCCTTAAAAGCCGCACAAGACACCGATGACACATCTTCTTCTCAAAATGACGACGAGATTGCTCTACTCACAAAACGATTCAGAAAATTTGTGAGGAAAGGCAAAAATTTCAGAAGCTTCAAAGAAAAAACTCCCCAAGAGAAGAAGAAAGAATCAACCAAGTGCTACCGATGCGGCGGTTCGGGACATATGCAGGCTCAATGTCCAACTCCCGAAGAAAACAAGGCAAAAGAACAAAGAAAGGATCGAGGGAACAATAGAAGATTCCAGAAATACAAAGGAAGAGGCATGTACGTAAATGATGAAGAATCTACGACGAGTAGCTTCTCAACCGATGACATAGAGGCGGAAGAATGTGCAAGAATTTGCTGCATGGCACAAATCGAGCAAGGAGAACAAATTACCTCAACAAAAGACACAAGCAATGAAGAGGTAAGTTCCAAACTCTCCCTTTCTAATTCAAGTTATTCTTCCTCTCATGAATGCCTCAAATGTACTGAATTAGATGAACTACAAACTGCATATGATTCATTATATGAAGAAATGAAGAAATTAGGAAGCAAGTTTACAATTAAGAAGAGACAATGTGATGCAACAATAATTGTAAATGGTAAACTTGCAGAAAGATTAGTCAAATTGAAAGATGAAACTGAATTGCTGAAAATGGAGAACAAATCATTAAATGAATCATTAGCTAAGTTCTCTAATCCAGGAGAAAATGTTAAAATGTTTCTGAATATGACCTCCCAAACACATAAAAGAGGTCTTGGGTATCATACATTTGAGCAAGGAGAAAGTAGCAAATCAAATGAACAAATACTTGAGAAAAATCAAACTAAAAATACATCTATATACAAGCCACAAAAGAAAAATTTTAAGTGGACTAGAAGACCAATTATTGAACCTTTGCATGCTTGGAGACCTACTCCAAGATTACCTTTGGCTTGTAATTTCTGCAATAAGATGGGTCATAAAACTTACAAATGTAATTTTAAGAAACTATATGACCATGGTGTTAAATTAGTTTGGGTTCCAAGAAACACAAGATTTGGGCTTTCAAAGTTAGATCAACTTAGATTAGATTCTATTACTAACCCAAATGGACCCATAAAATGGGTACCAAAAAGATAAGATTTATTTCCTTATTTTTCAGACATGTTTTAAGGCAAAGGCAAACAATGAATGGTTCATGGATAGCGGTTGTTCAAGGCATATGACCGGTGAAAGAAGTTTGTTTCATAAACTTAAGCCTTGCAACGATGGAATGGTTGCCTTTGGAAATAATGAAAAAGGTAAAATTAAAGGTAAAGGAAATATACTTAGTACCTCAAATGCATGCATGGAAGATGTTTTGTTTGTTGAAGGACTCAAACACAATTTAATGAGTATTAGCCAATTATGTGATAAAGGATATAAAGTTGTGTTTGAATCATCTATATGTAATGTATTTGATGGAGAACATATCATGTTTAGTGGTAAACGACATGGAAATGTTTATTTGGTTTCACTTGATGAATTGAATGGTCAATGTCTTATGGCCATTGATAATGATCCATGGGTTTGGCATAAAAGGCTTGGACATGTAAACATGGGAAATATAAAGACCCTTTGGAAAAAGAATTTGGTAGAAGGATTACCAAAGTTGAAATATGACAAAGACAAAATTTGCAAGGCATGTCAATTATCAAAACAACCCAAGATGCCTTTCTCTACCAAAAAGGAAATTTCCACCACAAAGCCACTTGAATTATTACATATGGATCTATACGGGCCATCCGACATTCTAACCATTGGTGGAAAGAAATATGTATTTGTCATAGTTGATGATTTTTCAAGATTCACTTGGATAATTCTCTTAGCTAGTAAAGATGAAGCCTTCTCTATGTTTGCAACTTTTGTGAATTTGGTGCAAAATGAAAAACAGAGTACTATTGTGACCATAAGAAGCGATCATGGTGGCGAATTCGAAAACAAACGATTCATGGAATTTTGTAATGAAAAAGGAATTCACCACACATTTTCTGCACCAAGAACTCCACAACAAAATGGAGTAGTTGAAAGGAAAAATAGAACTATACAAGAGATGGCTAGAACTATGCTAAATGAGAACAATCTATCCAAGAAATTTTGGGGTGAAGCTGTGAGTACAGCTTGTTATGTTTTGAATCGTGTTACCATTCGAGCAATCTTGAAAAAGACTCCATATGAACTTTGGAAAGGAAGGAAACCAAATATATCTTATTTTCATGTTTTTGGATGTACATGTTATGTTTTAAACAATGGAAAAGTCAACTTGGGAAAATTAGATGCCAAAAGTGATGAGGCTATATTCCTTGGTTATTCATCAAATAGCAAAGCATATAGAGTATTCAATAAACGAAATCAAGTTGTAGAAGAATCCATACATGTTGTATTTGATGAATTTAACCAAACTCCGAGAAAGGAGAATGAACTAAGTGATGCAGATGAGACGAAAGGCAAAGAACAACCAAAGGAACTCGAGCTCAAGCCAGAAAATCCAGAGGAGGAAGAGGTAAGTGAAGGTAATGACTCTTACAAACCTCCAACTGATTTAAAATTTAAAAATGCCCATCCAATTGAACAAGTTATTGGAAACATATATGAAGGAGTAAAAACTAGAAGATCAAAACAAAACGTTTATGGCCAATATGCGTTTGTATCGAAAATTGAACCAAATACCATTGAACAAGCTCTTAATGATGAAAATTGGGTTATTTCAATGCAAGAAGAGCTAAATCAATTCGAAAGAAACAATGTATGGCATTTAGTTCCTAGACCAAACAATCATACAGTCATTGGTACAAAATGGGTATTTAGGAACAAATTAGACGAAAGCGGTCTTGTAATTAGAAACAAGGCAAGATTAGTAGCCAAAGGGTATTCCCAAGAAGAAGGAATTGATTTTGAAGAATCATATGCACCCGTGGCTAGATTAGAAGCCATACGCATCCTACTAGCATTTGCTTCTCATATGAACTTCAAATTGTTTCAAATGGATGTAAAAAGCGCATTTTTGAATGGTTATTTGAATGAAGAAGTATATGTTGAACAACCCCCTGGTTTTGAAGAAAAGGATCAATCAAAGTATGTTTATAAATTAACCAAAGCGTTATATGGACTAAAACAAGCACCAAGAGCTTGGTACGAAAGGTTAAATAGTTTCTTGATTGATCATGAGTTTCAAAGAGGGAAAGTAGACACTACTTTATTCATTAAGTACAAAAATAAAAATATTTTGATTGTACAAATTTATGTGGATGACATAATATTTGGTGCTACTGACGAAAAACTTTGTCAAGAGTTTTCTAAGATAATGCAGAGCGAATTCGAAATGAGCATGATGGGAGAATTAAATTTCTTCCTTGGACTGCAAATCAAGCAACAAAGTGAAGGAATATTTTTGAACCAGTCCAAGTATGTCAAAGAAATGCTCAAGAGATTCGGAATGCAGAATAGCAAAGGGGCAAACACTCCAATGAGCTCTACAATCAAGATCGACACGGACGAAAACGGTAAAAGTATCGATCAAAAGCTCTATAGAAGCATGATTGGATCCTTGTTATATTTAACTGCTTCTAGACCCGATATCTTATTTAGTGTTTGTATGTGCTCTAGATTTCAAGCATGTCCCAAAGAATCACACCTACTTGCTGTAAAAAGAATTTTTAAATATTTGATAAAAACTACAAACCTTGGACTATGGTATCCAAAGGGGTCAACCTTTGATCTAATCGGCTATTCGGATGCAGACTTTGCCGGATATAAAGTAGATAGAAAAAGTACCAGTGGGACTTGTCAATTTCTTGGACATATGCTAGTTTCATGGCATTCAAGAAAACAAACAAGTGTTGCACTATCTACTGCGGAAGCCGAGTACATAGCCGCCGGTAGTTGTTGTGCCCAACTACTTTGGATGAAACAACAGTTGAAAGACTATGGTATTGATTATGTTGATATTCCTATTAGATGTGATAATACAAGTGCAATTTGTTTGACTAAAAATCCAGTCTTGCATTCTAGAACCAAACATATTGATGTAAGACATCACTTTATTCGTGAGCATGTTGAGAATCATGATGTATGCTTAGAATATGTGAAAACAGAAGACCAAATTGCTGATATCTTTACCAAACCATTAGCCAAAGAATCATTTTATAAAATTAGGAATGATATGGGGATGATAGAGCTAAATTAGGAAAAATAAAACAAGAAACCAAAATTTGAAAAGGCAAAACTGATGGGTCAAGTCGACTCCATGGGAGCCAAGTCGACTCTGCCAAGTCGACTTGGGAAAGTGAAGTCGACTCCGCTTCAGGAGCGAAGTCGACTCCGCTTCAATAACGAAGTCGACTCCGAGGGGCCGAAGTCGACTTCGCCTAGGGCAAAGTCGACTCCGCGCGCGACCGTCCGACTTCCGCGAACTTCTCCCTTTTCTTCTCTTTCTTCTTCCTTTCCTCCCATTTTTCCTCCGAATCCTCTGTTTTTCTTTTCTCTCTCTCTCTCTCTCGGCGACAGTTTTTTCCCCCTCCGGCGATCCGCTGTCACTCCCGGCAAGCCGCTGTCTCTCCATCTTCCACGATTTCACACCCTTGGCTCTCACTCTCTCTCTTTAAGCTCTCCCTCTCACAGCTCTAAAGCATTCTCTATTTCATATTCTTCCGTCACTAGAATTCCAATTTCAATGGCTCCAAAAGCTAAAACTCCTAAACTAGCAGTCAAAAAGCCAAGCCAACGGCCAGTGCCTAGGCCATCCCAATCTTCCACAGAGGAAGATATTCCTAGAAGAGCAAGGACTCCATCCAAACGAGTCAGAGAGGAACCATCAACCTCGACGGGTAGACGGGTTCGATTCCAGACAACAACCCAGTCAACTGATAGAGCCCCACGATCAGAAAGCCAACCTGAAAGCTCGTATTCTTCAAGGATTCCTATCAAGAAGGGGCAAGTTCTAAAAATGCCCACTACTTATTTCAGGACAGAGCTACAGCATAGTCGCTTCTACAGAAACTTCTATGAACGAAAGGTATTCATTCCTAAGATCATAGATTTCAAGTTCCTCAACGACTATGAGTTCGACATAGAAGAGTTGTTGGATTTCCAAGGATGGATACAACTATTCAAATCCGATGAACGGATCTATCCTGATCTCACAAGACAGTTTTATTATTTATGGGACAACACCAAGTTTTGCACTTATGTCAAAGGCACTGAAATAAATTTTGGGAGTAGCAACTATCCAGATCAAGATGAAGCCTTGAGAAGAATTGGAAATATTCTTCAAGTACCTTTTGATGAAGAGAGGCTTCCCAAGGATCTGACTATGGACAAGATCTACAATGAGTTAACCAAAAGCAACAAGTACCATGCAGGCACCAAATTCCTACATTACATGGATCTTTCTCCCAGACTCAGGGTTATCCGTCTATTGATCGCCCACTGTATTTTGCCAAAAGGAGGCGGAAGGAATCAATTGAATTCACAAGAAGCAATGATCTTGTGGAAATTAGTGAACAAAGTCAAAATCAGTCTTCCCAGACTATTCCTAGAAGCCTTAGCATCCAGGAAAGACAATCCGAGAGGCGTGTTACCTTATGGATCTTGGATCACCAAGATTTTTGAGCGGGTTGAGCTCGACATTGACGGGGAACCATTTGAAGTCCCCAAGACGACCAACGCTATCAACAAGGCTTTGCTCCAACGCATGAAAATCAATTTGGAGCAGTTTAGGGATGATCGCATCCGAGAGAAGCTTGGCGAGCCAGTCCGAGAACAAGAGGACAATGCACAAGCTGAGGGGGAGCAAGCTCCCGAGGCATCGCCTGAACGGCCTGCATCTCCTCTGTCACACGGATCACATTCTCCTCAAGGATCCGTTGCACCCGAACGCGTGCCGCCTACTTCAGATCAAATGGCTACACTTCAAAGCCTCAAAAACGAGATCTTGGAAGCTATGGGTCATCAAGAAGATAGGATGACTAGCCTAGTGACCGGTGTGCTGAATGCTATCACTGATATGCATTCCCGACAAGATCACATGGATCGGGAACTGCGTACCATCAAATATCACCTCGCCTCCGGACGTCACAAGAAGAGGCCTATGCCCGAACTCGATCCATACGAATCGGGTTCAGTTCATAAAGCAGCATCTCCCGATCATGATATCTCCATCTACTCATCTGCCCAAAATCGTCCCATCAAACCAATCTTATATCCGATCTCTCAATTTCAATTCACAAAATCATTAAAAGTTGATCGATTTTTGATAGTTTGACAAAAAAGGGGAGATAGAATAGGTGAGTTGAGTAAAATTTTCTTTTGGGTTGGGTAGTTTTGTATCTAGGTTTCATTTTTGTTTTGTGTTGCATGAAACTTGATACATATATATGCTATTGATGAATGTTATGTTTGCTTAATATGTTATAAAGTATTCAACATGATTTGCTTGAAAATGATTAATGCTTGAAAGGTATCAACTCAAATGAAGTTTTGTCAATCATCAAAAAGGGGGAGATTGTTGGAAACAATGTTTAAAACAATAAAAATTGACCAAATCTTGAGTTTCGATGATTAACAAGAACTAATTTGAGTATATAAAAGGTACTAATGTGTTTGATAAATGTTTAAGGAAAGCAAAGAGGTCAAGTCGATCTTCAAGTCGACTTGGACTTCGACTTGGGTGAAGTCGATCCCAAAGTCGACTCAAATATCGACTTGAGAATGAATCCCAAAAGCGCAACAGGTGAAGTCGCAGGTCAAGTCGACTCCACTTGCGACTTGGGAAGTCAAGTCGCAGACGAAGTCGACTCCAGCATCGACTTCAAACAAAAGAAAATGTCCAGCGCTGATTTTGGGGGCACGAAGCTGCCCAAGTCGCAAACGAAGTCGACTCCAGGAGCGACTTGGGTCAAGTCGCAGACAAGGTCGACTCCAACTTCGACTTGAGGATTTTAGACTTGAAGATTGAAGTTTCAAGTTTATTCCAAGGATCATATTGAACTTGTTCAAACCCAAATGAGATGAAAAGTTCATTCAAAAGGAAACAAATTAAGATTCTTGAAGATCAAAGCTAAGATTCATATTCAATGTTCAAATCAAGTCTATCAAGCCAAGGCAAATGTTCAAGCTTATTCAAATAAGGCAACACCCAAGTTATGGAGACCAAGTGAGTCCAAGACTAAGCGAGGAACAAGCATATATCATGCAAGGACTCTAACAGCTCAAAAGCTTTGCAAGGATCAAGCCGAATCTTGAAGAACAAAGCAGCTTCAGCAAAACCCGAGCCAAGTCGCAGGCTAAGTCGACTTCAGATTCGACTTGAGTCGAAGTCTGAAACCAAGTCGACTAAAACTCAGACTTGGGAAATTGGAGGAACTGGAGTCGCAGACGAAGTCAACTCCAGATGCGACTTGGGTTGCCAAGTCGCAAGCCAAGTCGACTCCATCTTCGACTTGGGTATAACGTTCAAATTTTCGAACGTTGGAGTTCATTTATTGCACGCCAACTACTTCTACAACGTTCATATTTTCCTCAATCTATAAAAGGACATTCAAATGAACGTGAGAAGAACAAGAGACACTACTCTAAAGATCAAAGAAAGAAAAGAAGTGCAAGAAAGACTTTCAAATATCTTTTCTCCATATTTGAGTGTTTCAAAGGAAGAAAGAGCTTCAAACTGCAAGTTGCTTCAACAATCATCATTCAAGCTATTTCTGATTTCTTCCTCGAGCTCAAAACTGCCTACACACATCTGTAAAGTGTAGTTTTTATTCATTTCTTTATTTGGTTGTATAAATCTTGATTTAGCTTGAGTAGCTAAGATCAAGTGTATGCAAAGTAGGGTGTGATTGGAGTGAGACTCATCACCTACTTGTGCAAGTGATTGTATATGCCCCCTAGAGCTTTGAATCTAGAAGAGAGCAAGTGGCTCTAGTTGTGTATGCCCCCTAGAGCTTTGAATCTAGAAGAGAGCAAGTGGCTCTAGTTGTGTATGCCCCCTAGAGCTTTGAATCTAGAAGAGAGCAAGTGGCTCTAGTTGTGTATGCCCCCTAGAGCTTTGAATCTAGAAGAGAGCGGTGACTCTAAGTGTATTCTTGGAATACATAGTGGAACCCAAGTCACAACGGAGTGTGAGCTTGGAAGAGTGGAGTAGGGAAGGTTTGCCCGAACCACTATAAATCTTGTGTTCTACTTATTTTTACTGCTTTATCTTATTTGCTCTCCATTCGCTTAAAAAGGGGATTAACTTTTTCAAGGGGTTAAGATTTTTAAGTTTACAGAAGAAATTTTAAAGAACCCAATTCACCCCTCCCCTCTTGGGTTAGGCCATCAACTCGGGACCAACAGAATAAACCGGCGATAGAAATCAGCATGACCAAGGAATGAGTGAACTTGTCTTACTGAAGTTGGAGGAGGTAGATTAGTAATTAAATCGATTTTAGCCTTGTCTACTTCTATCCCTTCTTATGAGACTATATGGCCAAACTATTTCCTCATTAACCATAAAATGACTCTTTTCCCAACTCAATACTAAAATTTTTTCTATGCATCTTTTTAATGCTTTTTCAAAATTTTCCAAACAACTGTCAAATGAATCACCAAAAAGTGAAAAATCATCCATAAAGATTTTAAGAAATTCCTCCACCATATCTGAGAATGTTGCCATCATACACCGTTGAAAGGTTGCTGATGCATTGCATAGCCCGAATGAC
The DNA here is from genome assembly GCA_030490835.1 of Annona cherimola. Lineage (NCBI taxonomy): Eukaryota > Viridiplantae > Streptophyta > Magnoliopsida > Magnoliales > Annonaceae > Annona > Annona cherimola. Next base: position 81,373,082 of record CM059974.1, read on the forward strand.
ATTCTTCTAAATGCAAATGTGTCGTATGGGCAAGTAAAGGTGGTCTTTTCTTGATCTTCTGGATAAATAGCAACTTGATTGTATCCTGAATATTCATCTAGGAAACAGAAGTATTTTTGACCTGCTAATTTTTCTAGGATTTGATCAATGAATGGGAGTGGAAAATGATCTTTCTTAGTCATAGCATTTAGTTTTCTATAATCAATACAAACTCTCCACCCTGTAGTCAACCTAGTGGGTACTGCTTCGCCTTTTTCATTATTTATTACTATGAGTCCAGATTTCTTTGGTACTACTTGAGTTGGACTTACCCATTTACTATCAAAATTGGGTAAATGATTTCTGCATCAAGCCACTTGACAACTTCATTTTCACTACCTCTTTCATAATGGGGTTTAACCTTCTTTGCATTTCTCTACTAGGTTTAGCATTTTCCTCTAAGTATATGTGGTGCATGCAAATAGATGGACTAATTACTTTCAAATCAGTTACTGACCAACCTATAGCACTCTTATGCACTCTAAGAATATCAACGAGTTGTTTCTCTTGAGTTATGGTGATATTTGAGGCTATTACAACTGGTAGTATTTGATTAGGACCCAAAATGCATACTTAAGAGAGGTGGGTAGAGAGTTAAGCTCAAGTTATGGTAGTGACTCAATAAATGGTGTTGATGGCTGAGATTGTAATACTGGTAAAGGTTCAACATTATTCCAATAGTTAAAAGACTGAGTGTGTGGAGCCCCGACCCGGGTGCCTAGAAGCCTTATTCTGGGATCTTTATTTATTGGTAAACGTGACTCAGGATTGTTGCCCTGATCACAGAGTAAGATTTTTAATTGGATCTCGTCCAAATTTTTTTTCTTTCATTCCTTTTCTTTCATCACATAACAAACACCTGTCGTCAACTTTACACATGATACTCATAATATCTCATTACATAACATCATATCATCATATATGAACATATTCTTGACATCAATTTCACATATATGTTATTCATATCATAATAACTGACTTATCTACATCACAAGTTCTTTCAATCTGAACATTTGATACATACATATTTCAAAAATTCCATTAGACACACACTTATCGTCAAACTTTCAAATCTCATTGATAACATTCTAACTTGTCATTCTACAATACAAGTCTTTTTAGCCCGATCATTTCATATACAAACTTTGATAATTTCCTACCATATATCCATTCATACTATATGCAGACCAACATGTTCTAAAGTTTTCTTCATATTCTTTTCCTTTCCTACGTGGCCTGTGTTGTACCTGTCTATGGTTGGGGAAAACAAAATATGAGTCGAAACTCAATAAGCAAGCATTTTTCATTTTAGATGCATTTCTCACCTTTCAGTAGTAGACGCTTAACAAGTGTTCGACTTGCAATTGGAGGAAACCTTTTCATAAAAACCTGTCACAAACCTTTCATAATCCCAATTCATGGCAATCATATGCTTGTAAAACTTGACATATAAATTCTTTTTCTATGGACATATTTATGTTCTAAAACATTTTTCATCGAAACTCCTATTCTCATAGGACATTCTCATGTCCTAAAACATTTTTCATCAAAACTCTTTTTCTCATAGGACATTCTCATGTCCTAAAATACTTTTCATAAAATCCTTTTTAAGCATATGCAACATGCAGTACGTCTCTGTCCATCTGGTAGGTGACACTTATCAAGTGATTTTCCTTCCATAGGAGAGAAACCCTTCCAGGTGATAGGCCAAGAGCCAAGCGGCTATCCGTGTCCATCTCCCATTTCAGGGAGGGCACCGCCGGCATTTAGCCTTATTCAAGCGACTCGGCCTATGCAAAAGGGGCCTAATTTGCAACCGCATCCGGCTTGCATATCCTTTACAGTAGACCTAGTACATAATCCTTATGCACACTTTTCCTTCACATTCACATGCTAGCATGACTTTATAAAAACCACAGACTACAATTTGTGTCCTTTTTCTGAAAACTTGATGCTAGCATGCTTTCATAAAATATTACAGACCTCAGCCTGTATTCCTTTCAAATCTTAAAAATTGGGCTTAACCCATGTTAACGAGTTCTATACTCAAAATATTTTGTAAGGATGGCCAACCTTAAAATATTTATATTTTATAAATAATTTGAAGTATTCAAAGAAAATATTTAAAATAACAATATTTTCTAACCGTTTTGTAAATAATTTTTGAATGATAAAGCGTCTTTAAAAATATTTGAAACCAAAAGATTTTTCTTACAAATGCTTTTCCCATTTATGGATTTTTATGATCATAGGACATGCAAGTACATGCTTTCATCTAATATCATATACTTTTGTCCACTTGTCTTAATGTTCATTTCTATATGTGATAGGCTTGTATAATCCTTTGAACATCACTCAAACCATTTTTGAAATTAATTTATAGTGTTGGCCTTCCTTAAATCCTTCTCGAAATAATAGATTTTGGAAACTCCAAAATAATCCAATATTTAGAGAACCTTTAAAAGATATCATTAAAATACTTCAAAACCTTGTAACATTTATTTCAAATACCATTTTAAAACTAATTTTCTTTCCAACACAACCTTTTCAACATTTGTATTTCAATATTTTTCAACATTAAAAGGATTTGCTTCTACCGAAACAATTTTCAAAACAATTTAAGATTACAAAGTAAGGTTGTATAAAATTGTATTTTCAAAAGGTTTGCTTACTTATCTGCGTAGTCAACTTGTACCTTCCACTTTTCCTTTTCCTTTTCCTATACAAATGAAAAAGACTATTTATAACATTTCATGCTTGCACAATGAACTTATTTTTCTAACTTATGTATGTTTCATCTTATACAACTATCTCCTATTCACATTTACACACTTGGCTACTACTAACCATTTTTCTGTCATCTATAAATCACTAATTAAACATGATTGGAACAAAATTTAAAATCTATTTTTAAACATTTATACATATACTCATTATTTCATGGCTATTTAGACCATGAAAATTCAAACATTTTAGCCTAGCTATTTTTGACGTCACTTGATTGGGAGTCATATTTTATCGAACCAATAAATCATTTTAACACTTAATTAAACATTATATATGCATGGATTAATATTCAATAAATTAAAGAAACAACCCATGACTGTCTAACTTTTCAAAAATTTACAACCTTTCTTTCATCATCCATAAATCATATATTAAACATGGTTTATACAGATTTAAAAATCTATTTTGAATATGTTTTCACGCCTATCATTTTTATCATTTCAATTTACTAATTCAACATGAAATCAGATGGAGAAAAATTCCATCTTTAAACAGTTTTGAGCAATTCATTGATTAACCAGTAAAAATTATACAGAAAATTATAATCCATTTGCTGAACTATTTAAATGGTAAATCCAGTTTGATTTAATTAAACAGTTTTACATTGAATTAACTAACGGTAAATTAATGTTGAATTAGTTTATGTTATCAATTCATATTTTTAGCAACATTTATCAACACTCAGCAGAGTATTTACTGAATTAATAACGCAATTTAAAATTACCCTGAATTAATTCAAGCAGCGTTAAAATCATATTGAATTAACCAATGGTATCATGTATTTAGAAATTAATCAACGTCTAGCATGATTTCTTCGTGAATTTCTGAACTTCAAAATCATAAAATCTGGAAATCTGAATTTTTGACATTAAATAACCCAGAAATTTTTATTTAAACATGATTGTGAAAAAAATTCAAAATCATGCTGAATTAATTAAACAACTCTAAATTAATTCATGGTGTCACTCAATCATCAAATAATTAACATATCCAGCAATATATGATGATACATATTAATGTTTAAACTAATTAAACAGTTTTTTAAATCATATTAATTTAAACAGCATCACGGTAACAATCATGCTAATAATTAAAGTCTGTTGAATCGATATTAAATCATGCTGAGTTTTGTTTAAATCATGAGAAAATCATGCTACATGAATTAACGGTATCAAAACATATTTATTAACGTTCAGCATTGAAGCAATTTAAATAAGGACAGAACCTGGATGACGTTAAAGCCTTACTGCTGCCCTTTCCTTTTTTTTCTATAGAAAATAATCAGCCATTCATACGATTAGCTTTTTAGAAGAATTATTTATCATATCAATAAATGTTCAGTAGGGTAGAACTTCTACATTGGATTAAATGAAATCAGAATTTAAACATGGAATGGGATAGCACTTCTGAAATCTAAAAAAAATGTTTTTGACATAAATCAATTAGGACTGAAGGGAAGGAACTAATTAAATAAACAGAACCTGCTTCGATTGCTGGACGTCTTTTTCTGCTGGAGGAAATTTTATTTTATTTTTTTATATCTCTTGCTGCGTCCACCGTTCAGCAGGATAATACAGCCGCTCAAAACCGACGTCCAGCGCCCAATGCCCCTTAATATATATTATTAGCGGTTTACTTGAGTTAATTAACTCAAGTTGTCGTTCAATCATAGGATAGCTGCTGGCATATTAATCTGTCCATTATCAAATTTTGGACAGCTCTTACTTCATGCACCACATCATATTATTACTGTCCACGTAATCACCATTGCTGCCAGCGAATTTTCTTCACGTGCAACAAAATTTTTTTAACGAAAATTCTAGTATTAATAAATTAAATCATAACTGCCTACATACACACTTATATACTATGAATTTTTTTATCAAAATATATACAATTTCTCCCAAAATGTACCTCTCGAAATTTTAAAAAAATTATTTTATTTTAATTAACTAATTCATATTTAGACATAAAATCTCTTTTTTAAATTCTGAAAACATGTTTTCCAAAATTTAATTCCTTCATTAAATTGGGCGTATTAATTTAAGCTTTCTCTTAAAATTTCAGCTTAATCGGAGTTGTGTACCTATTTTTATTTAATTATTAAAAAATGGACATAGATATGTCTCCAAAAAATTCACATACATTTCAAATGTGAATTTTGAAATTTTCATAATTATTCTAAATAATTCTTCATAACCCATAAAAATTTCATCTTGAAATAATCATTATAGACCAACTTATGGTCTTTTAAAGCTAATTCATAACATTAATTATGATAATAATATTTTTAATCATAATTTTCAAAATTCCACTGTTGATCACGTAAGTTACCTCATGATCAAGTTATCCTTAAAATTTTATCTCAATTGGACTTCAACATTGTCTTATATGAATTTCCTAAGAAATTCCCCATTTAACCATATTCTTAAATTTCCAAAATGACATGAAAAATGAATTTTAACGAGTTGCCACCTAAGCATTCTCTATCCATTTTTGTCTTTCCGTGATTATCGCTAATCCCTACTTTACTTAATCATTTTTCCACTAATTTTCATTTCCCATATGGGTTACACCTGAACTCTTCATTTTATGAGATTTCGATTTTTATCCTTTAGACGATTTCAAGCTATATTTATTAAGCTTAAAATTCGGGGTTTCACAGAGTGCAATCATTTAAAGTATTTACCTCGTTTATGGAATTATGTTCAAAATTTAGAGTGGAGCTTGACAAATCATTAATAATGTCAACCGTAAAACACCCTTCAGCATAATTTAGGTACTTAAAAGTTTTAAAAATATCAATTCTAAATTTTTCACCCCCAAATGAGATGTCGATTATACCAGTTTCATAATTAATATTAGCTTTTGCATTCGCTAAGAACGAGTGCCCTAAAATGATTGGTGCATTGTTTAGTTCTGATTTTGAGGTCATGTCAAGAATAAGAAAATCCACTGGAAAATAACAATCATTAATTTTTATTATAACATTTTCAGTAAGTCCTTGTGGGGTTCTTACTAATTTGTCTGCAAGCTATAGAATGACTGAAGTAGGTTTTAATTCTCCCATATTAAATTTTTCATAAAGAGAAGTGGGTAAAAGATTCACGCTAGCCCCAAGATCCAAAAGTGCTTTATCCAATGTTATTCCTCCTATGTCGCAAGAAATGAGTGGGGTACCAGGATCTTTGAACTTTTGCAGAAGTTTGTCCAAAATAACTGCACTTGCCTCTACTAGGGGCATGATCTTTTGGGGAGCGGAACAATGTTCTCTCTTTTAATATTAACTTATTTGAACCATTCCATCATTTTCTCATTTTTTGTAAGCTTTTGCTTGCTGGCAGATTTAGCTTTTAAGGCACTCGGGAAGGGGGCTACAGGTTGATATTTGCTAGGGTCTTCATCTATTACTTCCTTCCCTTTACCTTATCCCAACTTGATTTCTACTAATTCTTCGTCATCCTCTGCAATTTCTTCCTGTTTCATTTGACTAGAATTTTCATTAATGACTTTAGATTTATATGGGTCTTCCAAGGTTTTGCCACTTCTTAAAGTAGAGATCGCTCTTACATTTTCAAATTGTGGGTCCTTTAATATGCCTGGTTTATCTTGAAAACCTGGACAAGAATTTCTTATATTGAGTATTGGCTACTAGGTAGATGTCCTACTCTCTTCTCCTATTTTCTTCATGTATCTGACCAATCTAGTTTTCTAAATTAGATATCGATTGATCCATGTAACTTTCTAACTTAAATATAGATTGTTGGAGTAACTGATTTAATTCTACGAATTTCTCGTCAACATCATTAGCTGGAGATGGTGGTTGGTAGTTTGATGAATAATTGGCTTGTGACTGGATTTGTGGTCCTTTTGAGTACGCATTGGTCTAAAAATTAGGTTGTGGTTGTTAAGTTTGGTAGTAATTTTGTGCCAGTGATTTTGAAACGTGTGAATTGGAGGGATTTGCCACGTAGTGTTGAGCTTGATTTTTCTAAGAAAAATTAGGATGATTTCTCCAACCTGGATTATAGATTGTGAAACCCTAACCCAAGTAGGCCATATGTATGCATTGAACATGTATTTGATGATTATTTATGAATTATGGAATTATGAAGGTATTTTATGATTTTTGCTAATTATGGCAATTAGGGTTATGGGTTAGCATTAATGATGTGATTAAGCATTTTGAGCCTAAATGAGATAATGGGTTTAGAATGAATTATTTGTGATTTAAGTGTGCAATTATATCATGAAAAATCATTTTCCATGATTTAAAATGAATTATGGAAATAAAGATGGAAATTGTCAAGTGTGAAGGAAAATATTGAAAAATTCATAACTCAACGCCTAAAAGGCGGATTCAAGTGAAATTTGAAATGAAGATTGTTAATATTAGGCTTGGTATTATGGAATAAAATATTATGAAAATTCTTGATGAAATGAGAATTATGAATATTTTTTTAAGTATATATTCATTTCAACCGTTAACTTTAAACGGCTATATCGGGAGCTAGAAAACTCGGATTGAGTTGAAATTTGAAACGGTTGAATGAGATTGTGAGATATTTATTTTGAATGGATTGTATTGAGCATGAAATATTGGGAAAATTCCTGCATTGAAAAAGGTGGGTAAGTTTGACTTATGCTCCACAAAAGTACCAAGGCATTAATGATGGAGTACCATACATAAATGCTTGAAGAAAAAGGGAATGTGAGGTGTCCATTGCAGAGATTTTTGGAGGAAATTATGCATTTAAATAAATCATATAATTCCATGAATTATCCAAGCATTTAATGGCCAAAATGATGAAGCTATGGAAGCATAGGCAAGGTGGCCAAGACATGGACGTCCAAGTGATGATATTGTTGGATTTTTGAGAAATTTTTTTATTTTATAAATGATGTGTATATAGATAACATGTTGGGATGCATAAATAAGCATTTAATTATGTGGAAAAAATCCAAGGAAATTCGTAATTTGCAGCTGCCATTAAAAGTGAAAAAATGGACAGCTTATGTATGCAAATGACATCCCATGTTTGATGCTGCTGTAATAGTTTTTCTTAATTTTTTTAACACCAAATTAATACATGAATTGAGGGGTAATTAGGTGTATAATTTACCCTCAAAATTTTGTTTTTAAAAATGGGAGAAAAATCAGAAAATGGGCAGCAGCAAGTGACGGTGAAAGGGGAATGCAGTTTTCGGTCAAATGATGCAGATTTTTATGATTTTTGGTAAAAGTAAAAATGCAATTTTTGTGGGTGTGAGTTCACCAGCACATAAGGGGGATAAGGGAGTATTGAATGGGTGTAGAAAATTCCCAGCAAGTGGGGCCCACATTTTGAGAAAGTCCAGCCCTACCAAGGCATGCTCGTTCACATGAGAGAGAGGGAGACCTTGGAAAATTCCAAGTGCTGAAACGTCCAAGGGAACCAGCAGCAACTCACGAATTTTCCCAGCAAAGGAGAAGAGAAAAACCAAGTGAAAAGAAGGGGGAAAAGGAGAGATTACCCGTTTAATCAAGTAAGTATATGATTATTTGATTTTATGCATCAAATCTGGAAAGTATATGATGTTGAACACTAAATTATGGTCGGAATAGTAAATGGATGAATTTTAGCATGAAAAGTTTTGGGAACAATTCTTATAGTATTATTAAGGAACGACCTAATTTTCTGCTTAAAAGGATAAGTATTTTGCAAATTAAAAATCTGAGAAAATGGAGTTTACTGTTCAGCAAGGTAAAAATGCCCAAATAAATATGAAATATCAATATTTCGTGCTGAAAATTTAGTTAATTGATGAAGTTATTAAGGTATGGTAGAAATTTCAAATAAAAAATACTTTATTTGATATTAATTCAATATTTTAATATTTCAGCACGCCTGATTTCAGCATATGTGGTTAGTTTGAGAAAAAATTAAAAAGAAATATGAAACCTATGTAGAAATGATCCAAATTGATTTATGTGTTAAATAATTAAATATGGATCAAGAAAAGTGCGATTATATTCTGAAATTTTGGGATTTATATAACTGTCTAAGGTTATGTGTCAAAAGACACGTTAAACGGGTGAAAAATGGGTTCCAAACTAGCTATTTTGGGAAACCTATGGAAAGTGAGTTTAAACCCCATGAAAATACATTAAATGCAGCGGTAATTAAGGTTAATTAACCCGCTGAAATATGGATTAAACCTCTGACTTAGAAAAGTTTATGAAATCCATTATGTATATGTTGCCTAATGGGCATATCTGAAAGAACAGATATGCAAGGGTGATCAATAACTTGTGAAATTTACTTTTGTGAAAAAATGCATGAAAATATAATATATTTCAAGAATATATATCTGTTTAGCACTTCATGAGGTTAATTTCCAATTTTGGAATTATGTAATGAAGCCTAAGGACATAAAGGGCGCTCGGAATGGGCACCGATGTATGAATTTTGGAAAAAATGTGAAAGTTGGTAAATAAAGGTTAATGAACCTATGTATGATAGTTAATGGATGAATTTTGTATGGTTGAATGGATACCCTATTTATGGGGTTATATATGTTATGTGTTAGCCAATGAAATGCATAAAAATGTGCTATTTATGTTTAATAACTTGAGAAGACAAATGAAGGATATATGTTAATGAAAATGGGTTGGAAAACTAAATGGAATGCAATGACAAGAAATATATGAAAAACCATATTATGTTCATGTAGGCAAGGAAAAGAATAAAAGGAAAAGGGATTATGGCGATCTCAAGTAAGCAAGCAAACTTTCTAAAATGCATTTTCTTTCTATGTGATTGATATGATTGAATTGTCTATGTTTATGTTTTTACGAATGGGCAAGCACAAGTTTTGAATATGAAGGCTTTATTGCAAAGTCATAAGTTTTGAAAAATGATGACTTTAATGAAAAGTCTTAAGGTTTGCTTCATGGGAAGCAAGCGACACTTCTTAAGATAAATAATTTATCCTAAGTGTTGCCAAGGATGGGAATGCTTCATGCTAATGGAATTGAGAAATTTTGCTTATGAGTAAGCAAGTTCTCTATGCTAATGTTTTTAAGGATTTCATGTTTGATACCGATGGTTTTAAGAATTGCTTTTAAGGAAGCAAGTTCTATATGATATTGTTCATCAGCATTTTATAAGAAAAAGTGAATTTTAACCTTTTTCACAAAATATTGTTTGTAAATGAGTTTTGAGTTATTTCTACACTAACTCGCGATAAACAATGATGAAAAAGATTTGTTTCATTAGATCAAGATAACTAAATAGTAAATGATGGTTTGGACATAGTCCATATGTTTTGAAATGATGTTTGAAAAGTTTTGGTTTCCTTTAGATAAGGAAATCTATGTTGGAAATGTTGGAAAAATATTTCTACGGATGTGCTGAAAGGGATTTATGGATGACCGACCTCCTATGATTGATTTTATAAAATGGTTTAATTTCAAGTTGCTTGATGGCATGCAAAAGACTATGCAATTTTCCTCTATGTGAAAATGATTGATATGTGGACAATTATTTAATTTTTAGATTGTGAACAAGGGGATAACATAATTGCATAACTTTTGTAAACAAAAGGTCCTGAAATAGAAACCAAGAAAATATTAGAGAAAAATATGATTTATTTATGGAAATCCAAAGGATTTGAAATTCTTTTGATTAAAAAGGATTTTAAGATGTATGGTTTCTTAAACGTTTCAAATGTCTATCAAAATATTTTATTCAAAACATTTTTTTTAAAGAATTTAAGGAAGGTCATCCTAAAACTGGATTTCAAATAACAACTTGTTAAAGTGGGTGCGCTCGCTTACAAGTTGACACAGACTGCGGTCTGTGATGTGTTTTTGAAAATAATTGTTAAATATAGACTTCGGTCTAAGATTTTTGTGCATATGGATGCAGGCTGCGGTCTGTGATCCCGGTTTAAAAGAACATGGGCTGCGGTCTATGGTTCTTCAAACCAAAACGGACTGCGGTTCGTCAGGATAACGTACGGTGCACCGGTATAAGGAATAGGCTGGTTGTAGAGCACGGTTGGGATGACCGGGGCCCACTCTACATAAGGCCAAGTCGCTAAGGGATGGCAGGAGTGCCAGCGGCGCCCTCCCTGAGATGGGAGCAGGATAAATAAATAGCCGCTAGGCTAGCGTGTTGTTAAGGATTCTCTTACAAAAGGTAGCATGATCACTTGCTAAGTGTCACTACTGGATGGAGAGAAATGCATTTACTTATGTTTTATTTCTGAAAAGCCCAAAGATTGGGTCATGAAAATATGATTTTATGAAAGTATCCTAAAGGGATTTTTATGAAATGGTTACCCTAAAAGAAAGGGTGTTTTACACAAAAGTGTAAATAACAAGAATTAAAGAAAATGTGTTTATGCAAATGCATTTATGAAAATGGTTTACGTATTTTGTTTTCCTTGTTTGCTATAAACAAGCCCCAAGACGGGGAATTATGAAAAGGATTTATGTTCATTTGTAAGAGAGCCTAAATAAAGAATGTTTTTGGACATAAACATGTCATTTGCCGAGAAAGGCTTATGTGATTGATGTTTAAGGACATATGAATGTCCATTGCCAATAAGGTTATGTAAAAGATGTTTTGAGACATGAAATGTCTCTTGATTTTATGATGGCTTATGTGAATGATGTTATGAGACATAAAATGTCTCTTGGCTAAAGAATTTTATTATGGTTTATGTTAATGATGTTTTTTAGACATGAGATGTCTCCTGTGCCTAAGTATTTATGTTGTTTTGGATGTAAAATGTCCACTGGCAACCGATTGATTTCATGTAATGGCTATGAACATTAAAAGTGTTCATATAAGATTTAAGGGAACTCATCATCAAAAGTAAAATGTATATATTTTGCCTAAACAAGCCCAAGCGTGGCTTGTAAATGATGTTAAGAATGAATGCTTTATGAAAATGTTCAAGGACATAGAATTGTCCTCAGGAACACGGAATTTCATGATGATTTTTTTAGGACATATACATGTCCTCATGGAACAAGGTATTCCCGATGTTTATGAAAAAGGTTTTCAAGAAGCTTTGCCCTAAAGATAAAATGCTTGCTTACTGAGTTGTCACTCACGTTTTGTTTTCCCAACCCTTAGACAGGTACCGAGGAAACTCAGAAAGTTGCGAACCTCAGACGTGGAGGAAGGTACATGATGATAGCCTTGAAGGCTATGAGGAATGGAAAAGCATAAATATGCTAAGATAAGCTAATGTGTATGTGAACTTAATGAGAATATTAAGTTCTGTATATGATTTAATGGTTGATTGTATGGATGTATGATATAAAATATGATACTTAGGACAAGGAATCTTTCACTGCAGAAAGGCAGGTAAAGATGCTATGTGTTTATGTATATCCAAACTTAGCTAGAGTTCTAAGTTCCATGTGAATTAATGAATGAATGTATGAAAGTATGATTTATACAATGATTCAGTGTATAATGACAGGCATGTAAAGATGCTTTGAATGAAATGATGAATTTTATTACAAGTGAAATATCACAATGTATGATGATTGTCATGTCAAGATTATGAATGATGACAGATGAATAATCGAATTTTTTTTTGGACATATTCCAATTAAGAACCCGCCGCGTGATCAGGGCAATAATCCTGATTCACATTTACCAATCGATAGATCTTGAGGTAAGGAAGTGACGTCTCGGTTCGGGGCGCCACAGATGAATAATTGGCTTGTGACTGGATTTGTGGTCCTTTCGAGTACGCATTGGTCTAAAAATTAGGTTCTGGTTGTTAAGTTTGGTAGTAATTTTGTGCCCGTGATTTTGAAACGTGTGAATTGGAGGGATTTGCCATGTAGTGTTGAGCTTGATTTTTCTAAGAAAAATTAGGATGATTTATCCAACCTGGATTATAGGTATTAGAGTACGGATCATTATTTTGTTTGGAAAATCCTTGAGCTTCTTGCACTTGCTCTTGGATGAAAGGTGGGAGTTGAGCTGTAGTGGGACATTTACTTATAGGATATATCGGACTTGAACACAAAGCGCAAACTTCTTAGGACAATTGAAAATTAGGATGTGGATAAGCTGAAAGTTGATTATTCCACATTGATTTACTTTTTGTGTTAGCTCATCCATTTTTTCTAATTTTTCTAATTTTTGTGCAATAAAATTCATATCTATTCTTAAATTAGGTTCCATGTAATTTTTAACTTCATATAATCCTGCCTTTTTAGATGAGCCCATATTGTTGGTCCTGAGTTAATGGAAAATTCCCAAGAGGGGAGGGGTGAATTGGGTAATTAAAAATTTTCAACTTTAAAAAGAAATTTTACCCCGGTTTAGTTTAATCCCCTTCAATGAAACGAAAGGAAAACAATAAGATAATAAGAGCTGAAATAAATCAATGGACAAGATTTATAGTGGTTCGGGCAACCTTCCCTACTCCACTCTTCCAAGCTCACACCTCTTGTGACTTGGGTTCCACTATATATTTCACAAATACAACTAGAGCCACTGCAATCTTCTAGATTCCAGCTCTAAGGGGCATCAACAACTCACAGCACAAGTAGGTGACGAGTTCCACTCCAGTCACACACTGCTTTGCTTACACTTGATCTTAGTTAACCAAACTAAATCAAGTTCAATACAACAAGAAAGAATAAAAGAAAGTTTCTATACGTTATTGGTGTGTAGAGGCAGATTTGGCGCAGAGAATAACTTGTAAAGCAATCTGAAAGATTCAACAAGCAGCTCTTGGCAGTTTGAAAGCACGGTTCTTCTTCTAGATGTTGACTTGCTCACTTAACGCTCTTATAGATGAGAGTTATGCTCAATCAATGATGTTTCAGCTACCCTCTACATTCATATTGAATGCCTTATATAAATGGCGAGGGAATCTGAACGTTTGGAAGAAGGTGGCGCGCATTTAATGCGCCAACGTTCAAAAAATTTCCGACCGTTGAGACCTAAGTCGCAGGTGGAGTCAAGTTCGGGTGTGACTTCGCCCAAGTCGCAGATGGAGTCGACTTCGCGTGCAACTTCGGCTGTGCTCAGGCTGTTTTAGTTCTTCCTCGGGTCGACTTGGTCCTGGACTTGACCCAAGTCACAGGTGAAGTCGACTTCGGGTGCAACTTCACTTCCTTAGCTTGCTTGATGGACTTGAAATCCTTGGAGATGGCTTTGGTCACTTAAATTTCTTCAAATTAATGTACTTCTCTTGATTTATGTCATTTGAAACTCAGTATATTCATCCTAGCTTGATGTCCTTTAGCTCCGTGACTTGTAAACTTTGAATCCTTGAATCCTGGAGTACATGAAGTGTGTGATCTTGATTTTCCATGATGAATACATGCAACTTTGTTTGCTTTGGACTTGATTTGATCTTCATTTGGCCGAAGTCGAATATTTGAGTCTACTTGGTCTTCAATTTTACTCAAGTCGAGCACTGAGTCGACTTGGTTTGCAACTTAGCTCTTCAAAACGCGTGCTGTCAGTCTGAAGTCCAAGCTGGAGTCGACTTGGCCTGCAACTTCACCCAAATCGCATGTGGAGTCGACTTGGTCTACGACTTCGGCAGCTCTCGTCCCCAATTTCAACGCTGGACAGAAAATCACGTTTGAAGTCGATGCTAGAGTCGACTTGGTCTGCAACTTCACCCAAGTCGCATGCGGAGTCGACTTGGTCTGCGACTTCACCCAAGTCGCATGTGGAGTCGACTTCGTTTGCGACTTTGGCAGCTTTACTCCCGATTTCAACGCTAGACGAAAATGACGTTTTGAAGTCGCTATTGGAGTTGACTTGGGGATTGACTTGGCCTAAGTAGATGCCTTAGTCGACTTGGAAATCGACTTGACCTGTCATGCTTCATTTTCTTCATTTTTATATCCTTTAATCATCTTCACAAAAATGTTAGTAACCAAAACTTACTCAAATTGATTTGTTAATCATCAAAACATAGACTTGGCTTATTTTCCACATGTTTCCAACAATCTCTCCCTTTTTGATGATTGACAAAACCAATTTGAGTGTATACCTTTCAATGTTTTTAAAACATACTATTTTATCTTGTTTTGGTATCTTTAGAATAATCACTGGTCTTTTGCATTTTGAAGTTTAACTTACATATTTCATTATCATCATTTACATATTTCTCAAACTTTTCATATGCAAACTTATGTATAATCTACCCAACTCAAATCCTAATTTATTCTCCCCCTTTTTGTCAATTGATCAAAAATAAAGATGGAGCAGGTTAATCCTTTGAGAATGGTCTCCCCCTAAACCTGTGCTCCCCCTCAGCTTGTGCTTTTCTAATTTAATTCAATCATCCCCATATCATTTCTAATTTTATAAAATGGTTCTTTTGCTAGAGGTTTGGTAAAAATATCTGCAATTTGATCTTCTATTTTCACATATTCCAAACATATGTCATGATTTTTTACATGTTCTCTGATAAAATGATGTCTGAAATCTATATGCTTGGTCCTAGAATGCAATACTGGATTTTTAGTTAAACATATTGCATTAGTATTATCACATATAATAGGTATATCTTTAAAATCCATGCCATAGTCCCTAAGTTGTTGTTTCATCCAAAGCAATTGGGCACAAGAGCTCCCGGCGGCTATATATTCGGCTTCCGCCGTAGATAGAACAACACTAGTTTGTTTCCTTGAATGCCATGAAACCAACATGTTTCCAAGAAATTGACATGTTCCACTAGTACTTTTTCTATCTACTTTGTATCCGGCAAAATCCACATCCGAGTAGCCGATTAGATTAAAATTAGAACCCTTTGGATACCAAAGTCCTATATTTGTAGTATCTACTAAGTATCTGAAAATTCTTTTTACAGCTACCAAATGTGATTCTTTTGGACATGATTGAAATCTAGAGCACATGCAAACACTAAATAGTATATCGGGTCTAGAAGCAGTTAAGTATGATAAAGAGCCTATCATGCTTCTATATAACTTTAAATCAACAGGTTTACCTTTCTCATCTTTGTCAATTTTAATGGTTGAGCTCATAGGTGTGTTTGCCCCTTTGCTATTTTGCATGTCGAACTTCTTTAACATTTCTTTGATATACTTGGACTGGTTTATGAAAATCCCTTCACTTCGTTGCTTAGTTTGTAGTCCAAGGAAGAAATTTAGCTCCCCCATCATACTCATCTCAAATTTCTTCTGCATAAGCTCAGAAAATTCTTGACAAAGAATCTCATTAGTAGCACCAAAAATAATATCATCGACATAAATTTGAATAATTAAAATGTCTCTTTCTTTATACTTAATGAATAACGTGGTGTCTACCTTTCCTTTTTGGAAGTCATGATCAATCAGAAATTTGTTTAATCTTCATACTAAGCCCTTGGAGCTAGTTTTAATCCATATAGTGCTTTGGTTAATTTGTATACAAATTTAGATAGATTTTTCTCCTCAAATCTAGGTGGTTGTTCAACATACACCTCTTCATTTATATACCCTTTCAAAAATGCACTTTTAACATCCATTTGAAACAACTTAAAGTTCATGTGAGATGCAAAGGCTAATAAAATGCGAATGACTTCTAATCTAGCAACCAAAGCATCGGATTCCTCAAAGTCTATTCCTTCTTCTTGTGAGTATTCTTTTGCCACAAGTCTAGCCTTATTTCTCACCACAAGTCCACTTTCATCTAATTTGTTCCTAAAGACCCATTTTGTGCCAATGACAGTACAGTTCTTTGGTCTTGGAACAAGATGCCAAACTTGATTTCTTTCAAATTGATTTAATTCCTCTTGCATTGCTATGATCCAGTTTTCATCATCAAGAGTTTGGTCAATAGTGGTTGGTTCAATTTTTGATACAAAGGCGTATTGTCCACAAATATTTTGTTTTGACCTTCTAGTCTTAACACTTTCATAAATATTGCCTATAACTTGCTCAATTGGATAGGCATTTTTTAACTTTAAATCAGTTAGAGGTTTATATGAATTATTACCTTCACTTACCCTTTCCTCCGTGGATTCTTCTTGCTTTTGCACATGCAATTTTTCAAGGTTACTTGTGACATCATCTGCATTACTTCAATCATCTTTTCTTTTGGAGCATGGATTAAATTCATCAAAAAAAGCATGTATTGACTCTTCTACAACTTGGTTCCATTTATTGAAGACTCTTTATGCTTTGTTATTTGATAAGTAACCAAGGAATATTGTCTCATCACTCTTAGCATCCAGTTTTCTCAAGTTGATTTTTCCATTGTTCAAAACATGACATGTGCAACCAAAAGCATGAAAATATGAAATATTTGATTTTCTACTTTTTCATAGCTCATATGGGGTCTTTTTCAAGATTGCTCTTATGGTAACTCGGTTTAACACATGACAAGCTGTACTTACAGCTTCACCCCAAAATTTCTTGGATAATTTACTCTCATTTAGCACTGTTCTAGCCATCTCTTGTATGGTTTTATTTTTCCTTTCAACCACTTCATTTTGTTGTGGAGTTCTTGATACAGAAAATGTGTGGTGAATTCCTTTTTCATTACATAATTCTATGAATCGTTTATTTTCAAACTCACCACCATAATCACTTCTAATGGTCAAATAGTACTTTATTTTTCATTTTGCACCAAGTTTATAAAAGTTGCAAACACAGAGAAAGCTTCATCTTTGCTAGCTAAGAGAATTACCCATGTGAATCTTGAAAAATCATCAACTATTACAAACACATACTTCTTTCCACCAATGGTTAAAATGTCGGATGACCCATATAGATCCATGTGTAGCAATTCAAGTGGCCTAGTGGTGGAAATCTCCTTTTTGGTAGAGAAAGACATTTTAGGTTGTTTTGATAGTCGACATGCCTTACAAATTTTATCTTTGTCATATTTCAATTTTGGCAATCCTTCTACCAAACTCTTTTCCATAAGGTCTTGATGTTTGATATGTTTACATGCCCAAGCCTCTTATGCCAAACTCATGGATCATTGTCAATGGCCATTAGACATTGACCATCTAGTTCATCAAGCGAAACCAAATATATATTTCCATGTCTTTTTCCGCTAAACATGATATGTTCTCCATCAAATACATTGCATATAGATGATTCAAACACAACCTTGTATCATTTGTCACATAATTGGCTAATACTCATTAGATTGTGCTTGAGTCATTCAACAAATAACACATCCTCCATACATGCATTTGAAATACTATAAATGTTTCCTTTACCTTTAATTTTACCTTTCTCATTATTTTCAAAGGCAACAGTTCCATCGTTGCAAGGCTTGAGTTTATGAAATAAACTTCTTTCTCCAGTCATATGCCTTGAGCAACCACTATCCATGAACCAAACATTGTTTGCCTTTGCCTTGAAACATACCTGAAAAATGAGCAAATAAAGCTTATCTCTTTGGTACCCATTTTATGGGTCCATTTAGGTTAGTAAACTGATTTAATCTCTGTTGTTCTATTTTTGAAAGCTCAAATCTTGTGTTTCTTGGAACCCAAATTAATTTTACACCATGGTCATACAGTTTCTTGAAGTTGCATTTATAAATTTTGTGACCCATCTTATTGCAAAAGTTGCAGGCCAATGGTAATCTAGGAGTAGGCCTCAAAGTATGTAGTAGTTCAAATGTTGGCCTTCTAGTTCAAACAACTTGTTTCCCTTTTGGTTTGTAAATAGGTGCAACTTTAGCTTGATTTTTCCAAAGTTTTGGCACATTTGATTTGTTACTTTCTCCTTGCTCAAATGTGGAGTATCTAAGACCTCTTCTATTGTTTTGAGAAGTCATGTTCAGAAACATTTTCACACTTTCTCCTGGATTAGAGAACTTAGTTAATGATTCATTTAAGGATTCATTCTCCTTTTTCAATTTTTTCACTTCTTTCAATAGCGGTTCATTTTCTTCTTTCAGTTTTGTTGTTCTTTCTGCTAGTTTTTCATTTACAATAATAATGGAATTACATTGTTGTCTCTTTAATGATAACTTATTTCTTAGTTTTTTGATTTCCTCATATAATGAATCATATGCATGTTGTAATTCATCTAATTCAGCACATTTGAGACATTCTTGAATAGAAGAATGAGTAGATTGAGAATAGAAAATTTGGAAGTTATCTCTTCATTACTTGTACATTTTGTTGGAGTGGTTTTTTCTTCCAAAACTTCCGTTGTGTTCAAAGTTTCTTCTTTCTCAATCCGTGCCATGCAGCATATTCTTGCGCAATTTGCTGCTTCGAAATCATCAGTTGAGGAGCTACTTGTTGATGAAGTTTTTTCATTCACGTACATTCCTCTTCCCTTAGGCTTTTGGAATTTTCAGCTTTCATATCTTTCCTTCTTTTCATGATGATCATTTGATCTTTCTTCCAGTGTAGGACATTGAGCTTGCATATGTCCCATACCGCCACATCTATAACACTTTGTAACCTCCTTTTTTTTCTCTTTTCGAGGTCTCTCTTTGAAATCTTTGAAGATCCTTTCTTTCCTTATGAACTTTTGAAATTTGCGAGTTAATAGAGCAATGTCTTCATCATCGTTGTGAGATGAGGAGGTGGACTCATCCGAGTTATGAGTGACTTTTAGTGCAATTGCTCTATTTCCTTTGTGGTGATCTTCATTTCTTTTCTTGATTAGCTCATGTGACATTAATAAGCTAATGAGGTCTTCTAGCTTCAACGTGTTTAGATCCTTGGCTTCTTCTATTACAGTAATCTTTGGAGTCCAAGATTCCGGTAGAGCTCTTAGGATCTTCATGACCTGTTCAGATTCGGAGATAGCTTTCCCAAGACCTTTCAAAGCATTAGTAATTTTAGAGAATCTAGCAAATATTTCAGAAATATTTTCTGTTTCTAGCATTTTAAAGCTTTCCAATTCTCCAATCAAAATATTTCTCCTTGTCCGTTGGACTTGAGAAGTTCCTTCATAGATAGATGTTAGTGTATCCCATATCTCTTTGGCGGTCAAACAAGAGGGCACTCTATCATATTCAGAAGCAGTAAGAGCACAAAATAGTGAATTCATAGCTTTAGCGTTGCTCTTAACAGTTTTTACTTCCTCATCAGTCCATTTGGAAGCTCTTTCATCAGTAGGCAAGGTTACACTGTCTTGGATTGCAATCCAAGAGTCCATATCTGTAGCCATGATGAGTTGTTTCATATGTAGCTTCCAATAGCCAAAATTATTCCCATCAAACAATGGTGGCCTAGTAAAAGATTGGCCTTCGACAAATGCGGGAACGGAAGTAGATTGGGATGCCTTATCAAATGATCTCTTTGGTAAAACTCAAAGACCTGTTCTGATACTACTTGTTGATCTCGAGTTAATGGCAAATTTCCAAGAGGGGAGGGTTGAATTGGGTAATTAAAATTTTCAACTTTAAACAGAAATTTTACCCCGGTTTAGTTTAATCCCCTTCAATGAAACAAAAGGAAAACAATAAGATAATAAGAGCTAAAATAAATCAATGGACAAGATTTATAGTGGTTCGGGCAACCTTCCCTACTCCACTCTTCCAAGCTCACACCTCTTATGACTTGGGTTCCACTATGTATTTCACAAATACAACTAGAGCCACTGCTCTCTTCTAGATTACAGCTCTAGGGGGCATCAACAACTCACAGCACAAGCAGGTGATGAGTTCCACTCCAATCAC
Organism: Annona cherimola; assembly: GCA_030490835.1. NCBI lineage: Eukaryota > Viridiplantae > Streptophyta > Magnoliopsida > Magnoliales > Annonaceae > Annona > Annona cherimola. Next base: position 81,393,550 of record CM059974.1, read on the forward strand.
AAACTACTTTGCTTACACTTGATCTTAGTTAACCAAACTAAATCAAGGTCAATACAACAAGAAAGAATAAAAGAAAGCTTCTACACGTTACTGGTGTGTAGAGGCAGATTTGGCGTAGAGAAGAACTTGTAAAGTAGTCTGAAAGATTCAATGAGCAACTCTTGGCAGTTTGAAAGCAAGGTTCTTCTTCTAGATGTTGGTTTGATCACTTAATGCTCTTAGAGATGAGAGTTGTGCTCAATCAATGATGTTTCTGCTACCCTCTACGTTCATATTGAATGCTTTATATAAATGGCGAGGGAATCAGAACGTTTGGAAGTAGGTGGCGCGCATTTAATGCGCCAATGTTCGAAAAATTTCCGACCGTTGCGACCCAAGTCGCAGGTGGAGTCAACTTCGGATGAGACTTCGCCCAAGTCGCAGACGGAGTCAACTTCGGCTGTGCTCAGGCTGTTCAAGTTCTTCCTCGGGTCGACTTGGTCCTGGACTTGACCCAAGTCGCAGGTGAAGTTGACTTCAGGTGCGACTTCACTTCCTTAGCTTGCTTGATGAACTTGAAATCTTTGGAGATGGCTTTGGTCACTTAAATTTCTTCAAATTAATGTACTTCACATTATTTATGTCATTTGAAACTCAGTATATTCATCCTAGCTTGATGTCCTTTAGCTTCGTGACTTGTAAACTTTGAATCCTTGAATCTTGGTGTACATGAAGTGTGTGGTCTTGATTTTCAATGATGAATACATGCAACTTTGTTTGCTTTGGACTTGATTTGATCTTCATTTGGCCTAAGTCGAATATTTGAGTCTACTTGGTCTTCAATTTTACTCAAGTCGAACATTGAGTCGACTTGGTTTGCAACTTAGCTCTTCAAAATGCGTGCTATCAGTCTGAAGTCGAAGCTGAAGTCGACTTGGCCTGCGACTTCACCCAAGTCGCATGTGGAGTCGACTTGGTCTGCGACTTCGGCAGCTCTCGTCCTCAATTTCAACTTTGGACAGAAAATCACGTTTGAAGTCGATGCTGGAGTCGACTTGGTCTGCGACTTCACCCAAGTCGCATGCGGAGTCGACTTCGTTTGCGACTTCGGCAGCTTTACTCCCGATTTCAACGCTAGATGAAAATGACATTTTGAAGTCGCTACTGGAGTCGACTCGGGGATCAACTTGGCCTAAGTCGATGCCTGAGTGACTTGGAAATTGACTTGACCTGTCATGCTTCATTTTCTTCATTTTTATATCCTTTAATCATCTTCACAAACATGTTAGTAATCAAAACTTACTCAAATTGATTTGTTAGTCATCAAAATATAGACTTGGCTTATTTTCCACATGTTTCCAACACATATTTCTTTCATATGACGATAATGAAGCATGATTTATAGAATTTTCACTAAGCATTTCAAATAAATAATATGCTTCACCTTCAGTTTTACTTATAAATGCTCCCCCATATGATGCATCTACCATTTGTTTATAATGATCAGCTAATCCCTCATAAAAACTTGGACAATCTGCCATTTAGATAACCCGTGGTATGGACATTTTCTTAATAACTCTTTTAATCTTTCCCAAGATTCATGGATTTGCTCCCTGGGTGTTTGGAAAAATTGGATAATTGCTCTTCTCATGGTATTGGTTCTACCTATAGGATAGAATTTCTTTAGAAATTCTTGTTGCATCATATTCCAAGTGGTAATAGATCTTCCTAATGTACCTAAGCAATATTTAGCTTTATCTTTAAGGGAAAATGGGAAAAGCCTTAATTTAAGAGCGTCATCAGATAAACCTTGTATTTTTATTGTGGAGGAAATTTCTAAAAATTCATCTAAATACTTATAAGGATCTTCATTAGTATTTTCATAAAAAGATAGAAGCATTTGGATGGTTCCTAGTTTGATTTCATATTGATTGGCTTGAGTTTGAGGTAGTTGAATACAAGATGAGGGATTATAATTAATTGGAATGAAATATTCTTTCATTTGTTTAGGAAGATTAGGTTTAGGATTATTAATTTCTAACATTTGATTTTGATCCATTATATATTTTTGTGATTTTCTTAATTGATGTAGGAGTCTTTCAATTTCAGGGTTTGGTTTTATCAAATCAAAATTTAAAGATCTCCTACCATGCGTATATCATTTAATTTTTTTTAAATACTAATTCACCGATGGGGGTTAATAATTAAATGATTCAATTTTACGATACTTCCTTTAGTCAGCCAGCTAGGAGGTGGGATTATGGGAGGCTCTCCTTACTTTCGCAAGGTCCTAATTAAATAACGATAAATCCACTTAGGCGTTAGCCTTTTAACCTCTAGCCTAGACACTGATCTTTAGTTGTACCATCAAATCTAATCGTTTAATTGTTCACTCCCAATTATGTAAATGAAAATTTTAAAGGAATTAAGATTTATATTTTTGCAATCTAAAGTCCCTTAGAATCGTGAAGAAAGCAGAGAAGAAATAAACTAAGTAACGATCAAAGGAAAGCAATGATATTAAACTAACAACATAATACTTAATATGAAATAAAGCAACATAAGATGAGATTTAATAAAGAAAAATTCAGATCATTAAGGAAAAACAATTCAAAATTTCATGCCTCCTCGGCAACAACACCAAAAATTTGATGTGTACCAAGTGCTTATCGTTAAGAGCATTATGATCATCAATTCAATTAAAATTAACTGAAATACATTAAAACTACCACTATGCGGGCGATAGTATAGAATAACGGTGAATTGGGTCGAATCCACAGAGAGACTATATAATTTTAAATTATTTTAAGCAGAAATGAAAGAGAAGAGTGAGAGAGGGTATAGAGAATAGAGAGAAAGTAGACAAAGAGAGGAGAAAACAGAGGTAGAGAAAGGAGAGGAGAAATTGCAATTGACAACAACTGAATTAAATCTAAAATATGAAAGCAATTAAAATATTACAGAAGCAAAATTTAATCTACGAAAGCAGGAATTAAAATTGCATTAAACTTAATTTAAAAATTACAAAACATAAAGCAGTAAATCTAATCAAAAAAATTATAAATCTAAAATTAACAACTACAATGTGGCGCCCCGTCCAGAGCGTCACAACCTTACTGTAAGATCTATCAATTGGTAAACGTGATCAGGATTGTTGCCCTGTCACACAGTGGAATTCTTGACTCCTTAGGAGTAGAGGCCCTCATATGCATATTTGATTTCTCATTATAGGGCATTACACATATACTTGGTCGTTTCATATCACATAATTCGTACATATTTATGGTATAACAATTAGTACTTTATTCATTCATCATAGAATTTCCACACTTGCATTCAGCATCTCAATTTGTGACATCAAATATGTAACATTAACATACAACATAATTCCATCAGATATTCACTCATCCATTCATCAAACATTCATTCATTCACTGCGTAGCCATGTTTAATATCACAAGAGTCATTATTTGTGAAATCTTCCCTGTGCTCTTTCGCCTCGTCATCTATTTCACCTGTCTTTGGGTTTGGAAAACAAAACAAAATATTAATTAAAACTCAATAAGCAAGCTATAGGTTTTAGGCAATTTATTTTGAATGCAACCTTTGCATAAAAGCATTTCCTTTCATTTTAATAGAAGACACTTCTCAAGTGATCAACTATCAATAGGACGGAAACCTTTTTCATTGAAACATCATGAGCAATGCAATGTAGTGCATCATTTCAAAACATGAAATCATTAGACGGAAGCTAGCTAGGCAACCATCCGGCTCATTCCTCTCTCCCACTCAGGGAGGCGCCGCCGGCCCTCGGCCCTCTTCTTAGCGACTTGGCCACACCCAAGGGGGACTACCGTTCGCTTAGTACCTTCAAGGTGGACCTCATGCTTGTGCACATGAACTTTTCATAAACAAGATATTTTCCATGACATGCTAGCATGATTTTCCTTTCCCAAATTCATGTATCGTCATTTGTCAAGAATACTTGAGAAAGCATTGTAGAAATTAGTTAGAGAAATATTATTTCATTATAAAATGAGATAAAGGAATGACCATCCTTAAATAAATTAATAAGAATTTAAATCATACCTTTGCATATCCAAAAAATGAAAGTATTTAAAAAATTACTTTCTTACCTTGCTTGCCTTGATCTTTACTCAATCTTTTCTTTGCCTTTACCTATACATAAGAATTACATTGCATTCATAAAATTTCCATTTTCATGCGCACATATAGTTTTCCAATCCACAATTTATGTTATACATTGATCAACTTGCATAGTAATCATTCATCCATATGGATTGCACTTGCTATTTATCATTCATGTCATAATCATCTCTGGACACTCCTTGCGTGTTTGCCTCCTTGTTCACATAAAATTCCAAAATTTAGGTCTTTATTCCCCATTCATTTTGGCCATCCAAAGTACATATATTTTAGGATATTTTACCCTCTAAATCATCCATAAACTCATTAGCATAATTCATGTTTCATACATATCATAAAAAACATGAAAATCAGATTATATACGTAACCCTAAGTTCCATCCTTTCTAAAATCCACCTATAATAGGTTAAACCCTCATAATCACTTATGATACTTATTTTTATCCCATTATAAGTTAAATTCTATCCCAGAAATCTGGAATTTAACATTTATTTTGATTTATTCCTCAATCTTTCCATAATGCAGAAATCAGATAGGCTGATCTCTCTAATTTTTGAACCATAATCAAATCAAGGAATTTAAATCTGAAATTTTTATCATACTTTAATAAATATATTAATTAACCAAAATAAATATTTCCATCACAACACCTTGTATAAAAAATATTAAAAATCTTTTTTTGCGGCTGATCTTGACACCTGTGCAACCCTGTTCAGGTTAATTGTCTTGGATTTTTAATTTACATCCTTCTTCCCCTTTTGAGCTGAAAATTTCATCGTTACTTAATCACCCTATCATGAGTTCTCGAAACAATTTTCATACTAAAAGTCATCCATTTACTATTTCGTTCATATTTTAGATATCTGTCTCATTTCTTCTAGGTTTTGCTCCCATATTTGCATCTAATTTCAATAGGGGTAGAGAATTTAGATTTTCATGAATCAAAATTCAAGTTAAACTTACTTGGATTGAATCAAACTTCTCCTAACTTGAATCCTTCTCTTTTTATTTCTCCTCCTCCTCCTCTTTTCTTCCTCCTTTTTCTTTTCCCTTGCTGGGATTTGAATATACTTGGGTGTTCTTGGATTGGAAATTTCTCTCTTGATTCCTCCTCCAAAGTGAAACGTCCCTTGTGCTTGCTCCTTGGTGATTTTTTCCTTTTTAATTTTTACTCCAAGTGAAATGTCCCATGCTCATGCCCCCTTGCTGATTTTTTTGCTGGATTGTGGGGCCCACTTGCCATGTCATTTGGGTAATTCATGGCTTAATTGACATGGCTCAACAAGCTCCATGTAAAATCCATATTTATCTCTTAAAAATCTAAGAAAATCACTTCATTAAATGGAATAGATGGAGCTCCTCCCTTGGCCATCCACATGGCTTGGTTTTTGGCATTTAGTGCCAACAAAATCTCCTCGATTATAGCTCCCTTAATGACCCCATGTGCTTAAGTGATTATGTATTTAGAAAAATCACAAAATCCCATTTATCCCCTCCTTGGACGTCCCATGCTCGCCACCATTGCAACCCTCTAAATGCATTGTTTTAATGTATAAGAATTATCTTAGATTTTATCATTTTAGATAATTAAGAAAAATCAAGAAAAATCCCATAGTTGACTTGTCACATGATTAAGATCTCAAATCTCATGATTACTTGCACAAAAGTCAAATTATTTTGTCCTTTTGTGACAATACATGTTTTTATGGTAATTAGCCTATTCCATTCCACTCATAATATTAAGCAAGTCATTTTAACCTTTCATTTCAAATTTCATCTTAAAACGACGTTTCCATCTCAAATTATAGCCATTTGAAGTTCATCCTTGGATTAAGATAAAATTAAATAATTATCTCCATAATCTCATCACATTTGCCCAATCCAATCCATCCATAAGATTGAGCACAAAATTTTGTGCCTATCTCTCAATTTTCACCTCAATCCGCCTTACCGGCATCAAGTTATGAATTTCCTAATATATCCCAACTTAATTCCATAATTACCCATCTCTTTTCCATTAACTAAATCATGATAATTAAGATAATTACTCATGATGTATTATCCATTCATGATCCCTAACAAGCCACTTGACCATAGCAATTTGTTCCAACCTCTGTTTTTAATCAAATTCTTAATTGCAAAATATTATAATGAAAATCATTCATAAGTGAATCAAATCTCACATAAATCACAAATAATAATGTACGGTGCACCAGTACAAAGAACAGGCAGGTTGCAGAGCACGGTTGAGATGACCGGGGCCCACTATACATAAGGCCAAGTCGCTGAGGGATGACAGGAGTGCCGCGGCGCCCTCCTTGAGATGGGAGCAGGATAAATAAACAGCCGCCTGGCTAGCGTGTTGTTAAAGATTCTCTTCCAGAAGGTAGCATGATCACTTACTAAGTGTCACTACTGGATGGGGACAAATTTGTTTGCATACGTTTTGCTTTTCAAAAGCCCAAAGATTGGGATATAAAAGCATTTATATGAAAAAATTATCCTAAATTGGATTTTTATGAGCCATTATGTATAAGTTACCCTAAAAGCAGGGTGTTTTACACAAAATGTGTACATATTAAGAATAAAAAGAAATGGTTTCTATGCAAAAGTTTTCATGAAAAGGATTTATGACTTGTTTGCTATAAACAAGCCTCAAGATGGGGATTATGAAAAAAGGTTTATGTTGGAAAATATTTTTGTACATAAGAATGTCCATTTCCAAAAGGTTTATGTGAGAAAAATTGTTGGACATGAGAATGTCCATTTCCTAAAGGGATTTATGTTGGAACATGTGTGGACATAAAAATGTCCGTTTTTAAAAGAGTTTAAGGGATAAAAGTATTTATGGACATATGAATGTCCATTGCCAAAAAGGCTTACGTGAAATATATTTTGGACATAAAAATGTCCATTACCAAAGTGTTTATGTAAATAAATGTTTTAGGACGTGTAAACGTCCGTTTTCAATAAGATTTACGTGAATAAATGTTTTAGGACGTATAAACATCCGTTTCCAACAAGGTTTACGTGGAAAAATATTTTAAGACTTATAAACATCCAGTGCCAAAATGATTTATGTGGAAAAACATCTTTTTGTAAACATGAGAATGTCCATTGACAAATATGGTTTATGTCAAGATCTTTTGGGACATAAAATGTCCCCTGGTCAAAATGATTTATGAGAAAAATATTTTAAGAAATGATTTTCAAGGAAGTCTTGCCCTAAAAGATCAAATACTTGCTTACTGAGTTGCCACTCACATTTTGTTTTTCCAAACCTTAGACAGGTACCGGGAAAACTCAAGGGGTCAATGGACTTAAGCAACGAAGGAAGGTACGAAGTAGTACCCAGGTGGGCTAAAAGGATTAGCCATGGTGAGTAGAATGCTATGAATGGAAGTTTTCAGGTATGTTGATGTATATGTGAACTTATTTAAAGTTCTGAGTTCTAGGTGAACTAATGATTGAATAGATGTATGTATGAAATGGAAATGCCATGATTAGGTCAAGAGGGCCTATGATGTATAACAGCATGTTGAAATGGTTTAAAGGATATGTACAAGTGTACCATTGTTTATGTTATAAATGCAATAATGATGAATGAAGAAATGAAAAAAAATTTGGACGAGTTCCAATTAAAATCCCGCCGCATGATCAGGACAACAATCCTAATTCACATTTACTAATCTATAAGGTCTTGAGGTAAGGAATTGACGTCTCGGTTTGGGGCACCACAATTTATTTGTGAGATAATTGCAGGGATTTTTGCATTTTTAGTAATTCATAAAATACCCTACAATTTACCTCCTTTTGACACCTCAATTTCGTCTTTATTCATTTGATTATTTTACTCATTTTTAACATAAATGTTAATCACTTTTTAGGATAAAAAGTCAAAAGTGTTGATCCCAATTTCGTGCAGACCTAATCCCATCATCACTTGCATGATCCAATCCATTCATAACTTGATCTCATAATTTTAACCGTCCATTTAAAATTTCATCTCAATCCGATCTTTCTAGCTCAAGTTATGATCGTTTTAAATTTTGGACGGTGATGATCAATTATCATCAAAATTTTCAAAATCTAATATTCTTATGTGCTTCTTCGTCAATTTTCATCTTAATTCACCTTAAGTCCATCAAGTTATGAATTTTCCAATATTTTCCAACTTGGCTCTATAATTAGCTTCCGAATCTCCATTAATCACATTATGAAATTTAACTGATTTTTTCATGGCACACTAATGTTTGTCCATCCTTATTATGTTATTTCAATCATATTAATCCACATTGACTTAAATTGATAAATTTAAACAGTGTTCATAACCATTGACCTAATTGCAACAAGTCATAAAAATGACAAATAATTCATTTATAAATAAATCAATCATACATAAATCATTCAAATGCATATACATGATTCCTACTTGGGTTAGGGTTTCACAGATATGCCCAACTTGATCACAAACATAACATTTCATAATGTTTACCTTGCTCGTTCCACAGTCTCTGGCTCTATGTCCCATCTGCCCACATTTAAAACACTTATTTGACCCTTTCAAACATTCACCCATATGACGTCTTTGACATTTTCTGCAAATGGGCTGATTTTTCTTCCTTAGCATCCCCTTTCCTCTCCTCATGCCTCCCTTCCTAATTCTTTCCCTTCCCATTTCTATTTCTTTTATGCCCAGGCCAAACGTCCTTGACCCTTGCCTCATCTCTTGCGTTCTTAGTGCTTCGACTTCTAAAGCTCTTACCCTTTCTAAACTTGAAGCATAGTCTTTAATTAAAAGAGGGGCTAAGATTTCTCTGAGATATGACCTTAATCCTTGTTGGAACCATTGCGTCTTATTTCCAATCACATTCGCTATCCAGGGCACATACCTCATACATGCATTGAATTTGGTGGCATATTCGTTAACAGACATTCTCCCTTGATACAAATTTTCAAACTCAACCACCTTTTGACCTTGTAGTCCAACCGGGAGATATTCTTTATTGAATTCTTCAACAAAAGTTTGTCATGTTACGTCTTCTGGGTGTAACATGGTAATCAGCATAGTCCCCTACCATTCGTATGCATCTTTTACTAAGAGATGGGTGGTGCATAATACCTTCTGCCAATCATTACATGGAGATATCCTAAACAACTTTTGAATTTCTGTCATCCACTGTTCAGCCTGTACGGGATCGGGTTCTCCAGTAAATTTGGGAGGTCGTTGAGCAAGGAATGCATTTATTGCTCGTCAAACGGCCTCCATCAACTGCTCTTCATCAACTGTAGACTGTTGGAAACAATGTTTAAAACAATAAAAATTGACCAAATCTTGAGTTTCGATGATTAACAAGAACTAATTTGAGTATATAAAAGGTACTAATGGGTTTGATAAATGTTTAAGGAAAGCAAAGAGGTCAAGTCGATCTTCAAGTCGACTTGGACTTCGACTTGGGTGAAGTCGATCCCAAAGTCGACTCAAATATCGACTTAAGAATGAATCCCAAAAGCGCAACAGGTGAAGTCGCAGGTCAAGTCGACTCCACTTGCGACTTGGGAAGTCAAGTCGCAGACGAAGTCGACTCCAGCATCGACTTCAAACAAAAGAAAATGTCCAGGGTTGATTTTGGGGGCACGAAGCTGCCCAAGTCGCAAACGAAGTCGACTCCAGGTGCGACTTGGGTCAAGTCGCAGACAAGGTCGACTCCAACTTCGACTTGAGGATTTTAGACTTGAAGATTGAAGTTTCAAGTTTATTCCAAGGATCATACTGAACTTTTTCAAACCCAAATGAAATGAAAAGTTCATTCACAAAGAAACAAATTAAGATTCTTGAAGATCAAAGCTAAGATTCATATTCAATGTTCAAATCAAGTCTATCAAGCCAAGGCAAATGTTCAAGCTTATTCAAATAAGGCAAACACCCAAGTTATGGAGACCAAGTGAGTCCAAGACTAAGCGAGGAACAAGCATATATCATGCAAGGACTCTAACAGCTCAAAAGCTTTGCAAGGATCAAGCCGAATCTTGAAGAACAAAGCAGCTTCAGCAAAACCCGAGCCAAGTCGCAGGCTAAGTCGACTTCAGATTCGACTTGAGTCGAAGTCTGAAACCAAGTCGACTAAAACTCAGACTTGGGAAATTGGAGGAACTGGAGTCGCAGACGAAGTCGACTCCAGATGCGACTTGGGTTACCAAGTCGCAAGCCAAGTCGACTCCATCTTCGACTTGGGTATAACGGTCAAATTTTCGAACGTTGAAGTTCATTTATTGCACGCCAACTACTTCTACAACGTTCATATTTTCCTCAATCTATAAAAGGACATTCAAATGAACGTGAGAAAGGCAAGAGACACTACTCTAAAGATCAAAGAAAGAAAAGAAGTGCAAGAAAGACTTTCAAATATCTTTTCTCCATATTTGAGTGTTTCAAAGGAAGAAAGAGCTTCAAACTGCAAGTTGCTTCAACAATCATCATTCAAGCTATTTCTGATTTCTTCCTCGAGCTCAAAACTGCCTACACAAATCTGTAAAGTGTAGTTTTTATTCATTTCTTTATTTGGTTGTATAAATCTTGATTTAGCTTGAGTAGCTAAGATCAAGTGTATGCAAAGTAGGGTGTGATTGGAGTGAGACTCATCACCTACTTGTGCAAGTGAATATATATGCCCCCTAGAGCTTTGAATCTAGAAGAGAGCAAGTGGCTCTAGTTGTGTATGCCCCCTAGAGCTTTGAATCTAGAAGAGAGCGGTGACTCTAAGTGTATTCTTGGAATACATAGTGGAACCCAAGTCACAACGGAGTGTGAGCTTGGAAGAGTGGAGTAGGGAAGGTTTGCCCGAACCACTATAAATCTTGTGTTCTACTTATTTTTACTGCTTTATCTTATTTGCTCTCCATTCGCTTAAAAAGGGGATTAACTTTTTCAAGGGGTTAAGATTTTTAAGTTTACAGAAGAAATTTTAAAGAACCCAATTCACCCCTCCCCTCTTGGGTTAGGCCATCAACTCGGGACCAACAAGTGGTATCAGAGCAGGTCTTTGAGTTTATCAAAGAGATCTTATTGAAATGGCATCCCAATCTACTTCCGTTCCCGCATTTGCTGAAGGCCAATCCTTTACAAGGCCACCATTGTTTGATGGGAACAATTTTGGATATTGGAAGCTTCGTATGAAGCAACTCATCATGGCTACCGATATGGACTCTTGGATTGCTATCCAAGATGGAGTAATACTGCCTACCGATGAACGAGCTTCCAAATGGACCGATGAGGAAGTAAGAATAGTGAAGAGCAATGCCAAAGCTATGAACTCCTTATTTTGTGCTCTCACTGCTTCCGAGTATGATAGAGTATCCTCTTGCTTAACCGCCAAAGAGATATGGGATACACTAATCTCTATCTACGAAGGAACTTCTCAAGTCCAAGGGACGAGAAGGAATATTTTGATTGGAGAACTAGAGAACTTTAGAATGCTAGAAACAGAAAATATTTCTGAAATGTTTGCTAGATTCTCTAAGATTACAAATGCTTTAAAAGGTCTTGGAAAAGCAATATCTGAATCTGAGCAGGTCATGAAGATTTCAAGATCTATTAATTAGTAAACGTGATCAGGATTGTTACCCTGTCACATGGCGGAATTCTTGACTCCTTAGGAGTCGAGGCCCTCATATGTATATTTGATTTCTCATCATAGGGCATTACACATATACTTGGTTGTTTCATATCACATAATTCATACATATTTATGGTATAACAATTAGTACTTTATTCATTCATCATAGAATTTCCACGCTTGCACTCAACATCTCAATTTGTGACATCAAATATGTAACATTAACATACAACATAATTCCATCAGATATTCACTCATCCATTCATCAAACATTCATTCATTCACTGCGTAGCCATGTTTAATATCACAAGAGTCATTATTTGTGAAATCTTCCCTATGCTCTTTCGCCTCGTCATCTCTTTCACCTGTCTTTGAGTCTGAAAAACAAAACAAAACATGAGTCGAAACTCAATAAGCAAGCTATAGTTTTTAGGAAATTTATTTTGAACGCAACCTTTGCAAAAAGCATTTCCTTTCATTTTAATAGAAGACACTTATCAAGTGATCAATTATCAATAGGACGGAAACCTTTTTCATTGAAACATAATGAGCAATGCAATGCAGTGCATCATTTCAAAACATGACATCATTGGAGGGAAGCTAGCTAGGCAACCATCCGGCTCATTCCTCTCTCCTACTCAGGGAGGTGCCGCCGGCCCTCAGCCCTCTTCTTTGCTACTTGGCCACACCCAAGGGGGACTACTGGTCTGCTTACTACCTTCAAAGTGGACCTCATGCTTGTGCACATGAACTTTTCATAAACATGATATTTTCCATGACATGCTAGCACGATTTTCCTTTCACAAATTCATGTATCATCATTTGTCAAGAATACTTGAGAAACCATTATAGAAATTAGTTAGAGAAATATCATTTCATTGCAAAACGAGATAAAGGAATGACCATCCTTAAACAAATTAGTAAGAATTTAAATCATACCTTTGCATATCCAAAAACAAGAAGTATTTAAAAAATTTCTTGCTTACCTTGCTTGCCTTGATCTTTACTCAATCTTTTCTTTGCCTTTAATTATACATAAGAATGACATTTCATTCATAACATTTTCATTTTCTTGCACACATATAATTTTCCAACCCACAATTTATGTTATACATAGATCAACTTGCATAGTAATCATTCATCCATATGGATTGCACTTGCCATTTATCATGTTGTATTTGATGAATTTAACCAAACTCCGAGAAAGGAGAATGAACTAAGTGATGCAGATGAGACGAAAGGCAAAGAACAACCAAAGGAACTCGAGCTCAAGCCAGAAAATCCAGAGGAGGAAGAGGTAAGTGAAAGTAATGACTCTTACAAACCTCCAACTGATTTAAAATTTAAAAATGCCCATCCAATTGAACAAGTTATTGGAAACATATATGAAGGAGTAAAAACTAGAAGATCAAAACAAAACGTTTATGGCCAATATGCGTTTGTATCGAAAATTGAACCAAACACCATTGAACAAGCTCTTAATGATGAAAATTGGGTTATTTCAATGCAAGAAGAGCTAAATCAATTCGAAAGAAACAATGTATGGCATTTAGTTCCTAGACCAAACAATCATACAGTCATTGGTACAAAATGGGTATTTAGGAACAAATTAGACGAAAGCGGTCTTGTAATTAGAAACAAGGCAAGGTTAGTAGCCAAAGGGTATTCCCAAGAAGAAGGAATTGATTTTGAAGAATCATATGCACCCGTGGCTAGATTAGAAGCCATACGCATCCTACTAGCATTTGCTTCTCATATGAACTTCAAATTGTTTCAAATGGATGTAAAAAGCGCATTTTTGAATGGTTATTTGAATGAAGAAGTATATGTTGAACAACCCCCTGGTTTTGAAGAAAAGGATCAATCAAAGTATGTTTATAAATTAACCAAAGCGTTATATGGACTAAAACAAGCACCAAGAGCTTGGTACGAAAGGTTAAATAGTTTCTTGATTGATCATGAGTTTCAAAGAGGGAAAGTAGACACTACTTTGTTCATTAAGTACAAAAATAAAAATATTTTGATTGCACAAATTTATGTGGATGACATAATATTTGGTGCTACTGACGAAAAACTTTGTCAAGAGTTTTCTAAGATAATGCAGAGCGAATTCGAAATGAGCATGATGGGAGAATTAAATTTCTTCCTTGGACTGCAAATCAAGCAACAAAGTGAAGGAATATTTTTGAACCAGTCCAAGTATGTCAAAGAAATGCTCAAGAGATTCGGAATGCAGAATAGCAAAGGGGCAAACACTCCAATGAGCTCTACAATCAAGATCGACACGGACGAAAACGGTAAAAGTATCGATCAAAAGCTCTATAGAAGCATGATTGGATCCTTGTTATATTTAACTGCTTCTAGACCCGATATCTTATTTAGTGTTTGTATGTGCTCTAGATTTCAAGCATGTCCCAAAGAATCACACCTACTTGCTGTAAAAAGAATTTTTAAATATTTGATAAAAACTATAAACCTTGGACTATGGTATCCAAAGGGGTCAACCTTTGATCTAATCGGCTATTCGGATGCAGACTTTGCCGGATATAAAGTAGATAGAAAAAGTACCAGTGGAACTTGTCAATTTCTTGGACATATGCTAGTTTCATGGCATTCAAGAAAACAAACAAGTGTTGCACTATCTACTGCGGAAGCCGAGTACATAGCCGCCGGTAGTTGTTGTGCCCAACTACTTTGGATGAAACAACAGTTGAAAGACTATGGTATTGATTATGTTGATATTCCTATTAGATGTGATAATACAAGTGCAATTTGTTTGACTAAAAATCCAGTCTTGCATTCTAGAACCAAACATATTGATGTAAGACATCACTTTATTCGTGAGCATGTTGAGAATCATGATGTATGCCTAGAATATGTAAAAACAGAAGACCAAATTGCTGATATCTTTACCAAACCATTAGCCAAAGAATCATTTTATAAAATTAGGAATGATATGGGGATGATAGAGCTAAATTAGGAAAAATAAAACAAGAAACCAAAATTTGAAAAGGCAAAACTGATGGGTCAAGTCGACTCCATGGGAGCCAAGTCGACTCGGCCAAGTCGACTTGGGAAAGTGAAGTCGACTCCGCTTCAGGAGCGAAGTCGACTCCACAGGAGCGAAGTCGACTCCGCTTCAATAACGAAGTCGACTCCGAGGGGCCGAAGTCGACTTCGCCTAGGGCAAGTCGACTCCGCGAGCGCGACCGTCCGACTTCCGCATCTCTTCTCTTCTTCCCTTTCTCTCTTCTTCTCTCTCATTTTCCCGCGCCTTCTCCTCTCTGTTTTTCCCCTCCGGCGACAAAATCCTCTCTGTTTTTTCCCTTTTCTCTCTGACAACCTCCATTTCCGGCAACTCCTCTCTCCTCCGGCGACCCTCTCCGTCTCTCTCTCTCTCTTGTTCTCTCCCAACTCTCTCAGCTCTCTCTCTCAAAGTTCTTTCAAATCTCCATTTTCTTTTTCTCTCACAGATTCCAAACTCCAATTTCAATGGCTCCAAAAGCTAAAACTCCTAAACTAGCAGTCAAAAAGCCAAGCCAACGGCCAGTGCCTAGGCCATCCCAATCTTCCACAGAGGAAGATATTCCTAGAAGAGCAAGGACTCCATCCAAACGAGTTAGAGAGGAACCATCAACCTCGACGGGTAGACGGGTTCGATTCCAGACAACAACCCAGTCAACTGATAGAGCCCCACGATCAGAAAGCCAACCTGAAAGCTCGTATTCTTCAAGGATTCCTATCAAGAAGGGGCAAGTTCTAAAAATGCCCACTACTTATTTCAGGACAGAGCTACAGCATAGTCGCTTCTACAGAAACTTCTATGAACGAAAGGTATTCATTCCTAAGATCATAGATTTCAAGTTCCTCAACGACTATGAGTTCGACATAGAAGAGTTGTTGGATTTCCAAGGATGGATACAACTATTCAAATCCGATGAACGGATCTATCCTGATCTCACAAGACAGTTTTATTATTTATGGGACAACACCAAGTTTTGCACTTATGTCAAAGGCACTGAAATAAATTTTGGGAGTAACAACTATCCAGATCAAGATGAAGCCTTGAGAAGAATTGGAAATATTCTTCAAGTACCTTTTGATGAAGAGAGGCTTCCCAAGGATCTGACTATGGACAAGATCTACAATGAGTTAACCAAAAGCAACAAGTACCATGCAGGCACCAAATTCCTACATTACATGGATCTTTCTCCCAGACTCAGGGTTATCCGTCTATTGATCGCCCACTGTATTTTGCCAAAAGGAGGCGGAAGGAATCAATTGAATCCACAAGAAGCAATGATCTTGTGGAAATTAGTGAACAAAGTCAAGATCAGTCTTCCCAGACTATTCCTAGAAGCCTTAGCATCCAGGAAAGACAATCCGAGAGGCGTGTTACCTTATGGATCTTGGATCACCAAGATTTTTGAGCGGGTTGAGCTCGACATTGATGGGGAACCATTTGAAGTCCCCAAGACGACCAACGCTATCAACAAGGCTTTGCTCCAACGCATGAAAATCAATTTGGAGCAGTTTAGGGATGATCGCATCCGAGAGAAGCTTGGCGAGCCAGTCCGAGAACAAGAGGACAATGCACAAGCTGAGGGGGAGCAAGCTCCCGAGGCATCGCCTGAACGGCCTGCATCTCCTCTATCACACGGATCACATTCTCCTCAAGGATCCGTTGCACCCGAACGCGTGCCGCCTACTTCAGATCAAATGGCTGCACTTCAAAACCTCAAAAACGAGATCTTGGAAGCTATGGGTCAGCAAGAAGATAGGATGACTAGCCTCGTGACCGGTGTGCTGAATGCTATCACTGATATGCATTCCCGACAAGATCACATGGATCGGGAACTGCGTACCATCAAATATCACCTCGCCTCCGGACGTCACAAGAAGAGGCCTATGCCCGAACTCGATCCATACGAATCGGGTTCAGTTCATAAAGCAGCATCTCCAGATCATGATATCTCCATCTACTCATCTGCCCAAAATCGTCCCATCAAACCAATCTTATATCCGATCTCTCAATTTCAATTCACAAAATCATTAAAAGTTGATCGATTTTTGATAGTTTGACAAAAAGGGGGAGATAGAATAGGTGAATCGAGTAAAACTTTCTTTTGGGTTGGGTAGTTTTGTATCTAGGTTTCATTTTTGTTTTGTGTTGCATGAAACTTGATACATATATATGCTATTGATGAATGTTATGTTTGCTTAATATGATTTGCTTGAAATCCAATATGCCAAAATGATATAATAGTTGAAATTTCAAAAAGCTCTGACCTATATGACAAATGCTCTGTTTTTCAAAAAGACATATGAACATGATTAATGCTTGAAAGGTATCAACTCAAATGAAGTTTTGTCAATCATCAAAAAGGGGGAGATTGTTGGAAACAATGTTTAAAACAATAAAAATTGACCAAATCTTGAGTTTCGATGATTAACAAGAACTAATTTGAGTATATAAAAGGTACTAATGGGTTTGATAAATGTTTAAGGAAAGCAAAGAGGTCAAGTCGATCTTCAAGTCGACTTGGACTTCGACTTGGGTGAAGTCGATCCCAAAGTCGACTCAAATATCGACTTAAGAATGAATCCCAAAAGCGCAACAGGTGAAGTCGCAGGTCAAGTCGACTCCACTTGCGACTTGGGAAGTCAAGTCGCAGACGAAGTCGACTCCAGCATCGACTTCAAACAAAAGAAAATGTCCAGGGTTGATTTTGGGGGCACGAAGCTGCCCAAGTCGCAAACGAAGTCGACTCCAGGTGCGACTTGGGTCAAGTCGCAGACAAGGTCGACTCCAACTTCGACTTGAGGATTTTAGACTTGAAGATTGAAGTTTCAAGTTTATTCCAAGGATCATACTGAACTTTTTCAAACCCAAATGAAATGAAAAGTTCATTCACAAAGAAACAAATTAAGATTCTTGAAGATCAAAGCTAAGATTCATATTCAATGTTCAAATCAAGTCTATCAAGCCAAGGCAAATGTTCAAGCTTATTCAAATAAGGCAAACACCCAAGTTATGGAGACCAAGTGAGTCCAAGACTAAGCGAGGAACAAGCATATATCATGCAAGGACTCTAACAGCTCAAAAGCTTTGCAAGGATCAAGCCGAATCTTGAAGAACAAAGCAGCTTCAGCAAAACCCGAGCCAAGTCGCAGGCTAAGTCGACTTCAGATTCGACTTGAGTCGAAGTCTGAAACCAAGTCGACTAAAACTCAGACTTGGGAAATTGGAGGAACTGGAGTCGCAGACGAAGTCGACTCCAGATGCGACTTGGGTTACCAAGTCGCAAGCCAAGTCGACTCCATCTTCGACTTGGGTATAACGGTCAAATTTTCGAACGTTGAAGTTCATTTATTGCACGCCAACTACTTCTACAACGTTCATATTTTCCTCAATCTATAAAAGGACATTCAAATGAACGTGAGAAAGGCAAGAGACACTACTCTAAAGATCAAAGAAAGAAAAGAAGTGCAAGAAAGACTTTCAAATATCTTTTCTCCATATTTGAGTGTTTCAAAGGAAGAAAGAGCTTCAAACTGCAAGTTGCTTCAACAATCATCATTCAAGCTATTTCTGATTTCTTCCTCGAGCTCAAAACTGCCTACACAAATCTGTAAAGTGTATTTTTTATTCATTTCTTTATTTGGTTGTATAAATCTTGATTTAGCTTGAGTAGCTAAGATCAAGTGTATGCAAAGTAGGGTGTGATTGGAGTGAGACTCATCACCTACTTGTGCAAGTGAATATATATGCCCCCTAGAGCTTTGAATCTAGAAGAGAGCAAGTGGCTCTAGTTGTGTATGCCCCCTAGAGCTTTGAATCTAGAAGAGAGCGGTGACTCTAAGTGTATTCTTGGAATACATAGTGGAACCCAAGTCACAACGGAGTGTGAGCTTGGAAGAGTGGAGTAGGGAAGGTTTGCCCGAACCACTATAAATCTTGTGTTCTACTTATTTTTACTGCTTTATCTTATTTGCTCTCCATTCGCTTAAAAAGGGGATTAACTTTTTCAAGGGGTTAAGATTTTTAAGTTTACAGAAGAAATTTTAAAGAACCCAATTCACCCCTCCCCTCTTGGGTTAGGCCATCAACTCGGGACCAACATAGACATCGTCGGGGGTGTCGGGTCAGTTGTCAGACTAGGCCCTTCTTTGTCAGCACCACCTAACTGTGCCTGTTGAGTCCTTTCCCATAAGCATTGAATATTATCAACAGCTTGGGTTGCCTAGTTTTGAGTTCACTGCGGTAGCTACTCTCTCCTCTATCAATCTAGCCTGCCTTGATTCAAGCCCTTCTTCTTCATTCCTTTCTGGGTTTTCACCTTCTTGTCATTGTCGAGTCCTTTGATTTTGCCCTTGCAATCCCGGTCTGCCTCGTTTTGGTCTACTAGTTTCTCCAATTTCATGCTGGTTAAGGAATTCGTCTATGGTAACTTCCTTTCCCTTATTTTGTTTTGCTCCTGATCTTGTGTTCACCATTGTGCTTTTCTGCTTATAAAAAGTACAACTTTCATTTATGATTAGGGTTAGATCATACCATGTTTGCACCTCATCATTATATAATTTAAGTTAATTACATTCAAAACACATAGTGCCAACATATTGCATTTCATCAATTATCAACATAACGTTCATATTTATCCATTCATTTCAAGAGTTTAGATTACCTGGAGCATAGTAATATTTTCATAACTATTTACTTTATTCACATTATCAACATTGCATCAAAATTTCATCACATAAAACATAGCACACATATTTACAACAATGTACAAACATATACACAATCCAAAAAGTCATCACAAGTTCCATACATCCTTTCCATTCCAATCACACAAAATCCTTAAGCCTACCGAGTCCCCTCAAGTAATGCCTCTGACTAATCGGAATACGGGTGGGTTCCTTGGTCATAGTGCTAGTGTCGGACCCTATAGGAACATTCTCCTGCTCACCATTGTTACCGTTGCCATCATCCCCATCTTCAAATGGTTCGAGGAACTTTATTGGATCCCAATCATCATTCTCATTATAACTAACATTATCATCCATTCGGACGGGCTCACCATCCCTTCATGTGATGTGAATGACAACTTCACCATAACTTGGGGAAATAGGTGTCTTTATTATCCCTTGGGCACGACGTTGTTCTCGAATGATGGCTACTTCCTTTTCCTTCTGTTGGATTCTCTCCCAGCTCATTCCATGATGAAACTGAATACATCCATGAGCGAATCTGTACCATGGTCCTAAGTCTGGAGGTATAGGCGCTGGGGTCTGATCCCAGAAGTCCTGAAGATCTTGAGCGTGCATGTAGTCAGTGGGAACTAAAGGATACATGGGTAGATCAAAACATGGTGCGGAGGGACCTTTTGCTCTAAAGACTTAGCTTGTGGACTCTTCTAACTTCTGCATTTGTGCAGGTAGATTGACATAGTAGCTTTCTTGAGCTTGTGGTAGAGGGTGTCTAGGTTGGAAACTTGGAGGTATAGGTGGAAAATATGCCACATTCTATTGGGACTCCCACCATCTATTCATATTTTCTTCAAACCTTTGCTCATTTCTTCCATTTCCTACCTAAGTTCCTCTGCACTCATCACCTTTTTTCCTTTGTCTGCCATCTACAATTTAGACATAACATGTCAGTTAGAATCAAATAATAATACTGCAAATCATATATCCACACATTTAGCATTATACACTATTTTTATTCTTTTAAAGATATCTTTTCACCTATTTACCAATCCATGATCTGATACCAACCTCTGTGGCCTCCCGTCCTGAGTGTCACAACCTTACTTCAAGATCTATTAATTAGTAAACGTGATCAGGATTGTTACCCTGTCACATGGCGGAATTCTTGACTCCTTAGGAGTCGAGGCCCTCATATGTATATTTGATTTCTCATCATAGGGCATTACACATATACTTGGTTGTTTCATATCACATAATTCATACATATTTATGGTATAACAATTAGTACTTTATTCATTCATCATAGAATTTCCACGCTTGCACTCAACATCTCAATTTGTGACATCAAATATGTAACATTAACATACAACATAATTCCATCAGATATTCACTCATCCATTCATCAAACATTCATTCATTCACTGCGTAGCCATGTTTAATATCACAAGAGTCATTATTTGTGAAATCTTCCCTATGCTCTTTCGCCTCGTCATCTCTTTCACCTGTCTTTGAGTCTGAAAAACAAAACAAAACATGAGTCGAAACTCAATAAGCAAGCTATAGTTTTTAGGAAATTTATTTTGAACGCAACCTTTGCAAAAAGCATTTCCTTTCATTTTAATAGAAGACACTTATCAAGTGATCAATTATCAATAGGACGGAAACCTTTTTCATTGAAACATAATGAGCAATGCAATGCAGTGCATCATTTCAAAACATGACATCATTGGAGGGAAGCTAGCTAGGCAACCATCCGGCTCATTCCTCTCTCCTACTCAGGGAGGTGCCGCCGGCCCTCAGCCCTCTTCTTTGCTACTTGGCCACACCCAAGGGGGACTACTGGTCTGCTTACTACCTTCAAAGTGGACCTCATGCTTGTGCACATGAACTTTTCATAAACATGATATTTTCCATGACATGCTAGCACGATTTTCCTTTCACAAATTCATGTATCATCATTTGTCAAGAATACTTGAGAAACCATTATAGAAATTAGTTAGAGAAATATCATTTCATTGCAAAACGAGATAAAGGAATGACCATCCTTAAACAAATTAGTAAGAATTTAAATCATACCTTTGCATATCCAAAAACAAGAAGTATTTAAAAAATTTCTTGCTTACCTTGCTTGCCTTGATCTTTACTCAATCTTTTCTTTGCCTTTAATTATACATAAGAATGACATTTCATTCATAACATTTTCATTTTCTTGCACACATATAATTTTCCAACCCACAATTTATGTTATACATAGATCAACTTGCATAGTAATCATTCATCCATATGGATTGCACTTGCCATTTATCATTCATGCCATAATCATCTCTGGACACTCCTTACGTGTTTGACTCCTTGTTCACATAAAATTCCAAACTTTGGGTCTTTCTTCCCCATTCATTTTGGTCATCCAAAGTACATATATTTCAGGGTATTTTACCCTCTAAATCATCCATAAAATCATTAGCATAATTCATGTTTCATACATATCACAAAAATATGAAAATCGGGTCATATACGTAACCCTAAGTTCCATCCTTTCTAAAATCCACCTCTAATAGGTTAAACCCTCATAATCACTTATGATACTTGTTTATATCCCATTATAAGTTAAATTCCATCCCAAAAATCTGGAATTTAACATTTATTTTGATTTATTCCTCAATCTGTCCATAATGATGAAATCAGACACTCTGATCTCTCTAATTTTTGAACCATAATCAAATCAAGAAATTTAAATCTGAAATTGCTATTATACCTTAATAAGTATATTAATTAACCAAAATAAATATTTCTAGCACAATATATTAATTATTTATATTTATTTCGGTATTTTTACCTTGCTGGACAGCAGCATCTATTTTCAGATAGTTCAAATCACGATAATTATTAGGTATATTTTTACCTTTCAAAAACAATTTTTATTTTGTTAAAGTTTTACGCATGATTTCTTACACATCGTATAAAATTCTTAACTCAAAATAAATTGTATAAAAATCATCCATTTACTATTTCGTTCATATTTTAGATTTCTGTCTCATTTCTTCTAGGTTTTGCTCCAATATTTGCATCTAATTTCAATAGACATGCAAAAAAATCCTTGATCAATAGTCAATCAAGAGTGTCATTAATAGTTCTTTAGGGGTTCATTATGAATCATATTTATGGCCCATAAATAGGGGTAGATAATTTGGATTTTAATGAATCAAAATTCAAGTTAAACTTACTTAGATTGAATCCAACTGCTCCTAACTTGAATCCTTCTCTTTTTGTTTCTCCTTCTCCTCCTCTTTTCTTCCTCCTTTTTCTTTTCCTTTCTCTTGCTGGGATTTGAATATACTTTGGTGTTCTTGGCTTGGAAATTTCTCCCTTGATTCCTCCTCCAAAGTGGAACGTCCCTTGTGCTTGCTCCTTGGTGATTTTTCCCTTTTTAATTTTTACTCCAAGTGAAACGTCCCATGCTCATGCACCCTTGCCAATTTTTTTTCTGGATTTTGGGGCCCACTTTCCATGTCATTTGGGTAATTCATGGCTTAATTGACATGGCTCGACAAGCTCCATGTAAAATCCATATTTATCTCTTAAAAATCCAAGAAAATCACTTCATTAAATGGAATAGATGGAGCTCCTCCCTTGGCTGTCCACATGGCTTGGTTTTTGGCATTTAGTGCCAACAAAATCTCCTCAATTACAGCTCCCTTAATGACCCCATGTGCTTAAGTGATTATGTATAATATTTGGAAATTTTGAAAAATCACAAAATCCCATTTATCCCCTCCTTGGATGTCCCATGCTTGCCACCATTGCAAGCCACTTAATGCATTGTTTTAATGTATAAGAATTATCTTAGATTTTATCATGTTAGATAATTAATAAAAATCAAGAAAAATCCCATAGTTGACTTATCACATGATTAAGATCTCAAATCTCATGATTACTTGCACATAAGTCAAAATTATTTTGTCCTTTTGTGACAATGCATGTTTTCATGGTAATTAGCCTATTCCATTCCACTCATAATATTAAGCAAGTCATTTTAACCTTTCATTTCAAATTTCATCTTAAAACGATGTTTCCATCCATAAGATTGAGCACAAAAGTTTGTGCCCATCTCTCAATTTTAACCTCAATCCGCCTTACTGGCTTCAAGTTATGAATTTCCTAATATATCCCAACCTAATTCCATAATTACCCTTTTCTTTTCCATTAACTAAATCGTGATAATTAAGATAATTACTCATGACATATTATCCATTCATAATCCCTAACAAGCCACTTGACCATAGCAATTTGTTCCAACCTCTATTTTTAATCAAATTCTTAATTGCAAAATATTATCATGAAAATCATTCATAAATGAATTAAATCTCACATGAATTACAAATTTATTGTAAATGCATGTATACAAGTTCTACTCAGGTTGGGCGTTACATACAAAGCATTAAAGAAAAACTACAATTAAAATAAAATTTATTTACGCCAAATTTTGCTCGAAGACCCCTCTTTTGCGGAGCAATTTAAGCCTTTAGAGCATTACCCACTTGGCAAGGGTCCCACAAGAAGGGGTCCCACTTCAAGGGAGAGGAGTGTTGTGTGTGTTGGGATGTGTGGATGAGCCCTCCTTTTATAAGCTTGTGGGGCACCCTTTGACCAAAGTCGAATCCGATGTGGGATTCCCATCTTGTTGCTTGCCTCTGCACGTTCCTCCTTTGCTTCTTAGGTAACAACACTGGCTTAATTTTTATGGCTAGAAATTGAGGGATCGTGAAGCCGGCTTCCTGCATCGAGTAATTCTCTCCTTGTTGATGCAAATTTTCCACTTCTTCTAGCTCTGAGACTGCATAGATCCTGTGATTAGCTCTTGGATTTTCTTCTATGAAATTTCCCATGGTCAAAAATGACTAGTGCAGAGGACGTGGTGGCCGGACGAAGGTGCAGCGTCCATCAACCTTTCCTCTAACTGAAAAATCTAAGCTTTTATGCTTAGATGGAGGCGAATGAATTTGAGATGTTGCTGCCATGTTTTAATTGAACTTGGCTTTGATTTTTCCTCATGACTTGGAGAAGGAGACGGAAGCTGGTCGATGCTACCCACGTTGACTGCAGAAATAATGGAGCAGTAGCTGGTTAGGGATTTGTTTCTGCCTGTCGAAAACAAAGAAAGGGTGATGCAGACTTTTAAATCAAAATTTTGGGCAGATGGAAATTAGGTTTGACGGACTGCCGAAATCAAGTTTGGATGCTTGAGGCTTGGAGACAATCTGCTTTGCTTAGGAAGTTTGCCCGATTATTGCTAGCTGGATCGGTGAGCTGCCAGTGTTGCCATTTTGGGAAGATTTTGCTGTCTAGAGAAGGAAGGGGATTTGGGCGAAAATGGGAAATGTGGGTTGAAGAAGTGGGCTGCCGGCTGATTCATTCTGGTTGGGATTTTTCGGTGATGCGTTGGAGAACATGGGATTTCAATGGAGAGGAGAAGGGGCTGGCTGAAATAAAGAAGGGACGAGCTGGACGTGTTTGTTTTGGCTGAAATCGATGGAACATGCAGGGGCTGCCTCAACTCACGATGGGTGGAGAAATTTTTTGCTCGGTGTTTTAGAGCTGATTGCCTTTGTGACGAATTTGAAAGGGGCTAGATTCTTCTTTGACCATAGCTTTGGAATGGCTATGCGTTGACTGCAGCTGCTCGATTCCAGCTTTAGAAAATTGGGTTTGAAAGGAGACTGCTGGTTTGGAGGAATTTCGGTGGATGGGTTGAATGGTCGATGCTTGGATGGATTTTAAAATCTATGGCAGCCGTGTGGTTTGGGAGAATGGAAGCTGTCGGATTGATTTTTAGAGGTTTGAAAAGGGGTTGCGGGAGCTCTTCTTCGGTTGCAAACAAGATCAACTCGGTGGGGTTGCAAACGGCTTGCTGAAGCAAAGGAGAAGGATGGACGCCATGGCCGGAGAAGATGGCTGGTCGCGGGCAGGTGGGGAAGGTGGAGGACCAAAATATGGTGCTCCGGCGGTGTACGGTTGCTTGTACTCATGTAGAAAATGAAAACGTGGATTTAAATATTTGATTTCTGACAAAATAATTTTAATAAGCTCATAGAGATTTTTAATTTACTTTTGAGCCCCTTTTTGAATTTATTTTATTAAATTTTATCTTAAAATTTCATAATAGTTTACTTTATACCCATATTTAAAAGTTAGCCCATTTAATCCCTTTTAGCATGTGTAATTATTTTTATAATTTTATATTTTTTTAAAAAAATTGCAAAACGACCCATTTTATAGCAAAATTTAGGATTTTATGGAAAATGTAATTTTCACGAAATTTCACTTAAAACATGTATTTAATTAACATTTTAATATTTAATCGTACGAATTTAATATGAAATTAAATGAAAATTTTTAGAATTATCAAGAAGATTCAAACACAACTTTATAGCCTTTGTCACACAGTTGACTAATGCTCATTAAATTATGTTTGAGTCCTTTAATAAATAGTACATCTTTAATACATGCATTTGAAATACCATAAACATTTCATTTACTTTTTATTATACCTTTCTCATTGTTTTCAAATGCAACAATCCCTTCACTACAAGATTTGATTTTGTAGAATAATTCTCTTTCTCCCGTTATATGTCTTGAGCAGCCATTGTCCATGAACTATATGTTGCTGGCCTTTGCTTTAAGACATACCTGCAAAATAAAATCATGTAGTGTTTATCTCTTTGATACTCATTTTATGGGTCCATTTGGGTTAGTGAGTCATTGGAGTCTACGTTGTTCTACTTTGGAAGGCATAAATCCAATGTTCTTTGGTACCCAAACCAGTTTTGCACCATGATCATATAATTTTTTTATTTTACATCGATAAATTTGTGGCTCATTTTGTTGCAAAAATTACATGCCCCTAGGAGTTTAGGAGTGAAAATCTATGTAGTAGGAGGTTCCCAAGTTGATCTTTTTGTCCAAGTGACGTGATTCATTCTTGGTTTAGGAAAAATGGGCATGGTTTGGTTTTTAACAAGCCTTGGAGCATTTGATTTACTACATTCACCTTTCTCAAATGTAGAATAGCCGAGTCCTCTTTTGTTGTTCTAGGTGGTCATGTTCAACAACATTCTCACACTTTTCCCTAGATTAGAAAACTTTACTAATGATTCATGTGATACCCAGACCCAAGTAGGACTCATATAATTGCATTTAAGGTGTAATTATGATTTATGTGTGAATTGATTGAAGTTTGGATGATTTTCAAGATTTTATGAATTTTGCAAACCCTAATTTACAATTAAGAATGGTGATTAAGACTAATCGCCATAGCCCAAAGTGAGTCAAGATGACTAAAGGGGCTTAATGAGGATTAGGATGTGCTAATGTGGGATGAATATTTATTTTAATTTCCATGATATAATTAATGGAGATTAAAATGAAAATTATGGAATTATGTTGAAAATCATAGAAAATTCATAACTTGATGCCTATAAGGTGAAATGAGATGAAATTTGAAAGGTAAGCTTATGATTTTGGGATCAATCTTATGAGTAGATTGGATTAAGGCACAAGCAATGAGATTAAGGTGATAATTATTTATTTTTATGTATTTTTAATCTCACACTTCAAAGGAAATTTCAAAGGTTCATAACTTGACGTAGAAACGTCGGTTTGAGATGAAATTTGAAACGATGGAATAAAATTATAAAATCTATGGTTTGAGTGTATTGGATTAAGCTAATTACCATGGAAAAGTGCTTAATCAGAAAAAGGTGAGTAGCATTGACTTTGTGCACCCAAAAGTACCATAGCATTTATTAAAAAGCAAGTGGATTAAATGCATTATTCAATGGCATATATGAGGTGTCGAAGGGAGGCAATTCCAAGTGGATTTTATGAATTAAAAAATTCTAAAATTCACGGAAAATCAGTAGCTTAAATGCATGGTTTTAAATGGCTAAGGGAGTAGCTTCAAGAGGCATATATGTATGTCAACACAAGGGACGCCCATGGGTGATAAAGCATGGTTTTCGGATTTTTTAAAATTCCCAAATATGCATCTAAAATACCTAAACACCTAGGGTAAGTAATGGGCCATTAATCCTGTGGGATTTCAAGGCATAAAATCGTTCAAAGGAGCTGCTACATGGAACGTTCCTAAGTGGACAGCAAGACGGGCCATCAATCCATGGATTTTGATGATTTTTGATATATGATAATTGTGTATTTTATTTGTTTATGAGTTAGCCAACACATCAAGGGATAAGATACCCATTAATTGTCCTCCGAATGAGGTGGCAAAGTGGGCCCAAAATATGGAAAATGAAGGGCATATAAGGGGCATATGGACATTCCACTTGGAGAGGTTAGAGAGAGAAAAATCTCGAGGAGAAAACTCCCAAACCAAGGCAGCCCTTGAACGTGCCAAGTCCAACAAGAAAAGAGGGGGAAAAGAGGAGAAAAAGATAATGAAAAAGGGGAGGAAAGAAAGGAATCCAAGTTGGGAAAGTTTGGATTCAAGATTGATTCGATTCAAGTAAGTATATTTCAAGTTTTGGATACTTTAATCCTATGTTTCTTCTCTCAAATCATGAGCCATGAATATGGTTCATTAATAACTCTTAAAGGATGAGTTATAATTCTTTGATATGTGGATTGAATGATTTTTGAAAGATTTAAATGAGATCAAGAGTTCAAGAGAGTGAAATGGAAGTTTAGGTTGAATTTTGAGATGAGAGCTAACTTGGAAAATCTCAAAACCTTAAAATAAGTTGCTGCATGATTTGAGCATGTTGATTTGGATGTAATTCATGTTCTTTTAAATTACATATGATGATTTAAGCATTGGTTGATGATTTTAGTAAATATGAAACCCTAAGTTTCAAGAAATGACCCGATTTCTCCATTTTTGGGTTAAAAATGATACAAGGAAGCACTCAAGTTGTTTATGGAAGAATTTTAGGGTAAAGTACCCTAAATTAAGGACCCTATGGATGGCCAAAGTGGGCTGGTTGATTTTTCCCTAAATCTGATTTTTTAGGGTATGTATATGAGACGTCCAAATGGGGGTCAAAACGGGTGCTTTCCATATGATTTTTGTTGCTGATTGTAATGAAATGATTTATGGATGTTATGGAGGGTAAAATACCCTATGTTTAAGGTACTTTGATTGTCCAAAAAGGGTTTGAAAATATTAGTCCTAAATCTGATTTTATGGACATATGTTTGGACACGTCAAAACGGGTCAAAATGGATACCCTACATGCTTAAGATGTTGCTGTTTTGGAAGCAACTAGATTATGGATTTTAAATATGCGATAATACCCTAAATTTGGGTTAATAAAATCATGTTTAGTTGCTAAAAATTATGGCTTAAAAATCTGTTAAGATTTAAGTCATGAAAGAGGCGTTGAAAGGATGAAAAACGGGTTCTAATGTTGCTGTTTTGGAACCTTGTGATGAATGGATTAAAAATCCAAAATTAGAACCAAAATTAAATATTAATTAAGAGGTTTAATCATTCTGAATAAGGACACAAGTTTTTGACTAGAGAAATTTTAAGAAACACCCAAGTTATATGTTGTAAGATAGGTGTACATGAAAGGCTAAGCATGAATGGATGATATATGATTTATGCGAAGTTGCTAAAATACAAAATTTGCATGAAAAATATGATGAAAAATGTGGATGATGTTGATTTTTAGATAAATAATGATAATCTCAAATTTTGAGATTAATATTTGGGGATTAAGACATCAACTAAGTGCTTAGAATGAGCACCAACGCATAAAATGTGAAAAACAGATAAAAAATGGTAAATGGAAGGTAATAAACCTCCATATGATGATTTATGGATGGTTATTATGTTTATGAATGAATACCCTACCTATGGGTTGGGGACATAATGAGGAATAGATGGTATGATGCGCAAGTGAGTGCGATGTATGTATACCCGACTTGGAATTCAAGTTGGTTATGAATCTTAATGGATTATGGGTTGGAAAACTGAGTTGAATGCGAGCAAAAGAAATTATATGAATGCTATGTCATTCTTATATGTATGGGCAAAGGCAAAGAGATAAGCGAGACGGAAAGCTAAGCAAGCAACTTTCTAAATGAGTTTTGTTTCAAATGCTTTCTAAGGTATTTAAGGATGGTCATTCGTTGTCTAAATGTGTATGGAAATGTTATTGCAATTATGATGAATGAATTTCTTACTGTTTTGCAAGTATTTATGAAAAGTGATGAAGCATGGATTTAAACGATGTTTCATTGAAACGATGTTTAAAAGGGATGGTGTAAAGAATTCTCTACATAAGAATGACAAGATGTCATGTGTAAGAGGTATATAATGCCGGGGTGACTAAAAGTCATACATGGAATGAAAGTCAAGTAGGCTAGTCGAGGTAGTAAGTGGACAAGGAGTCCCCCTTGACGTTGCCAAGTCGGAAAGGACCGACGAAGTAGGCTAGTCGAGGTAGTAAGTGGACAAGGAGTCCCCCTTGACATTGCCAAGTCGGTAGGTCCGGCGCCAAGGATGGAAAGGATCATGTCATGAAAGAGGGTTCCCCGAGCTAGCGTACCGTCACATGAAGGATAATATCATGAATGGAAATGATGAATTTGCACATCCAATGTTTATGAAATGCCTAAAAACTAGGATTTACGAATGGTTTACGTGAATGGTTTTTCATAAATGATTTTCATGAAATGTTTATGAAAGGTTTATGAAAAAGTTTCTGCTTCGCAGGTAGTTGATCACTTGCTAAGTGTCTCTACTGAATGGAGAGAAATATTTTTAAAGAATGTTGCTTTCAAAATGAATTGCCTGAAAACCCATAGCTTGCTTATTGAGTTGAATTTCAACTCACATTTTATTTTCCAAACCCATAGACAGGTGAAAAAAGGAAGGAGACAAGGAGCACAGGTGGAGATTCAAGAATGTATGAATTTCCATGAGTACCTGTATATGAACTTAAGGGTTGAATGGTTATATGAATGATGACATTAAATTGTTATTCAATGTTGTAGAAGAATTATGCTATGTTTTATGCCTATGGATTGGCAAAAAATTATTATGGTCAATTCTTAAGGATGATTTATCATGATATGATTAAATATGAATATTATGAGATGAGATGTGTAATTCTCAAACGATATAATAGCCTAAAATGACATTTGATGGAAATTGAATGTATGACATGATATAAAATCCTAAGGAGTTAGGATTAAGTAGAAAAATATCCAATAAGAACTCACCGCGTGATCAGGGCAACAATCCTGATTCACATTTACCAATCGATAGATCCTGAGGTAAGGATGTGACGTCTCGGGCTGGGGCGCCACAATTCATTTAAAGACTCATTTTCTTTCTTTAGTCTTTCCACCTCGCTAGTTAAGTTGTTGTTCTCATTTGTTAGATGGTTGACCTTTTCAGCCAGCTTTCCATTCACAATAATTATTGAGTCACGTTGTCTTTTTTTATTGTGAATTTATTTCCTAGTTTCTTTATTTCATCATATAATGAATTATATGCTTGTTGTAGTTCCTCTAATTTAGCACATTTGAGACAATCATCTGTAGAAGAATAAATAGACTTGGTATTTGAGTGATTTAGTTTGGAGGTTACCTCTTCACTGCTTGTACAGTTTGTTGAGGTGGTTTGTCCATCAAGATTTCTATTGCTGTGAGGCAGACCATGTTATGTTCTTCCTCCATCCTTGCCATGCAACATATTCTCGTACAGTTTACAGCTTCATTGTCTTCATTCGATGAGCTGCTTATTGTAGTCATCTCCTCATTTACGTACATCCCTCTTCCTTTAGTTTTCCGATGTGGTGCCCCAGCCAGAGCATCACAAAATTAGCCTTACTCTGGGACTGTTGTTGATTGGTAAATGTGATCAGGATTGTTGCCTTGTCATAGGACGGATTTTATTGGATATTTATCCACTTAAATCCTGACTCTTTAAGAGTTTATATCATTTCATATATTCAAATTTCCATCAAATTCCTTTTAGGTTATTAAACCATTTGAGAAATACACATGCTATCTCATAAAATTCAGACTTAATCATAACATGATAATTCATACATTAACATTTGACCATAATTTTTTTTCATTCATAGTCACAACTCATGACACAATTTTTATACAACATTAAACCAACTAATTAGTGTCATCATACAACAATTCAATCTATAAATTCATACACAGGTAACCCGTAAAAAATTATTTATCCTTAAATCTCCACCTGTGCTCCTTGCTTGGTGCTTCCTTTCACCTATCTTTAGGATTTGGAAAACAAAATCATGAGTCGAAACTCAATAAATAAGCTATAAGGTTTTCAGGCAATTCATTTTTATTTAAAATAACTTGGAAAGCAATAGTATACCCACTCTAGGGTATATTATGAAAACATGTTTTTTCTACTTGTCAAGAGTATACCATAAACAATGCAATGCATTATTTTAAAATATGACATCATAGGATAGTAGCTAGCTAGGCATGTAGGGTATCCCTTTTACCCCATTTTGACGTGTCCATATCTATGTCCTTAAAAATCAGATTTAGGGTAAATCTTTCCAAGCTCTTTTGGACATTCAAAGTGTCCTAATCCTAGGTTATTTTACCTACCATAACATTCATGAATTAATCATTTACAAACAGCAACGAAATCAACATGTAAGGTACCCGTTTTAGCTCCCGTTTGGACATTCCATATATGTACCCTAAAAAATTAGATTTAGGGCTATCTTCTCCATCCCACATAGGACATCCAAAGGGTCCTTAATTTAGGGAAATTTACCCTACAATTAACCCATAAACCATTTAAGCTCCTTTTTGCATCATATTTAACATAAAAATGAAAAAATCGAGTAATACAAGAAACCATAAGTTCCATTTTTGCTAAAATCATTAACATATAACCAAATCAACATATGTGTGATGAACCAGGCGTCACAACCTTACTCCAGGATCTATCGATTGGTAAATGTGATTAAGATTGTTACCCTGTCACACGGCGGAATTCATAACTTCTTAGGAGTTGAGGCCTTTAGTTTAGTCTTTCAGTGTGGGGCATCATAATATATCTTTGTTCATTTCACATCCTGTGATTCATACATATATATATATATATATATATTCATGACATATCAACATTCATCATAAAAGCTATGTGATTTCATTCATCATTTCAAACTTGTATCACCATAAGTATTACATAACACAACGACATATGTTCACCAAATCATCATTACTCCATTCATTAAACATTCATTCATTCATTTATGTAACCATGTGTAACATCACAAAACTCATCATTTGCGGAGTCTTTCCCGTGCTCCGTTGCCTCATTAATCCTTTCACCTGTCTGTGGATTTGGAAAACAAAATATCAGTCGAAACTCAATAAGCAAGCTATAGTTTTCAAGCAATTCATTTTGAAGGAAACTTTTGCATAAAAGCATGTCCTTTCATCTCAGTAGAAAACATTTATCAACTGATCAACTGATAATTGGATGGAAACCTTTTTCCATTGAAACCTCATGAGCAATGCAATGCATTGCATCATTTCAAAGCATGAATCATTGGACGGAAGTTAGCTAGGCAACCATCCGGCTCATTCCTCTCTCCCACGCAGGGAGGCACTGCCGGCCCTCGGCCCTCTTCTTTACGACTTGGCCACACCTGAGGGGGACCTCGGTCCTCTTATTGCCTCTAGGTGGACCTCATGCTTTGTGCACATGAACTTTTCATAAATATGATCCTTGCCATGACATGCCAGCATGATTTTCCATTCACAAATTCATGTATCATCATTTGCTAAGAATTTTGAGAAAGCATTATAGAAATCAATTAGAGAATTATCATTTCATTGCAAAAAAATATAAAGGAATGACCATCCTTAAATACATTAATAATAGTTTAAATCATACCTTTGCAAATCCAAAAACAAGAAGTATTTAGAAAATTGCTTGCTTACCTTGCTTGCCTTGATCCTTACTCAATCGTTTCTTTGCCTTTACCTATACATGAGAATGACATTGCATTTATAACATTTCCATTTGCTTGCACACATATAGTTTTCCAATCCACAATTCATTTCATTCATAGATCACTTGAATAGCAATCATTCATCCATATGGATTACACTTGCTATTTATCATTCATGCCATAATCATCTCTGGACGCTCCTTTAGTGTTTGTCTCCTTGTTCACATAAAATTCCAAAATTTGGGGCTTTCTTCTCCATTCACTTTGGCTATCTGAAGTACATATATTTCAGGGTATTTTACCCTTTAAATCATCCATAAACTCATTAGCATAATTCATATTTCATACATATCATAAAAATGTGAAAATCGGATCATATACATTACCCTAAATTCCATCCTTTCTAACATTCATCTATAATGGGTTAAACACTCATAATAACTTATGGTATTGGTTTATATCCCATTATAAGTTAAATTCCATCACTAAATTCTAGAATTTAATATTTATTTGGATTTATTTCTTAATCTGTCCATAATGCTGAAATCAGATACACTGATCTCTCTTAATTCCAAAACATAATCAAATCAAGGAATTTAAAATTTCTTTACTACCTTCATAACTACATTAATTAACCAAAATAAATATTTCCAGCACAATATATGGAGTATTTATATTTATTTCGGTATTTTCACTCTGCTGGACAGCAGCAGTCATTTTCAGATAGTTCAAATCACGTAAATTATTAGATATATTTATACCTTTTATAAATCAATTTTTATTTTTTCTAGTGTTAAAAATTATGTATTCCATATCATATAAAATTTTCAGCTCCCAATATCTTGTATATAAAGTATTAAAAATCATATGGTGCAGATGATCCTGGCACCCGTGCAACCCTGTCCAGGTTGATTTTATCGGATTTTTACTTTATATAATGCTTACCCTTTTGAGCTGAAAATTAGGTTGTTCCTTAATCACAATTTAATGAGTCTTCACATAAATTTTCATGCTAAAATTCATCCATTTACTATTCCGTTCCTATTTTAGATTTCTGCCTCATTTCTTCTAGGTTTTGCTCCCATATTTGCATCTCCTTTCAATACATATGCAAAACCCTTAATCAATACTCAATTCCAGAATGTTATTAATCTTTCTTTAGAGGTTTATTATGAATCATATTTATGATCCATAAATAAAGGTAGAGAATTTAGATTTTAATGAATCAAATTCCAAGATATACTTACTTGATTTGAGCTAAACTTGAGTTTCCACCCTTCTAACTTGGATTCCTCTCCTTGCTCCTCCTTCTCTTCCTCTTTTTCTTCTTTCTTTCTTCCTTTTTTCTCCCTTTTCTTCCTCTTTCCCTTGCTGGGATTTAGGGTTCTTGGCTAGGGAATTTTTCTTTGGATTTCTCCACCAAAAGTGGACGTCCCCTTTGGCTAGCTTCTTTGATTTTCTCCTTTGATTTTTTACTCCACAAGTGAACGTCCCTATGCTCCTGACCCCTTGCTGATTTTTTTTTTGCTGGATTGTGAGGCCCACTTGCCACCTCATTTGAGGTAATTGATGGCTTAATTGACATGGCTTGCTTTGCTCCAAGTAAAATCCATAATTATCTTATGTAAAATTTCAAAAATCACTTTATCTCTCAATCCTTCTCCCTTGGTCGTCCATGTGGCTGGGTTTTGTCATTTAGTGATAAAAATCCCAGCTCCATAATTACCTTAGATGATTAAGCTTGTGTGGTGTAATTTTAGGAATTTTTTGAAAATCAATAATTCCACTTTATCTCCTCCCATGGGCGTCCAAGCATGCCACCTCAATGGCTTCTTAATGCATGGTTTTAATGCATTGGATTATCTTAGATTTTCTCATTTTTGATAATCAAGAAAATCATGCCATAATTCTCTAAGGTTGACACCTCACATGGGTATGATCCTAATCTCATGATTAGCATCTAAATCTCATGATTACATGCACAAGTGTCCAACTCATTTCGTCTTTTTGTGACAACGCATATTTTCTTGGTAATTAGCCTAATCCATTCCATTCATAATATTAAGCAAGTCGTTTTAACCGTTCATCTCAAATTTCACTTCAAAACGACGTTTCCATCTCAAGTTATAGCCATTTGAAGTTCATCCTTGGATTAAGATGAAATTAATTAATTATCTCCATAATCCCATCATATTGGCTCAATCCAATTCATCCATAAAATTGAGCATGAAATTATGTGCCTGTCTCTCCATTTTCACCTCAATCCGCCTTATTGGCGTCAAGTTATGAATTTTCTAATATATTCCAACTTAGTTTGACATTTACCCTTCTCCTTTTTATTAATTAAATCATGAACATGAATCACATCCTAATCATCATGCTTAAATCAAACAGCAACTTGATTTAGTGTTTTAAGAAATTTCAAGATAGATTTCATCTCAAAAATTAACCCTAACATCACCCTCTTGAACTCTTGATTTCATTTATACCATTCAAATATCATTCAATACCCTCATCAAGGCATCATAACTCATCCTTTATGATTTCATTATAAATCATATTCATGACTGATAATTTGAGAGAAGAAATCGTGATTTAAATGATTCAAACATTAAGATCTACTTACTTGAATTGAATCAAACTTGAATTCAACCTTCTTAGCTTGGTTCCTCTTCTCTTTCTTCCCTCTTTTCCCTTCTCTTTTTCTCCTCTTTTCCCTTCTTTCCTTTCTGGGTTTGGACATCCAAGGGCTGCTCCTTCACTTGGGATTTTTTTTGAGAATTTTTCTCTCCTTTTGCAAATGGACGTTCCCATGTGGTATCCCCTTGCTTTTATATTTTTTTACCAGCTCATGGGACCCACTTTGCCACATATCTTGAGGGTAATTTATTTCTAACTTATCCCTTGTTGACATAGCAATTTTATATCCAAGTAAAATACTCATTTTCTATTTAACAAAAATCATCAAAATCCATTCAAATCAATGCAACCAAGTTGTCCACTAGGTGACACCCCTTGTTGCTGCTGATTTTGGCATTTTGTGCCACATTTTTCCACTTTCTTTAATGCCCCATTAGTTACCCTAGGTGCTTAGCTACTTAGATGCACATTTTGGGATTTTTTTAAAATCCAAAAATCATGCCTTCTCCCCCTTGGGCGTCCCCTTGCATGGCCACCTTAGCTATGCCTCATTTAGCTACACATTAGGCCTTTAAATCCATGCATTTAAGCTCTTACTTTTCCATAGATTTTAGCCTTAAATAAATCCAAAAAAATCTAGCTTAATCCACCTCCATTTGACACCTTTCATGGGCATTAAGCCAAGTCATTAAATCGATTGCTTTTTAATAAATACTATGGCGCTTTTGGGTGCACAAAGTCAATGCTACTAACCTTTTTCTGATTAAGCATATTCCCAAGGCAATTAGCTTAATCCAATCCTTTCATAACATAGATTTCATAATTTTATTCAATCGTTTCAAGTTTCATTTCAATACAACTTTTCTACGTCAAGTTATGATCATTTGAAATTTACCTTAGGGTGTGAGATTGAAAACAAATAATTATCATTTTAATCCCATCACATTTGCCTTAATCCAATCCACCCATAAGGTTGAGCCTAAAGTCATGTACTCATCTTTCAAATTTCATCTCAATCCACCTTATAGGCTTCAAGTTTTGAATTTTCTACATTTTCCAACATAATTACATAATTTTCATTCTAATTTCCATGAATTAAACCATGAAAATTAAAATAAATATTCATGCCACATTAGCATTTTCTAATCCTCATTAAGCACCTTTGGTCATCTTGACTCACATTGGGCTATGACAATTTATCTTAATCACCATTCTTAATCATAACCCTAATTGCAAAATTCATCAATTCATGAAAATCATCCATAAATCAATCAATTCATATATAAATCATATTTATAACTTAAATGCACTTATATGAGTCCTACTTGGGTCTGGGTATTATAATCCTTCCCCCCTTATAATACCGAAACCGTCTACTTTTGAAATAATTAGGGATACTTTCTTTCTACCTCTTCTTTCAATTCTCAAGTAGCCTCTTTCGGAATACATATTTCATTGAACTTTAACATATTCAATCTCCCTATTCCGAAGCTTTTGCACTTTATGATTTAAGATCCTAAGTGGTCTTTCCTCATAATTCAAATGGTCTTGAATCGGTAAATTCTCTGCTATTAACACGTGTTAGATCTGGAACATACTTTCTTAACCTCGAAATGTAAAAAATATTATATACTAAAGCTAGTGCTGGAGGTAACGCTATTCTATAGGCTAATTTTTCAATTTTCTCCAACACTTCAAATGACCCAATATACCTAGAATTTAACTTGCCTCTTTTCCCAAATCTTGTAACTCCTTTGAATGACGTGACCCTTATAAAAATATGTTCGCCAACTTGGATATTCAAATTCCTTCTTTTGCAGTCTGTGTAACTCTTTTTCTGACTCTGTGTGGCGCTCCGAACCAGGGTGCCTAGAAGCCTTACTCTGGGATTGTTTTTGATTGGTAAACGTGACTCAGGATTGTTGCCCTGATCACACGGCAGGATTTATATATATATATACAATATCAATACATGGAAAATTTCCATCATTCATCAAACATGAAATATATTTCATATATCACAGTTATGATAAAAAACTATTCCATAAACATTTTCATTGAAATAAAAATATTCATATCCATCTCCAAATTAACATCATTGTCTTTACATAAATATTCACATATACAACATTTATATCAAAACTACATAACACTTGGCATGCTGCCTTCATCATCATTTCCTGTCTGTTGTTGAAAAAGCATGGGTGAGTAATAATACTCAGTAAACAAGCCATACATAATTTTTTTAATCATTTTATGCATTTCATAAAATACAAATGCAATGCATACATAGCATTCATGACATTCCTTTGTATGCGACGCTAGCTAGGCGATCATCCCATACATGCTCCCATTTCAGGGAGGTCGCTGCCGGCCTGGGCCTATTAAGCGATCGGCAATAGCGAGGGAGACATCCGGTCCGCTTACTACCTCGACTAAGGTCTGTTCCTCGTGCACATGCTTATTTACATACACATGCCGGCATGCCATTTGCAAATCATAAACAATTTCATAAAAAGTATTTAATAAATAATTTAACAAAGCAAACTTCAGTTCATATAAAGCAGTTATAGGTATAGCCAACCTTAAATAAATTTCATAAAGCGATTTACAACAATTTGCAACCATTATGGAAATAATTTGCAAAAGATATAACTTGCTTACCTTCTCAGTGGGTGTCTTCGACCTTTTCTTTTCCTTTTCCTATTCAAAGAAAAAGGATAATTTTATTTCTTCTATTCAAGCTGCTTCCCATGCATGCTCTATAATATTTGGGTATTTTTTCTTTATATGAATATTTTTATCCATAGGTTCCTCAAAATTTCCATCATTATATTTAAATATTAATCTCAAATTTTCTCCAAAATCACGCTGTTTACTGTAGCAGTTACTGTTCATCTGAGGTTACTGTTCACAGAGACGTGCTTACTGTTCATGGGTTCCAAAAATTGATATTTTTTCCGAAAATAAAAAATACCATGACATACCTTATGCCTAGTATATCATAGTACATTTCATATATTTTGGATTTATTATCAATTACTTGTCGAAAAAAAACATTTTCTCCATCTACTAAAAATCAACATAAATTCACTTAAGCATAATCCTTAATTCTAAAAATTATAAAATTAATATATCATCATTTCAATATCATATTTATCATAATAATACATCCCAAATCATCATTTATCAATTTTGGAGCATTATTTTCACATATCATATGCTATCTTCCCGAATACCCTATCTTCGCTCCAAATTTTTGATGTTTTGGCATAATTCCATTTAAACATTATATCTATACTTATTTTCTCATGCTTAGGAATTATCTAAGCATATTTTTACCCTACTTAACATCCAAAAAAATTTTGGGTAGAAATCACTTACCCGACGTGGAGATATGCCACTTTTTCTCACCCTTTTTCTCTCTAACTTCCTCCTTTTCTTCCTTGGACGTGTGGGAAAGTTTGGGAACTGAAAATTTTCAAATGGAGCTGGGTTTTGGATGCCTTGGACATCCACCCCCCGCTGCCCTATTTATAGGATTGGATTTTTCAAGAATTTGGAATTTACCTCCTAGTTTTGAGGTATTTAATTATAAATTGGTATTTCTTTTTAATTTTAAAAAATTCTTTGAGCCATGTTCTGCCCACCCTAGGCCTACTCCGGCCACCCTATTGCAGCCCTATTTTTAACCTATTTTTTGATTTTTTAAAAATTAATTAAATTAGGCTAAATTAATCTTAGCCATTGATTAAAGATGATGATGATTAATGACCATTGATCTTGGTCAAGCCTCCAGCCCCTGCAGCAGCTGCCTTTTAATTAATTTTTTTATTTAAAAAGTCAAAAGTAGAATTTATTGAAAAGTTAGCTACTTTTCGATCTTGTTTTGACGTTCCATCTTGACCTTTGATTTGTGATTTTTATCACATCTTAACCCATTCATCATGTTCATCATGCATTTTTAACCATCCACAAAAAAATTTCATCGAATTCCAACGCCCGGATTGCAATTTATGAATTTTTTTCTATTTTTCCACAAAAATCAAAATTTGGATTAAAATATCCAAAAGAATTGCTATTTTTTCCTTTAGTGATTAAATCTCTATTTTATCTTTTTGTGATTAAGTTAATCCAAGTGATTAACTCTTAATCAAGTGTCTTAATCCCCGGTTACTATTCATGTGCACTATTCACGGGGTTAAATTCCTAATTGCATTATTTCAATCTCCAATACACATATCTATCAATATAATTCATGAATTTTCATTTATTATAAAAATAATTACAAAAGAATCTAGAGTTACAATTGTCGAAATGACGC
The DNA here is from genome assembly GCA_030490835.1 of Annona cherimola. Lineage (NCBI taxonomy): Eukaryota > Viridiplantae > Streptophyta > Magnoliopsida > Magnoliales > Annonaceae > Annona > Annona cherimola. The sequence goes on from CM059974.1 coordinate 81,433,968, forward strand.
GTATATTTTCAGAGTTTCACAATCCTCCCCCCTTATAATAGGTTTCGTCCCGAAACCTATTTTTCCTTGAATAGTTGAGGATATTTTCTTTCGACCTCTTCTCGTAGCTCCCAAGTGGCTTCGGACTCCGAATATCGATTCCATTGTACCTTTACATATTCGATTTCTCTATTTCAAAACTTCTTGATTTTGAAATCCAACATTTTGATTGGCCTTTCCTCATAGTTCAAGTGTTCTTGGATTGACAAATTCTCCGCTATCAACACATGGGTAGGATCAGAAACATATTTCCTTAGCATGGAGATGTGAAACATATTGTGGATGGCACTGAGGGCTGGTGGCAAAGCTACTCTGTAGACTAGATTGCCTATCTTTTTCAAAACTTCAAAGAGCCCAACATATCTTGAGTTTAGTTTTTCCCTCTTTCCAAACCGGGTGACTCCTTTGAATGGCGTTACTTTGACAAATATGTGATCCCCAACTTGGATATTCAAATCCCTTCTTTTGCAATCGGTGTAACTGTGAGTATACACTAGCGAATCACTTGAACTTTTTGTCATTCTCTTTGAGAGGTCTGGAGCCAACTTCCTTTCTCCCACTTCATCCCAGTTTAGAGGAGTTCTGCATTTCCGTCCATATAAAGCTTCAAATGGGGTCATTTGAATACTTGCTTGATAACTGTTGTTATAAGTAAACTCTGCCATAGCCAAATATTCATCCCATGATCCTCTAAATTCTATTGTGCACATCCTCAGCATATTCTCAACTACTTGATTTACCCTTTTTGTCTGCCCATCAGTTTGAGGGTGAAATGTTGTACTAAATTTTAGCTATGTACCTAAGGTTTCATATAAACTTTTCCAAAATCGAGACGTAAAACTGGAATCTCGATAAAAAATTATTGACTTAGGTACTCCATGCAGTCTCACTATCTTCTTATAATAGATCTTAGTCTGTCGCTCAGCAGTAAATTTTTTCTCGATGGCTAGGAAATGAGCTACCTTTGATAATCTATCAACTATTACTCATATAGCATCATTTCCATTTTGGGTTCTTGGCAATCCTTCAATAAAATCCATAGTAATATCATCCCATTTCCATTCTGGAATTTCTAGCAACTGTAATTTTGCAGGGGTTATTTGATGATCAGCCTTAACCCTTTGACATGTTAGGCACTTAGCCACATATTCATCAATTTCTCTCTTCATATTATTCCTCCAATACATTTTTTTGATGTCTTGATATATCTTGGTGCTACCTGGATGCATCAAAAATGGAGAGAAATGTGCTTCTTTCAATATCTGTTCCTTTACTTCCTCTTGATTGGGTATACACAGGCGACTCCTATATCTGTACATCCCATGTTCATCTTGTATGTATTCACTGGAATTTTTCTTGATCATTTTCTCCACATAATTCTTGAAATCCCCATTTTCTTGTTGAGCCATTTTAATTTGCTCAAATAAATTCGACTGGATTTGTAATTGAGACAATCTGACTTGCACCCCAGGTGGGCTTATAATTAATTCTAATTGTCTCAATTATTATAGTAGCCCTTCTTCCTTTGTGATGAGATATGCTAAGCAAACATTTCTACTTAGCGCATCGGCTACTACATTAGCTTTGCCTAGATGATATAAAATGTCGAGGTCATAATCCTTGAGTAACTCGAGCCATCTTCTCTACCTCGTATTTAACTCCTTTTAAGTAAAAATGTACTTGAGGCTCTTGTGATCAGTATAAACCTCACATTTAACTCCATATAAATAATGTCTCCAAATTTTCAAAGCAAAGACTACTGCTGCCAATTCTAAATCATGGGTTGGATAGTTTACCTCATTTGGCTTGAGTTGCCTGGTTGCGTATGATATAACTTTTCCATTTTGCATCAATACACATCCTAATCCTTTCTTTGAGGCATCACTATAGATTACAAATCCTTCCTTCTCCGTAGGTAGTGTTAGAATTGGCATTTTTACCAGTCTTTTCTTTAATTCTTGGAAGCTATTCTCACATTCCTATGTCCATTCATACCTAACTCCTTTCCTTATCAGCTTTGTGAGTGGAGCTGACAATTGTGAGAATCCTTCCACAAATCTCCTGTAGTAGCCAGCTAACCCTAGAAAACTTCTCATTTCCGTTATATTTGTTGGCTGTGGCCACTTTGTTATTGCCTCAATCTTTTGAGGATCTACCTATACTCCCTTCTCGGATATAATGTGGCCGAGAAAGGCTACCTGTTTCAACCAAAACTCACATTTCTTGAATTTAGCATATAATTTCTCCCTTCGAAGAATTTCCAACACTATCCTTAAATGCTTCGTATGTTCTTCTTCTGTCTTTGAATAAATCAATATATCATCAATGAATACCACCACAAATTGATCCAAAAATTCTCAAAAAATCTTGTTCATCATGTCCATAAATACGGTTGGGCCATTCGTTAGTCCAAATGGCATGACTAAGAATTCATAATGCCCATATCTTGTTCTGAATGCTGTTTTATGGATGTCCTTTGGATAAATCCTCAACTGGTGGTATCCTGACTGTAAATCAATTTCTGAAAATTTCGAAGCTCCTTTCAACTAATCAAAAAGATCATCTATTCTTGGGAGTGGGTACTTATTTTTTACTGTTACTTTGTTCAATTCTCTGTAATCAATACAGAGTCTCGAACTCCCATCCTTTTTCCTTACAAATAGTACTGGAGCTCCCTAAAGCTCCCCAAGGTGATGCACTAGGTCTAATAAATCCTTTATCTAATAAATCTTGAATTTGTACTTTCAACTCAGCCAATTCGGCTGGTGTCATCCTATATGGGGCCTTAGATATTGGGGTTGTCCCTCGGATAATTTTTATTTTCATATCCATCTCCCTTTCCGGTGGTAAATTACATAGCTCCTTTGGAAAAATATCTGGAAATTCGTTTACCACTGGAATTTGATCCATAGGTACCCCATCTCCTTTTATTGTGTTTATAGAGACCAGATAGGCTGTATATTGTTGGCGTATCAGCTTAACTGCTTTCATAGTTGATACCATCCTTATTATATTTTCTGGTTGTCTTATTTTACTTATCTCTATTTCATCTTTTGGTATTTTAAATTGCACCTTTTTATTTCTACAATCAATTATCGCACCCCATTGACTTAGCCAATCCATTCCTAGTATGACATCAAATTCTGTCATTGGTAATAGGATGAGATCAGCTTCTAATACCTTTGTTCCTATTCCGATAGGACATGCCTTGCAGATTTGATTTATACTTGCCAATCTATATACTGAGGATTCTACATGTATAGTACTACTGGTTTCTTCTACCCAAAGTGCGTGTGTGATTACAAATTGGTATGATATAAATGAATGCGTAGCTCCAGAATCAAATAACGCTACTGCAGAATTTCCTAAAATGTAAATCATACCTGTAATCACTTTTTCCTCCATCTCTTGTGACTCCGTTCGGGTGAGGGCTTGGACACGCACTGGGTTGGCAGCAGTACCAATTCGATTGGCGATGGCGGGGACTTTTTGCTAGGCTGACCACCCTCGAGCTGGTGCTCCTTGTGGCTTATTTGGACAGTTGGGCGAAATGTGTCTAACTTGAACACAGTTGAAGCACTTTATTATTTTGGCTTCGTCAGTCCCACAGTTCCGGGCTACATGACCCGCTTGGACACATTTGTAGCATTTCCCTGTTCCTTGTAAACATTCACCTGAATGGCGTTTGTGGCAAGTTCTACAAGTCGGGGTGCTCTTGTCGCCGATCTTCTATTTCCCGACGATTTTCCTTTTTCCTTTATTAGCCTCACCTTCCTTGGAGGCTGTAAAGAATTATTTTTGAGCTTGCCTAAGCTCTTGAGTCCTCATAGACTCCATCTCTAATGCCCTAGCCCTCACAATGCTAGAGGCATAGTCTTTTATTAATAATGGGGCTAACCCCTCTCTTAGTTGGGGCCTTAGTCCCCTCTAGAACTTTTGTGCCTTATTTTCCAGTACATTGGCAATCAATGGCATGTATCTCACCAAGGCGTTAAATTTTGTAGCATATTCTGTGACTGCCATCCTACCTTGGTATAGTTTCTCAAATTCTATCACCTTTTGGCTCTGTAGCCCTACAGGGAGATATTCTTTATTGAATTCCTCCAAAAATTCATGCCATGTAACTTGCTCTGGATGTGGCATGGTGACCATTAGGGTTTCCCACCATTCATAAGCGTCTTTTACCAGTAGGTGGGTAGCGCACAACACTTTCTGCTGATCATTGCAGGGCGATATCCTGAATAATTTCTTTATTTCTGAAATCCATTGCTCTACAATGAGGGGGTCCGATTCCCCTGTAAACTTAGGCGGGCACTGGGCAAGAAAGGCATTGATAGCCTTTCTGTCGGCTTCAAGGAGACTATCCTCCACTCCCCTTGACGTGTCGGGATTGGCCGAGGGCCCTGGTCTTTCCCCATCTCCTCTTGATGGCGGGGCCTGCTGGTTCTGCATCTCTTGTAATAACCCAGCAGTCTGGGTTGTCCGTTGCTGCATAGCTTTCTCAATGGTTGCAGCAATTCTTTCTTCTATGTTAACCTCTACTTGAGGTCTAGGGCTTTCCTCTCGCCGTGGGCGGGTCCTAGAGGATTGCTCCTCAGATTCTGTGAAACCCCGACCGTATACGCGTCATTTCGATATTTGTAATTTTGTAATTATTTTATGAATAAATGAAAATTCATGAATTATATTAATGGATATGTGTATTGGAGATTGAAATAATGCAATTAGGAATTTAACCCCGTGAATAGTGCACATGAATAGTAACCACGGATTAAGACACGTGATTAAGAGTTAATCACTTGGATTAACTTAATCATAAAAAGACAAAATAGAGATTTAATCACTACAAGACAAAATAGCAATTCTTTTGGATATTTTAATCCAAGTTTGGATTTTTGTGGAAAAATAGAAAAAAATTCATAAATTGCAATTCGGGCGTCGAAATTCGATGAAATTTTTTATGGATGATTAAAAATTCATGATGGACATGATGAATGGGTTAAGATGTGATGAAAATCATAAATCAAAGGTCAAGATGAAACGTCAAAACAAGATAAAAAAGTAGCTAACTTTTTAATAAAAGCTACTTTTGACTTTTTAAATAAAATAAATAAATAAAAATAAAAAATTTAAATGCAATGGCTGCTGCAATGCAGGGAGTTGCAGGGGCTGTTGACTTTTGGGGCCAAATCCAATGGCCACAAATGAATCTTATCATTAACCAACGGTTAGGATTAATTTAGCTTAATTTAATTAATTTTTAAAAAAATAAAAAAATAGGTAGAAAATAGGGCTGCAATAGGGTTTCTGGAGCAGGCCTAGGGTGGGCAGCACATGGCTCAAATAATTTTTCAAAATTAAAAAGAAATACCAATTTATAAATAAATACCTCAAAGCTATGGGGTAAAATCCAATTTTGTGAAAAATCAAAAAGTATAAATAGGGGGGCAGGGAGGACGTCCAAAGGCACTCCAAGCCTGAGGAATTCAAGCATTCCCACCCCCAAAATTCGTTTTTGGCCTTTAGAGAAAGAAGGAGAAAGTTGGAGAGAGAAAGTGTGAGAAAAAGAGGCGTATCTCCACTTCGGGTAAGCAATTTCTTTCCAAATTTCTTTTGGATGTTAAGTAAGGTAAAATCATGCTTATATAATGCCCAAGCATGAGAAAATAATTATATATATAATGTTTAAATGGAATTATGCCAAAACATCAAAAATTTGGAGCGAAGATAGGGTATCCGGGAAGATAGCATATGATATGTGAAAATAATGCTCCAAAATTGATAAATGATGATTTGGGATGTATGATTATGATAAATATGATGTTGGAATAACGATATATTAATTTCATGATTTTTGGAATTAAGGATTATGCTTAAGTGAATTTATGTTGATTTTTAGTAGATGGAGAAAATGATTTTTTTGGGCAAGGAAATGATGATAAATTCAAAATGTATGAAATTTCCTATGATATACTAGGCATAAGGTATGTCATGGTATTTTTTTTTTTGAAGAAAATTTGAGATTAATATTTAAATATGAGGATGAAAATTTTGAAGAACCTATGGATAAAAATATCCATATAAAGAAATAATGCCCAAATAATATAGAGCATGCATGGGAAGCAGCTTGAATAGAAGAAATGAAAATATCATTTCTCCTTGAATAGGAAAAGGAAAAGAGAAGGTCGAAGACACCTCCTAAGAAGGTAAGCAAGTTATATGTTTTGCAAATTATTTCCAAAATGCTTGAAATTGTTTGCAAGTTGTTTTATGAAATTTATTTAAGGTTGGCCATACCTATAACTGCTTTACATAAACTGAAGTTCATTTTGTGAAATTATTTATTAAATGCTTTTTATGAAATTGTTTATGATTTGTAAATATCATGCCGGCATGTGTATGAGAATGAGCATGTGCACGAGGAATAGGCCTTAGTCGAGGTAGTAAGCGGATCGGATGTCCCCCTCGCTATTGCCAAGTCGCTTAATAGGCCCAGGCCTGCCGCGACCTCCCTGAAATGGGAGTATGTATGGGATGGGGGCCTAGCTAGCGTCGCATCCAAAGGAATGTCATGAATGCTATGTATGCATTGCATTTGCATTTTATGAAATGCATGAAAATGATTGAAAAATTATGTATAGCTTGCTTACTGAGTATTATTACTCACCCATGCTTTTTCAACAACAGACAGGAAAAGATGATGAAGGCAGCATGTAAAATGACATGTAGTTTTGATGAAATATTGTATATGTAAATTTTATGTAAAGACAATGATGATAATTTTGAGATGGAAATGAATATTTTTGTTTTATGAAACAGTTTTGGTTCATAACTGTGATATGTGAAATATATTTCATGATAGATGAATGATGGAAATTTTCCATCTATTAATGAAAAAAAAATCCTACTGTGTGATCAAGGCAACAATCCTGAGTCACGTTTACCAATCAAAACGATCCCGGAGTAAGGCTTCTAGGCACCTCGGATCGGGGCGTCACAGAAGTTGGTATCAGAGCAAGGATTGGTAAATAGGCGAGAGAAGGAGAAAATAAATGATGTTGAAAGGATAAGTTTGATATCACAGAAGTTGGTATCAGAACAAGGATTGGTAAATAGGCGAGAGAAGGAGAAAATAAATGATGTTGAAAGGATAAGTTTGATACCACAGAAGTTGGTATCAGAGCATGAATTGGTAAATAGGCAGAAAAGGAAAGAAATGACTAAGCTAGAATACATGAAATTATGATTATGAATGATTTATTTATTATTAATGAATATTGATGTTATACTAATAAATGTTTCATGAAGTTGAAAATGCCGCTCACTAGAGCTAAAGCAAGAGCCAACAAAGGAAAGGCCCCGGTGGAAGAATCAGTCAATCAGGCAAGGGGCGAAGCCAGTAAAAGGATTAGTAGGACAGAATCTGAGGAGCAATCCTCTAGGACCCGCCCGCGGCGAGAGGAAAGCCCTATACCTCAACCAGAGGTCAATATAGAAGAAAAAATTGCTGCAGCTATCGAAAAAGCTATGCAGCAATGGACAGCCCAGGCTGTTGGATTGTTGCAAGAAATGAGGAACCAACAGGCCCCACCATCAAGAGGAGATGGGGAAAGACCAGGGCCCTCGGCCAATCCCGGCACATCAAGGGGAGTGGAGGATAGTCTCCTTGAGGCCGACAGAAAGGCTATCAATGCCTTTCTTGCCTAGCGTCCGCCTAAGTTTGCAGGGGAACCAGACCCCCTCATTGCCGAATAGTGGATCACAGAGATTAAGAAATTATTCAGGATATCACCTTGCAATGATCAGCAGAAAGTATTGTGCGCTACCCACCTACTGATAAAAGATGCTTATGAATGGTGGGAAACGCTGATGGTCACTATGCCACATCCAGAGCAAGTTTCGTGGCATAAGTTTTTGGAGGAATTCAATAAAGAATATCTCCCTGTAGGGTTACAGAGCTAGAGGGTGATAGAGTTTGAAAAGCTTTACCAAGGCAGGATGACAGTCATAGAATATGCTACAAAATTCGATGCCTTGGTAAGATATGTTCCATGGATCGCCAATGTGCTGAAAAATAAGGCACAAAGGTTCCAGAGGGGATTGAGACCCCAACTAAGAGAGGGGTTAGCCTCATTACTAATAAAGGACTATGCCTCTAGCATTGAGAGGGCTAGGGCATTGGAGATGGAGTCTATGAGGACTCAAGAGCTTAGGCAAGCTCAAAAATAATTTTTTTCAGCCTCTAAGGAAGGTGAGGCTAATAAAGGAAAAAGGGGAATCGCCGAAAGAAAGAAAATCGGTGACAAGACACAGAGCACCCTGACTTGCAGAATTTGCCACAAGCGCCACTCAGGCGAATGTTTACAAGGAACGGGGAAATGCTACTAGTGTGGACAAACGGGTCATGTGGCTCGGGACTGCGAGACCAATGAAGCTAAAATCATTAAATGCTTCAACTGTGGACAAGTCGGACACATTTCGTCCATTTGTCCAAATAAGCCACAAGGAGCACAAGCTCGAGGGAGGCCGGCCTAGCAAAAAGTCCCCGCCATCGCTAATCGACCCGGTACTGTTACCAACCCAGTGCGTGTCCAAGCCCTCACCCGAACGGAGTCACAAGAGATGGAGGAAAAAGTGATTACAGGTATGATTTACATTTTGGGAAATTCTGCAGTAGCTTTATTTGATTCTGGAGCTACGCATTCATTTATATCATACCAATTCGTAATCACACACGCACTTCGGGTAAAGGAAACCAGTAGTACTATACAAGTAGAATCCCCAGTCTATAGGTTGGCAAGTATAAATCAAATCTGCAAAGCATGTCCTATCAGGATAGGAACAAAAATATTAAAAGCTGATCTCATCCTATTACCCATGACAGAATTTGATGTCATATTAGGGATGGATTGACTAAGTCAATGGGGTGCGACAATTGATTGTAGAAATAAAAAGGTGCAATTTGAAGCACCGAAAGATGAAATAGAGATCAGTAAAATAAGACAGCCAGAAAACATAATAAGGATGGTATTAGCTATGAAACAGCTAAGCTGATGCGCCAACAATGTACAGCTTATCTGGTCTCTATAAACACAATAAGAGATGGGGTACCTATGGAACAAATCCCAGTGGTAAAGGAATTTCCAGATATTTTTCCAAAAGAGCTATGTAATTTACCACTAGAAAAAGAGATGGATATGGAGATAGAAATTATTCCAGGAACAGCTCCAATATCTAAAGCCCCATATAGGATGGCACCAGCCGAGTTGGCTGAGTTGAAAGTACAGATTCAAGATTTATTGAATAAAGGGTTTATTAGACCCAGTGCATCACCTTGGGGAGCTCCAGTGTTGTTTGTAAGAAAAAAGGATGGGAGTTTGAGACTCTGTATTGATTACAGAGAACTGAATAAAGTAACAGTAAAAAATAAGTACCCACTCCCAAAAATAGATGACCTTTTTTATCAGTTAAAAGGAGCTTCCACATTTTCAAAAATTGATTTACAATCAGGTTACCACCAGTTGAGGATATGTCCAAAGGACATCCATAAAACAGCATTCAGAATAAGATATGGGCATTATGAATTCTTAGTCATGCCATTTGGACTAACGAATGCCCCAGCTGTGTTTATGGATATGATGAACAGAATTTTTTGAGAATTTTTGGATCGATTTGTGGTGGTATTCATTGATGATATATTGATTTATTCAAAGACAGAAGAAGAACATGAGAAGCATTTAAGAATAGTGTTGGAAATTCTTTGAATGGAGAAATTATATGCTAAATTCAAAAAAATGTGAGTTTTGGTTGAAACAGGTAGCCTTTCTCGGCCACATTATATCCGAGAAGGGAGTACAAGTATGTGAGGACCAGGTATTTTATTCTATTTTTATTATAACTTTTCTCTATTTATGAGGTAACTTATGAACATGCTAGTAAGAATTTTACGAAGGGGCTTAGCACCCTTCATGTTACGTGATTATGGAGAAATGCTTGATCGAGCCCGCATGATAGAACGGGAAGAAGAAGAGCAAGAGAGGATTAAGGAAAAGAGAAAAGGGCCAAGAGGAGAAGTACAAGGACACAAGAAGCAGAGGACTATTGAGGGTGGAACTTTTACATTTAAGTCAGCCTGTTTCCAATGTGGTCAATTGGGTCATAAAAAAACATCATGCCCGCAATTGGTAGGTCAAGGGGAAGAGCAAATCAGGGGACAAGCACAAGCCCATGTTAGGGAGCGACAACCACAACAGCCACAGGTTCAAAGACAGAGGACAGGACGACATATTGTTTGCTTCTACTGTCGTCAACAAGGGCACATTAGGAGGGATTGCCCTATACTCTTAGGTGGAGGAGGAGTAGGGGCAGCTCGGATACAACAACAATTACCAGTTCATAATATTCCTCCTGGTGGGATGCAGGTTGGGAGAGGACCCTATCCTCAGCAGGTTCGCCCTCAGGTCGATAGAAGACCACAAGTGATGGCAGTGGTTCAAGCTGCAAATGCACAAGAGGCACAATCCGCAGAGAATGTGGTTACAGGTAACCTTCTTGTTAGTGGATGCATGGCCTTTGTATTGTTTGATCCTGGTGCATCACGATCGTTTGTGTCAATAGCTTTTGTGAAGAAAGCCAAGTTGATTAAACATCCCATGCATGAGCTAATGAGGGTGTCTACCCCCTTGAGAGCAGTTAGTATAGCAACTGAAATGTGTAGATGTGTTCCTGTGATGATTGAGGGTAGACAGTTCCTAGCGGATTTGATAGTATTGGAGATGGAGGGATTGGACATTATCTTGGGCATGGATTGGTTAGCTAAGTATGATGCTAATGTAGGTTGCCGATCAAAGCAAGTTATCCTTAAGCTACATAATGATATGGAATTCATATTGAGAGGATTACCAACAGGTGGGTTACCCAAATTGGTGTCAGCCTTAGGAGCAATGAGTTTGGTTCGAAAAGGTTGTCTTGCTTATCTTGCCTCAGTAGTAGATATCAACCTAGTGGACAAACAGTTGGATGAGATCCCTGTGGTACGTGAGTTCCCTGATGTGTTTCCTGCAGATTTGCCTAGTTTGCCACCCGAACGGGAAGTGGAATTTGGAATAGATTTGCAGCCTGGAGTGGAGCCAATTTCAAGAGCTCCTTATCGCATGGCACCAGTAGAGATGGCTGAATTGAAGACTCAGTTGCAGGATCTATTAGATAAAGGATTTATTCGGCCCAGTGTGTCACCATGGGGAGCCCCAGTTTTGTTTGTAAAAAGGAAAGATGGGAGTTTGAGGTTATGCATTGGCTATCGCAAACTCAATAAAGTGACTATTAAGAATAAGTATCCATTGCCTCGTATTGATGATTTGTTAGACCAGCTGCAAGGAGCAAGTAAGTTTTCAAAGATTGACTTACAATCTGGGTATCATCAAATGAGAGTTAAAGAGTCAGATATACAGAAAACAGCATTTAGGACTCGGTATGGACATTATGAGTTCCTAGTCATGCCTTTTGGTTTAACAAATGCCCCTGCAGCATTCATGGACTTAATGAATAGGGTATTTCGGCCATATTTGGATCAAATTGTGGTTGTGTTTATCGATGACATTTTGGTATATTCCAAGAGCAGTGAAGAGCATGAAGGACACTTGAGATTGATTTTACAAAGGCTAAGGGAAGAAAAGCTTTATGGAAAGCTTAAGAAGTGTGATTTTTGGATGAACAGTGTGGGCTTTTTGGGTCATGTTGTTTCTAAAGATGGAATATCTGTGGACCCGCATAAGATAGAGGCCGTGGTAAACTGGCCTAGGCCATCCAGTGTTACTGAGGTGAGAAGCTTTTTGGGTTTAGCAGGGTACTATAGGCGATTTGTGGAAGGGTTCTCTACCATTGCCACTCCGATGACGAAGCTCAAACACAAAGGGGTAAAGTTCGAATGGACAGACAAGTGTGAAGAAGCATTTCAAGAGTTGAAGAGACGGTTAGTAGAAGCACCTGTGTTAACTGTACCTTCAGGAAATGGTGGATTTGTGATATATAGTGATGCATCAAAGAAGGGATTGAGATGTGTCCTTATGCAACATGGTAGGGTGATAGCCTATGCATCAAGACAATTGAGACCACATGAGGTGAATTATCCAACTCATGACTTGGAGTTAGCTGCAGTGATCTTTGCACTGAAAATATGGAGGCACTACTTATATGGCGGACGATGTGAAGTATATACTGATCACAAAAGTTTGAAGTACATCTTTACTCAAAAGGAGTTAAATATGCGGCAACGAAGGTGGCTAGAGTTAATAAAAGATTATGACCTGAGTATTCATTATCATCCAGGTAAAGCAAATGTTGTTGCAGATGCACTGAGTAGGAAATCTGGGAGTAGCATGGCTAGTTTACTTACTGGTCAAGAAAAATTATTTGAAGAAATAAGAAGAATGGACTTGCATGTGTGTGTTGATGGGGTAGCAGCACAAATTAGCCAATTAAAGATTCAACCTACTCTTAGAGATGAAATTAGACAAGCACAAGAGGAAAGCCAAGATAAATCCTTTCAAAAGGTGAGAGAGAGAGCATTGAAAGGAGAATTGCAAGATTTTTTAATTGGGGCCGATGGTATTATGAGATTCAGGGGTTGTATGGCCATTCCCAGGAGAGCTCAAATTTTACAAAAGATACTCGAAGAGGCACATTACTCACCTTACATGATTCACCCTGGGAGTACAAAGATGTATCAGGATTTAAAGATGCACTATTGGTGGGATGGAATGAAGGGTGATGTGGCTAAGTATGTGGCCAAGTGTTTAACATGCCAGCAAGTCAAGGCCGAACACCAGAGACCTGGAGGAGCATTGCAACCCATTGAAATTCCAAAGTGGAAGTGGGAAGGTATAGCGATGGACTTCATTGTTGGATTACCACGCACAGTGGCAGGATATGATAGTATTTGGGTTATTGTGGATAGATTGACTAAGGTGGCACATTTTATTGCTGTTAAAACCACTTTTACAGCTGAAAAGCTAGCATGGATATATCATAAGGAGATCGTGAGACTCCATGGGGTGCCAATGTCTATCATCTCAGATCGGGGATCAGTGTTCACATCAAGGTTCTGGAAGGCTTTACATAGAGCAATGGGCACTCAATTGGATTTTAGCACTTCCTTCCATCCGCAGTCTGATGGCCAAACAGAACGAGTGAACCAACAGTTAGAAGATATGTTGAGAGCTTGTGTCTTGGAATGGGGTAGCACTTGGAGTGACCATCTGGCTTTGGCAGAATTTGCATACAACAATACTTATCATTCCAGCATTCAAATGGCTCCTTTTGAGGCATTGTATGGACGAAAATGTAGATCGCCACTTTGTTGGGATGAAGTGGGGGAGAGTACTATAGTTGGCCCTCAAATGATAGCAGACACAGTGGAGAAGGTATCACGAATTCGGGAACAGATCCGCATTGCCCAATCTCGTCAAAAGAGTTATGCAGATACTAGGAGGCGAGAGCTAGAGTTCCAAGTGGGAGATAAGGTATTTTTAAAGGTATCCCCAATAAAGGGTGTGGTTCGGTTTGGTACAAAAGGAAAATTAAGTCCAAGATATATCGGTCCCTACGAAATTTTAGAACGAGTTGGAAAGGTGGCATATCGCATTGCTTTGCCACCTTTCTTAGTCGGGGTGCATGATGTATTCCATGTCTCATCATTAAGGAAATATGAGCCAGACCCGTCACATGTGCTCAAGCCTGAGGAAATACGAGTAGAAAAGAATTTGCAATATGTAGAGAGGCCAGTTCGAGTCTTAGATAATAAGGAGAAACAATTGAGAAACAAGACTATCAAGCTGCTTAAAATCCAGTGGAGTAACCATACAGAAGATGAGGCTACTTGGGAGTTGGAGGAGATAATGAGGGAGAAATATCCTTATTTATGGGAATGATTGCAAGTTTCGAGGACGAAACTTTTCTAACGAGGGTAGTCTGTGAGGACCAGGTATTTTATTCTATTTTTATTATAACTTTTCTCTATTTATGAGGTAACTTATGAACATGCTAGTAAGAATTTTACGATATTAATGGATATATAACATACATGGACACGACATTTAGGAGATGTATAGTGCATATGTGCATGTATGATTAGCGTTCCATTGATGGGCACTATGACTATTGTTTCCCTCGCAGAGTAGGTACGAGGTTCGACCTGCCCGGTCAGGTCGCGGGGGTCAAGGGGGCAGCGCCCTTGCGGGGGTGCAGGGGGCAGCGCCCCTGAAGAAAATTTTAATTATTAAGTCGTATGAGTGGGAGAGTAAATTACTAATTGCAATTAGACCCGATCCATGTTCCGACCCGACCCGATAGGGATTCAGTAATAAAGGAAGCCCGCGCGCGCTAGGGTTCATTTTTCATCCCGCACCCGGCTATCTTCCTTCTTCTTCTCTTTCCGTTCTCTGCGTCTTCTCTTCTTTCCCCACCATTCAGTTCGGACTAGCCACGGATTCATTCAAGGAAGCTCTACCGACTGTTTGAGGATCATCGACTCGAATCGTGGAAGTTCCGAATCTCTCCATCTAAGTCTGGAGCACTGTTTTTGGGGGAAATTTCGATTCAAGTAAGTAGATGTCGCCCCTTCTCGATTTAGTGATGAAATTTTACGTTAAACGCGATACGAGGCTAGAGGGAATGTATAGCTTCTAACGATTCCATGATATTAGGCGTAGAGTTCGTAACAGTTAGGGTTCATGGTGAATTTACTTTGAATGCGTGATTTCTATGATGTAAAAGACTTCTTAGCAGTTGTTATATTGTTGAAATATGACGTGAATTGATTTGCCCCAATCGAGAGTATGAATTGAAGGTTCTTTCATTTCGCACCTATCATGTGTTTGATAAAATGCTTGTGTGACAGATCTACGTGTTGTATCTGAATTGTGTTGATGTTGTATGCGTGGTTTGCGATGTGTTTCATTATCTGTTATGTATGATGCGTTATCTCAAATAGTTGGTTGTAAGGGTTGTTCATGGCCCCTGATTGACATAAGGAGAGGGTTGTTCATGGCCCTTGATGGACATGAGTAGATGATTGGTTGTGTTGGTCAATTTGTGTGTATGGTTATATGTATACGATCTTGGGAGTGGGTATTGGACCCATGTGTATTAGCTTCATCACTGTATGAGTATCCATCATTATGCTTATTTGCACTTTGTGCTAACCACTATCTACTTACTGGGTCTATTTAGACTCATATCATTGTTATTGTGGTTTTAGATCGCAGGTCAGAAGGAGAACTTAAGGATGGGACAAGTTGAAGATCAAACATGAGAGACCCTAGCACAATATGTTGAATCCAGTTCTTTTAGACTTGTGCTCTTTTGATAATCATATATGTAGACAATTACTTAGGCGGATTCGTTTTGACAACTATAATGTATTTGGTATTTCAGATTGGATTATAATCCTTGTTGATGCACATATGCATGACTATTATATCTGTTTGTTGTGTAAGGAAAATATGTAATGATTTCCTTCTATATGAATGTTCTTATTATATGAAGATGCAAGTATATAAATAGGATTGAATGTTACAGATGGAAATGTAATGAATATCAGGTCATGTATTCCATATTACCCCTTGTATGTTATGGGGAGATGCTGCCGAATTTTTCTATGATTGTGTAGCGCCGTTGATTAGTTATTGAGTATTTTTATGAATGGGGCGTTACAGAAAGTGATATCAGAGCATAAGAATGTTTTAAATTATTAAGTTAGTGAAAGAGACCGATTAGGTGAGTGGTGAGAATACATGTTAAGTACATAGTATATTATCAGGGATGCAGTCTAGGTTCTTGATATGGGACTTGGAATATCTCTATGTTAAATTAGTCTGTGTACATTGGTCAAATTTATGTTGCTTAATCTTAGTTGTTTATGGATGTTGCACAGAGGATGGCACCAAGGACAAGGCTTAATAAGGAAAAGGGCATTATGGAAGAGGGTGGACTAAGTGAAACAATAGTTCCACCTCAAGGAATGTCACTTGCTATTGAAGGCCAACAACAAGGGCAAGCTCCACGGGAGAGGTCCCCACTTCAAGAAGACGAGGAGAACGCAGATGATGATGCATACTGGGAGAATCCTAGCAGAGGTTATCATGGGATACACAGTCAAGGAGGAGTAGGAACCAGTAGTGGTGAGATTCCTATAGGACCAGAGGTAAATACTGGGGCACAAGCAGGTGTGGAGGCTATGATGGGAATGATGAGAGGTATGATGCAGAATTTTCAAGAATTTATGCAAGCTCAGATGGAGAGAATGACGGCAAGCCTGGACACTCAAAGAGAACAACAAAGGACTTCAGGTGACACAAACCGTGCAGGTCCAAGGATGGGAGCAAGAAGACAAGAGCAAGAAGGAAGAAGGCCTCAAGAAGAGAAGTTAGACATCAAAGCATTCCAGGAGATGAAGCCTCCTATATTTCAAGGAGAAAGAGATTATTTAGTTGTGGATCGATGGGTGGCGAAGATGGAAAAGATTTTCAACTATATGGAATGCACAGAAGAACAAAAGGTCAAGTATGCTCTTTATGTGATGGAGGGGGATGCAGAACAGTGGTGGGATGCTGAGAAGGCTGTGTTACCAGATGGGGGTAGAAGACTACGATGGCCCGAATTTCTGGAAAGATTTCTTGCCCACTATGTGCCTGATAGTGAGAAAACACGTCGAGCATCAGAATTCATGCACTTAGTACAGGGGAAAATGACCGTGGAAGAGTATGATGCTAAATTTCGGTCGCTTTCTAGATTTGTTCCGTGGATAAGGACCAATCCACAAGAAAGGGCACGTAAATTTCAAGAGGGACTGAAATTCTCTATTCGAAGGGGCTTAGCACCCTTCATGTTACGTGATTATGGAGAAATGCTTGATCGAGCCCGCATGATAGAACGGGAAGAAGAAGAGCAAGAGAGGATTAAGGAAAAGAGAAAAGGGCCAAGAGGAGAAGTACAAGGACACAAGAAGCAGAGGACTATTGAGGGTGGAACTTTTACATTTAAGTCAGCCTGTTTCCAATGTGGTCAATTGGGTCATAAAAAAACATCATGCCCGCAATTGGTAGGTCAAGGGGAAGAGCAAATCAGGGGACAAGCACAAGCCCATGTTAGGGAGCGACAACCACAACAGCCACAGGTTCAAAGACAGAGGACAGGACGACATATTGTTTGCTTCTACTGTCGTCAACAAGGGCACATTAGGAGGGATTGCCCTATACTCTTAGGTGGAGGAGGAGTAGGGGCAGCTCGGATACAACAACAATTACCAGTTCATAATATTCCTCCTGGTGGGATGCAGGTTGGGAGAGGACCCTATCCTCAGCAGGTTCGCCCTCAGGTCGATAGAAGACCACAAGTGATGGCAGTGGTTCAAGCTGCAAATGCACAAGAGGCACAATCCGCAGAGAATGTGGTTACAGGTAACCTTCTTGTTAGTGGATGCATGGCCTTTGTATTGTTTGATCCTGGTGCATCACGATCGTTTGTGTCAATAGCTTTTGTGAAGAAAGCCAAGTTGATTAAACATCCCATGCATGAGCTAATGAGGGTGTCTACCCCCTTGAGAGCAGTTAGTATAGCAACTGAAATGTGTAGATGTGTTCCTGTGATGATTGAGGGTAGACAGTTCCTAGCGGATTTGATAGTATTGGAGATGGAGGGATTGGACATTATCTTGGGCATGGATTGGTTAGCTAAGTATGATGCTAATGTAGGTTGCCGATCAAAGCAAGTTATCCTTAAGCTACATAATGATATGGAATTCATATTGAGAGGATTACCAACAGGTGGGTTACCCAAATTGGTGTCAGCCTTAGGAGCAATGAGTTTGGTTCGAAAAGGTTGTCTTGCTTATCTTGCCTCAGTAGTAGATATCAACCTAGTGGACAAACAGTTGGATGAGATCCCTGTGGTACGTGAGTTCCCTGATGTGTTTCCTGCAGATTTGCCTAGTTTGCCACCCGAACGGGAAGTGGAATTTGGAATAGATTTGCAGCCTGGAGTGGAGCCAATTTCAAGAGCTCCTTATCGCATGGCACCAGTAGAGATGGCTGAATTGAAGACTCAGTTGCAGGATCTATTAGATAAAGGATTTATTCGGCCCAGTGTGTCACCATAGGGAGCCCCAGTTTTGTTTGTGAAAAAGAAAGATGGGAGTTTGAGGTTATGCATTGACTATCGCGAACTCAATAAAGTGACTATTAAGAATAAGTATCCATTGCCTCGTATTGATGATTTGTTAGACCAGCTGCAAGGAGCAAGTAAGTTTTCAAAGATTGACTTACAATCTGGGTATCATCAAATGAGAGTTAAAGAGTCAGATATACAGAAAACAGCATTTAGGACTCGGTATGGACATTATGAGTTCCTAGTCATGCCTTTTGGTTTAACAAATGCCCCTGCAGCATTCATGGACTTAATGAATAGGGTATTTCGGCCATATTTGGATCAAATTGTGGTTGTGTTTATCGATGACATTTTGGTATATTCCAAGAGCAGTGAAGAGCATGAAGGACACTTGAGATTGATTTTACAAAGGCTAAGGGAAGAAAAGCTTTATGGAAAGCTTAAGAAGTGTGATTTTTGGATGAACAGTGTGGGCTTTTTGGGTCATGTTGTTTCTAAAGATGGAATATCTGTGGACCCGCATAAGATAGAGGCCGTGGTAAACTGGCCTAGGCCATCCAGTGTTACTGAGGTGAGAAGCTTTTTGGGTTTAGCAGGGTACTATAGGCGATTTGTGGAAGGGTTCTCTACCATTGCCACTCCGATGACGAAGCTCAAACACAAAGGGGTAAAGTTCGAATGGACAGACAAGTGTGAAGAAGCATTTCAAGAGTTGAAGAGACGGTTAGTAGAAGCACCTGTGTTAACTGTACCTTCAGGAAATGGTGGATTTGTGATATATAGTGATGCATCAAAGAAGGGATTGGGATGTGTCCTTATGCAACATGGTAGGGTGATAGCCTATGCATCAAGACAATTGAGACCACATGAGGTGAATTATCCAACTCATGACTTGGAGTTAGCTGCAGTGATCTTTGCACTGAAAATATGGAGGCACTACTTATATGGCGGACGATGTGAAGTATATACTGATCACAAAAGTTTGAAGTACATCTTTACTCAAAAGGAGTTAAATATGCGGCAACGAAGGTGGCTAGAGTTAATAAAAGATTATGACCTGAGTATTCATTATCATCCAGGTAAAGCAAATGTTGTTGCAGATGCACTGAGTAGGAAATCTGGGAGTAGCATGGCTAGTTTACTTACTGGTCAAGAAAAATTATTTGAAGAAATAAGAAGAATGGACTTGCATGTGTGTGTTGATGGGGTAGCAGAACAAATTGCCAATTAAAGATTCAACCTACTCTTAGAGATGAAATTAGACAAGCACAAGAGGAAAGCCAAGATAAATCCTTTCAAAAGGTGAGAGAGAGAGCATTGAAAGGAGAATTGCAAGATTTTATAATTGGGGCCGATGGTATTATGAGATTCAGGGGTCGTATGGCCATTCCCAGGAGAGCTCAAATTTTACAAAAGATACTCGAAGAGGCACATTACTCACCTTACATGATTCACCCTGGGAGTACAAAGATGTATCAGGATTTAAAGATGCACTATTGGTGGGATGGAATGAAGGGTGATGTGGCTAAGTATGTGGCCAAGTGTTTAACATGCCAGCAAGTCAAGGCCGAACACCAGAGACCTGGAGGAGCATTGCAACCCATTGAAATTCCAAAGTGGAAGTGGGAAGGTATAGCGATGGACTTCATTGTTGGACTACCACGCACAGTGGCAGGATATGATAGTATTTGGGTTATTGTGGATAGATTGACTAAGGTGGCACATTTTATTGCTGTTAAAACCACTTTTACAGCTGAAAAGCTAGCATGGATATATCATAAGGAGATCGTGAGACTCCATGGGGTGCCAATGTCTATCATCTCAGATCGGGGATCAGTGTTCACATCAAGGTTCTGGAAGGCTTTACATAGAGCAATGGGCACTCAATTGGATTTTAGCACTTCCTTCCATCCGCAGTCTGATGGCCAAACAGAACGAGTGAACCAACAGTTAGAAGATATGTTGAGAGCTTGTGTCTTGGAATGGGGTAGCACTTGGAGTGACCATCTGGCTTTGGCAGAATTTGCATACAACAATACTTATCATTCCAGCATTCAAATGGCTCCTTTTGAGGCATTGTATGGACGAAAATGTAGATCGCCACTTTGTTGGGATGAAGTGGGGGAGAGTACTATAGTTGGCCCTCAAATGATAGCAGACACAGTGGAGAAGGTATCACGAATTCGGGAACAGATCCGCATTGCCCAATCTCGTCAAAAGAGCTATGCAGATACTAGGAGGCGAGAGCTAGAGTTCCAAGTGGGAGATAAGGTATTTTTAAAGGTATCCCCAATGAAGGGTGTGGTTCGGTTTGGTACAAAAGGAAAATTAAGTCCAAGATATATCGGTCCCTACGAAATTTTAGAACGAGTTGGAAAGGTGGCATATCGCATTGCTTTGCCACCTTTCTTAGTCGGGGTGCATGATGTATTCCATGTCTCATCATTAAGGAAATATGAACCAGACCCGTCACATGTGCTCAAGCCTGAGGAAATACGAGTAGAAAAGAATTTGCAATATGTAGAGAGGCCAGTTCGAGTCTTAGATAATAAGGAGAAACAATTGAGAAACAAGACTATCAAGCTGCTTAAAATCCAGTGGAGTAACCATACAGAAGATGAGGCTACTTGGGAGTTGGAGGAGATAATGAGGGAGAAATATCCTTATTTATGGGAATGATTGCAAGTTTCGAGGACGAAACTTTTCTAACGAGGGTAGTCTGTGAGGACCAGGTATTTTATTCTATTTTTATTATAACTTTTCTCTATTTATGAGGTAACTTATGAACATGCTAGTAAGAATTTTACGATATTAATGGATATATAACATACATGGACACGACATTTAGGAGATGTATAGTGCATATGTGCATGTATGATTAGCGTTCCATTGATGGGCACTATGACTATTGTTTCCCTCGCAGAGTAGGTACGAGGTTCGACCTGCCCGGTCAGGTCGCGGGGGTCAAGGGGGCAGCGCCCTTGCGGGGGTGCAGGGGGCAGCGCCCCTGAAGAAAATTTTAATTATTAAGTCGTATGAGTGGGAGAGTAAATTACTAATTGCAATTAGACCCGATCCATGTTCCGACCCGACCCGATAGGGATTCAGTAATAAAGGAAGCCCGCGCGCGCTAGGGTTCATTTTTCATCCCGCACCCGGCTATCTTCCTTCTTCTTCTCTTTCCGTTCTCTGCGTCTTCTCTTCTTTCCCCACCATTCAGTTCGGACTAGCCACGGATTCATTCAAGGAAGCTCTACCGACTGTTTGAGGATCATCGACTCGAATCGTGGAAGTTCCGAATCTCTCCATCTAAGTCTGGAGCACTGTTTTTGGGGGAAATTTCGATTCAAGTAAGTAGATGTCGCCCCTTCTCGATTTAGTGATGAAATTTTACGTTAAACGCGATACGAGGCTAGAGGGAATGTATAGCTTCTAACGATTCCATGATATTAGGCGTAGAGTTCGTAACAGTTAGGGTTCATGGTGAATTTACTTTGAATGCGTGATTTCTATGATGTAAAAGACTTCTTAGCAGTTGTTATATTGTTGAAATATGACGTGAATTGATTTGCCCCAATCGAGAGTATGAATTGAAGGTTCTTTCATTTCGCACCTATCATGTGTTTGATAAAATGCTTGTGTGACAGATCTACGTGTTGTATCTGAATTGTGTTGATGTTGTATGCGTGGTTTGCGATGTGTTTCATTATCTGTTATGTATGATGCGTTATCTCAAATAGTTGGTTGTAAGGGTTGTTCATGGCCCCTGATTGACATGAGGAGAGGGTTGTTCATGGCCCTTGATGGACATGAGTAGATGATTGGTTGTGTTGGTCAATTTATGTGTATGGTTATATGTATACGATCTTGGGAGTGGGTATTGGACCCATGTGTATTAGCTTCATCACTGTATGAGTATCCATCATTATGCTTATTTGCACTTTGTGCTAACCACTATCTACTTACTGGGTCTATTTAGACTCATATCATTGTTATTGTGGTTTTAGATCGCAGGTCAGAAGGAGAACTTAAGGATGGGACAAGTTGAAGATCAAACATGAGAGACCCTAGCACAATATGTTGAATCCAGTTCTTTTAGACTTGTGCTCTTTTGATAATCATATATGTAGACAATTACTTAGGCGGATTCGTTTTGACAACTATAATGTATTTGGTATTTCAGATTGGATTATAATCCTTGTTGATGCACATATGCATGACTATTATATCTGTTTGTTGTGTAAGGAAAATATGTAATGATTTCCTTCTATATGAATGTTCTTATTATATGAAGATGCAAGTATATAAATAGGATTGAATGTTACAGATGGAAATGTAATGAATATCAGGTCATGTATTCCATATTACCCCTTGTATGTTATGGGGAGATGCTGCCGAATTTTTCTATGATTGTGTAGCGCCGTTGATTAGTTATTGAGTATTTTTATGAATGGGGCGTTACAAAGTAGATCCTCAAAAGATTGAGGCAATAACAAAGTGGCCACAAACAACAAATATCACGTAAATAAGAAGTTTCCTAGGATTACCTGACTACTACAGAAGATTTGTGGAAGGATTATCACAATTGTCAGCTCCACTCACAAAGCTGACAAGGAAAGGAGTTAGGTATGAATGGACACAGGAATGTGAGAATAGCTTCCAGGAATTAAAGAAAAGACTAGTAAAAGCTCCAATTCTAATACTACCTACGGAGAAGGAAGGGTTTGTGATCTATAGTGATGCCTCAAAGAAAGGATTAGGATGTGTACTGATGCAAAATGGAAAAATTATATCATACGCATCCCGACAACTCAAGCCAAATGAGGTAAACTATCCAACCCATGATCTAGAATTGGCAGCAGTAGTCTTTGCCCTGAAAATTTGGAGACATTATTTATATGGAGTTAAATGTAAGGTCTATACTGATCATAAGAGCCTCAAATATATTTTCACTCAAAAGGAGTTAAATATGAGGCAAAGAAGATGACTCGAGTTACTAGAGGATTATGACATCGATATTTTATATCATCCAAGCAAAGCCAATGTAGTAGCCAATGCGCTAAGTAGAAATGTTAGCTTAGCTCATCTCATCACAAAGGAAGAAGGGCTACTACAAGAATTGAGACAATTAGAGCTAATTATAATCCCACCTAGGGTACAAGTTGGATTGTCTCAATTACAAATCCAGTCGAATTTATTTGAGCAAATTAAAATGACTCAACAAGAAAATGGGGATTTCAAGAATTATGTAGAAAAAATGATTAAGAAAAATCCCAGTGAATACATACAAGATGAACAGGGGATGTACAGATACAGGGGTCGCCTGTGTATACCCGATCAAGAGGAAGTAAAGGAACATATATTGAAAGAAGCACATTTCTCTCCATTTTCGATGCATCCAGGTAGCACCAAGATGTATCAAGATATCAAAAAGATGTATTGGTGGAATAATATGAAGAGAGAAATTGCTGAATATGTGGCTAAGTGCCTAACATGTCAAAGGGTTAAGGCTGATCATCAAAGAACCCCTGGAAAATTACAATCGCTAGAAGTCCCAGAATGGAAATGGGATGATATTACTATGGATTTTATTGAAGGGTTGCCAAGAACCCATAATGGAAATGATGCTATATGGGTCATAGTAGATAGATTATCAAAGGTAGCTCATTTCCTAGCCATTAAGAAAAATTTTACTGCTGAACGACTGGCTAAAATTGGTTATAAGGAGATAGTGAGACTGCATGGAGTACCTAAGTCAATAGTTTCCGATCGAGATTCCAGTTTTACATCTCAATTTTGGAAAAGTATACATCAAATCATAGGTACACAGCTGAAATTCAGTATAGCATTTCATCCTCAAACCGATGGGCAGACAGAAAGGGTAAATCAAATAGTAGAGGATATGTTGAGGATGTGCACAATAGAATTTGGAGGATCGTAGGATGAATATTTGGCTATGGCAGAATTTGCTTATAACAACAGTTATCAAGCAAGTATTCAAATGGCCCAATTTGAAGCTTTATATAGACGAAAATGCAGAACTCCTCTAAACTGGGATGAAGTGGGAGAAAGAAAATTGGCTCCAGACCTCTCAAAGAGAATGGCGGAAAAAGTTCAAGTGATTCGCCAGTGTATACTCACAGCCCAGAGCAGGCAAAAGAGTTACACCGATTACAAAAGAAGGGATTTAAATATCCAAGTTGGGGATCACATATTTGTTAAGGTAACACCATTCAAAGGAGTCACCCGGTTTGGAAAGAGGGGAAAATTAAACCTAAGATATGTTGGGCCCTTTGAAGTTTTGGAAAAGATAGGCAATTTAGCCTATAGAATAGCTCTGCCACCAGCCCTCAGTGCCATCCACAATGTGTTCCACATCTCTATGCTAAGGAAATATGTTTCCGATCCTACCCATGTGTTGATAGCAGAGAATTTGCCAATCCAAGAACATTTAAACTATGAGGAAAGGCCAATTAAAATATTGGATTTCAAGATCAAGAAACTTCGGAACAGAGAGATCGAATATGTAAAGGTACAATGGAATCGATATTCGGAATCCGAAGGAACTTGGGAGCTACGAGAAGAGGTCGAAAGGAAATATCCTCAATTATTCAAGGAAAATATAGGTTTTGGGATGAAACCTATTGTAAGGGGGGGAGAATTGTGAAACCCCGACCGTATACGCGTCATTTCGATATTTGTAATTTTGTAATTATTTTATGAATAAATGAAAATTCATGAATTATATTAATGGATATGTGTATTGGAGATTGAAATAATGCAATTAGGAATTTAACCCCGTCAATAGTGCACATGAATAGTGCACGTGAATAGTAACCATGGACTAAGACACGTGATTAAGAGTTAATCACTTGGATTAACTTAATCATAAAAAGAAAAAATAGAGATTTAATCACTACAAGACAAAATAGCAATTCTTTTGGATATTTTAATCCAAGTTTGGATTTTTGTGGAAAAATAGAAAAAAATTCATAAATTGCAATCCGGGGGTCGAAATTGGATGAAATTTTTTATGGATGATTAAAAATTCATGATGGACATGATGAATGGGTTAAGATGTGATGAAAATCATAAATCAAAGGTCAAGATGAAACGTCAAAACAAGATAAAAAAGTAGCTAACTTTTTAATAAAAGCTACTTTTGAATTTTTAAATAAAATAAATAAATAAAAATAAAAAATTTAAATGCAATGGCTGCTGCAATGCAGGGAGTTGCAGGGGCTGTTGACTTTTGGGGCCAAATCCAATGGCCACAAATGAATCTTATCATTAACCAACGGTTAGGATTAATTTAGCTTAATTTAATTAATTTTTAAAAAAATAAAAAAATAGGTAGAAAATAGGGCTGCAATAGGGTTGCTGGAGCAGGCCTAGGGTGGGCAGCACATGGCTCAAATAATTTTTCAAAATTAAAAAGAAATACTAATTTATAAATAAATACCTCAAAGCTAGGGGGTAAAATCCAATTTTGTGAAAAATCAATAAGTATAAATAGGGGGGCAGGGAGGACGTCCAAAGGCACTCCAAGCTTGAGGAATTCAAGAATTCCCACCCCCAAAATTCTTTTTTGGCCTTTAGAGAAAGAAGGAGAAAGATGGAGAGAGAAAGTGTGAGAAAAAGAGGCGTATCTCCACTTCGGGTAAGAAATTTCTTTCCAAATTTCTTTTGGATGTTAAGTAAGGTAAAACCATGCTTAGATAATTCCCAAGAATGAGAAAATAAGTATAAATATAATGTTTAAATGGAATTATACCAAAACATCAAAAATTTGGAGCGAAGATAGGGTATTCGGGAAGATAGCATATGATATGTGAAAATAATGCTCCAAAATTGATAAATGATGATTTTTGATGTATGATTATGATAAATATGATGTTGGAATAACGATATATTAATTTCATGATTTTTGGAATTAAGGATTATGCTTAAGTGAATTTATGTTGATTTTTAGTAGATGGAGAAAATGATTTTTTTGGGCAAGAAAATGATGATAAATTCAAAATGTATGAAATTTCCTATGATATACTAGGCATAAGGTATGTCATGGTATTTTTTTTTTTTGAAAAAAATATCAATTTTTGGAACCCATGGATGAAAATTTTAAATATGAGGATGAAAATTTTGAAGAACCTATGGATAAAAATATCCACATAAAGAAATAATGCCCAAATAATATAGAGCATGCATGGGAAGCAGCTTGAATAGAAGAAATGAAAATATAATTTCTCGTTGAATAGGAAATGGAAAAGAGAAGGTCGAAGACACCTCCTAAGAAGGTAAGCAAGTTATATGTTTTGAAAATTATTTCCAAAATGCTTGAAATTGTTTGCAAGTTGCTTTATGAAATTTATTTAAGATTGGCCATACCTATAACTGCTTTACATAAACTGAAGTTCATTTTGTGAAATTATTTATTAAATGCTTTTTATGAAATTGTTTATGATTTGTAAATATCATGCCGGCATGTGTATGAGAATGAGCATGTGCACGAGGAATAGGCCTTAGTCGAGGTAGTAAGCGGACCGGATGTCCCCCTCGCTATTGCCAAGTCGCTTAATAGGCCCAGGCCGGCGGCGACCTCCCTGAAATGGGAGTATGTATGGGATGGGCGCCTAGCTAGCGTCGCATCCAAAGGAATGTCATGAATGCTATGTATGCATTGCATTTGCATTTTATGAAATGCATGAAAATGATTGAAAAATTATGTATAGCTTGCTTACTGAGTATTATTACTCACCCATGCTTTTTCAACAACAGACAGGAAAAAATGATGAAGGCAGCATGTAAAATGACATGTAGTTTTGATGAAATATTGTATATGTAAATTTTATGTAAAGACAATGATGATAATTTTGAGATGGAAATGAATATTTTTGTTTTATGAAACAGTTTTGGTTCATAACTGTGATATGTGAAATATATTTCATGATAGATGAATGATGGAAATTTTCCATGTATTAATGAAAAAAAAAATCCTGCCGTGTGATCAGGGCAACAATCCTGAGTCACGTTTACCAATCAAAACGATCCCGGAGTAAGGCTTCTAGGCACCTCGGATCGGGGCGTCACAGATTCTGCCCTATATGTTCTTTTGCTGGCTTCGCCCCTTGTTTGATCAACAGATTCCTCCATTGGGGCCCTTCCTTTGTTGGCTCTTGCTTTAGCTCTAGTGAGCGGCATTTTCAACTTCATAAAACATTTATTAGCATAACATCAATAGTCATCACGATATAAATTCAACACATAATCTGGTGATCACATAATTAATATATATTATCATAAGTCATTAGCAAACCATTTATACATCAGTCAAACTTTTGTACATAGACTATCTTAGCCTTATGTACTTGTTCCATCAATATTTACATATTTATAAAAAGGAAAAAGTCTTGCAGTGGCGGTGGCTGTGTATTCATCATCCCCTTCTCCTCATCCTCAGGAACCTCCTAAGACCGAAGGGTACCCGTGTGGGTTCCTCAGTAATTGTACTAGTCTCTGACCAGTCTCGTGGACATGGGTTCTCGTCCTCCTCTTCACTATCGGACCATTCTATGGGGTCCTCATCATCATTTGCTGGAGGAGCGGGAGGTGGGGATTCGGGCCTTACCTCTAATTCTATGACCCGTAGGATGACCTTACCAGGCCGTTTTGGAGGGGGTTGCTCCATTACTTCCTCTCCCTTGGCCAGATCTTCCCGGCGTGCCTGGGCAGCCTCCCTCTCCTGACGATCAATCTGTGCCCATGGGGTTCCATATCGGAACCGGATATACCCTGCATCAAATCTAAACCATGGACCTAGGTTAGGGGGAACTGGGGCAACTCTCCTTTGCCAATATGTCTATAAATCCTCCTCAGCAACCCAATCGGTGACAACCGATGGCCTAGGCAATGGACTAGCTAGGGTATATACTGGTGAGTCTGGGGTTGCAAGTGCCCAGTTAGAGGACTCCGCCTGATGGGTTTCAGATAATACTGGAAACCCTAGTGGATGGCTGAGGATTATTGGGCGATGTGCCTCTGGTCCCCTAATATATGAAAGTGTCTGGTAACTAGTGGGAGTTGGGGGTCTTAGGGTTAAACCTTCTTGAGAGGCTAACCACCTGTTAACTCTCTCCTGAGCCCGTTCCCGTTCCATCACTTCTTCTAGTTCCTGTGTACTTAGTGGAGCCTTTCCTCTATCTGCCATTTATATAAATCATCAATGATAAATAAATCAATCATAATCATGATTTTAAGTATTCTAGCTTGATCATTTCTTGCCTTTTCTGCCTATTTACCAATCTATGCTCTGATACCAACTTCTGTGGCGCCCCGAACCAGGGTGCCTAGAAGGCTTACTCCGGGAACATTTTTTATTGGTAAATGTGACTCAGGATTGTTGCCTTGATCACACGGCAGGATTTATATACATCAGTACGGCTTATCATTAGTTGATGGTACCTAACTGCAAATCTATCTTCGAGAACATTGTCTCTCCTTTCAACTAATCGAATAAATCATCAATCCTTGGAAATGGGTACTTGTTCTAA
Organism: Annona cherimola; assembly: GCA_030490835.1. Classification (NCBI taxonomy): domain Eukaryota; kingdom Viridiplantae; phylum Streptophyta; class Magnoliopsida; order Magnoliales; family Annonaceae; genus Annona; species Annona cherimola. The sequence goes on from CM059974.1 coordinate 81,462,719, forward strand.
CTATAACCCTGTTCAACTCCTTGTAATCAATGCATAATCTAATACTCCCTTCCATTTTCCTCACAAACAGCACTGGAGCTCCCCAAGGTGATACACTAGGTCTGATAAAACCTTTATCCAATGGCTCCTGTATTTGAGTTCTCAACTCATTCATCTCTGTTGGTGTCATTCGGTATGGGGCCTTAGATATTGGAGCTGTACCTTGCATGATGTCGATTGTCATGTCCATTTTCCTTTCTGGAGGTAATGTAGTTAATTCCCTTGGAAAAACATCATAAAATTCCTTAACCATTGAAATTTGATTTATTTCCACCTCCTTTTCTTTCCTTACACTTACTAATACCAGATACGCTTGGCAATTTTGGCGGACCATTTTAGCCACTTTCATAGAGGATATCAGTATCGTTGAATTTTCAGGCTGTCTTAGCCTTCTAATGACTACATCTTTTTCCAGGGCTGCTTCAAATTACACTTTCTTATTTTTGCAATCAATTGTAGCTCCCCATTGGCTTAACCAATCCATGCCTAGTATTATGTTGAACTCGGCATGGATAATAGGACCAGGTCGGCTTCTAAAATCGTTGACCCTATCTTGATTGGACATGCTTTACATACTTGGCTAGAGCTGGCTAACCTATAGACAGGGGATTCTACATGAATTACCTTATTTGTTTCCTCTACTTGTAGTGCATGCGTGGTTACATACTGACAAGCTATGAATGAATGGCTAGCACTTGAATCAAACAAAGCTATAGCCAAATTTCCTAAAATGTAAATCATATCTGTAACCACTTTCTCCTCTTGCTCTTGTGACTCGGTTCGGGTCAAAGCATGCACTTGAACAAGATTTGTAGAGGTTCCTTGTCTGTTAGCTACTCCAGTTAACCTTGGTTGTGCGGTCTTTCTGCGCCCTTGCGACGTCTGTGCTCTATTGGGACAGTTTGGGGCTATGTGCCTGACTTGGTCACAAGCGTAGCATTTTACCACCTTTGTCTCTCCTTTACCACATTCCTTGGCTATGTGCTACGTTTTCCCACACTTGAAGCATTTGTTTGACCTTTTTAAACATTCGCCTACATGGCGCTTCTGACATTTCTTACAAATGGGTGACATTTTCTTCTTTAGGGCTCCTTTTTCTTTCCTCGTACCTCCTTTCTTTACTTTTTCCTTCCCCATCTCAGTTTCTTTCTTGCCTGATCTCAACATCCTGGATCCTAGCCTTAGTTCTTGGGTTCTTATTGTCTCAATCTCGAAGGCTCTCACCCTTTCTACAGTTGACGCGTAATTTTTGATCAGTAGAGGGGCCAAGCTTTCTCGAAGGTATGGCTTCGGTCCTTATTGAAATCTTTGTGCCTTGTTCTCTGGCACATTTTCTATCAATGGTACATATCTCACCAAGGCATTGAACTTGGTGGCGTATTCTGTCACTGGCATCCTTCCTTAATAGAGCCTCTCAAACTCTATGACTTTTTGACTCTGTAATCCCACTAGGAATACTCCTTGTTAAACTCTTCCATAAATGTCTGCCATGTCACCTCCTCCGGGTGTGGCATGGTGATTAACATGGTCTCCCACCACTAATGCGCATCCTTTACCAACAGATGAGTGACACACGACATTTTCTGTTTATCATTGCACGGAGATATTCTAAACAATTTTCGGATCTTCGTCATCCACTATTCAGCTTCAACGGGGTCAGGTTCACCTGTGAACTTAGGAGGCTGTTGCGTAACGAATGCATTTATTGCCCTCCTATCTGCTTTCATCATTTGATTTTCATCTGTTGTGGGTACTATAGGGGGAGTCAGGTTAACCGTCGGAATGAGTCCTTCTTTATTTGTACTCCCAACTGGGCCTATTGGGTCCTCTTCTAGAAGCCTTGAATAATGTCTGCGGCTTGGGTTGCCCAATCTCGAGTAGCTTGCTGCATGACTTCTTTTACTGTGGAAGCTACCCTTTCTCGATTATTTTAGCCTGTCTTTGTTCTTCTTATTGGAATCAAAGGAAAGTTAAGTGCAATTCATGTTTTGATGATTAACAACTCAATTTGAAAATGTTTTGGGTACTAATGTGGCTTGTTAAACTTGGTTAAGGATAAAAAATTAGAATTCAGAACATATCAGACCAAGTCGCAAGGCCAAGTCGACTTAGCCATCGACTTAGGCGAAGTCGATACCCAAGTCGACCTCAAGGCCGACTTCAAATAAGAAAAAACTTCTAGCGCTGAATTTGGGCACAAGTATAAGCGAAGTCGCAGTCGAAGTCGACTCCACCTGCTACTTAGGTGAAGTCGCAGACGCAAGTCGACTCCACTATTGTAATACCCAGACCCAAGTAGAACTCATGTATATGCATTCAGTCTGTAATTATGATTTATTTTTATGAATGATTTTACAATAATATTTTACAATCAGGATTACAACTGAGAATGGAGATTTCAAATTTATCACCATAGTCGAATGTGAATCGGTATGATTAAAGTGGTTGTTGATGGCTGTAGAATGTTAAAATGTTACGAATAATTATTTCAATTGCCACTATTTAATTACTGGAAAGTAGAAGGGTAATTGTGGAATTAATCTAAGATATACTAGAAAAATTCATAACTTGACGCCAGTATGGCGGATCGAGATGAAATTTGAGAGATAAGCACAAGATTTTGTGCGCAATCTTATGGATGGAGTGGATTAAGGATTTGTGATGGAATTAGGATGATAATTATTTAATTCATCCTAAATCCAAGGGTGAACTTCAAATGACAATAACTTGAGATAGAAACGTCGTTTTGAGGTGAAATTTGAGATGAACGGTTAGAACGACATACTTAAAATTATGAACGAGTTTGATCAAGCTAATTACTATGGAAAGGTGCATGATCAAAAAAGGGAAAAATAATTTTGACTTTTGTAAGCTAGTAATCATGACTAGAATCAAGCCCATGTGAAATGTCAACTATGAGGATTTTTGCTTGATTTTCTCCAATTATCTAAAGGGATAAAATCTAAGATAATTACCATGCATTAAAGCATGCATTAAGAAGCTAAGGGAGGTGACAAGCTTGGACGCCCATGGAGAAGAGATAATGGGATTTTTTTGGCTTTTTCAAAAATCCTAAATATTACACCACACTACCTAGGTACATAGAGTCATTAAGGGAGCTGTAATAGAAGAGATTTTCTTTAGCACAAGATGAAAAAATCATGCCATATGGACGGCCATGGGGGAAGCTCAAATCACAACTCATTAATAAAAGTGACTTTTGAGAATTTACATGAGATAAATATGGATTTTACTTGGAGCAAGTTGAGCCATGTCAATTAGGCCATAAATTACCCCAAGTGAGGTGGCAAGTGGGCCTCACAAGCATAGCAAAAATGTCCAAAAGGGGGATTGTATAGGGACGACCAAGCAAGAGCAAAAAAAATCAGAAAGGAAAATTTACAAAGAAGCAAGCCAAGGAGACGTCCATTTTTGGAGAAAATCAAGGAGAGAAAAATCTCAAGCCAAGAACAACTCAAGCAAGTCCAAATCCTAGCAAGAAGAAAGGAAGAAAAAGTAGAAGCAAAGGAGGAGATCTCAAGCTAGGAAGATTGATACTTAAGTTGATTCAATTCAAGTAAGTATAACTTAAGATTTGATTCATTAAAAATCCAATTCTCTACCTCTATCTATGGGTCATAAATATGATTCATAAATGATCCTTAAAGAAGGAGTAATGATGCTCTTGATTTGAGCATTAAATAGGCACTATATATACCTAATTCTTAAACTCAAGAATGAGAAATTGGAAGTTGGGATTGAGTTAGAATGGAGAGATTAACTTGAGCTTTCTTAACCTTTAAAATAAGTTGCTATCTTGATTCAATATCGTGTTAAGATCATGATTTTTGTTTCTATGACTTGCATATGTTGATTTGGCCATGAGTAATGAATTTCAAGAGAGAAGGGAATTTAGGGCTTATGCTTGAATGGATTTTTCCAATTTTTATGATAAATATCATACATAAAGTAATTCAAATAATTCATGGACGATTTAGAAGGTAAAATACTCTTAAATTAGCATACTTTGGATGGCCAAAGTGAATGAGGAAGAAAGGCTCAAATTTTGGAATTTCAAGGGAGCATTGGATGTGAACGTCCAAAGGGTGTCCAGCGATTTGCCGCCTAGGCGCGACCATGGGGTGCCGCATCGCCAGTTCATATACATGAAGAATTTATAATTTCCAATTTCCGTGAAAATTATTTAAAGAAGGATACTTTGTAACTATGAAATGAACATTAAAAAGAGAAAAAGGATATGTGAATATCAAGAAGCGACTGTGGCAAGAATGATAAGTGAAAAGTATAAACCATGTAAATGGATGATTGTCATTCAAATTGATAACATATGAAATGAATTGTGGATTGGAAAACTAAGTATGTGCAAACAAATGAAAATTTTATGAATGTAATGTTATTCTTGTGTGTAGGCAAAGGCAAAGAAGAGATTGATTGAAAAGCTAAGGCAAAGGAAGGTAAGCAAGCAATTTCTAAATATTTCTTTTTTTATTAAAATTTGATAAAATATTTACTAATGATGTTCTAACTATTTGAATGGATTAGCAAATGATTGATTTTAAATTTCTCTAACGTGTTTAAGGATGACCATTCCTTTATCTCATGTTGTGTTGAAATGATTTTTCCCTTACTGTAAATGAGTCATGCTAGCATGTCAAAGATTATGTTCATGAAAGATTCATATACACAAAGCATGAGGTCCACCTCGAAGGTGTAAAGGGACCGATAGTCCCCCTTTGGTGCTGCCAAGTCGCTAAGAGAGGCCTAGGGCCGGTGGCGCCTCCCCTGAATGGGAGAGACTATGGAGACGGATGGTCACCTAGCTAGCTTCCATTCTATGATATCATAATTCAAAATGATACATTGCATTGTCATGATGTTTTTAGTGAAAAGGTTACTATTCCATTGGTCGTTGATCACTTGTTAAGTGTCTTCTACCAAATGGAGAGAAATGCTTTTAAACAATATTGCCTTCAAAATGAATTGCCTGAAAACCTATAGCTTGCTTATTGAGTTTCGACTCACGTTTTGTTTTTCTCAACCCAAAGATAGGTGAAAGGACAGACAATTCAAGGGAGCACAAAGGAGACCCCATAAGAGGATGAATTTATGATGTTATACATGGTTTGTGAATGGATGAATGTATGATGAACTTATATTACCACATTATTGTTATATACATGATACTATAGACATGGAATTATGGATGCAAAGACAATATCTCTATGATTAATGATAAGATATAAATTTTCATAACACTGATAAGCATACATTATATGGTATGAATTGAGCAAACACATGTTATGATTGCCAACAATGAAAAGTCTTGATGAGAAAATTAAATTATGTCTAATGGACTCAACTCCTAAGGAGTTATGAATTCTGCCGTGTGACAGGGCAACAATTCTTATTACGTTTATCAATTGAAAATGATCTTGGAGTAAGGTTAATGTTGTGACGCTCGGGATGGGGCGCCACAGAGCTTGGTGTCAGAGCATGGATTGGTAAATAGGCAGAAAGACAATTTTTACAGTATGAAAGTTGTGATATATGATGCCAGCTGTGTAATTATATGAATTACATTATGATTACTTGAATACAGCTGACATGTTACGTCTAAATTGTAGATGGCAGACAAGGGGAAGCAGGTTATGAGTGCTGAGGAACTTAGAAGGGAGATGGAGGAGATGGAACATGGGCAAAGATTCGAGGAGAACATGAATAGATGGTGGGAATCCCAACAGAATGCGGCGTATTTTCCACCTGTTCCTCCAGGGTTTCAATATAGGCATTCTCCACCTCAAGCTCAAGGAAGCTACTATGTCAACCTTTCCTCACAAATGCAGAAATTATAAGAGTCTATAAGTCAGGCTCTTAGAGTAGCAGACCCTACTGCACCATACCCTGATCTGCCAATAAATCCATTAGTTCCTACTGATTATATACATGCTCAAGATCTACAAGATTTTTGGGATCAGACCCTGGCACCCACACCTCCAGACTTAGGTCCATGGTACAGGTTTACCAACGGATATGTGTAGTTCCGATATGGAGCAAGCTGGGAAAGAATCTGGTAGAGGGAAAAAGAAGTAACCATTGCTCTAGAGCAACGTTGTGCCTAAGGAATATTAGTGTGAAACCCTAATTTGAGTAGAAGTCATGTAAATGCGATTGAATGATTTATGTATGAATAATGTATTCATAATTGAAGTATTTGCAATTTCTAAGATTTTTGCAGTTAAATCATTTGTGTGAATGATTGTTTAAATTTACCAATTGAAGATAATGTGGATTAATATGATTACAATAGCATGATGAGGATGGATAAATATTAGTATTCCATGAAAAATTTAATTTAATTTCATAATGTGATCAATGGATATTAGGAGGCTAATTATAGAGACAAGTTGAGAAAATATTGAAAAATTCATAACATGGTGACCTTAAGTCGGATTAAGGTGAAATTTGAGGGGGAAGCACATAATTTTGTGCTTAATCTCATGAAAAAATTAGATTATAAAATTTTGATGAAAATTGATCATCACCGTTCAAAACTTAAAATGATCATAACTTGGGCTAGAAAGATCGGATTGAGGTGAAATTTGAAATGAATGGCTAAAATTATGAAATCAAGATTTTGGAAGTATTTGATCATGCAAATGATTAAGGAATTAATCTTGCACCAAATTGGGATTAGAGATTTTGACTTTTCAAACCAAAAAGTGAATAGCATTTATGTTAAAAATGTATAAAATAATCTAATGCATAAAGACAAATTTGAGGTATCAAGAGGGGGTAATTTGTAGGGTATTATGTAAATTACTAAAAATGAGAAAATCCCTGCAATTATCTCTTAATTAAATGCATAATTAAATGGGTCAAAAGGAGCATGGAATAGGTGACAGCTATGGATGTGTAAACAGCCATGTAACTTCATTTTATAAAATATTTTTTAATAAAATAAATACCTAAAGTCAACTATGAATTAATGAGGATAATTTTCAATAAATTAAAGTGGAAAATCGGATTTAACAGGTGCTGATCTGGACCGTTGAATGGGAAAAGCAAAAATGGACAGCAACATATTCCAATGATGATGTGGACGGTTTGGCAGCTCTATGTATATTTTATAATTTTTTTATTAAGATAAAATGACCCTAAATTCCCTAAAATACTAGTTAATTAAATTAATAATTAAATTAATAATTAAATAAATCTGAAAGAAAATTAATTATGATGAGATAAGCTGTTGCAAAAGAGGAACGTGTGCAGGCATCAGAAAATGGTGCAGAGAATGGTGACCGTTCAAGTGGTCAAAATGTGATTTTTTTTATTTTTTAAAAATTGATAAATGCATGGATAATTAGCCTAGTTATTAGGGAATATAAATGTGCATTTAATAGCTGCAAAATTGTTTGAAAAAAATTGGAAAACAGCAGCTGATTGTGGACGTGATCTAGTGGACAGATTTGAGATGATTTAATGCAATGGATAATTAGCAAATTTTTAATTAAGAAAAAATTATTTTAAATGGCCCACAAGTTGCCATGTCAGCTAAGGGGATATAATTGCATTGGAATTGGCATAGATGGGGTGGCATGTGGGGTCCATTAGCTGGAAATTTCCAGCTAATTGCATAAAAAGCAAGGGACATCCATGCATATCAAGAGGACTTAAAAATTTTCAGCATTTGGAAACTCTCCATTCCAGCAGCAGCTCACGTCCCTCTCTCATCATTTTCACACCCTAAAACAAGTGAAGAAAAAAGGAAGAAAAGGAGGAGTTAAGAAGAGAAAGCTTGCTTGAGAAGTAGAATTAAGTGTTGCTCTCTATACAAGTACATAATGAGTTTGAATGCTTTTAGATTGGTTTTTCTAACTCAATTTGTGGAGTGAAAATATGCATCATAATGAAACCTATAATGAAGAATTATGATGCTTTTAATTAGGGAATTAATGGGAATTTATTTGCAAGAAGTGCAATTAAGAGTTAGATGTGAATAGAGAATGTTTAGTGTGATATATGAGATTCTACACTAGCTTAAACATGCTGAAATTTATGTTTAAGTTGCTGTTTTATTTGGTGTATGTAATCATATGATAATTCATGATATAATTTTGAAAATATATGAAATTTACCATGAATTATGAAGTGTAGAAGATAAGCTAGCTAGGGTTTCTTCTAATGCCCGAAATTCACGTTTAAATGTTGAGAATGATATATGAAATGATTTAAATAAATTATGGGTGAATTGTAGGGTAAAATACCCTAAATATAGGACACTTTGGATGTAAAAAGGGACCTTGCATAAACTTCCCAAATTCGGATTTTTAAGGGAGTATGAAGTGGACGTCCAAATGGTGTAAACGGGTGCCCAATACATGTATAAAATGTTGCTGTTTTGAAAATAACTTATATATGGATTTTAAATATGTGAAAATGCATTGAATTTAGGGTAATAAAATTGGGATAAATTTCTGGAATCAAGTAAATAAAAATCTGTTTAAGTTGGAGTATCAAAAGAGACGTTTAAAGTGTAGAAATCGGATGTCAAAGTTGCTGTTCTTGGAACTTTGAAAATTGTGGATTAAAAATTCGTAAAAATGCACTAAATAAGTATTAAATGAAGTTTTTAAACTTTCTAAATTATAGGACAAGTTGTTGATTTGAAAAACTTTAAGAAATATATGAATTAGACATTGTTAGACGTACATATGTGAAGCGGTGCACATGATAAGATGATAAATGCATTATGTAAAATATTAAAATGAAAAAATATGTTAAAATATGATGGAAAGACGTGAAATGCATTGCTGAATTGATAATATCAAATTTTGAGATTAAATTATGGGAATTAAATATGTGATATAATGACTAATTGATATACGTAAGTGTAAAGTACACATACCCGACTTGGAGATTAAACGGGTTATGAATATTCATGGAAATGGGTTGGAAAACTAAATGAATGCAAGAAAATAGAATTTACATGGATATTATGATATTTTGTCCTAGGCAAAGGGAAGGAAAAGGTTGATCCGGAAATCTCTCACGGTCAAGGTAAGCAAGCAAATTTTCTAAATGAATTTTATTTATTAAAAATTTCTTTGAAATAATTGAAAATAATATTTTAATTTCTTTTATTATTTTATAAAATGTTATTTGAAATTAATTTCTCACTTTTTAAGGATGGCCATTCCTTAGCTCATTATGTATTGCAAATTGATTTATATAACTGTTTTATGATTGCTGAAAATTTTTGTCCTATGGTAATATGTGTGAAAAATCATGCTATCATGTCATGGATAATACATGTGTACAATGCATAAGGTTCACCTTAAAGGAATAAGTGGACCGGTTGTCCCCCTTTGGTGTTACCAAGTAGCTAATATTGGCCAAGAGCCAGCGGCGTCTCCCTGTGTGGGAGGAGATGAAGACGGATGGTCGCCTAGCTAGCCTCCATCCTAAGGGATCATAATGCATACATTTCATTGTCACTATATATATCCCTGAGGGGATATAATGATGCTTTCCATAATGATTAAAAATAAAAGGTTTCTGCTCCGCAGGTAGTTGATGTTGGAAATATGTGGAAAACAAGTTAAATCTATGTTTTGATGATTAACAAATCAATTTGAGTATGTCTGGGCTACTAATATGTTTGTGGATATGTTTAAGGGATATACATTTGAAGAACATAAAGCATGGAAGGCCAAGTCGTACCCCAAGTCGACTCCAAGATCGACTTCAAAGAGTCCAAACTGTCCAGAGTTGAAAATGGGAGAAGAACAAGTGAAGTCGCAGGCCAAGTCGACTCCACTTGCGACTTGGGAAGCCAAGGCGACTCCAGGATCGACTTCAGATGGCGAAAACTCTCCAGAGTTGAAGTTCAGAACACGAAGTGCCGAAGTTGCACCCCAAGTCGACTCTACTTGCGACTTGAGGTGAAGTCGCAGCCGAAGTCGACTCCGACATCGACTTCGATCGGGCAGAAGCTATTTTGTTAGAAAACAAGCTCATTATCAACTCAAGTGTTTCAAATTCCATGCAAGACTCAATTCCTTCAAAGATTCACAAGGTTCAAGCAAATTCCAAGAAGAATCAAAGTCAAGTTCTTCAAGATTCACAAAGACTACAAGTAAGAGGAGCTATTCCAAAATGAAAATGATTGAAGAAAAACATTCTGCAAAGAATCAGAACTTGAAGTCGCGAGCAGAAGGTGAAGTCGCACCCCAAGTCGACTCCACCTGCGACTTGGGTGAAGTCGCAAAGCCAAGTCGACTTCATGATCGACTTCAAGTGGGCAAAACCTTCCAGCGTTGAAATTGAAGACAGAAGTTCGCGAAGTCGCACCCGAAGTCGACTCCATATGCGACTTGGGCGAAGTCGCATCCGAAGTCGACTCCACATGCGACTTGGGTCGCAACGGTCGGAATTTATTCGAACGTTGGCGCATTAAATGCGCGCCACCTACCTTCTAACGTTCGGATTCCCTCCAAAATTATAAATAGCATTCATGGTGGACGAGGGAAGTAGCTGAGAATCATTAAGTGTGCATAACTACTATATTCAAGAGCTCTAAAGAGATCAAGCTATTCAAAGAGGAAGAACTTCACTTCAAGTTGCAAGAGCTATATTTCAGAATCTTCAAAGCTATTACAACAAGTTCTTCTCTGCGCCTAATTGTTGCTACACATCTGTAAAGTGTAGATTTCTTTGTTGTTTCATTTACTTGTGATTGAACTTGATCTAGTTTGAGGAACTAGGATCAAGTGTATGCTAAGTAGTGTGTGATTGGAGTGAGACTCATCACCTACTTGAGCAGTGTGTTATATGCCCCCTAGAGCTAGAATCTAGAAGAGAGCAGTGACTCTAATTGTATTGAGAGAATACAATAGTGGAACCCAAGTCACAAGGAGTGTGAGCTTGGAAGAGTGGAGTAGGGAGGTTGCCCGAACTACTATAAAAATCCTTGTCTACTTGCTTTTATTTCTGCTCTCTACATTATATTGATTTCCATTTCGTTTCTTCATTAAGGGGACTAGATTAATCCGGGGTAAAATTTTTGTTTAAGTTGTAAATTTTTAATAACCCAATTCACCCCTCCCCTCTTGGGTTTTGCCATCTATTCGGGACCAACAGTTGATCACTTGATAAGTGTTTCTACTAAATGGAGGGAAATGCTTTTGGAAAATGTTGTTTTAAAATATATATAATGCTTGCTTATTGAGTGTACAATTCATGTTTTTATTTTCCAAACCCATAAACTGGTGAATGAAGAGACTCGGCAAAGGAGCAAATAAAATATCCTTAAAGCAAGAGAAAAACATTTGCAGTTATTATGATATAGTAGAACTTATGTTGAATGAATGTAATTAAGTTGTTGTTTTCATAAGGACAACCATGATTATAACATGCAGTGACATCTAATTTAGGATAATGTTGAAATTTTTTTTAATAACATGCTTTGTTTTATGTTGAATGGTTGAAAATGCTTAGTTATTACCTGAGATATAATTAAGAGGAATTAAACTCCTATGAAAATATATTTAACCAGATAATTATTTGTTAAAAACCCGCCGTGTGACAGGGCAAAAATCTTGATCATGTTTACCAGTCGATAATGATCCCGAGGTAAGGCTTAGGATGTGACGCTCGGGTTGGGGGCGCCAAAGAGCTTGGTATCAGAGCATGGACTGGTAAATAGGCGTGGAAAAGTCTAAGTCTGATGATAAAACATGATATATATGACTCTATGAGAATTTTATAGGTCATTATCAGGATATATGATGATGTGTTGCAAAATGATTTGCAAGGTATTATTTTTAGTATATAACTAATGCAGTTATATATTTGAACAGATGGCCGATAAGGAAAAACGAGTGATGAGTGCAGAAGAGTAAAAGAAGGAGATGGAAGAAGAAAAGAAACGAAAAATTGAAGAGAATGTTAATAGGTGGTTAGAGTCACAAAGTGATGCAGACCCTTATTCATCAGCAATTCCAGGTTTTTCTTCTAGATAGCATCCACCTCATCTGCAAGATAAATCACAGCAGAGGCTAAATATTGTGGAGTCTAGCAGCAGGGCTCCTAGAGCTGAGGGTGTACCGGCTTATCATCCTGAATCTTTAGGAACCCTTCGTACGCCCACAGATTTTATATCTCCTCAGGAACTACAATAGTTTTGGAACAGTACTCCAGCACCTGTACCTCCTACTTCGGGACCTTGGTATAAATTTGAAGGTGGATATCTTCAATTCCGATATGGAAAAACCTGGGAGAGTATTCGACAGAGAGAAAAAGACATGGTTCCTTTTATAGAGGAGGGTCGTGCTCGAGGATTTACAGAGCCACCTGAATCTACTGCTCATCTTGGAGAAGTTATGATCCACATGGATAGAAACACGGGTAAATTGTTTTCAATGGAGCACCATTACGATATCTTGAACTAGTGGTAGATGAAGAAGAAAATGGTGATGAAAGTGGAAGCAGCAGTGATAGTAGCGATAATAATAATAATGGTGGAGGAGAGAACAATCATGCTTGGTCCAATACTAGCTCTATCACAGAGGAACCTACCGAGGTGGCACCTAGGCATAAGCGTCATCATTACTTTAGTAGGAGAGCGGGTAGGCGCTGAGTTTTCTTTATTTTTATGAACTTAATATGTATAATTATGAGATCATGAGACTTTGCTATGAGGTGTTGTACATATATATAGGTGTGATGTATGTAATATATGAGTGTGATCTTGTAATATAATGTGTGATGTTAGGAACTAAGGATTATGGAATATATGATAATATATGTTTATTAATGTGAATAATATGAAATATTGTGAATATGGATGGATATGAATGTTTGTGATGATGAATGTGCAAATTAATTTTAATTTTGTGATTGATAATATGAGAATGATGATCTAACCCTAATTATAAATGAAAGATTGTGTGCTTTTATATATATTCAGAAAAGAGTTATGGTAGAAACAAGATCAGGAAGGAGAACAAATAAAGGAAAGGAAGTTGTTCAAGAAGTCCCCAGCCAACATGAGGTTGGAGAAACTAGTAGACCAAAAAGGGCAAAACCTGAATCCAATAGTGAAAGTTCAAGAACGCGACAAAGACGAGAAAATGTAAGTCCAGAATAAAATATAGGAGAAGGATATGAGTCAAGACAGGCTCGACTCATAGAAGAAAGGGTAGCGGCAGCAGTCAAAGAGGCAATGCAGCAGGCTACTCGTGATTGGGCAGCACAGACAGCAGATATTATTCAGGGTTTGTGGGAAAGAACATAGAAGGCCCAATTAGGCAATACCAAAAGAGATAGAGCCATTCCGACGGCTGGCCCGACTCCCACAATAGCACCCACAGAAGATAAAAATCAGCTAATGGAAGCTGATAGAAAGGCGATTAATGCATTCTTGGCTCAAAGACCCCAAAATTTACAAGAGAACATGATCTGGTACAGGATAAACAATGGATAACAGAGATTAAGAAATTATTTAGAATCTCTCCGTGTAATGATCGGCAGAAGGTTTTGTGTGCCACTCATTTATTGATTAAGGATGCGCATGAATGGTGGGAAACGATGTTGGTCACGATGCCAAAACCGGAAGAGGTATCTTGGCCAACATTTGTTGAGGAGTTTAATAAGGAATACCTCCCCGTTGGGTTACAAAGTCAGAAAGTGATAGAATTTGAAAGGCTTTATCAGTGAAGAATGTCTGTTACCGAATACGCTACTAAGTTTAATGCCTTAATTCGATATGTGCCTTGGATTGCTAATGAGCCAAGCAATAAGGCACAAAGGTTCCAGCAAGGACTAAGGCCGTATCTCAGAGAAAGCCTCGCTCCCTTGTTAATTATGGATTATGCTTCATGTCTTGAAAGGGCAAGAGCATTAGAAATTGAGGCGTTAAGAACGCAGGAATTAAGATTTGGGCCAAAAAATGTTTGGTTTTGGAACAAAGGAAACTGAATCAGGTAAGAAAGGAAATGTGAAGAGAGGAAAAGGAGCTTCAAAGAAGAAACTCCTGCCTTTCTGCAGAAAATGTCAAAGGCGACATTCAGGCGAATGCCTAAAAGGATCAAATGGTGTTATAAATGCGGGCAAGCAGGCCATATAACCAAGGAATGCAGAATGGGTGAAGTAAAGATCATTAAATGTTATATTTGTGACCAAACCAGACATATCACTCCAAATTGTCCGAATAAAGCACAAACATCACAAGGTCGAGGAAGACCTGCACAACTCAGGATATAGGGAACAGCGAATAGGCTGGGAACTACCGCGAATCCGGTACATGTGCATGCTTTGACTTGAACTGAGTCTCAGGAACAAGAAGAGAAGGTGGTCACAGGTATGGTTTATATTTTAGGAAATTTGGCAGTTGCTTTATTTGATTCTGGTGCTAGTCACTCATTCATAGCATGCCAATTTGTGACCACTCATGCACTATCGGTAGAGGAAACCAATGAGATAATTCATGTAGAATCCCCTATATATCGATTAGCCAGTGTTAGCCAAGTATGCAAAGCAAGCCCAATTAGGATAGGATCTTTGATTTTAGAAGCCAATTTGATCCTATTACCTATGACAGAATTTGATGTGATATTGGGTATGGATTGGTTGAGTTAGTGGGGAGCTACAATTGATTGTAAAAATAAGAAGGTTCAGTTAGAAAAAGCTCCAGAAAAAGAGATAGCCATTCGGAAGCTAAGACCACTTGAAAATGTTACTATATTAATATCATTCATGAAACTGGTCAAATTAATACGCCAAAGGTGCCAAGCTTATCTGGTATCAGTTAATGTGGAGAAGGGCATGGAGATAGAAATAAATCAAATTCCGGTGGTTAAAGAATTTCCTGATGTATTTCCAAAGGAATTGACCATGCTACCTCCGCAAAGAGAAATGGATATGACTATAAATATTATACCTGGTACAACTCCGATATCAAAGGCTCCATATAGAATGGCACCAGCTGAAATGAATGAGCTGAGAACTCAAATACAGGAGCTATTAGATAAAGGTTTTATCAGACCCAGTGTATCACCCTGAGGAGCTCCGGTATTATTTGTGAGAAAGAAAGATGGAAGTTTGAGATTGTGCATTGATTACCAGGAATTAAATAAGGTCACAGTGAAAAATAAATACCCATTGCCCAGAATTGATGATTTGTTTGATCAATTACAAGGAGCTACCACTTTCTTTAAGATTGATTTACAGTTAGGGTATCATCAGTTAAGAATATGTCCGACCGATGTTCACAAAACAGCATTTCGAACTAGGTATAGACATTATGAATTTTTAGTGATGCCTTTTGGGCTCACTAATGCCCCTGCTATATTTATGGATATGATGAATAGGGTATTTCGGGACTATCTTGATCAATTTGTGGTGGTATTTATCGATGATGTCCTGCTTTACTCAAAGACAGAAAAAGAACATGAATTTTATTTGCGAAAGGTATTAGAAAGATTGAGAAAAGAGAAATTGTATGCTAAGCTAAAGAAATGTGAATTTTGGCTGAAACAAGTAGGATTTCTGGGTCACATAATAACAGAACAAGGGATTCAAGTTGATCCTCAAAAGATTGTCATTCATAGGCATCCTTTATTAGCAGGTGGGTAGTGCACAACACTTTCTGTTGGTCATCGCAGGGCGATATTCTGAATAATTTTTTGATTTCCGTGATCCACTACTCTGCAATGAGGGGATCTGGTTCCCCCGCAAATTTGGGTGGTCTCTGGGCAAGAAAGGCATTGATAGCCTTTCTGTCGGCTTCAAGGAGACTATCCTCTACTCCCCTTGACGTGTCGGGATTGGCCGAGGGCCCTGGTCTTTCCCCGTCTCCTCTTGATGGTGGGGCCTGCCGGTTCCTCATTTCTTGCAATAATCCAGCAGTCTGGGTTGTCCATTGCTGCATAGCCTTTTCAATTACTGCAGCTATTCTATCTCCTATGTTGACCTCTGCTTGAGGTCTGGGGCTTTCCTCTCGCCGTGGGCGGGTCCTAGAGGTTTGCTTTTCAGATTTTTCCCTACTAGTCCTTTTACTGGCTTCGCCCCTTGCCTGATTAACTGATTCTTCCATCGGCACCTTTCCTTTGTTAGCTCTTCCTTTAGCTTTGGTGAGCTGCATTTTTAACTTCATAAAACATTTATTAGCATAACATCAATATTCATCATGATATAAATTCAACACATAATCATGTGATCACATAATTCATATATATTATCATAAGTCATTAGCAAACCATTTATACATCAGTCAAACTTTTGTACATAGGCTATCTTAGCCTTATGTACTTGTTCCATCAATATTTACATATTTATAAAAAGAAAAAAGTCTTGCCAGTGGCGGTGGCTGTGTCTTCCTGGTCCCCATCCCTTTCATCGTCCCCTTCTCCTGATCCTCAGGAACCTCCTGAGACTGAAGGGTACCCGTGTGGGTTCCTCAGTAATTGTACTGGTATCTGACCAGTCTCATGGACCTGGGTTCTCGTCCTCCTCTTCACTATCGGACAATTCTATGGGGTCCTCATCATCATTTACTGGAGGAGCGGGAGGTAGGGATTCGGGCCTTACCTCTAATTCTATGATCCGTAGGATGACCTCACAAGGCTGTTTCGGAGGGGGTTGCTCTATTACTTCCTCTCCCCTGGCCAAAGCTTCCCGGCGTGCCTGGGCAGCCTCCCTCTCCCGGCGGTCAATCTGTGCCCATGGGGTTCCATATCGGAACTGGATATACCCTGCATCAAATCTAAACTATGGACCTGAGTTAGGGGGAACTGGGGCAACTCTCCTTTGCCAATATGTCTGTAAATCCTCCTCAGCAACCCAATCGGTGATGACCGATGACCTAGGCAATGGACTGGCTGGGGTATATACTGGTGAGTCTGGGGGTGCAAGTGCCCAGTTAGAGGACTCCGCCCGATGGGTTTCAGATAATACTGGAAACCCTGGTGGATGGTCCCCTAATATTTGAGAGTGCCCGGTAACTAGTGGGAGCTGGGCGTCTTACGGTTAAACCTTCTTGAGAGGCTAACCACCTGTTAACTCTCTCCTGAACCCGTTCCTGTTCCATATCTTCTTCTAGTTCCTGTGTACTTAGTGGAGCCTTTCCTCTATCTACCATCTATATAAATCATCAATGATAAATAAATCAATCATAATCATGATTTCATGTATTCTAGCTTGGTCATTTCTTTCCTTTTCTGCCTATTTACCAATCCATGCTCTGATACTAACTTCTGTGGTACCCCGAACCGAGGTGCCTAGAAGCCTTACTCCGGGATCGTTTTGATTGGTAAACGTGACTCAAGATTGTTGCCCTGATCACACGGAAGGATTTTTTTTTATATCATCAATACATGAAAAATTTTCATCATTCATCCAACATGAAATATATTTCACATATCACAGTTATAACCCAAAACTGTTCCATAAACAAAAATATTCATTTTCATTTCAAAATTATCATCATT
The DNA here is from genome assembly GCA_030490835.1 of Annona cherimola. NCBI lineage: Eukaryota > Viridiplantae > Streptophyta > Magnoliopsida > Magnoliales > Annonaceae > Annona > Annona cherimola. The sequence goes on from CM059974.1 coordinate 81,480,265, forward strand.
GTCTTTACATAAAATTTACATATACAATATTTCGTCAAAACTACATGTCATTTTACATGCTGCCTTCATTATCTTTTCCTGTCTGTTGTTGAAAAAGCATGGGTGAGTAATAATACTCAGTAAGCAAGCCATACATAATTTTTCAATCATTTTCATGCATTTCATAAAATGCAAATGCAATGCATACATAGCATTCATGACATTCCTTTGGATGCGACGCTAGCTAGGCACCTATCCCATACATGCTCCCATTTCAGGGAGGTCATCGCCGGCCTGGGCCTATTAAGCGACTTGGCAATAGCGAGGGGGACATCCGGTTCGCTTACTACCTCGACTAAGGCCTATTCCTCGTGCACATGCTCATTTACATACACATGCCGACATGCCATTTGCACATCATAAATAATTTCATAAAAAGAATTTAATAAATAATTTAACAAACACATTTCAGTTCATGTAAAGCAGTTATAGGTATGGCCAACCTTAAATAAATTTCGTAAAGCAATTCACAAACAATTTCAAGCATTTTGGAAATAATTTGCAAAACATATAACATGCTTACCTTCTCAGTGGGTGTCTTCGACCTTTTCTTTTCCTTTTCCTATTCAAGGAAAAAGGATAATTTTATTTATTCTATTCAAGCTGCTTCCCATGCATGCTCTATAATATTTGGGCATTAAATCTTTATATAGATATTTTTATCCATAGGTTCCTCAAAATTTCCATCCTTATATTTAAATATTAATCTTAAATTTTCTCCAAGATCACTCTGTTTACTGTAGTAAAATACTGTAGCAGATACTGTAACAAATTACTGTTCACCCGAGGTTACTGTTCACAGAGATGTGGTTACTGTTCATGGGTTCCAAAAAATTGATATTTTTTTCAAAAATAAAAAATACCATGACATAGATTATGCCTAGTATATCATAGGAAATTTCATACATTTTGAATTTATCATCATTTACTTGGCAAAAAAAATCATTTTCTCCATATACTAAAAATCAACATAAATTCACTTAAGCATAATCCTTAATTCCAAAAATCATGAAATTAATATATCATCATTCCAAAATCATATTTATCATAATCATATATCTCAAATCATCATTTATCAATTTTGGAGCATTATTTTCACATATCATATGCTATCTTCCCGAATACCCTATCTTCGCTCCAAAGTTTTGATGTTTTGGCATGATTCCATTTAAGCATTATATCTATACTTATTTTATAATGCTTAGGCATTATCTAAGCATGGTTTTACCCTACTTAACATCCAAAAGAAATTTGGGTAGAAATCACTTACTCGAAGTGGAGATATGTCACTTTTTCTCATCCCTTTTCTCTCTAACTTCCTCCTTTTCTTCCTTGTACGTGTGGGATGTTTTTGAGGGCATAGAATGGCTCAAGTGGAGCTGGGATATGATTCCTTGGACGTCCATAGGGTTTCATTTTTCAACAATTTGGAATTTACCCCCTAGCTTTGAGGTACTTAATTATAAATTGGTATTTCTTTCTAATTTTAAAAATTTCCTTGAGACAAGAGCTTCCCACCTTATGCCTGCTCCAGCCACCCTATTCAGCCCTATTTTTTATCATTATTTTTTTATTTTTAAAATTAATTAATTTAGGCTAAATCAATCCTAACCGTTGGTTAATGATCATGTTGATTTTAAGCCATGGATTTTGGTCAAAACCCACCCACCCTAGGCTGCACGTCCCTACCATTTGCAGCTGCTCTCATTTAATTTTTTATTTTTTTATTTTAATAAAAAGTCAAATGCACATTAATGGAAAAATGAATTCACTTTTTCGATATTTATTTGACGCTTCGTTTTAACCTTTGATTTGTGATTTTCATCACATCTTAATCCATTCATCATGTTCATCATGAATTTTTAACCATCCATAAAAAAATTCATCGAATTTTGACGCCCGGATTGCAATTTATGAATTTTTTCTATTTTTTCCACAAAAATCCAAATTTGGATTAAAATATCCAAAAGAATTGCTATTTCGTCCTGTAGTGATTAAATTTCTATTTCGTCTTTTTGTGATTAAGTTAATCCAAGTGATTAACTCTTAATCACGTGTCTTAATCCCCGGTTACTATTCACGTCTACTATTCACGTGCACTATTCACGGTGTTAAATTCCTAATTACATTATTTCAATCTCCAATACACATATCCATCAATATAATTCATGAATTTTCATTTATCATAAAAATAATTACAAAAGAATCTAGGGTTACAATGTCGAAATGACACGTATATTGTCGGGGTTTCACAAAACTATGGAATGATGAAATTTTGGTAGCATGTATATATGTACATTGTTGTGAATATGTATGTTATACTAGTATGTGATGAAATTTTGATGAAATGCTTGATAATATGAATGATGTGGGTAGTCATGAAAACACAACTATGTTTAAAGAAATTTAAACTTCCAAAATGAATAAGTATGAACGTTTATATTGATGAATGATGAAATGTGATATGTTGATGCTATATGTTCTAGATGTGTTAACTCAAGCCATATAATGATGAGATATATATATGTTATGATCTAACTCTAATCATGAGTGAAAGTCGTGTGCTTTTATATAAACAGAAAAGCACCATGGTGAACACAAGATCAGGAGTGAAAAAGAATAAAGGAAAGGAAATCGGTACTGAGGAAATTCCAAGCATATATGAACGTGATGAAATCAGTAATAGACCCAAAAGAACGGAACCTCAATTAAGGGGACCGAACGCAAGGACACGGCAAAGACAGGAGAATGTAAGCTCAGAAAGGAATAGGGAAGAGGAACTTGAGTCAAAATAGGCTAGTTTGATAGAGGAGAGAGTAGCTACGGTAGTAAGAGAAACTATGCATCAAGCTACTCGAGACTGGGCAACTCAAGCAGTTGACATTATTCAAGGCTTATGGGAAAGAACCCAGCAAGCGCAATTGGGCAGTGCTGATAAAGAAGGATGCAATCCGACGGCTAACCCGACTCTTCCAACGATGCCTACAGTTGATGAGGATCAATTAATGGAAGCTGATAGGAGGGCTATAAATGCATTTCTTGCTTAACGACCTCCCTAGTTTACTGGAGAGCCCGACCTCGTACAAGCTGAACAATGGATGATGGAGATTTGAAAGCTGTTTAGGATATCTCCATATAATGATAGACAGAAGTTATTGTGTCCCACGCATCTATTGGTGAAAGATGCACATGAATGGTGGGAAACGATGTTGATCACCTTGATACTGTTGCTACCGCGTTTAAGGCAATTACTTAAGAGGGGAGGGGTGAATTGGGTATTTTAAAACTTTTCACTTAAACAGAAATTTTCCCCTGTTTGATTTAATCCCCTTAATGAAACAAATGAATAATATGGAGAGTAATAAAGCAATAAAATCATAAATGTAAATCACAGCAATAGGCAAGATTTTATATTGGTTCGGGCAACCTCCCCTACTCCACTCTTCCAAGCTCATACTCTTTGTGACTTTGGTTCCACTATATATTCTCAAATACAACTATAGCAACAGCTCTCTTCTAGATTCCAGCTCTAGGGGGCGTGTACAAATTACAACACCAGTAGGTGATGAGTCTCACTCAAGTCACAATTCTACTTTGCTCTCACTTGACTCAAAATCCCAAAATTAAACCGAGTATCAAATACAAATAACAAATCAAATAAAGAAATCTACACTTTACAGATTGTGTAGGCAAGTTTCAGCTCGTGAAAGAACTTGTAGAAGAGTTGATATGATCAGCTTTAAAGAGTGCAGCAAGTTGAAGCGTAGTTCTTCACTAGAATCTTGTGTTGATCACTTAATGCTTGGAGAGGATGGTAGTTGGATCTTAGTTAATGCTATTTCTAACCTGTAGCACGTTCACTTGAATGCATATTGATAATGGTGGAGTAAATTCGAACGTTTGGAGGTAGGTTGTGAAACCCAGCTTCTTTAGACAATACACATATTACCTAGGGTCGTAAACCCTAGATTTTTGTAATAATTTTTATGATGAATAAAAATTCATGAATTATATTCGTAAATATGTGTATTAGAGATTAAAATAATGCAATTAAGGATTTAAACCACGTGAATAGTAACCCAGGGATTAAGATACGTGATTAAGAGTTAATCACTTGGATTAACCTAATCACAAAAAGACGAAAAAGGAGATTTATGCACTAAAGGACGAAATAGCAATACTTTTTAATATTTTAAGAAAAATCATGAATAGTAATTTTGAACAGTAACTATGAATAGTGAACAACGTGATTTTGAAGGAAATTTGAGATTTATATTATGAATATAAGGATGGAATTTTTGAAGAACCTATGAATAAAAAAAATCCGTATAAGGAGACAATGACCAAATATTATAAAACATGCATAGGAAGCAACCCGAATGGAATAAATGAAATGTCCTTTTTCCTTGACTAGGAAAAGGAAAAGAAAAAGTCGAGGAACTGACAGAGGAGGTAAGCAAGTTATATGCTTTCTAAAATGTTTTGAAATAATTGCAAATTATTTGCTCACATGTTTTATGAATTGTATTTAAGGATGGCCATTCTTATAATATTTTATATGAAATGATTGCTAACTGCTTGTTAAATGTTTTTATAAAATATTTATCATTTGTAAATATCATGCCGGCGTGTATATATAAATGAGCATGGTGCACAATGAATATGCCATAGTTGAGGTATTAAGCGGACCAGATGTCCCCCTCTCTATTGCTAAATCGCTTATATAGGCCCAGGCCGGCGGCGACCTCCTTGAGATGGGAGCATGTATGGGATGGGCGCCTGGCTAGCATCGCATCCAAAGGAATGTCATGAATGCTATGGATGCATTGCACTTGCATTTTATGAAATGCATGGAAAAGATTTAAAAATTATGTATGGCTTGCTAACTGAGTATTATGACCCACCCATGTTTTTCAATCATCAGACAGGAAATGATGAGGAAGGTAGCATGCAAAATGAATGATGATGTTTATGAACAGACAAAGATTATAACACTGATATGTAAAATGTATTACAAGTTGAATGAATGATGACAATTCTCCATGTATTGATGTTATATATATGAAAAAAAATCGTGCCGTGTGATTAGGGCAACAATCATGAGTCACGTTTACCAATCAAAAACGATCCCAGAGTAAGGCTTCTTGGCACCCTAGTTTGGGGTGCCACATAGGTGGCATGCATTTAATGCGCCAATGTTCAAATTTTTCCGACCGTTGTGACCCAAGTCGCAGATGAAGTCGACCTTGGGTGCGACTTCACCCAAGTCGCATACTGAAGTCGACTTGGGGTGCGACTTCTGTTCCCAGCAAACACCTCAAGTTCCTTCTCAGGTTGACTTGGTCCTGGACTTGACCCAAGTCGCAAATGAAGTCGACTTCGGATACGACTTCACTTTCTGTGTGCGCTTGTTGGAACTTGAATTCTTTGAAAATCAACTTGCTGGCTTGATATTGACCTTGTATTTGTTCTTCTACTGATGCATTTGATCTTTGTTAGAGCTCTGACATGTTCAATTGCTCTTGGAGATCTTATCTTTATGTCTTGGTTTTAAGATGCTCTGACATTCTTGACTTTGCAATCCTAAAAGATAGCCAAATGATTTTTCCTTGAGCAGAAAATTATCTTGAATGATTTAATCATGTAGAACTGCTTGTCTTGGACTAGATTCATCTTCAATCTGACTCAAGTCGGATGCCTAGGTCTACTTGGGTTCCGACTTGACTCAAGTCACATGTGAAGTCGACTTGGGTATGCGACTTCACCGGTCTCATATTCAAATTTCAGCGCTAGAACTTTTGAGTACCAGAAGTCGATGGTGGAGTCGACTTGGACTTGTGACTTCACTTGTCTTGGATCTCATTTTCAATATTGGAAGGTTTGAGTTCTCGAAGTCGATGCCGGAGTCGACTTGGGTCTGCGACTTCACCCAAGTTGCAGATGGAGTCCAATTGGCCTTGCGACTTCATCTGTCTTGGATCCGATTTTCAGCACTGGAATATTTTTCTTCTTCCAAGTCGCTCCTGAGGTCGACTTGGGTATCGACTTGACTCAAGTCGATAGTTGAGTCGATTTGGTTTGCAACTTGGTCTGTCAGATTCTGATTTTTCATTTTTATAATCTTTAAAAATTTTCACAAAACATATTAGTATTTAACATTTACTCAAATTGAATTGTTAATCATCCAAACACAGATGTTTGATTAATTTGCCATTGATTCCTACAGATACACCTCGAGGAAGTGACATGGCAAACTTTTGTTGAATAATTTAATAAAGAATATCTTCCGGTTGGACAACAGAGCTAAAAGGTAATTGAATTTGAAAGACTGTACCAAGGGAGAATGTCTGTTACCGAATATGCCACCAAATTCAATGCACTAGTAAGATTTGTACCCTGGATAGCAAATGTGCCAGAGAACAAGGCGCAATGATTTCAACAACGACTAAGGCCATATCTCAGAGAAAGCTTAGCCCTTCTAATTAAAGATTATGCCTCAAGCTTAGAGAGGGCAAGAGCTTTAGAAATCGAGGCATTGAGAACTCAAGAAATGAGACAAGGGCCAAGAATATTTAGCCCAGGAATAAAGGGAGTAGAAACGGGGAAGGAAAGAATTAAAAAGAGAAGCATGAGGAGGGGAAAAGGAATGCTAAGAAAGAAAAGCCCACCTATTTGTAGAAAATGTCAAAGACGTCATGTGGGCGAGTGTTTAAATGGGTCAAACAAGTGTTTTAAATGTGGACAAGTGGGACACCTAGCTAGGGATCGTGGTAATGTCGTTAAATGTTATAATTGCGACCAAGTAGGGCACATTGCCCCAAATTGTCCAAATAAAGCCCAAACATCACAAGGACGTGGGAGGATCGCACTGCCAAGGGTAGCAGGAGCAAGTAACAGACAAGGAACCTCTACAAACCAGTGCAAGTGTATGCCCTGTCACGAACCGAATCACAAGAGCAAGAGGAAAAGATGGTTATAGGTATGGTTTATATTTTGAAAAAATCAGCAATATCCTTATTTGATTCAGGTGTTGGCCATTCATTCATAGCCTGTCAATATGTAACCACGCATGCACTATCTGTAGAGGAAACTAATAAGGTAATTCATGTAGAATCCCCTGTCTATAGGTTAGCTAGTTCTAGCCAATTATGTAAAGCATGCCCAAATAGGGTAGGATCGATGATTTTAGATGCCGATCTAATCCTACTACCTATGACTGAGTTTGACCTAATACTAGGCATGGATTGGTTGTGCAAATGGGGAGCTACAATTGATTGCAAGAATAAGATAGTGCGGTTAGAAGCAAACCCGAAAAAAGATATAGTCATTGGAAAACTGAAACCACCTGAGAACTTAACAATATTGATATCTTCTATGAAAGCGGTTAAAATGATCCGCCAAAACTGTCAAGCATATCTGGTATCAGTAAATGTGAAGAAAGAAAAAGAGGTAGAAATAAATCAAATTCCAGTAGTAAAGGAATTCCCAGATGTTTTTCCCAAGGAATTGACCACTTTACCTCTAGAAAGAGAAATGGACATAACTATAGATATCATACCAGGAACAGCTCCAATATCTAAAACTCCATAGCAAATGGCACCAGCTGAAATGAATGAGTTGAGAACACAAATACAGGAGTTGCTGGATAAGGATTTTATCAGACCCAGTGTATCACCCTGGGGATCTCCGGTACTATTTGTAAGAAAGAAAGATGGAAGTCTCAGACTGTGTATTGATTACAGGGAATTGAATAAGTTTATAGTAAAGAACAAGTAACCATTATCAAGGATCAATGATTTATTCAATCAATTGAAGGGAACTTTAACATTTTCCAAGATTGATTTACAATCAGGGTACCATCAGTTAAGGATAAATCCTACCGATGTTCCTAAAATAGCTTTTAGACTAGGTATGGACATTATAAATTTTTAGTAATGCCTTTCGGCCTCACAAATGCCCCTGCTGTATTTATGGATATGATAAATAAAGTATTTCGGGATTTTTTGGATCAATTTGTAGTTGTATTATGTGAAACCCCGACCATATACGCGTCATTTCGAGATTGTAACCCTAAATTCTTTTGTAATTATTTTTATGATAAATGAAAATTCATGAATTATATTAATGGATATGTGTATTGGAGGTTAAAATAATGCAATTAAGAATTTAACTCACGTGAATAGTGCACATGAATGGTGCACGTGAATAGTAACTGGGGATTAAGACATGTGATTAAGAGTTATTCACTTGGATTAACCTAATCACAAAAAGACAAAAAAGGGGATTTAACACTACAAGACAAAGTAGCATTACTTTTTATTATTTTAATGTAAATTTGGATTTTAGTGAAAAATAGAAAAAAATTCATAATTTGCAATCCGGGCGTCAGAATTGGATGAAATTTTTTTATGAATGGTTAAAAATTCATGATGAATAGATGTGTTGAAAATCATAAATTAAAGGTCAAGATGAAGCATCAAATAGAGATCGAAAAAGTAGCTAACTTTTAATTAATTCTACTTTTGACCTTTTCAATAAAATAAATAAAAAAAATAAAAAAAATTAAATGAAAAGCAGCTGCAATGTCAGGGGTGTGCAGGCTAGGGTGGGTGAGCTTTGACCATAAATCCATGGCTTAAAATCAACATGATCATTAACCAACGGTTAGGATTGATTTAACCTAAATTAATCAATTTTAAAAATTAAAAAATAAATAAATAATAGGGTTGTATAGGGTGGGCTGGAGCAAGCCTAGGGTGTCAGCTCTTGGCTCAATGCATTTTTTAAAATTAAAAAGAAATACCAATTTATAATTAAATACCTCAAGCTAGGGGGTAAATTCCAAATTCTTGAAAAATCCAACCCTATAAATAGGGCAGCAGGGGGGACGTCCAAGGCATCCAAATCCCAGCTCAACTTGAGCCATTCCAAGTTCTCAAACTTTCCCACACGTCCAAGGAAGAAAAGGAGGAAATTAGAGAGAGAAAGTGTGAAAAAAAGTGGGATATCTCCGCTTCGGGTAAGTGATTTTCTACCAAAATTTCTTTTGGATGTTAAGTAGGGTAAAACCATGCTTAGATAATGCCTAAGCATGAGAAAATAAGTATAGATATAATGCCTAATTGGAATTATGCTAAAACATAAAAAATTTGGAGCGAAGATGGAACATTCGGGAAGATAGCATATGATATGTGAAAATAATGCTCCAAAATTTATAAACGATGATTTGGAATGTATGAATATGATAAATATGATGTTGAAATGATGATATATTAATTTCATGACTTTTGGAATTAAGGATTATGCTTAAGTGAATTGATGTTGATTTTTAGTAATGGAGAAAGTGATTTTTTTAGCCAAGTAAATGATGATAAATTCGAAATGTAGGAAACTTTCCATGATATACTAAGCATAAGCTATGTCATGGTATTTTTTATTTTTGGAAAAAAATATCAATTTTTGGAACCCATGAACAGTAACCACGTTGCTGTGAACAGTAATCTCGGATGAACAGTAATCTGCTACGGTAATTTGCTACAATAAACAGCGTGATTTTGGAGAAAATTTGAGATTAATATTTAAATATAAGGATGGAAAATTTGGAAAATTTATGGATAAAAATATCCGTATAAAGAAATAATGCCCAAATACTATAGAGCATGCATGGGAAGCAGCTTGAACGAAATAAGTGAAATATCCTTTTTCCTTGAATAGGAAAAGGAAAGGAAAAAGTCGAGGACACCAACTGAGAAGGTAAGCAAGTTATATGTTTTGCAAATTATTTCCAAATGCTTGAAATTGTTTGTGAATTGCTTTATGAAATGTATTTAAGGTTGGTCATACCTATAACTGTTTTACATGAACTGAAGTTCGTTTTATTAAATTATTTATTAAATATTTTTTATGAAATTGTTTATGATTTGCAAATATCATGTGCCATGTGCATGTAACTGAGCATGTGCATGAGGAATTAGTCGAGGTAGTAAGCGGACCGGATGTCCCAGGCCGGCGGCGACCTCCCTTAAATGGGAGCATGTATGGGATGGGCGCCTAGCTAGCATCGCATCTAAAGGAATGTCATGTATGCTATGAAAGCATTGCATTTGCATTTTATGAAATGCATGAAAATGATTGAAAAATTATGTATGCTTGCTTACTTAGTATTATTACTCACCCATGCGTTTTCAACAACAGACAGGAAATGATGATGAAGGCAACATGCAAAATGATATGTAGTTTTTTATATGAAAGTTTTATATCTAAATTTTATGTAAAGACAATGATGTTAATTTTGAGATGAAAATGAATATTTTTTATTCCAATGGACATGTTTATAGAACAGTTTTTTTATTATAACTGTGATATGTGAACTATATTTCATGTTGGATGAACGAGGGAAATTTTCCATATATTGATGTTATATAAAAAAAATTCCTGCCGTGTGATCAGGGCAACAATCCTGAGTCACGTTTACTAATAAAAAACGATCCCAGAGTAAGGCTTCTAGGCACCCCGGTTTGGGGCGCCACAGAAGTTGGTATCAGAGCATGGATTGGTAAATAGGCAGAAAAGGAAAGAAATGATCAAGATAGAATACATGAAATTATGATTATGATCCATTGATTTATTATTAATGACAAAGTACAATATATGAGAATTATATGATCATGTGACTATATTTTAGTGTATCATGATGTGATGAATATTGATGTTATACTAATGAATATTTTGTGAAGTTAAAAAATACAGCTCACCAGAGCTAAAGCAAGAGCTAACAAAGGAAATGCCCCGATGGAAGAATCAGTCAATCAGGCAAGGGGCGAAGCCAGTAAAAGGACTAGTAGGGCAAAATCCGAAGAGCAAACCTCTAGGACCCGCCCACGGTGAGAGAAAAGCCTTATACCTCAACTAGAGGTCAACATAGAAGAAAGAATAGCTGCAGCAATCGAGAAAGTTATGCGGCAATGGACAATCCAGGCTGTGTAACCCCGACTATATACGCGTCATTTCGACATTGTAACCCTAGATTCTTTTGTAATTATTTTTATTGTAAATGAAAATTCATGAATTATATTGATGAATATGTGTATTAGAGATTAAAATAATGCAATTGGGAATTTAACATCGCGAATAGTGTCATGAATAGTAACTGGAGAATAAGACACATGATTAAGAGTTAATCACTTGTATTAAGTTAATCACAAAAAGACAAAATAGAACTTAATCAAAAAAAGACAAAATAGAGATTTAATCACTACAGGACAAAATAGCATTACTTTTGGATATTTTAATACCACTTTGGATTTTTGTGGAAAAATAAAGAAAAATTTATAATTTGCTGTCCGGGCGTCGGATTTCAATAAAATTTTTATAGATGGTTAAAAATTCATAATGGACGTGATGGATGGGTTAAGATGTGATGAAAATCACAAATCAAGGGTCAAGATGACACGTCAAATGATGATAAAAATGTAACTTCTCTTTTTCATTAAATAGCTTTTGACTTTTTATTTAAATAAATAATTAATAATAAAAAAATAAAATAAAATGGCTGCTGCAACAGGCATGAAGAGGGGGGGAAGTTGGAGGCTTGACCAAGATCAATGGTCATTAATCATCTTTAATCAATGGCTAAGATTAATTTAGCCTAATTTAATTAATTTTAAAAATCCAAAAAATAGGTAAAAAATAGGGCTGCATAGGGGGGCTGGAGCAGGCCTAGGGTGGTCAGCACATGGCTCAAAGAATTTTTCAAAATTAAAAAGAAATACCAATTTATAATTAAAGACCTCAAAGCTAGGGGGTAAATTCCAAATTCTTGAAAAATGCAACGCTATAAATAGGGCAGCAGGGTGGACGTCCAAGGCATCAGCTCCACTTGAGAAATTTCAGTTCCCAAACCTTCCCACCCGTCCAAGGAAGAAAAGGAGTAAGTTAGAGAGAGAAAATGTGAGAAAAAGAGGCGTATCTCCACTTCGGGGAAGTGATTTCTACCGAAATTTATTTTGGATATTAAGTAGGGTAAAAATATGCTTAGATAATTCCTAATCATGAGAAAATAAGTATAGATATAATGCTTAAATGAAATTATGCCAAAACATCAAAAATTTGGAGCGAAGATAGGGTATTCGGGAAGATAGCATATGATATGTGAAAATAATGCTCCAAAATTGATAAATGATGATTTGGGATGTATGATTATGATAAATATGATGTTTTAATGATGATATATTAATTTAATAATTTTTGGAATTAAGAATTATGCTTAAGTGGATTTATGTTGATTTTTAGTATATGGAGAAAGTGATTTTTTTCGCCAAGTAAATCATGATAAATTCAAAATATATGAAATTTCCTATGATATACTAAGCATAAGCTATATCATGGTATTTTTTTATTTTTGGAAAAAATATCAATTTTTGGAACCCATGAACAGTAACCACGTCTCCATGAACAGTAACTTCAGATGAAAATAGCGTGATTTTGGAGAAAATTTAGATTAATATTTAAATATAAGGATGAAATTTTTGAGGAATCTATGGATAAAAATATCCATATAAGGAAATAATACCCAAATATTATAGAACTTGCATAGGAAGCAGATTGAATAGAAAAAATAAAAATATCTTTTTTCCTTGAATTGGAAAGGGAAAAGAAAAAGTTGAGGACACCGACTGACAAAGTAAGCAAGTTATATGTTTTGCAAATTATTTCTAAAATGCTTGAAATTGTTTGTAAATTGCTTTATGAAATTTATTTAAGGTTGACCATACCTATAACTGCTTTACATGAACTGAAGTTCGTTTTGTTAAATTGTTTATTAAATGCTTTTATGAAATTGTTTATGATTTGCAAATATCATGTCGGCATGTGTATGTGAATGAGCATGTGCACGAGGAATAGGCCTTAGTTGAAATAGTACGCGGACCGGATGCTCCCCTGACTATCGCCAAGTCGCTTATATAGGCCCAGGCCGGCGACGACCTCCCTGAGATGGGAGCATATATGGGATGGGCGCCTGGCTAGCGTCGCATCTAAAGAAATATCATGAATGTTATGTATGCATTGCATTTGCATTTTATGAAATGCATCAAAATGATTGAAAAATTATGTATAGCTTGCTTATTGAGTATTATTACTCACCCATGCTTTTTCAACAACAGATAGGAAATGATGATGAAGGCAACATGTCAAGTATTATGTAGTTTTTAATATAAATGGTGTATATGTAAATTTGTATGTAAAGACAATGACGATAATTTTGAAATAGAAAAGAATATTTTTCCTATAATGATGTTTTATGAACAGGTTGTGATTATATCTGTAATATGCGAAATATATTTCATGTTGGATGAATGATTAGAATTTTCCATGTATTGATGTTATATATAAAAAAAATCATGCCGCGTGATCAGGGCAACAATCCTGAGTCACGTTTACCAATCAAAACGATCCTAGAGTAAGGCTTCTAAGCACCTCGGTTCGGGGCGCCCTAGAAGTTGGTATCAGAGCATGGATTGGTAAATAGGCAGAAAAGGAAAGCAATGATCAAGCTAGAATACATGAAATCATGATTATGATTGATTTATTTATTATTGATGAATATTGATGTTATACTAATAAATGTTTCATGAAGTTGAAAATGCCGCTCACCAGAGCTAGAGCAAGAGCTAACAAAGGAAAGGCCCCGATGGAGGAATCTGTTGATCAGGCAAGGGGCGAAGCTAGTAAAAGAATTTATAGGGCAGAATCCGATGAGCAATCCTCTAGGACCCACCCACGGCATGAGGAAAGTCCTAGACCTCAAGTAGAGGTCAATATAGAAGAAAGAATAGCTGCAGCCATCGAAAAAGCTATAAAACAATGGACAGCTCAGGTTACTAGTTTATTATAGGAAATGAGGAACCGGCAAGTCCCGCCATCAAGAGGAGACGGGGAAAGACTAGGACCCTCGTCCAATCCCGGCACGTCAAGGGAAGTGGAGGATAGTCTCCTTGAGGCAGACAGAAAGGCTATCAATGCCTTTCTTGCCCAGCGGCCGCCCAAATTTGCAGGGAAACCGGACCCCCTCATTGCAGTGCAGTGGATCACGGAAATAAAGAAATTATTCAGAATATCGCCCTGCAATGATCAGCAAAAAGTGTTATGCGCTACCCACCTACTAGTGAAAGATGCTTATGAATGGTGGGAAACGCTGATGGTTACTATGCCACATCCAGAGCAAGTCACGTGGCATGAATTTTTAGAAGAATTCAATAAAGAATATCTCCCTGTAGGGCTACAACGCCAAAGGGTGATAGAATTTTAGAAACTCTACCAAGGCAGGATGACAATTACGGAATACGCTACAAAGTTCAACGCCTTGGTGAGATACGTACCATGGATTGCCAATGTGCCAGAAAATAACACACAAAGGTTCCAGAGGGGACTAAGGCCCCAGCTAAGAGAGGGGTTAGCCCCGTTATTAATAAAAGATTATGCCTCTAGCATTGAGAGGGCTAAGGCATTGGAGATGGAGTCAATGAGGACTCAGGAGCTTAGGCAAGCTCAAAAATAATTCTTTACAGCCTCCAAGGAAGGTGAGGCTAATAAAGAAGAAAGGGGAATCACCGGGAAAAAGAAAATCAGCGACAAGACAAAGAGCACCCCGACTTGCAGAATTTGCCACAAATGCCATTTAGGCGAATGTTTACAAGGAACAGGGAAATGCTACAAATGTGGCCAAGCTGGTCATGTGGCTCGGGACTACGGGACTGATGAAGCCAAAATAATAAAGTGATTCAACTGTGGTCAAGTTGGACACATTTCGCCCAACTGTCCAAATAAGCCACAAGGAGCACCAGCCCGAGGGAGGCCGACCCAACAAAAAGTCCCCGCCATTGCCAATCGATCCGGTACTACTGCCAACCTAGTGCGTGTCCAAGCCCTCACCCGAACGGAGTCACAAGAGATGGAGGAAAAAGTGATTACAGGTATGATTTACATTTTAGGAAATTCTACAGTAGCTTTATTTGATTCTGGAGCTACGCATTCATTTATATCATACCAATTCGTAATCACACACGCACTTCAGGTAGAAGAAACCAATAGTATTATACATGTAGAATCCCCAGTATATAGTTTGGCAAGTATAAATCAAATCTGCAAGGAATGTCCTATCAGGATAGGAACAAAAATATTGGAAGCTGATCTCATCCTATTACCCATGACAGAGTTTGATGTCATACTAAGGATGGATTGGCTAAGTCAATGGGGTGCGATAATTGATTGTAGAAATAAAAAGGTGCAATTTGAAGCACCAAAAGATGAAATAGAGATCAGTAAAATAAGACAGCCAGAAAACACAATAAGGATGGTATCAGCTATAAAAGCAGCTAAGCTGATACGCCAACAATGTACAGCTTATCTGGTCTCTATAAACACAATAAAAAGAGATGGGGTACCTATGGAACAAATTCCAGTGGTAAAGGAATTTCCAGATATTTTCCAAAGGAGTTATGTGATTTACCACCAAAAAGGGAGATGGATATGGAAATAGAAATTATTCCAGGGACAACCCCGATATTTAAGGCTCCATATAGGATGGCTCCAGCCGAATTGGCTGAGTTAAAAGTACAAATCCAAGATTTATTGGATAAGGGGTTTATTAGACCCAATGCATCATCTTGGAGAACTCCAGTACTATTTGTAAGGAAAAAGGATGGGAGTTTGAGACTCTGTTTTGACTACAGAGAATTGAATAAAGTAACGATAAAAAATAAATACCCACTCCCAAGAATAGATGATCTTTTTGATCAGTTGAAAGGAGCTTCGAACTTTTCAAAAATTGATTTACAGTCAGGATACCACCAGTTGAGGATATGTCCAAAGGACATCTATAAAACAGCATTCAGAACAAGATATGGGCATTATGAATTCTTAGTCATGCCATTTGGACTAATGAATGCCCCAACTGGGTTTATGGATATGATGAACAAGATTTTTCGAGAATTTTGTAGATCAATTTGTGGTGGTATTCATTGATGATATACTGATTTATTAAAAAACAGAAGAAGAGCATGAGAAACATTTGAGGATAGTATTGGAAATTCTCCGAAAGGAGAAATTATATGCTAAATTCAAGAAATGTGAATTTTGGTTGAAACAAGTAGCCTTTCTCGGCCACATTATATCAGAGAAAGGAGTACAAGTAGATCTTCAAAAGATTGAGGCAATAACAAAGTAGCTACAACCAACAAATATCACAAAAATAAGAAGCTTTCTAGGGCTAGCTGGCTACTACAGGAGATTTATGGAGGATTCTCACAATTGTCAGCTCCACTCACAAACTTAACAAGAAAAGGAGTTAGGTATGAATGGACACAGGAATGTGATGATAGCTTCCAGGAGTTAAAGAAAAGATTGGTAAAAGCGCCAATTCTAACACTGCCTACGGAGAATGAAGGATTTGTAATCTATAGTGATGCCTCAAAGAAAGGATTAGGATGTGTATTTATGCAAAATGGAAAAGTTATATCATACGCATCCAGGCAACTCAAGCCAAATGAGGTAAACTATCCAACCCATGACTTAGAATTGCCAGCAGTAGTCTTTGCCTTGAAAATTTGGAGACACTATTTATATGGGTTAGATGTGAGGTCTATACTGATCACAAAAGCCTCAAGTACATTTTTACTCAAAAGGAATGAAATATGAGGCAAAGAAGATGATTCGAGTTACTCAAAGATTATGACCTCGACATTTTATATCATCCAGACAAAGCTAATGTAGTAGCTGATGCGCTAAGTAGAAATGTTAGCTTAGCACATCTCATTACAAAGGAAGAAGGGCTACTACAAGAATTGAGACAACTAGAATTAACTGTAAGCCCACCTGGGGTATAAGTTAGATTGTCTCAATTACAAATCCAGTCAAATCTATTTGAGCAAATTAAAATGGCTCAATAAGAAAATGGGGATTTAAAGAGTTATGTGGAGAAAATGATTAAGAAAAATCCCACTGAATATATATAAGATGAACATAAGATGTACAGATATAGGGGTCGCCTATGCATACCCAATCAAGAAAAAATAAAGGAACAAATATTGAAAGAAACACATTTCTCTCCATTTTCGATGCATCCAAGTAGTACCAAGATGTATCAAGACATCAAAAAGATGTATTGGTGGAATAATATGAAGAGAGAAATTGCTGAATATGTGGCTAAGTGCTTAACATGTCAAAGGGTTAAGGCTGATCACCAAAGGACCCCTAAAAAATTACAGTCGCTAGAAACCCCAGAATGGAAATGGGATGACATTACCATGGATTTTATTGAAGGATTGCCAAGAACCCAGAATGAAAATGATACTATATGGGTAATAGTTGATAGATTATCAAAGGTAGCTCATTTCCTAGCCATTAAGAAAAATTTTACTACTAAGCGACTGACTAAGATTTTTTATAAGGAGATAGTGAGACTGCATGGAGTACCTAAGTCAATAGTTTCTTATCGAGATTCCAGTTTTACATCTCAATTTTGGAAAAGTTTACATCAAACCATAGGTACACAACTGAAATTCAGTACAACATTTCATCCTCAAACTGATGGGAAGATAGAAAAGGTAAATCAAATAGTTGAGGATATGTTGAGGATGTGCACAGTAGAATTTGGAGGATCATGGGATGAATATTTGGCTATGGCAGAGTTTGCTTATAACAATAGTTATCAAGTAAGTATTCAAATGGCCCCATTTGAGCTTTATATGGATGGAAATGCAGAACTCCTCTAAACTGGGATGAAGTAGGAGAAAGAAAGTTGGCTCCAGACCTCTCAAAAAGAATGACAGAAAAAGTTCAAGTGATTCGCCAGTGTCTACTCACAGCCTAGAGCAGGCAAAAGAGTTACACCGATTGCAAAAGAAGGGATTTGAATATCCAAGTTGGGGATCACGTATTTGTTAAAGTAACGTCATTCAAGGGAGTCACCCAGTTTGGAAAAAGGGAAAAATTAAACCAAAGATATGTCGGGCCCTTTGAAGTTTTGGAAAAAATAGGCAATCTAGCCTACAGAATAGCCCTGCCTCCAGCCCTAAGTGTCATCCACAATGTGTTTCACATCTCCATGCTCAGAAAATATGTTTCCGATCCTACCCATATATTGATAGCAGAGAATTTGTCATTCTAAGAACACTTGAACTATGAGGAAAGGTCAATCAAAATATTGGATTCCAAGATCAAGAAGCTTCGGAATAGAGAGATTGACTATGTAAATGTACAATGGAATTGATATTTAGAATCCGAAGCCACATGGGAGGTACGAGAAGAGGTTGAAAGGAAATATCCTCAATTGTTCAAAGAAAAATAGGTTTCGGGACGAAACCTATTGTAAGGGAGGGATGATTGTGGAACCTCGACCGTATACGCGTCATTTCGAGATTGTAACCCTAGATTCTTTTGTAATTATTTTTATGATAAATGAAAATTCATGAATTATATTGATAAATATGTGTATTGGAGATTGAAATAATGCAATTGGGAATTTAACTCCGTAAATAGTGTCGTGAATAGTAACCAAAGATTAAGACATGTGATTAAGAGTTAATCACTTGGATTAACTTAATCACAAAAAGACTAATTAGAGATTTAATCACTACAAGACAAAATAGCATTACTTTTGGATATTTTAATAACATTTTGGATTTTTATGGGAAAATAAAGAAAAATTCATAATTTGCAATCTGGGCATCGGATTTCGATGAAATTTTTTATGGATGGTTAAAAATTTATAATGGACGTGATTGATGGGTTAAGATGTGATGAAAATCACAAATCAAGGGTCAATATGACAAGTCAAATGATGATAAAAAAGTAACTTCTCTTTTTCATTAAATAGCTTTTGACTTTTTATTTAAATAAATAATTTTAAAAAAAATTAAATAAAATTGCTGCTGCAACAGGGGGCATGACCAGGGGCTGTTGGAGGCTTGACCAAGATCAATGGTCATTAATCATCATCATCTTTAATCAATGGCTAAGATTAATTTAGCCTAATTTAATTAATTTTAAAAATAAAAAAATAGGTAAAAAATAGGGCTGAATAGGGGGGATGGATCAGGCCTAGGGTGGGCAGCACATGGCTCAAAGCATTTTTCAAAATTAAAAAGAAATACCAATTTATAATTAAATATCTCAAATTTAGGGGGTAAATTCTAAATTCTTGAAAAATGCAACCTTATAAATAGGGCAGCAGGGTGGACGTCCAAGGCATCAGCTCCACTTGAGAAATTTCAGTTTCCAAACCTTCCCACCCGTCCAAGGAAGAAAAGGAGTAAGTTAGAGAGAGAAAGTGTGAGAAAAAGAGGCGTATCTCCACTTCGGGTAAGTGATTTCTACCCAAATTTCTTTTAGATGTTAAGTAGGGTAAAAATATGCTTAGATAATGCCTAAGCATGAGAAAATAAGTATAGATATAATGCTTAAATGGAATTATGCCAAAACTTCAAAAATTTGGAGCGAAGATAGGATATTCGGGAAGATAGCATATGATATGTGAAAATAATGCTCCAAAATTGATAAATGATGATTTGGTATTATGATTATGATAAATATGATGTTTTAATAATGATATATTAATTTCATGATTTTCGAAAATAAGGATTATGCTTAAGTGAATTTATGTTGATTTTTAGTATATGGAGAAAGTGATTTTTTTCACTAGGTAAATGATGATAAATTCAAAATGTATGAAATTTCCTATGATATACTAAGCATAAGCTATGTCATGATATTTTTTATTTTTGGAAAAAATATCAATTTTTGGAACTCATAAACAGTAACCACGTCTCTGTGAACAGTAACCTCGGATGAACATTAATCTGCTACAGTGATTTGCTACAGTAATAGAGTATTTTGGAGAAAATTTGAGATTAATATTTAAATATAATGATGAAATTTTTTAGGAACCTATGGATAAAAATATCCATATAAAGAAATAATGCCCAAATATTATAGAACATGCATGGGAAACAGCTTGAATAGAAGAAATGAAAATATCCTTTTTCCTTAAATAAGAAATGGACACCAACTAACAAGGTAAGAAAATTATATGTTTTGCAAATTATTTCTAAAATGCTTGAAATTGTTTGTAAATTGCTTTATGAAATTTATTTAAGGTTGGCAATACCTATAACTGCTTTATATGAACTGAAGTTCGTTTCGTTAAATTGTTTATTAAATGCTTTTTATGAAATTGTTTATGATTTGCAAATATCATGCCGGCATGTGTATGTGAATGAGCATGTGCACGAGGAATATGCCTTAGTTGAGGTAGTAAGCGGACCGGATGTCCCCCTCACTATCGCCAAGTCGCTTATATAGGCCCAGGACGACGGCGACCTCCCTGAGATGGGAGCATGTATGGTATGGGCGCCTAGCTAGCGTCGCATCTAAAGGAATGTCATGAATGCTATGTATGCATTGCATTTGTATTTTATGAAATGCATAAAAATGATTGAAAAATTATGCATAACTTGCTTACTGAGTATTATTACTCACCCATGCTTTTTCAACAACAGACAAGAAATGATGATGAAGGCAGCATGCCAAGTATTATGTAGTTTTTAATATAAATGGTGTATATGTAAATTTGTATGTAAAGACGATGATGATAATTTTGAAATAGAAAAGAATATTTTTCCAATAATAGAAAATTCATAACTTCACGTCTACAAAGCGGATTTCGATGAAATTTGAAAGGTAAGCTCATGACGATAGACCCAATCTTTTGAATGGATTGGATTAAGGGAATCATGATGAGATTATGGTGATAATTAATTATTTTTATCCCAAATCCAAAAGATATATTCAAGTGGTCATAACTTGACGTAGAAACGTCGGATTGAGATGAAATTTGAAACAATGGAATAAAATTATAAAATTTATAAGATGAATGGAATGGATTAAGCTAATTATCATGGAAAGTTTCTTTCTTGGAGAGCAAGTAACAAGTTGCTTAAGAGTTAAGTAAAGAAGGGCAATTGTGGAAAGTAAAAATGAAATTTACTAAAATGCCTATGGGGTTACTTGGACACCAAGAAAAGTGGTTTATAAAAAGAAAAAAAAAAGGAAGAGCAAGGGCTGCTCCACGTTCCAGCAAGGGGGGAGAAGGAAAGAGAGAAGGACAGAGAGAAGGAGAGAGAAAGAGAGAGAAGAAGAGAGAAGGAGAGAGAAAAGAGAGGAAAAAGGGAGAAAAATGGCGACTTTCTCCAAGGACTAGCAGCTAGGGCACGTCCAACCCAGCAAGGAAGAGGAGAAAAGAGGAGGAAAAGAAGAAGGAAAATCTTGGTAGCAAGCTCGGGAGTTCGGGACAAAGAATCGACGAAATCGGGTAAGTATACCCTTTGTTTGTTGGTTGAAAATCATAATCGAAATTTTCTTAAACCCTATGTGATGTTGCTGTTTTGATGTTTAATCATGATGGATTATATATGTTGGGTATATGAATCAAGAACAAATGATTAAGGATTTTTGCATATGTATTGAAAAGAGATGCAAATATGGGAGCAAAACTAGAAGAAATGAGGTAGAAATCTAAAATATGAACGGAACAGTTAATCAAAGAATTCTATTATGAAATTTTTTTTGAAGACTCATTATGGGGTGATTAAGGAAAAATACAATTTTCAGCTTAAAAAGATAAGAAAATTGCAAATTAACAATCCGAGAAAATCAACCTAAACAGGATTGCACAGGTGGCAGGATCAGCTGCACCAAAGGATTTTTAATAATTTTTATACAAGGAATTTTTGGCTAAAAGTTTTAAAGGATATATAAGACATATTTAGGATCATAATACTAAAATAAAAATTAGGTTTTTATGGGTATAAATATACCCAATAATTTACGTGATTAAGGGTGTCTGAAAAGAGGTCTTGCTGTCCAGCAAGGTAAAAATACCAAAATAAATATAAATGCTTAATGTTTTGTGTTGAAAATATTTATTTTGATTAATTAATGTAGTTATTAAGGTATTAAAGAAATTTAAAATCAAAAATATTTGATTTGATATTAATTCAAGTTTTTGCGAATTCAGTGTGTCTGAATTCAGCATTATGGACAACTTAAGGAATAAATCAAGATAAATGTTAAATTCTAGGTTTTGGTGATGGAATTTGATTTATAATGGAATATAAACAAGTTATTATAAGGTTTTAACCTATTATAGGTAAACAAGATTACCCTAAATATGATATTTTGAAGATATGCAAAGCGTTGTCCAAAGAGGGGTGCAAAGGGTACCCAAAATGTATATGAAAGTTGCTGTTTTGAAAGCAACTAATATATGGATTTTAAACATGTTTTAATATCCTAAATTTGGGTTAAGTAAATTGTAATTAATTTATGAAATTTAGGGATTAAAAATCTGTTTTGTTTTAAGTATCCCAAGAGACGTTGAAAATGGGTAAAATGGGTCCAAATGTTGCTATTTTGGAACCCTATGATGAATGGATTATAAATCCAAATATAAACCCTAAATTATGTGTTAATTAAGGGTTTTAAACATGCAGAATTAGAGATAAGTTTCTGTTTGAAGAAATTTTAAGAAACACAAGATTTATGTGTTGAGAAATGGACGTATATGAAGAGATAAGTATAAATACCCGACTTGAAAGACAAGTGGGTTAAGTTAGATGAACTTATATAGGTTGGAAAACCTAAGGAATATAAGTATTTGAAGATGATGAAAATAAATAAAATGTTATTTTCATTTATCTAGGCAAAGGCAAGGAAAAGAATGGAAGGAAAGGGATTATAGCGATCTCAGGTAAGCAAGCGAGCTTTCTAAAATATTATTTTCTTTCTATGATGACAATGCATCTCTCAAGTATGGGGGGTCTATAATTCTCAACCATAGGTTAGTTTTGCATTTTAATTTTCATGCTTTAGTTTATGTTGCATGCATTTCAATTCCAGCTATTGAAAGTTGTTTTTGTTTCAATTCATCTGAATGTGAAAATGTGCAAGGCTGTGATTAATTCTGATTTGAAATTGAATTCATGAAAGAATGGGCAATTCAGATTGAAACCAAGTATAAAGCAGGTTGAAATTAACATGTGAAAGAATTAAAAGGAATTTCAGAATACATTGTTCTAATTGATGAGGGGAGGGGAGCCAAAATAATAATAATAAAAAACAACAGATCTCCAGATATCCTGAAATATGGTGAGGAGAATTTTTACAATAAGTTTGGGGGGGAAGAATGTGCAGTTGTTAAAGATTGAATTCAGTGACTTGATACCATTTGCTGTAACCAGTATTTTCAGCTTAATCATTGATTTGCTTGAGTTCATTGATTTCCTAACCAATTTTCTGATCGAATGAAAGATTGACGTGTTGAAATATGACTTTGCACTACGAAATTTTAGCACCCACATGTGACTAGGTTTGGAAAGGAAAATTTATGCCTTGTTTGTATATTGATGAATTTTTTTCAGGTTGAATTAATCACGACCTTGTGAAATGGCTAAGTGGATTGATCAATGCATAATCGGAAGCAAAAAGAGTTGGATTTTGTTTTTCTGCATACATTCATTCATTCATACATTCATTTATTCATTCTGTTTGGATGTGTTGCTCGAGGACTAGCAACATTTAAGTTTGGGGGTGTGATAACTCGTATTTTTACGAGTTACCATGGCCCATTTCAGACTTAATTTGTGTGTTAGTTTGAGAGATTAGGCATAGTTTGCACTCATTTAGCTTAATTTTCACCTGCTTTGCATTTTAGGAGCATTAATTAGTTTTTAGGCAATTTTAGCATTATTTAGGCATTTTTAGTTTATTTATTTAGTTTTTCCATCTTTTGCAGGAAGGACGGGACGTACGTCTGCAGAGTGGACGAGTTGAATGCCAGCTGAGGCATCCAGAGGCAGATGGATGTACGCGCCTTGACCATTTGCAGCACACACAGCTGACATGCAGGGCATTCCAGAGAGTTGGCTCCTAGGCGCCACTTCTCTACATGAAATCCAAGTTAGAAGCCACAAATCAGGTGATGCAATCCAGGGAGTTGGCACCTAGGCGCCAGTGCAAGAATTCCTAGGGTTTCCAGAATGTGTCCAAAATGCTCAGCACATAGAGAATTGGCACCAGCCAGGGGCTCCTCGGTGCCAATGCAAGAATTCTTAGGGTTTCCAGAATGTGTCCAAAATGCTCAGCACACAGAGAGTTGGCGCCAATACGCATCCGTACGCGAATATTCTAGTGCGTAAGCTGCGCAAATAGGACTCGATATATAGTTCCTAGGGGTTCGCGCGTGGGAAAACAAAGAGAAGAGAGCCGGAGAACGAACTACGGTGCAAGAGAAAGTGGAAATCAAGATTAAAGTTTGGATTGAAGAAAGGATTCAAGCCCCGTTGGTGGAAACCGCCGAAAAATAGTTTTTCTTATTCTTTCCATTTTTCTTTCTCTGCCTTATGGATACTTTTTATATGGATGTATTGGATGTTAAGATCTTGTCTTTGACCTAAACTTCCATTAGATGGATAGTTAAGATGAACTGAATTCTAAACTATATTGTTTCTTAGTTCTTAGAATATTCAATAATGAATATTTAATCCTTATATATGATTGTGTATGATTTACCTTTGCATGTGTGAGTTTAATGCTTTTACAGGATTAGCTACCTTGTAAGATGATTTAATTACTTGATATAATATTTGGTGCTACTGACGAAATTCTGTGCTAAGAATTTTCTAAGATTATGCAGAGCGAATTCTAAGATTATGCAGAGCAAATCAAGCCACAAGCCGAAGGAATATTTATAAATCAGTCCAAGTACATCAAAGAAATGCTAAAGAAATTTGGAATGAAAACTAGCAAACGAGCAAATACTCCAATGAGTTCAACAATCAAGATCGACACGGATGAAAACGGTAAATGTATCGATCAAAAGCTTTATAGAAGTATGATAGGATCATTATTGTATTTAACTGCTTCTAAACCGGATATTCTTTTCATTGTTTGTATGTGTTTTAGATTCCAAGCATGTCCTAAAGAATCACATTTATTGGCTATAAAAAAAATTTTTAAATATTTGATAAATACCACTAATCTTGGACTATCGTATCCAAAGGGGTCAACTTTTGATTTAATCAGCTACTCGGATGCGGATTTTTCCGGTTACAAAGTAGATAGAAAGAGTACTAGTGGAACATGTCAATTCCTTGAAAATATGTTGGTTTCATGGTATTGAAGGAAACAAACTAGTGTTGCTCTATCTACGACGGAAGCCGAATATATAGCCGCCAGGAGCTATTGTGCCCAACTACTTTGGATGAAACAACAATTAAAAGACTATGGTATTGATTATTATAATATTCTAATCAGATGTGATAATACAAGTGCAATTTGTTTAACTAGAAATCCAGTATTACATTCTAGAACCAAATATATAGATGTAAGACATCATTTTATTCGTGAACATGTTGAAAATCATGATGCTTGTTTGGAATATGTGAAAACCGAGGATCAAATTACAGATATTTTTACCAAACCTTTAGCAAAGGAATCATTTTACAAAATTAGAAATGATATGGGGATGATTGAGTTAAATTAGGAATAGTTAAGATGGAAAAATGGACTTAGAAAAGACCAAGTCGATAAGCCAAGTCGACTCCAGTGAAGTGGACTTAGGCATGGCGAAGTCGACTCCAGCGCGCGATCGTCGGACTTCTTCTCCTCTCCCTTTTCTTTTTTCTTTCCTTTCTTCTTCTCATTTCTTCCCGCGTGATAGCCTCCTTCTTCACTCCGGTGATTTTCTGCCATCTCCCCTTCTTCTCCGGTAAATCCTGTTTTCCAGCTCACTGTCTCTCCCGCAGCTTATTCTTTCTCCTCCCATTTTTCAATTCTATTTCGGCTACCTCCAGCTCTATTTATTGCTTCCAAACCTTGCTATCTCTCATCTCATTTCTGGTTCCAAACCTTGCTACCTCCCAGCTCTCTTTTCCTCTCTGACATCTTCTCTCCCTTCCCTCTCAGAAAATTTCAGATCGACAAACTCTCCTTTTCGGCTGTGGCACTTCTTTAAAGCAGTCCTCTGAAGTTCCAACCTTCCTTTTGTTTTGGAATCGTCCATTTTTCAAACTCTATTTCAAACTCTACCATAAAATTTCCATTTCCAAAAAATTGCATAAATGGCACCCAAATCCAGATTGCCAAAACTTGCCGTCTCCAAGCCATCGCTAAAGCCCATTCCTAGACAATCCAGCTCCCACACAGAAGAGGAAATCCCCGAGAGGTAGCGGACTCCTGCAAAACGTGCTCGGGATGAGCCATCGACTTCCACAGGTCGACAGGTTCGATTCCAAGCTGCAACCCCATCGACTACGGTTGCCCAGGGTGCAGAAAGTCAGACTACAAGAAGCACGGATACAGGGACCAGAAGAAAGGGAACTCTAGCCGCTAAAACCCAAGTTTTAAAGATGCCAACAACATACTTCAAGATAGAAATCCAGCATAGCCGATTCTACAAATCGTTCTATGAATGGAAGGTATTCATTCCAAAAATCATCGATTTTAAGTTCTTGAGCGATTATGAATTCGAGATTGAAGAATTGTTGGATTTTCAAGGCTGGACTAGTTTGTTGAAAGCCGATGACAGAGTATATCCCGACCTGACTAGGATATTTTACTATCTATGGGATGATCAGAACTATTGTACTTATGTCAAGGAAGTTGAAATGTTCTTGGGTTCAATGGTAGCCCCAAATCAAGCAGATGCCTTAATCAAGATAGGTAGAATTCTAGGTGTTCCTACTGAGGATGAGCAGCTCCCTGTGGATCTTACCCTTGATCAAATGTATAATCAGCTCACCTGGAGCAACAAGTACCATCCCGGGATCAAGTTCCTGCACTATATGGACTTGTCCCCGAGGCTACGGGTTCTACGCCTACTGATAGCTCACTGCATTTATCCAAATGGTGGCAGGAGGAACCAGTTAAAACCAGCAGGAGGCGGGAATTCTCTGGAAAGTCACAAATCGGGTCAAAGTCAGCCTACCGCGACTGTTTCTAGAAGCTTTGGCCTCACGGAAGGACAACCCATGAGGGGTATTGCCCTACGGGACTTGGATCACTAAGATCCTCGAGCACTTTGAGGTTGACATTGATGGCAAGCCGTTCGAGGTTCTAAAGACTACCAACGCCATCAACAAGGCTTTGCTCCAAAGGATGAAGATAAATGTGGAGCAATTCAGAGCTGAGAGGATTCAAGAAAGGATGGGTGTTCCAGTTCAAGACGAAGCCGGGGATGCACAGGGACAGGAGGAGCAACCCCTGCCACCTCCAGAGGAGCAGCCTGCTCCACCATAGGATGATCACGAGGCACCCGCATCGCCTACCTCACATGGCTCGTGTTCACCTCGTGGCTCAGAGATCCCATATCCCGCACCATGACCGCCATCTTGGGACAACTCGGTGAATGCAATCCGAGAACATTTAGAGCAGATCGAGGACCGATTGACTAGTCAGATTACCGGGGTCCTAAATGAGATGATGGATATGCATTCCCACCAGGATCGTAGGGATCGGGAACTCAGGACGATCAGATATCATCTGGCATCAAGGCACCATCGAGCTCAGCCCATCCCCGAACTGGATCCATTTGACACCGGATCCGTTCGCAGAGATCAAACTCCGGCACCCATTTCATCATTTTACTCCTCAGCTCATATCAAGCCTATCCGACTGATTTTCTATCCCATATCTGCGTTCCAATTCACCAAATCCCTCCGAGTCGACCCCTATTTGCTCGATTAACAAAAAAGGGAAGAATTTTATAATTGCATTTTGAGTTAGATTTTTAGGATTTTGGATTGGGTAGCTTGTATATAGGTTTTATTTTCATTTGCATTTGAAACTTGTTTAAATTCTTGAAAAGGATATTCATGAAATGTTTTGTTTATGCTATGTTCTGTTTCATGTCTTGATTTATTATGTTTAGCTCTGATCACTAACGTCTTGTTTTGAAACAGTTAAATGATTGTCAACTTATAATCATTTGGAACAACATATACAGATGATGAAATTCATCAAAATCAAAAGACGAATGACTTATACTTATTCTAAAAACATCAAAACAGGATAAAATGACATATTGAAAGGTATAAACTCAAATTGGTTTTGTCAATCATCAAAAAGGGAGAGATTGTTGGAAACAATTGATGAAATTAAATGAAAAATATCCAAAGCATGTGTTTTGATGATTAACAACACAATTTGAGTAAGTTTTAACTACTATAATGCATTTTGTGCATTGTTTTAGATATAAAAATGAAAAATATGAAGTATGGCAGCTCAAGTTGATCTCCAAGTCGACTCAAACATCGACTTAGGCCAAGTCGATCCCCAAGTCGACTCCAGCAGCGACTTCAAGTGCCTATTTTTGTCTAGCATTGAAATTGGGGACCAAGAGGTGCCGAAGTCGCAGACGAAGTCTACTCCACATGTGACTTGGGTGAAGTCGCAGGCCAAGTCGAATCCAGCATCGACTTCAGTTGGACAGGGCAGAATTTCAGAAGTCAAGTCGAAGGCCAAGTCGACTTAAGGTCAGACTTGAGTCAATTTGAAGACCAAGTCGACTTAAATATTCGACTTGGAACATATGAAGATTAATCCAAGTCCAAAGCAAGCAGGTTGCATAAATTCATCCATTTAGATCGAAGACTATATATTGGACTTGTTCTTGCACACCAAGGCTCAAGTTTTTAAGATTCCTTAGATATGAAACTAAAGGATTTTCATGCAAAGTAAAAATGTTAAAATGCAAATAAGAGGAACACCTATGTTGAAGAAGTTAAGCAAGCTAAAGACATTTCAAGAAAGCTTAAGCAGACTTGGCAAGATCATGAAGGTCAAGTCGCAAAACGAAGTCAACTTCAGCATCGACTTGGGCGAAGTCGCACCCGAAGTCGACTCCATATGTGACTTGGGTCAAGTCCAAGTCCAAGGCCAAGTCGACCTAAGGATCAACTTGAACAAGTGGAGCACAACCGAACTCGCACACAAAGTCGACTCCACCTACGACTTGGAGAAATAACATTCGAATTTTTGAACGTTGGAACATTTATTACGCGCCAACCAACTCTATAACGTTCAAAATTCTCCCTCCTCTATATATAGACACTCAAGCAAACGTGAAAACATACAAGATAGAGCTGAAAAAGAGGAAAGAAGTGCTACTAAGAGTTTCAATCCACTTTTCTCTACAATTGAGTGATCTTTACTCTTTCATAGGAAGAACAAGCTTCAAGGCTGCTGTTTGCTTCAACGCAAAATGATTCGTTGCTTCTTCAAAATCTTCCTCGAGCTGAAACGTGCTACATAAATCTGTAAAGTGTAGATTTCTTTCATTTCATTTTGATATTCAGTTTTTGGTGCTTGGTTTGAGTTTGGTATTTCAAACTAAGTTATAGCAAAGTAGGGTTGTGATTGGAGTGGAACTCGTCACCTACTTGTGCTGTTTGTTGTATATGCCCGCTAGAGCTAGAATCTAGAAGAGAGCGGAGGCTCTAGTTGTATTCGCGGAATATATAGTGGAACCCAAGTCACAAGGGAGTGTGAGCTTGGAAGAGTGGAGTAGGGAGGTTGCCCGAACCACTATAAATATTGTCTATTGTTTTTCATTTCCACTTTCATTATGTTACTGCTTTCCATTTATCTTATCAAAGGAAATTAAACTAAACCGGGGTAAAGTTACTAATTTAAGTTAATTTTTTTAAATACCTAATTCACCCCTCCCCTCTTGGGTAATTGCCATCAACTCGGGACCAACAGATGTGTTGAAGGGGATTTAAGGATGACCAACCTCCTATGTTGATTTCATAAAATAGTTTGATTTCGGGTTGCTAAATGGTATGCAAAAGATTATGCAAGCCCCTTATGTAAAAATGGTATAATAGATAGGTGGACAATAATTTGATTATTAGGGTGGTTGAGAAGGGGTAGCATAATTGCATAACTTTTGTGAGCAAAAGATCCCGAAATAGAAACTAAAAAAATATTAGAAAATATATGGTTTAACTTTGAAAATTCAAAGGTTTTGAAATTCTTTTATAAGAATTTTAAGATGTATTATTTTTCAAACATTTCAAATTTTTATCAAAATATTTTACTCAAAACATTTCTGAAAGAATTTAAGGAAGTTCATCCTAAAATTAGATTTCAAATGACAACTTGTTTAAAGTGGGTGTGCTCGCTTTAGAAGTTGACACAGACTGCGGTCTATGATATGTTTTCGAAAATGATTTTTTTAAAGACACAGACTTTGGTCTGTGATGTTTTTAAGTTATGGATGCAGACTGAGGTCTGTGATCCTGATTTTAAAGGATACGACTTGTGGTTTGTAATACTTTAAACCAAACAGACTGCGGTCCGTCATAATGATGTATGGTGCACCAGTACACAGAATATGCCGGTTCTAGAGCACGGTTGGGATGACCGGGGCCCACTCTACATAAGGCCAAGTCGCTAAGGGATGACAGGAGTGCCAGCGGCGCCCTCCCTGAGATGGGAGCAGGATAAAGGAATAGTCGCCTGGCTAGCATGCTATTAAGGATTCTCTTCCAAAATGTAGCATGATCACTTGCTAAGTGTCACTACTGGATGGAGAGAAATGCATTTGCTTATGTTTTTCTTTCGAAAAGCCCAAAGATTGGGACATGAAAGCATTTTTAAGAAAAGTTGTCCTAAAAGGATTTTTAGTAAATGGTTACCCTAAAAGAAAGGGTATTTTACACAAAAGTGTAAATAACAGGAATAAAAGGAAATTTTTTAATGCAAATGCATTTATGGAAATGGTTTATGTATCTTATATGCCTTGTTTGTTATAAACAAGCCCCAAGATGGGGATTATGAAAAGGATTTATGTCAAACTTGTTTTTGGACATAAGAATGTCCATTATTAAAGAGCCTAAATGAAAAGTATTTATGGACATGAGAATGTCCAATGCCAAAGTGTTTTAATGAAAGGTGTTTTAGGAAATATGAATGTCCATTGCCAAAGGAAACTATGTGAAAAATGTTTTGAGACATTAAATGTCTCTCGACTCAAGGATTTTATGATGAAAAATATTTTTGGACATAAAAATGTCATTTGTCGAGAAAGGCTTATGTGAATGATATTTTAGGATATGAGAATGTCCTCCTTTGCCAAAGGAATTATGAGAAAAATATTTTGGACATAAGACGTTCCACTGGCAAAAGATGGTTTTGTGTAAAGCTCTTGGAACATTGGAAATGTTCACTCAAGACAAAAAAGAATTAATTATAAAGGGTAAAACATGTATGTTTTGCTTTAACAAGCTCGGACGTGGCTTGTAAATGATTTTAAGAATGAATGTTTTATGAAAATGTTCAAGGACATAAAATTGTCCTCATGAATAAAGGATTTCATGATAATGTTTTGGGACATATAAATGTCCTCAGGAAAAAGGTGTTCAAGATGTTTATGAAAAAGGTTTTTAAGTAAGTCTTGCCCTAATCATAAAATGCTTGCTTACTTAGTTGTCATTCACGTTTTGTTTTTCCAAACCTTAGACAGGTACCGGGAAACTCAAGGAGATGCAAATCTAAGCAATGAAGTAAGGCATGAGATGATGGCCAGGTAGGCTATAAGGAATGGAAAAGCATGAATATGCTAAGGTATGCTAATGTATATGTGAACTTAATTAGAATTTTAAGTTCTATATGATTCAATGATTGAATGTATGGATGTATGGATGTAAAATGTGATGATTTAGTTGAGGAAACTTTCATTGTAGAAAAGCAGGATGAGATGCTATGAAATAGAATTTGAAATTTTATTACAAGTGTATCGCCACTTGTTTGATGAATGATGTGAAATGTAAAGATATAAATGATCATGAATGAAAAAAATTTGGATGAAATCCAATTAAGAATCCACTGCGTGATCAGGGCAACAATCCCGATTCACATTTACTAATCGATAAGGTCTTGAGGTAAGGAAATGACGTCTCGGTTTGGGGTGCCACAAGGAATGCCAGCATAGCGCACCTTATTACAAAAGAAGAAGGATTACTTCAAGAAATGAGACAGTTGGAATTGATAGTATGCCCACTCGGAATTCAAGCAAAATTGTCGCAAATGCATATACAATCTTCTCCATTTGAACAGATTAAAGTTGCACAAAAAGAAGATACAGATCTACATAAGTATGTGGAGAAAATGAAGAAAATGGGTTGAATGAATTTAATATCGATAAACAATGTATATATTGATATAAAGGTCGTCTATGCATACCTAATTTAGGAAAATTGAAGGATCAAATTCTCAAAGAAGCACAATTTTCACCATTTTCCATGCACCCGGGAAGCACGAAGATGTATCAGGATCTCAAGAAAACATATTGGTGGAATAACATGAAAAGAGAGATTGTTGATGTGGAACCCTGACCGTATACGCGTTGTTTCGACTGTATACGCATCATTTCGACATTTGTAATTTTGTAATTATTTTATGAATAAATGAAAATTCATGAATTATATTGATGGATATGTGTATTGGAGATTGAAATAATGCAATTAGGAATTTAACCCCGTGAATAGTGCATGTGAATAGTGCTTATGAATAGTGCACGTGAATAGTAACCAAGGACTAAGACCCGTGATTAAGAGTTAATCACTTGGATTAACTTAATCACAAAAAGACAAAATAGAGATTTAATCACGACAAAATAGCAATTCTTTTGGATATTTTAATTCAAGTTTGGATTTTTGTGGAAAAATAGAAAAAAATTCATAAATTGCAATCCGGGCGTCGGAATTCGATGAAATTTTTTATGGATGGTTAAAAATTCATGATGGACATAATGAATGAATCAAGATGTGATGAAAATCACAAATCAAAGGTCAAGATGAAAAATCAAAAAGTAGCATTACTTTAATTAAATGCTACTTTTGACTTTTTTAATAAATTAAATAATAAAAAAATAAAAATTAAATGAAAAGCAACATGGCAGGGGCGTGAGCAGCAGGGGAGTTACGGCCATTTGAATTTGATCAATGGTCCAAATTCATCCAAATCACAAATCAAGGGTTTAGATTTAATTAGCTTAAAATTAATTAAATAAAAAAATAAAAAAATAGGAAAAATAGGCCTGAAAAATAGGGCAGCTGGAGCAGGGTAGGGAGGCTACACAAGGCTCTAAGCACCTTTAGGAAATTAGAAAAAAACACCTTTGCAATTTTACACCCTAAGCTAGAGGGGGTAAATTCCAAATTTATGAAAAATGGACCCCTATAAATAGAGGAGCAGGCCATGAACGAAATTCACAACCATCCCAGCTCAAAAATCACTTGAGCCACTTCATTTTCCATCCCCACACGTTTTAGCCTTGAAGAATAGAAGGTTGGAGAGAGAAAGTGTGAGAAAAAGAGGCGTATCTCCGCTTCGGGTAAGTGATTTCTACCCAAATTTCTTTTGGATGTTAATTAGGGTAAAAAAATGCTTACATAATGCCTAAGGATGAGAAAATATGTATAGATATAATGTTTAAATGGAATTATTCCAAAACATCAAAAATTTGGAGCGAATATAGGGTATTTGGCAAGATAGCATATGATATGTGAAAATAATGCTCCAAAATTGATAAATGATGATTTGGGATGTATGATTATGATAAATATGATGTTAGAATAATGATATATTAATTTCATGATTTTTGGAATTAAGGATTATGCTTAAGTGAATTTATGTTGATTTTTAGTATATGGAGAAAATGATTTTTTTGGCTAAGTAAATGATGATAAATTCAAAATATATGAAATGTCCAATGATATACTAGGCATAAGGTATGTCATGGTATTTTTTATTTTTGGAAAAAATATCAATTTTTGAAACCCATGAACAGTAACCACGTTGCTGTGAACAGTAACCACGGATGAAATTTTTGAAGAATTTATGGACAAAAATATCTATGTAAAGAAATAATGCCCAAATATTATAAAACATACATGGGAAGCAGCTTAAATAGAGGAAATGAAATATCTTTTGTCCTTGAATAGGAAAAGGAAAAGAGAAGGTCGAAGACACCTCCTAAGAAGGTAAGCAAGTTATATGTTTTGCAAATTATTTCTAAAATGCTTGAAATTGTTTGCAAGTTGCTTTATGAAATTTATTTAAGGTTGGCCATACCTATAACTGCTTTACATGAACTGAAGTTCGTTTTGTGAAATTATTTATTAAATGCTTTTTA
Organism: Annona cherimola; assembly: GCA_030490835.1. Classification (NCBI taxonomy): domain Eukaryota; kingdom Viridiplantae; phylum Streptophyta; class Magnoliopsida; order Magnoliales; family Annonaceae; genus Annona; species Annona cherimola. The sequence continues at coordinate 81,514,556 of CM059974.1, forward strand.
TGAAATTGTTTATGATTTGCAAATATCATGCCGGCATGTGTATGAGAATGAGCATGTGCACGAGGAATAGGCCTTAGTCGAGGTAGTAAGCGGACCGGATGTCCCCCTCGCTATTGCCAAGTCGCTTAATAGGCCCAGGCCGGCGGCGACCTCCCTGAAATGGGAGCATGTATGGGATGGGAGCCTAGCTAGCGTTGCATCCAAAGGAATGTCATGAATGCTATGAATGCATTGCATTTGCATTTTATGAAATGCATGAAAATGATTGAAAAATTATGTATAGCTTGCTTACTGAGTATTATTACTCACTCGTGCTTTTTCAACAACAGACAGGAAATGATGATGAAGGCAGCATGCCAAGTGTTATGTAGTTTTTGATATAAATGATGTTTATGTAAACTTTATGTAAAGTCAACGATGATAATTTTGAGATGAAAAGGGAATATTTTTATTCCAATGAAAATGTTTATGGAATAGTTTTTGATCATAACTGTGTTATGTGAAATATATTTCAAATTGGATGAATGATGGGAATTTTCTATGTATTGATGAAAGAAAAAAAAAATTCTGCCGTGTGATCAGGGCAACAATCCTGAGTCACGTTTACCAATCAAAACGATCCCGGAGTAAGGCTTCTAGGCACCTCGGTTAGGGGTGCCACAGTTGAGTACGTATCTAGGTGCTTAACTTGTCAAAAGGTAAAAGCTGATTACCAGCGGATGCCTGAAAAATTACAGTCTTCGAAAATTCCCGAATAGAAGTGGGATGATTCACCATGGATTTTATAGAAGGATTACCAAAGACTCAGGCAGGAAATGACATTATATGGGTTATAGTTGATCGATTGTCAAAAGTTACACATTTTATACCCATAAGAAAAACTTATATAGTAGAAAGATTAGCCAAGATATATTACAAGAAAATAGTACGACTTCATGGAATGCCTAAGTCAATAGTCTCTAATCGAGATACAATGTTTACGTCTCGATTTTGGAAGAGTTTATATGAAACTTCAGGCACCCGACTTAAGTTCAGTACAACATTTCATCCCCAGACAAATGGATAGACGAAGCGAGTAAATCAAATCATCGAGGATATGCTCCGAATGTGTACATTGGAATTTGTATGATCATGGGATGAATATGTACCAATAGCGGAGTTTGCATATGTGGCACCGCCAACCGAGCGTCACATCCTGAGCCTTACCTCGGGATCGTTATTGACTGGTAAACGTGATCAGGATTGTTGCCCTGTCACATGGCGGGATTTCACGGATATTTATCCAACTATTTTTTGTTCCTTATAGATTTATTTCATAATATTTTTCATCAAATATTCATTCAAGTCACCCTTGAACCTAATACACCCATTCCATATCAGATATTATCATAAAAATTCATAACAAGGTCATCAACCATAGTCATTTGTTCATAACATACAAGTCATCACATAGATCACATTAGATTACAAAATGTCAAGTCACATTACATTCCATAGCCACAAACAACACATTAAAATTCATTAACTTTTCACATTCTCCATGCTTAGTTCATGCTCCTTGTCTCTTTCATTCTTCACCTGTCTATGGGTTTGGAAAACAAAATGTGAGTTGTACACTCAATAAGCAAGCTATATACATTTTTCAGGTAATACATTTGAAGGCATATTTATTTAAAAGCATTTCTCTCCATTCAGTAGAGACATTTATCAAGTGATCAACTACCTGCAGAGCAGAAACCTTTTATTTAAAACATCTTCGAAAGCAATGTTATACCTCCTCAAGGGTATATCATGATAATGAGATGAAATGCATCATTATCTCTTAGGATGGAAGCTGGCTAAGCGACCATCCGTCTTCATCTTCTCCCATCCAAGGAGGCGCCGCCAGCCCTTGGCCTATCTTAGCGACTTGGCCATACAAAAAGGGGGACAACTGGTCCGCTTACACCTTTAAGGTGGACCTTCTGCTTTGTGCACATGAACTTACCCTTGATATGCTAGCATAATTTTCTTGCGTAAATTCATAAGATAATATTTTTTGTATTTAACAAAGCAGTTATGTAAAGCAGTTAACAACACAAATTGAACTAAGGAATGACCATCCTTAAATACCTCGGAAATAAATTTAAATATCAATTGTTAAATCAATAAAAGTAGTTGGAATATCATTTGTAATTATTTAAGAATATTTTAAGAAACAAAAATCATTTAGAAAATTTTGCTTGCTTACCTTATTCACGTGAGCTTTCGGATCAATCTTTTCTTTTCCTTTGCCTATACATGTAAGAATAATATAACATTCATGTAAATTCCATTTACTTGCATTCATCTAGTTTGTCAACCCATTTTCATAAATATCCATAACCCGCTTGAATTTCCAAATCGGGTATACATACACAACATATTCATACATCAAATCATTCATTACATCACATGTTCAATTCCCATATCTAGGGTGTCATTCATATACATCATATCACATTCTTTAATCATTCATTAGATACCATATGAAGTAATAAACTTTCAACTTGTCATTTTTCACATATTTTTCATAATTCACATATTGCGCTTATTCTTAAGCACTTCATAAATGTCATAATCCTCATATATTAATCTCAATTTTTCAAATTAACCAAAAAACAACACAATCCACATATTTCAATCATATTTTGATGCATTTTTGTATTTTTGCATTTTACATAATTCATTTATCATTTTCTCATACTCCTCACTTCATATATGACCATTTCTCAACACATAATCATGTGTTTCTTAAAATTTTTTAAATCAGAAACTTGGATTCTAATTCAGTGTGATTATAAACCTTAATTAATACTTTATTTAGTGTATTTTCACAGATTTTTAATCTACTAATATCAGGGTTCTAAAATAGCAACTTTGAGGCCCGATTTTTACATTTTCAACGGCCCTTTTGATACTCAAATCTAAACAAATTTTTAATCACTTAATTCCAGAAATTAGTCAAAATTTTCTGAACCAAAATTTAGGGTATTTTTACATATTTAAAGTCCATATATTGATTGCTTACAAAACAGCAACTTCTCATGCATTTAGGGTACCTTTCTACACCACTTTGGATGTCCACATGTTAACCTCCTAAAATCTGATTTTAAGCAGTCCTTGCTAAGCCCTTTTTTAAGTCCAAATTACCCTAAGTTTAGGGTATTTTACCCTATAAATCATCCATAATTCATTTAAGCTACTTCATGTATCATTTTCAACAATTAAACATGGAAATCGGGTCTTAAGAGTAACCCTAAATAGCATTCTTTCTAAAATTCATAAATCATGCTAAATTCAACATATATCATACATCTAAATATGAATTATCATGTAATCATATCAACCTAATAAAACAGCAACATTACACAAAAATTCAAGCAAGTTTCAACTAGTTTATGAACTCATAATCCACCCTAAACATCATTCTCTTTTACTTGAACCCTTAGTTGCATACTTGTCATTAATTTCCCATTTAATAACCTAATTAAGAGCATCATAAATCCTTATTAAAGGGTTCATTATGAATCATATTCATGACTCATAAATTGAGTTAGAAAAACTAGATTAAAATGATTCAAACTCAAGAGTTGAATTGATTTACACTTGAGCTCAACTTCTTTAGCTAATTTCTTTGTCTTCTTTTTTTTTCTTTTCGTTTTTCTCCCCTTTTTCTTGGCATTCTCCTTGCTGATTATGGTGGACGTGCAGCTGCTGGAAAGGGGGCTTAAGCTCCTTGAATTTTTCTAACTTCCAAACACATGTGCAAATGGACGTCCACCTTAAGAGATAGCTGGAATTTCCAGCATGTGGGCCCCATTTTGCACATGTTTTGAGGGTATTTAATATATATTAATCCCTCTTGATGACATGGCAAAATGTGATCCATTTAAATTATATTTTACCTAAGTAAAAATTTATCAATTATCCATATCATTAACTAGCCACCAAGCTGTCCACTGATCACATCCCATTTCAGCTGCTACTTTTCCAAATTTTCAATGAATTTGCATCATTTTTTTAATGGGTATTTATGTACCCTAATATGTAGGCTACTTAGGCATGTATTTTGTATTTTTAGAAAATTAAAAAAATCAAATTGCCAGCCATTTGGACAGTCCATATTGCTGCTCCCTTTTTGCTGTCCATGTTTATGTCCCTTTTTCAGCAGCAATTTTGCAATTTTTCCACCATTGTTCAACTTTAATTTAATGCTCAATTAATCCCCTAATAATGTAGCTCAATTAGGAGTCATTTTAGCATAATTAAAAAATCATCAAAAATCCCAAAAGCTATCATAGTCGTCCACCTCTCCTTTGCTACATTTGCTGTCCATTTATTGATCATATCTCAATGGCCTAGATTTGATGCTTTTAACCACGAATTTTCACTCTAATTTAATGAACATTTAATCTCCTTAATCCATAGCTGACTTTGGCATATATTTTATTAAAACCATTTCACAAAAATCCACATTAGGGGGCTGTTTGGACATCTATGCATGCCACCCAAGCTACTCTCTCCTAAGCTAGCATATTAGCCCTTTAATTCTACATTTATTCATGAGATAATTGCAGGGATTTTTTTATTTTTAATAATTCATAAAATACCCTGCAATTGACCTCCTTTTGACACCTCAATTTCATCCTTATTTATTTGATTATTTTACTTATTTTTAACATAAATGCTAATCAATTTTTGGTGCAAAAAGTCAAAAGTGTTAATCCCAATTTCATATAGGCCTAATTCCATCATCATTAGCTTAATAAAATCCTTCCATAACCTTGATCTCATCATTTTAACCGTCCATTTCAAATTTCATCTCAATTCGACTTTTCTAGCTCAAGTTATGATCAATTAAAGTTATCTCTGAATTTTGGACGGTGATGATCAATTATCATCAACATTTTCATAATCTAACTTTCCCATGTGATTAATCACAAAATTATGTGCTTCCATCTCAATTTTCATCATAATCCGCTTTATGGGCGTCAAATTATGAATTTTTCAACATTTTCCAACTTGGCTCTTTAATTAGCCTCCTAATTTCCATTAATCACATTATGATATTTAACTAATTTTCCATAACACACTAATACTTTTTAATCCTCATTAGGCCAATTTAATCATTTTGGTCCATTTTAACTTAGTGTGATTGATTTTTATCATCATTCATAATGATCAACCAAATTGCAAGAATTCATAAATATTGCAAATAATTCATTCATAATTCAATCAATCATACATAAATCATTTAAATGCATATACATGAATCATATATGGGATTAGGGTTCCACAACATATAATAATAGCTACTAGGCTAGTATTCAGATGACTTCATTTGAAGCATTATATGGGCAAAGATGTCAAACACCAATAAATTGGGATGAAGTTGGAGAGAAAAAGTTTGCCCCAGACTTGTCTAAGCGAATGGCGGATAAGGTACAAATCATTCGCCAGTGTATGATCACAACCTAGAGTTGGCAAAAGAGTTATATAGACTACAAGAGAAGATTTGAATATTTAAGTTGGCGAGCATATTTTTATAAAGGTCATGCTATTCAAAGGAGTTGCAAGGTTTGGAAAAAGGAGCAAGTTAAATTTCAGATATATTGGACCATTTAAAGTATTGGAAAGGATTGAGAAATTAGCCTATAGAATAGCATTGCCTCCAGCACTGGCCTTAGTACATAATGTTTTTCACATATCTATGTTAAGAAAGTACGTTCCGAACCCAACCCATGTGTTGATAGCAGAAAACCTACCGATTCAGGATCATTCGAATTATGAGGAAAGACCATTTAAAATCTTGGATCATAAGGTATAAAAATTTTGGAATAGAGAAATCGAGTACGTTAAAGACCAATGGAATCGATATTCCGAAAGTGAAGCTACTTGGGAATTAAAGGAGGAAGTAGAAAGAAAATATCCCCAACTATTTCAAAGATAAACGGTTTCGAGACGAAACCTATTGTAAGGGGGAATGATTGTAATACTCAGAACCAAGTAGAACTCATGTATATGCATTCAGTCTGTAATTATGATTTATTTTGATAAACGATTTTACGATAATATTTTACAATCAGGATTACAATTAAGAATGGAGATTTCAAATTTATCACCATAGTCGAATGTGAATCGGTATGATTAAAGTGGCTGTTGAGGGCTGTAATTTGATAAAATGTTACGAATAATTATTTCAATTACCATTATTTAATTAATGGAAAGTACAAGGGTAATTGTGGAATTAATCTAAGATATACTAGAAAAATTCATAACTTAACGCTGGTATGGCGGATCAAGATGAATTTAAGAGATAAGCACAAGATTTTGTGCGCAATCTTATGGATGGAGTGGATTAAGGATTTGTAATGGAATTAGGATGATAATTATTTAATTTCATCCTAAATCTAAGGGTGAACTTCAAATGACAATAACTTGAGATAGAAACGTTGTTTTGAGGTGAAGTTTGAGATGAACGGTTAGAACAACATGCTTAAAATTATGAACAGGTTTGATCAAGCTAATTACTATGGAAAGGTGCATGATCACAAAAGGGCAAAATAATTTTGACTCTTGTAAGCTAGCAATCATGACTAGAATCAAGCCCATGTGAAATGTCAACTATGAGGATTTTTGCTTGATTTTCTCCAATTATCTAAAGGGATAAAATCCAAGATAATTTTCTTACAAATTAAAGCATGCATTAAGAATCTAAGGGAGGTGGCAAGCTTGGATGCCCATGGGGAAGAGATAATGGGATTTTTTTTTGGATTTTTCAAAAATCCTAAATATTACACCACACTACCTAGGTACATAGAGTCATTAAAGGAGCTGTAATTGAAGAGTTTTTCTTTGGCACAAGATGACAAAACCATATCATATGGACGGCCATGGGGGAAGTTCAAATCACAACTCATTAATAAAGTGATTTTTGAGGTTTTACATGAGATAAATCTGGATTTTACTTGGAGCAAGTTGAACCATGTCAATTAGGCCATAAATTACCCCAATTGAGGTGGCAAGTGGGCCCCACAAGCATAGCAAAAATGTCCAAAGGGGGGATTGCATAGGGACGACCAAGCAAGAACAAAAAAAAATCAAAAAGGAAAATTTACAAAGAAGCAAGCCAAGGTGTGAAACCCCAACCTATGTAAGACTCAATGGTATGCATTGAACATATATATTTGATTTATATGTGATTTAAATGAATTTTGAATGATTTATGGATGATTTTATGATTTATTGATATTTTGCAATTAGGGTTCAATTAAGAATGGTGATTAAAAATTTAATCGCCGGAGCCCAAAGTGAGTCGGTATGACCCGAGGGGCTTAACGAGGATTGAAAGGTGAAAATGTGTTATGAATAATCATGTTAATTACCATGATTTAATTTATGGAGATTAAAGTGTAATTATGGAATTAAGATGAAAAATTATAGAAAATTCATGACATGACGGCTACAAGGGAGATTTCGATGAAATTTGAAAGATAAGCTCATGACGGTGGGCCCAATCTTATGAATGGATTGTATTAAGGGAATCATGATGAAATTAGGGTGATAATTAATTATTTTTATCGCAAATCAAAAATATAAATTCAAGTGTTCATAACTTGAGTTAGAAACGTCGATTTGAGATAAAATTTGAAACCATAGAATAAAAATATGAAATCTATGAGATAAATGAAATTAATTAAGCTAATTATCATGAAAAGTTGCTTACTTGGAGAGCAAATAAGAAGTTACTTAAGAGCTAAGTAAAGAGGGGTAATTTGGGAAAGTGAAAATGAAATTTACTAAAATGCCCTAGGGGTTGCTTGAGTACCAAGAAAAGTGGCAAATAAAAAGAGGAAAAAGGGGAGAGCATGGGGCTGGATGTTCCAGCAAAGGAGAAGAGAGAGAGAGAAGTTAGGAAACCAAGGGGAGAAAAATTCTCCAAAAATATCCAGCAAGCCTCACATGTCCAAACCCAGCAAGGAAAGGGAGAAAAGAAAAGGAAAGGAAGAATAAAAAAAGGGAAGGAGGAGCTCAGGAAGCTCAGGGCAAAGATTTGACGAAATCGGGTAAGTACCCGTTGAGTTTAAGCCTTCCAATTTCCAAGTTTTCTTCTTGATTTGGAATCATGGTTTTGAGTTATAAAAGACCTCTTAAAGAACATGTTTCAAGGATTAAAGATGCTTAGCTAAATGAGTTTATTTATAAAGTTTAATTTGGGATTAATTAGCCCATATACTCTAATCTACACTCATGTATAGTAAATCTAGACCTGGAAAGGAAAATATGGACGAAATAGTTAATGAATTATTTTTAGTATGAAAATTTGTGGAACGACTCATCATGTGGTCATTAAGGAACGACCCAAATTTCATCTTAAAAGGATAAGCACGTTGCAAATTAAAAATCCAGGAAAATCAACCTGGACGGGATTGAACGGGTGGCAGGATGGGTATAAATATAAGAAATATGGGGGATCAAACGAATAAAATAAAAATTAGGTGTTGATGGGTATAATTATATCCCATAATTAATGTGATTTGGACTGTCTGAAAATGGATGTTGCTGTCTAGCAGGGTTAATATACGAATATAAATAAAAATACTAAATATTTCATAATGGAAATATTTATTTTGGTTAATACATGTAGTTATTAAGGTATGGTAGAAATTTTAGATCAAAATACTTGATTTGATATTAATTCAAGTTTTTGAGAATTCAGTGTACCTGAATTCAATGTTAAATTCCAGGTTTTGGTGATGGAATTTAACTTATAATGGGATATCAATCATGATTTAATGTAACTCATATGATGATTTATGAATAGCTTGCTGATTTTATAAGGTATGGAACCTAGGATTACATATATGACTCGATTTTTCCATTTTTATGTTAAAAATGGTATGGAAATGAGATTAAATGATTTAAGGAAGTTATGTAGGGTAAAATACCCTAGAATTAGGGTACTTTGGATGCCCAAAAGGATATGGGAAGATGAGCCCCAAATCTGATTTTTATGAATTTTATTAAAAGATGTCCAAATGGGGTGAAAATGGTACCCGAACTGGATAAGTAAGTTGCTGTATGGAAACCATTTAATTATGAATTTTAAACATGTGTTAATACCCTAAATTTGGGTTAAGAAAAACATGATTAATTGCTGTAATTTATAGATTAGAAATCTGTTTTGAATTAAGTGTCAAAACAGGCGTTGAAATGATGAAAAACGGGTTCTAATGTTGCTGTTTTCGAACCCTATGATGAATGAATGATAAATCCGAAATTAAACCTAAATTATCTGTTAATTAAGGAGTTTAATCATATTGGAATTAGAGACAAGTTGCTGTGTCGAAAAATTTTAAGAAACACATGATTTATGTATTGAGAAATGGACGTATATGAAAAGATAAGTATGAATACTCGACTTGAAAGACAAGTGGGTTAAGTTAGATGAACTTATGTAGGTTGAAAAACCTAAGGAATATAAGTATTTGAAGACGATGCAAATAAATGAAATGTTATTTTCATTTATTTAGGCAAAGGCAAGAAAAAGAATGGAAGGAAAGGGATTATGGCGATCTCAGGTAAGCAAGCGAACTTTCTAAAATACTATTTTCTTTGTATGTGATTGATATGATTGAAATGTTTATGTTTATGTTTATGTTTTAATGAATGGGCAAGCACAAGTTTTGAAAATGATGGCTTTAATGAAAAGCCACAAGTTTTGGACAATGACGGCTTTAATAAAAGGTCGTAAGTTTTGAAAAATAATGACTTTAATGAAAAGCCTCAATGTTTGCTTCAAGGGAAGCAAGCAATACGTTTTAAGATAAGGAATTTATTATCATTGTTGTCAAAGATTGGCAATGCTTTATGTTAATGAAATTGAGAATTTTGCTTATGAGTAAGCAAGTTCTCCATGATAATGTTTTCAAAGGATTTCATGTTTGATGCCGATGGTTTTAAGAATTTTCTTTTAAGTAAGTAAGTTCTTTATGATGTTGTTTCAAAAGTATTTTATAAGAAAAAGGAAATTTTGCCTTTTTTCACAAAGCAACAAATGTAAATAAGTTTTGAACTTCTCTTATGATGTTTAATGATAAGCAATCATGTTATAAAAGAAAAAAAAGAAAAAAGAGAATTGATTTATGAAAAAGATTTGTTTTGCTAGGTCATGATAATTAAATAATAAATGATGATTTGGACATAGTTCATATGTTTTGAAATGATATTCGAAAAGTTTTGATTTCCTTTAGATAAGGAAATCTCTATTGAAAATATCTTGAAAAACGTTTATACGGATGTGTTGAAGGGGATTTAAGGATGACCAACCTCCTATGTTGATTTCATAAAATGGTTTGATTTTGGGTTGCTAAATGGTATGCAAAAGATTATGCAAGCCCTTTATGTAAAAATGACAAAATTGATATGTGGACAAGAAATTGATTTTAAGGTGGTTGAGAAGGAGTTAGCACAATTGCATAACTTTTTTAAGCAAAAGGCCCCGAAATGGAAACCGAGAAAATGCTAGGAAAAATGTATGATTTATTCTTGAAAATCTAAAAGTGTTGAAATTCTTTTATTAAAAGGGTTTTAAGGTGTGTTTTTTCTTAAACATTTCAAATATTTATCAAAATATTTTACTCAAAATGTTTCTAAAAGAATTTAAGGAAGGTCATCCTAAAATTTGATTTCAAAAGACAATTTGTTTAAAGTGGGTGCGCTCGCTTTACAAGTTGACATGGACTGCAGTCTGTGATGTGTTTTGAAAATGATTTTTTAAAGACACAGACTTTGGTCTGTGATGTTTTTAAGTTATAAATGCAGACTGAGGTTTGTGATCCCGGTTTTAAAGGATACGGGCTGCGGACTATAATACTTTAAACCAAACGGATTGCCATCCATCGTAATAATGTATGGTGAACCAGTACAAGGAACAGGCCGGTTGTAGAGCACGGTTGGGATGACTGGGGCCCACTCTACATATGGCCAAGTTGCTAAGGGATGACAGGAGTGTCAGTGGCGCCCTCCCTGAGATGGGATCAGGATAAAGGAACAATCGCCTGGCTAGCATGTTGTTAAGGATTCTTTTCCAAAAGGTAGCATGATCACTTGCTAAGTGTCACTATTGGATGGGGAAAAATGCATTTGCATACGTTTTGCTTTTCAAAAGCCCAAAGATTGGGATATAAAAGCATTTATATGAAAAATCTATCCTAAATTGGATTTTTATGAGCCATTATGTATAAGTTACCCTAAAAGCAGGGTGTTTTACACAAAATGTGTAAATATTAAGAATAAAAAGAAATGATTCTTACGTAAAAGTTTTCATGAAAAGGATTTATGACTTGTTTGCTGTAGACGAGCCCCAAGATGGGGATTATGAAAAAGGGTTTATGTTGGAAAATATTTTGGACATAAGAATGTCCATTTCCAAAAGGTTTATGGGAGATAAATGGTTAGACATAAGAATGTCCATTTCCTAAAGGGATTTATGTTCGAACATGCGTGGACATAAAAATGTCCGTTTCTAAAAGAGTTTAAGGGATAAAAGTGTTTTTTGACATATGAATGTCCATTGCCAAAAAGGCTTACGTGAAATGTATTTTGGACATAAAAATGTCTATTACCATACTGTTTATGTGAAAAATATTTTAGGACGTATAAATATCCGTTTCCAACAAGGTTTACGTGGAAAAATATTTTAGGACGTATGAACGTCCAGTGCCAAAATAATTTGTGAAAAAACATCTTTTTGTGGACATGAGAATGTCCATTGCCAAATATGGTTTATGTCAAGATGTTTTGGGACATAAAATGTCCCCTGGCCAAATGATTTATGAGAAAAATGTTTTAGGAAATGATTTTCAAGGAAGTCTTGCCCTAAAAGATAAAATGCTTGCTTACTGAATTATCACTCATGTTTTATTTTCCAAACCTTAGACAGGTACTGGGAGACTCAAGAGGTCGAGGACCTAAGAAATGGAGAAATGGTACGAGATAGTACCATGTGGGCTAAAAGTATTAGCCATGGTGAGTGGAATGATATGAATGAAAGTATTTAGGTATGCTGACGTATATGAATTTATTTAAAGTTCTGAGTTCTAGGTGAACTAATGATTGAACATATGTATGTATGCAATGGCAATGTCATGATTAGGTCAAGAGGGCCTATGATGTATAATAGCATGTTGAAATGGTTTAGAGGATATGTACAAGTGTACCATGCTTATGTTATAAATGAAATGATGATGAATGGAGAAACGAAAAAAAACTTTGGACGAGTTCTAATTAAAATCCCGCGGCGTGATCAGGGCAACAATCCTGACTCACATTTACCAATCAATAAGGTTTTCATGTAAGGAAGTGACGTCTCGGTTTAGGGCGCCTCGGTTTGGGGAACCACAGAGAATGGTATCAAAGCAAGGATTGGTAAACAGGTGTGGGAAGGAGAAAATAAAGGATGATGAAATGATAGGTATGATACCATAGAAGTTGGTATCAGAGCATGGATTGGTAAATAGGTGTGGTAAGAAAAAATTTGATATCACAAGATGATTTTAAAGCAAGGATTGATAGATAGATATAGAAGAAAAATTGAAAATGATGAAAGAGATAGATTGAGATTATAAGACATATACGATATGTATTGTCTTATATTGTGCGTCATTATGACACAAGAATATGATTATTTGAGGAAATATAGCTGGATTGTCATACTTCATAGTATAGATGGTATATGAAAGAAAAATGATATGAGGTCAGATGAAATGAAGGAGGAGGTAGGAAAATTTAAGGAAAGACAAAGGATAAAAGGAAATAAGAACAGCTAATGGGTTATGGAACCTTACATAGAGACCCCCCTTACCTAAGGTAAACTATACATCACATAAGATAGCACATGACTGTGCTATATGATATATATGTTTAAGGTATAGAGCCATGATGACATATGGAAGGCACCAAGGTGCCAACTTTCTAAGTGATTTTTGGTCTAGAGTTATGTTCATGATAAAATAACAGATTATGCAAATATAATCTGTATGTATAAGGAAAAGCAACCTTACACTATGAAAGGCAAAGATAGAAATGAGAAAGGTAGGAAAAAAATGAGTTTTCCTTTGATTTTTATGAATGTATTATGTTTGATCTTATGAAAATACAGGTGCATTTGATTTCATTCACATGCCAAGCCATATGAAAAAGGAAAGGTCATTGATCTTTCTAGAACATATAATTGACTAAGTATGATATGCATGATTCTATGATAAGATACGACTATACTAATATGATTTTACATGTTGCTTTCTACAATGTGTCTATCACCTTAGTTTTGAACGAGGGAAAGGCAGTTGCGGATATGAGTCAACAAGAAAGAAGAGAAGGCAATAGCAAGCCTAAACGACCAACGACAGAGAGGATAAGTGAGTCCAAGGGCTCGTCAATGACAGGCTACTAGAAACCTTAAGTCAAAAAGTTAAAGGTGGAGCCACGGCAGGTAACACCTTACAGGTAGAAAGAATAGAGGAAAGAATAACTGCAGCTGTAAAAGAGCTGCGCAGTAGGTCACTCGAGATTGAGCGGCCCGGACAGAAGGATAATATAAGGCCTTTGGGAAAAAGCCCAACAGGACTAAATAGAAGAAGGTAGAAATGACGGACCGGTACAAGTAATAAATTTTTACCTAGTACCCAAATCTTTAAAGGTTGATAATGGTAAGATAGAAACGAATGGAAAGGTTATTAATGCCTTTCTAGCACAGTATCCACTTAAGTTCTTAGGTAAATCAGATTTTATTTAAGCTAAACAGTGGATGACTGAACCCAAGAGCATGTTCAAGGTTTGAACATGTAGTTCTATGTAATGACCAAGCATTGATTGACAATGCTTATAAGTAATTGGAAACCCTAAATGGCTATTATGTTATAATCAAATAAGGTAATCTTGAAGAATTTGTTAAGAAATATCTTCCAATGGGACGTTAAGATGTAATACATGTTGATAATGAACATGTACAATTAGGGCAAGGATAACATGACCCTAAAGATTAAGGAACCCGGTGCAGGGAAAGGAAAGAGTAAGAAAGATCAACTCAACCGATAACTATAATCGATAGGAAGTCTCTGCAATTTAATGCAAAAAAAGGTAGCAAAACATGTCTAGTTAGCATGTATGGAAGGAAAAGGAAATTACATATATGATACCACAAAAGTTGGTATATCATAGCAAGGAATGGTAGATAAATGAAGAAAAATGATGGCAAGAATGATTGCCGAAATTCTTTTCAACTCCGATGTGATTGAAAGATAGGTATGAGAGAGATAATTTCTATATGATGTTCATAAGAAATGAGATTAGAAAAAAAGATTTAATCACCGGAGCCCAAAGTGAGTTGGTATGACCCGAGGGGCTTAACGAGGATTGAAAGGTGAAAATTTGTTATGAATAATCATGTTAATTACCATGATTTAATTTATGGAGATTAAAGTGTAATTATGGAATTAAGATGAAAATTGATAGAAAATTCATAACTTGACGGCCACAAGGCGGATTTCGATGAAATTTGAAATGTAAGCTCACGAAGGTGGGCCCAATCTTATGAATGGATTGGATTAAGGGAATCATGATGAGATTAGGATAATAATTAATTATTTTTATCCTAAATCCAAAAGATAAATTCAAGTGGTCATAACTTGAGTTAGAAACGTCGGTTTCAGATGAAATTTGAAACAATAGAATAAAATTATGAAATCTATGAGATGAATGAAATTAATTAAGATAATTATCATGGGAAGTTACTTTCTTTGAGAGCAAGTAAGAAGTTACTTAAGAGCTAAGTAAAGAGGGGTAATTTGGAAAAGTGAAAATGAAATTTACTAAAATGCCCTAGGGGTTGCTTGAGCACCTAGAAAAGTGGCAAATAAAAAGAGGAGAGCATGGGGCTGGACGTTCCAGCAAAGGAGAAGAGAGAGAGAGAGAGAGAGAGAGAGAAGAGAGGAAACCAAGGGGAGAAAATTTCTCCAAAAAAATCCAGCAAGCCTCACACGTCCTAACCCAGCAAGGAAAGGGAGAAAATAAAAGGAAATGAAGAAGCAAAAAGGGAAGGAGGAGCTCAGGAAGCTCGGGGCAAAGATTCTACGAAATCGGGTAAGTACCCGTTGAGTTTAAGCCTTCCAATTTTTAAGTTTTCTTCTTGATTTGGAATCATGGTTTTGAGTTATAAAAGACCTCTTAAAGAAAAATTTTCAAGGATTAAATATGCTTAGCTAAATGAGTTGATTTATAAAGTTGAATTTGGGATTAATCAGCCCATATACTCTAATATACACTCATGTGTAGTAAATCTGGACATCGAAAGGAAAATATGGAAGAAATATTTAATGAACGATTTTTAGCATGAAAAATTATAGGAAGACTCATGATGTTCTTATTAAGGAATGACCCAATTTTCAGCTTAAAAGGATAAGGACGTTGCAAATTACAAATCCAGGAAAATCAACCTGAACAGGATTGAATGGGTGGCAGGATCAACAGAACCAAATTATTTTTAATAATTTTTATACAAGGAATTTTGGGCTGAAACATTTACAGGATATATAAGACATATTTATTATGACACGAATAAAATAAAAATTAGGTTTTTATGGGTATAAATATACCCCATAATTAACGTAATTTGGACTGTCTGAAAATGGATGCTGCTGTCCAGAAGGGTAAAAATACGAAAATAATCATAATACTAAATTTTTCATGTTGAAAATATTTATTTTGGTTAATAAATATATTTATTAAGGTATGGTAGAAATTTCAGATTAAAACTACTTGATTTGATATTAATTCAATTTTTTGAGAATTCAGTGTACCTGAATTCAGCATTATGGACAACTTATGGAATAAATCAAGATAAATGTTAAATTCTAGATTTTGGTGATGGAATTTAACTTATAATGGGATATAAATCATGATTTAATGTAATTAATATGATGATTTATGAATAGGTTGCTGATTTTATAAGGTATGGAACCTAGGGTTACATATATGACTCGATTTTTCCATTTTTATGTTAAAAATAGTATGGAAATGAGACTAAATGATTTATGGAAGTTATGTAGGGTAAAATACCCTAGGATTAGGGTAATTTGTATGCCCAAACAGATTTGGGAAGATGAGCCCCAAATCTGATTTTTATGAATTTTATGAAAAGATGTCCAAATAGGGTGAAAACGGTACCCGAAATGGATGAGTAAGTTGCTGTATGGAAACCATTTAATTATGGATTTCAAAAATTTATTAATACCCTAAATTTTTGTTAATAAAAACACAATTAATTTATGGAATTTATAGATTAGAAATCTATTTTGAATTAAGTGTCAAAACAGGCGTTGAAATGATGAAAAATGGGTTCTATTGTTGCTGTTTTCGAACCCTATGATGAATGGATTATAAATCCGAAATTAAACCCTAAATTATGTGTTAATTAAGGATTTTAATCATGTTTGAATTAGAGATAAGTTTCTGTATTGAAAAATTTTAAGAAACACATGATTTATGTATTGAGAAATGGACGTATATGAAGAGATAAGTATGAATAACCAACTTGAAAGACAAGTGAGTTAAGTTAGATGAACTTATGTAAGTTGAAAAACCTAAGGAATATAAGTATTTGAAGATGATGTAAATAAATAAAATATTATTTTCATTTATTTAGGCAAAGGCAAGGAAAAGAATTGAAGGAAAGGGATTGTGGCGATCTCAGATAAGCAAGTGAACTTTCTAAAATACTATTTTCTTTGTATGTGATTGATATGATTGAAATGTTTATGTTTATATTTTAATGAATGGGCAAGCACAAGTTTTGAAAATGATGGCTTTAATGAACAGCCATAAGTTTTGGAAAATGATGGCTTTAATAAAAAGTCGTAAGTTTTGGAAAAGAATGGCTTTAATAAAAAGTCTTAAGGTTTGCTTCATAGGAAGCAAACAATACATTTTATGATAAGAATTTTATCACCAGTGTTGCCAAAGATTGGGAATGCTTTATGTTAATGGAATTGAAAATTTTGCTTATGAGTAAGCAAGTTCTCCATGATAATGTTTTCAAAAGATTTCATGTTTGATGCCAATGGTTTTAAGAATTTGCTTTTAAGTAAGCAAGTTCTTTATAATGTTGTTTTAAAAGTATTTTATAAGAAAAAGAGAATTTTGCCCTTTTTCACAAAGCAACAAATGTAAATAAGTTTTGAATTTTTCTTATGATGTTTAATGATAAATAATCATGTTATAAAAGAAAAAAAAAGAAAAAGGAGATTTGATTTATGAAAAAGATTTGTTTTGCTAGGTCATGATAATTAAATAATAAATGATGATTTTGACATTGTTCATATGTTTTGAAATGATATTCGAAAAGTTTTGATTTCCTTTAGATAAGGAAATTTATGTTGAAAATATCTTGAAAAATGTTTATACGGATGTATTGAAGGGGATTTAAGGATGACCAACCTCCTATGTTGATTTCATAAAATGGTTTGATTTCGGGTTGCTAAATGGTATGCAAAAGATTATGCAAGCCCTTTATGTAAAAATGATAAAATTGATATGTGGACAGGAAATTTATTTTAAGGTGGTTGAGAAGGGATTAGCACAATTGCGTAACTTTTGTAAGCAAAAGGCCCCGAAATAGAAACCAAGAAAATGCTAGGAAAAATGTATGATTTATTCTTGAAAATCTAAAAGTGTTTAAATTCTTTTATTAAAAGGGTTTTAAGGTGTGTTGTTTCTCAAACATTTCAAATATTTTACTCAAAATGTTTCTAAAAGAATTTAAGGAAGGTCATCCTAAAATTAGATTTCAAATGACAACTTGTTTAAAGCACCGCTCTCTTTACAAGTTGACACGGACTGCGGTCTGTGATGTATTTTTGAAAATGATTTTTTAAAGATACAGACTTCGGTCTGTGATGTTTTTAAGTTATGAATGTAGACTAAGGTTTGTGATCCCGATTTTAAAAGATACGAGTTGCTGTCTGTAATACTTTAAACCAAATGGACTGCGGTCCGTCGTAATAATGTATGGTGCACCAGTACAAGGAACAGGCCGGTTGTAGAGCACGGTTGGGATGTCCGGGGCCCACTCTACATATGGCCAAGTTGCTAAGGGATAGCAGGAGTGCCAGTGGCGCCCTCCCTGAGATGGGAGCAGGATAAAGGAACAACTGCCTGGCTAGCGTGCTGTTAACGATTTTCTTCCAAAAGGTAGCATGATCACTTGCTAAGTGTCACTACTGGATGGGGAGAAATGCGTTTGCATATGCTTTGCTTTTCAAAAGCCCAAAGATTGGTATATAAATGCATTTATATAAAAAATTTATCCTAAATTAGATTTTTATGAGCAATTATGCATAAGTTACCCTAAAAGCCGGCTGTTTTACACAAAATGTGTAAATATTAAGAATAAAAAGAAATGATTCTTACGCAAAATTTTTCGTGAAAAGAATTTATGACTTGTTTGCTATAGACAAGCTCCAAGATGAAGATTATGAAAAAGGGTTTATGTTGAAAAATATTTTGGGCATAAGAATGTCCATTTCCAAAAGGTTTATGGGGGAAAATGGTTGGACATGAGAATGTCCATTTCCTAAAGGGATTTATGTTGGAACATGTGTGGACATAAAAATGTTCGTTTCTAAAAGAGTTTAAAGGATAAAAGTATTTTTGGACATATGAACGTCCATTGCCAAAAAGGCTTATGTGAAATGTATTTTGGACATAAAAATGTCCATTACCAAAGTGTTTATGTGAAAAATATTTTAGAACGTATAAATGTCCGTTTCCAACAAGGTTTACGTGGAAAAATATTTTAGGACGTATGAACATTCAATGCCAAAATGATTTATGTGGAAAAATATCTTTTTATAGACATGAGAATGTCCATTGCCAAATATGGTTTATGTCAAGATGTTTTGGGACATAAAATGTCCCCTGGCCAAATGATTTATGAGAAAAATATTTTAGGAAATGATTTTCAAGGAAGTCTTGCCCTAAAAAATAAAAATGCTTGCTTACTGAGTTATCACTCACGTTTTGTTTTTCAAACCTTAGACAGGTACTGGGAGGCTCAAGCGGTCGAGGACCTAAGAAATGGAGAAAAGGTACGAGATAGTACCATGTGGGCTAAAAGGATTAGCCATGGTGAGTGGAATGATATGAATGAAAGTATTCAGGTATGCTGACGTATATGAATTTATTTAAAGTTATGAGTTCTAGGTAAACTAATGATTGAACATATGTATGTATGTATGCAATGACAATGTCATGATTAGGTCAAGAGGGCCTATGATGTATAACAACATGTTGAAATGGTTTAAAGGATATGTACAAGTGTACCATTGCTTATGTTATAAATGAAATGATGATGAATGAAAAAACGAAAAAAAATTTGGACGAGTTCCAATTAAAATCCCGTTGCGTGATCAGGGCAACAATCCTAACTTACATTTACCAATCAATAAGGTCTTGAGGTAAGGAAGTGACGTCGCGGTTTGGGGCGCCACACAAGGAGATGTCTATTTTTGGAGAAAATCAAGGAGAGAAAAATCTCAAGCCAAGAACAACTCAAGCACGTCCAAATCCTAGCAAGAAGAATGGAAGAAAAGGAAGAAAAAGAGAAAGGAAAAGTAAAAGCAAAGGATGAGATCTCAAGCTAGGAAGATTGATACTTAAGTTGATTCAATTCAAGTATAACTTAAGATTTGATTCATTAAAAATCCAATTCTCTACCTCTATCTATGGGTCATAGATATGATTCATAAATGACCCTTAAAGGAGTAATGATGCTCTTGATTTGAGCATTAAATAGGCATTATATATACCTAATTCTTAAACTCAAGAATGAGAAATTGGAAGTTGGGATTGAGTTAGAAT
Source organism: Annona cherimola (assembly GCA_030490835.1). Classification (NCBI taxonomy): domain Eukaryota; kingdom Viridiplantae; phylum Streptophyta; class Magnoliopsida; order Magnoliales; family Annonaceae; genus Annona; species Annona cherimola. Next base: position 81,534,494 of record CM059974.1, read on the forward strand.
GGAGAGATTAACTTGAGCTTTCTTAACCTTTAAAATAAGTTGCTATCTTGATTCAATATCATGTTAAGATCATGATTTGTGTTTCTATGACTTGCATATATTGTTTGGTCATGAGTAATGAATTTCAAGAGAGAAGGGAATTTAGGGCTTATGCTTGAATGGATTTTTCCAATTTTTATGATAAATATCATATATAAAGTAATTTAAATAATTCATGGATGATTTAGAAGGTAAAATACTCTGAAATTAGCATACTTTGGATGACCAAAGTGAATGAGGAAGAAAGGCTCAAAATTTGGAATTTCAAGCGAGCATTGGATGTGAACGTCCAAAGGGTGTCCAGCGATTTGGCACCTAGGCTTGACCATGGGGCGCTGCGGCACCAGTTCATATACATGAAGAATTTATAATTTCCGTGAAAATTATTTAAAGAAGGATACTTTGTAACTATGAAATGAACATTAAAAAGAGAAAAAGGATATGTGAATATCAAGAAGCGACTATGGCAGGAATGATAAGTGAAAAGTATAAACCATGTAAATGGATGATTGTCATTCAAATTGATAACATAAGAAATGGATTATGGATTTGAAAACTAAGTATGTGCAAGCAAATGAAAATTTTATGAATGCAATATCATTCTTGTGTATAGGCAAAGGCAAAGAAGAGATTGACTGAAAAGCTAAGGCAAGCAAGGTAAGCAAGCAATTTCTAAATACTTCTTGTTTTACCAAAATTTAATAAAATATTTACTAATGATGTTCTAACTATTTGAATGGATTAGCAAATGATTGATTTAAAATTTCTCTAACGTGTTTAAGGATGGTCATTCCTTTATCTCATGTTGTGTTGAAATGATTTTTTCCTTACTGTAAATGAGTCATGCTAGCATGTCAAAGATCATGTTCATGAAAGATTCATATACACAAAGCATGAGGTCCACCTCGAAGGTGTAAAGGGACCGATAGTCCCCCTTCGGTGCGGCTAAGTGGCTAAGAGAGGCCTAAGGCCGGTGGTGCCTCCCCGGAATGGGAGAGACGATGGAGACGGATGGTCGCTTAGTTAGCTTCCATTCTATGATGTCATGATTCAAAATGATACATTGCAGTAAAAAGGTTTCTATTCCGTTGGTCATTGATCACTTGCTAAGTGTCTTCTACCAAATTGATAGAAATGTTTTTATACAATGTTGCCTTCAAAATGAATTACCTGAAAACCTACAGCTTGCTTATTAAGTTTCGACTAACATTTTGTTTTTCCCAACCCAAAGACAGGTGAAAGGACAGACAATGCAAGGGAGGACAAAGGAGATCCCATAAGAAGATGAATTTATGATTTTATACATGGTTTGTGAATGGATGAATGTATGATGAACTTATGTTACCACATTATCGTTATATACATGATACTATAGACATGGAATTATGGATGCAAAGACAATATCTCTATGATTAATGATAAAATATCAATTTTCATATCACAGATAAGCATACATTATATGGTATGAATTGAGCAAACACATGTTATGATAGCCAATAATGAAAAGTCTTGACGAGAAAATTAAATTGTGTCTAATGGCCTCAACTCCTAAGGAGTTATGAATTCCGCCGTGTAACAGGGCAACAATCCTTATCACGTGTACCAATCGAAAATGATCTTTGAGTAAGGATAATGTTTTGACGGTCGGGTGGGGCGTCACAACTATTGACTTCAGGAGATCAATTCCTTCCAGTGTTGAAATTGGGCTAGGACACAGGTGAAGTCGCAGTCGAAATCGACTCCACCTGCGACTTGGGTGAAGTCACATTCCCAAGTCGACTCCGCAATGTGACTTGCGTGAAGTTGAACCTCAAGTCGACCCAAGCATCCGACTTGAGTCGAGCTGAAGACCAAGACAGTCCATACAAGCAAATATCCATGACAGAATCATTCAAGATGATATATTATTCAAGGGAAGATCATTAACTACATCTTTGGACTGCAAACTCAAGAAAGGAAAATCATTTTTAGATCAAGGCCACGAAGATAAAGTTCTCAAAAAAAGATGAACATGCCAAGTTCCAAAACCAAGCACTTGAGATCAAGGGTATCATTGGAAGAACAAGATATGAGATAAATAACAAGCATCAAGGATCACTTTCAAAGGAATCCAAGTTCCTTTATATGCATACAGAAAGTGAAGTCGCACCCGTAGTCGATTTCACCTGCGACTTGGGTTAGGTCCAAATTGAAGTCGACCTGAAATGAAACTTGAAGCCAAGCTTAAGACCGAAGTTGTAGCACCCCGAACCGAGGCGTCCACATAGTCCTTACTCTGGGATCTTGTCGATTGGTAAATGTGACTCAGGATTGTTGCCCTGATTACACGGCAGGTACTTAATTGGATCTTGTCCAAAAAAAATTTCTTTCTTTTTCTTTCATCACATAAGCATATACTTTATTCATAATAGACTCATCCATATCGTTATAAAACCATTCATATCTTCTTTTTATTGAAATAATTCACATAAGTACAATCATGTTTATAATATCCATAAGACATGTCTTCAACATGATTATCATATTTGTTCCTTTGGACGCATACATAGAACTGCAATTAAATTTGCAAGTCATTTCTACCTGACATCCTTTATGAGTCAGCTCCATAGCCCATTGTCATTTTGAAAACACATATGAGTAATAATACTCAGTAAGCAAGCCTTTTTCTTTGGCAAGTAAACATTTTCCTTTCATTCAAATGCATTTCTCCCCATTTGGTAGGAGACACTTACCAAGTGATTAATTACCAATGAGACAGAAACCTTTTCATGTATTTCATGAGAATGCGATGCATTCATTCATTCATGACTTTCATTGTGCCCCAACCTCTAGGAGGACGCCGCCGGCACACAGCCCTTGCAACTTGGGAATAGTGAAGGGGGATCCTCGATCCGCTTTTTACCTCCACCAAAGTCTCTTCATTGTGCACCATGTTCATACATATGCCGGCATGATATGCTCCATAAAACTTAATAAATCCTTTAGAAAGTAATTTAATAAGCAGTTAGCAATCATTTCATGTAAAGCATTATAGGAATGACCATCCTTAAATATAATTCATAAAACATGTGAGCAAACAATTTGCAATCATTTAGAAATATTTTAGAAAACATATAGTTTGCTTACCTCCTCAGTCTGTGTCCTCCACCTTTTCCTTTTCTTTTCCTATACAAGGAAAAATGATATTTTATCTATATTATTCCATGTCTTAGATTGCTTCCTATGCATGCTTTATAATCAATCATTACCTCATTCCTATAGAGGTTAATCTTATAAAGATACTTGGTCATTACCTCCTTATATGAATTTTTTATCCATAAATTCCTTTAAAAATTCCATCTATATATTCTTTAAGATATAAATACTAATCTCATCTTTTTCCACCCAATTTACGCTTTTTTACTGTTCATGGTACTGTTCATCATCACTGTTCATTGGGGGTACTGTTCATGTATTACTGTTCACATTACTGTTCACTCGAGGTTACTGTTCACAGCAACGTGGGTTACTATTCATGGGTTTCAAAAGTTAACATTTTTTCCAAAAATAAAAAATATCATGATATAGCTCTCAGTTAGTATATCATGGGAAAATTCATGAATTTTGAATTCATCATCATTAACTTGGCTAAATAAATCATTTTCTCCATATACTAAAAATCAACATAATTTCACTTAAGCATAATCCTTAAATCCAAAAATTATGAAATTAATATATCATTATTCCAACATCATAACCATCATAAATATTCATCTTATATCATCATTTAGCAATTTTGAAGCATTATTTGCATATTTCATATATGATTTTCCCGAATGCTCTATCTTCGTTCCAAATTTTCGATATTTTGGCATAATTCCCCTTGACATTATAACCATACTTATTTTCTCATGCTTAGGTATTATCTAAGCATGATTTTATCCTACTTAACATCCAAAAGAAATTTGGAAAGAATTCACTTACCTTGAGTGGAGAACTCTCCTCCTATTTCTCTCTTTCCTTTTCTCCTCCCTTCTCTCTTAGCTAGAACGTGTGGGGCAGGGTTTTGGCTTGATTTTTGCTCACTTGGAGCTGGGATTTGGAGTGAATTTGGTCGTCCCTAAGTCTCCCTATTTATAGTTTTTGATTTTTCATCAAATTGCATTTTACCCCCTCTAGCTCCATGGGTCAAATTCCAATTATTTTGCCACCTCATTTTCCATGTCATTTTCTTAATTTCCTTAATTTCCTATGTGGAATTTTGTGGTCCACATGTTGATAAAGCTAATCCTTGCCATTAAATTCCAAATTGTCATAAAAAGGAGTGATTAATCTCCACCATTGATCTTCCATGATTGATCACATCTTCACCATTGATTTTTTCATCAAAATCCATGCATTTCCTTGAGCCAAGTGCAGTCTAAAAATGTCCCTAGCAATGCTCCTCATTTATGCATTTTTTTATATAAAAATGCATATTTTAATCCAAATTCATCCAAGCCATTGGTCACTTGAAAAGATCAAATGTGAGTCATAGATTTTGGCTCCAAAAATCCACTCCCCTTGCACGCCCAAGCTGCCTTGGAGCTTGTGTAGATTTTGCATTTAATAATTTGCTTTTTAATTAATTAAAAATAATCAAAAGTCAAACCTATATTAATGTTAAAGTAAAAAGTGATTTTTGATCCCCAATTGACGTTTGATCCTGCCTTGGATTGCAAATTATGAATTTTTCTTTAATTTTTCACTAAAATCCGAAATTCTATTAAAATATCAAAGAGTATTGCTATTTCATCCTGTGATTAAATCTCCTTTTTGTCATTTTGCGATTAGGTTAATCTACATGATTAACTCTTAATCACCTCGGTACTATTCATGTGCACTATTCAAGTGGTTTAATCGCACAATTGAATTTCTTTAACCTCTAATACACATATTTTCATACTCATGAATATATATTTTATTAATACATTACCTAGGGTTTACAACTCTAGGGTTTTATATACGTGTCTAAGATTGAAGTTTCACAGAAGTAGAAACCAAATCGACTCTAGTCTGCGACTTGGGTGAAGTCGCATCCGAAGTCGACTCCACATGCGACTTGGTTCGCAACGGTCGGAAAAATTCGAATGCTGGTGCATTAAATGCGCGCCACCTACCACTAAACTTTCAAATTTACTCCACCATTATAAAAGAACATTTAAGAGGATGTGCTAGAGGTTGGAGAAGCATTCATTGTGTTCACCTTCCACCCTCTCTAAGCATTAAGTGATCTACACCAACTTCAAGTGAAGAACTTTGCTGCAACTTGCTGAAAGTGACTTTGCTGATCAATTCATTCTCTCAACAAGTTCTTCCACGAGCTGAAATCTGCCTACACAAACTTGTAAATTGTAGTTTCTTTATTTGATTTATTACTTGTATTTGACACTTGGTTTGATATTGGAAATCGAAACCAAGTGAATGCAAACTAGTGTTGTGACTTGAGTGTGACTCGTCACCTACTTGTGCTGTGTTTGTGCAAGACCCCTAGAGCTGGAATCTAGAAGAGAGTTGTTGCTCTAGTTGTATCTGATAATCTATTAGTGGAACCCAAGTCACAACGGGTGTGAGCTTGGAATAGTGGAGTAGGGAAGGTTGCCCGAACCACTATAAAAATCGTGTCTATTGCTGTGGCTTGCTCAGCTACTTTATTGTTTTATTTCTCTCCATATACTCTGCTTATTTCATTAAGCGAATTGAATTAAAAAGGGGGAAGTTTTTGTTTAAGTGAAAAATTTTAAATACTGAATTCACCCCTCCCCTCTTGGGTTATTGCCATAAACTCAAGACCAACAAATGGTATTAGAGCAAGTCTTTGAGTTTAAACCAAAGAGATCTTACAAATGACATTCCAACAAACTTCCATCCCTGCATTTGCCGAAGGCCAATCATTTACATGGCCACCTCTATTTGATGGGAGTAACTTCGGTTACTGAAAGTTAAGAATGAAACAACTAATCATGACTACAGATATAGATTCTTGGATTGCTATCCAAGATGTTGTTGTGTTGCCCATCGATGAAAGAGTCTCCACATGGTCTGAGGAGGAACATAGAATGGTTAAAAGCGTGCCAAAGCCATGAACTCCCTCTTTTGTGCTCTAACGGCATCTGATTATGATACGGTATTCTCTTGCCAAACCGCCAAAAAAATATGAGATACACTGTGAAACCCCAATCTTAGACACATGTATAAAACCCTAGGTAATGTATTAATGAAATATATATTCATGAGTATAAAAACATGTGTATTAGAGGTTAAAAAAATGCAATTGTGGGATTAAACCACGTGAATAGTGCAGGTAAATAGTAACGTGAATAGTAACTGAGGTGATTAAGAGTTAATCACTTGGATTAACCTAATCACAAAAAGACAAAAATGAGATTTAATCACTACAGGACCAAATAGAAATACTTTTGTATATTTTAATAGAATTTTGGATTTTAGTGGAAATTTTGGAGAAAATAGAGAAAAATTCATAACTTGCAATCCGAACGTCAGATTGGAGTGAAATTTTTTAGGGATGACCAAGATATTATGATGAACATGATGAATGATTTAAGATGTGATGAAAATCATAAATTAAGGGCCAAGATTCAACGTCATTTGGAGATCAAAAAGTAGCTTCACTTTTTCAGTAATTATAATTTGACTTTTGGGGTTAATTTTAATTAATTAAAAAATAAAATAATTAATAAAAAGCTGCAATGGCTGCTGGAGGCTTGACTTTTGGGCCAAAATCCAATGGTCCAAAGTCAATCTTATCAAGAATCAACGGATGAGATTTAATTAGCTTAAAATAATTAATTTTAATAAATCATAAATCATAAATAAATAGCTATGGCTAGGGGGCGTGAACAGTAGCTAGGGTGGCTGCACATTGCTCAAGACAAATCATGGAAATTGGAAAAAATATTTAGAATTAAGTACCTCAAGCAAGGGGGTAAATTATAATTTTATGAAAAATGCCATGCTATAAATAGGGGAGCATGGTGAACATCCAAAGGCACAAATCCCAGCTCCATTGAGCATTTACAACCCCCAAAATTCATTTTTGGCCTTTAGAGAAAGAAGAAGAGAAGGAAAGAGAGAGAAAGAGCTAAGTAGGAGGGGAGTTCCCCACTTGAGGTAAGGGAATTCTTCCCAAATTTCTTTTGGATGTTAAGTAGGGTAAAACCATGCTTAGATAATGCCTAATCATGAGAAAATAAGTATAGTTATAATGCTTAATTGGAATTATACCAAAACATCAAAAATTTGGAGCAAGAATAGAGCATTCGGGAAGATAACATATGCTATGTGTAAATAATGCTCCAATACTGATTAATTACAATTTGGGATGAATGTTTATGATATTTATGTTGTTGAAATGATGATATATTAATCTCATTATTTTTGGTTTTAAGGATTATGCTTAAGTGAAATTATGATGAATTTTAGTATATGGAGAAAATGATTTATTTGGCTAAGTAAATGATGATGAGTTCAAAACTCATGAATTTTTCCATAATATGCTAAACATAAGCTATGTCCTTGTATTTTTTATTTTTGGAAAAAATGTCAATTTTTGGAACCCATGAATAGTACCAACACGCTGTGAACAGTAACCTCGGATGAATAGTAATCTGCGTGATTTTGGAGAAAATTAAGATTTATTTTTATAAGGATGTATGGATTTAATTTTTAAAGGGATTTATTGATAAAAAATCCATATAAGGAGGTAATGACTAAATATCTTTATAAGATTAACCTCTATAAGAATGAGGTAATGAATAATTATAAAGCATGCAAGGGAAGCAATCTAAAATATAGAATGATATAGATAAAATATCATTTTTCCTTGTATAGGAAAAAAGGAAGGAAAAGGTTGAGGACATCGACTGAGGAGGTAAGCAAGAAAACTTTTTTTTTAAATGTGATTTTATTGCTTCATTGTAAGCAAGCAAACCCTTTTGAAAATATGTTTTATTCTCAAGTATTTATGAAATGTGTTTAAGATTGGTCATTCCTAAAATATTTTGAAATGATGAATGTTTATGAGTTTTTATGAAAAGTCATACTGGCATATTGATATCATGTGACATGTGCACATGTATGATGCATAATGAAGAGGCCTTGGTGAAGGAAGTAGGATCAGGGATCCCTCCTCACATTGCCAAGTCGCAAGGGCTATGTACCGGCAGCGTCCTCCCAAGAGGTGGGGGCACAAGGAAGAGGCTTTAGTGGAGGTAGAAAGTGTTGAAAACAATTATTGAAAATCAAATGCAAAATATCCAAAGCATGTGTTTTGATGATTAATAATACAATTTGAGTAAGTTTTAACTACTAATGCGTTTTGTGTAATGTTTAGTTATAAAAGTGAAAAATATGAAGTATAGCAGGTCAAGTCGATCCCCAAGTCTACTCCAACATCGACTTAGGCGAAGTCGATCTCCAAGTCGACTCCAGAAGCGACTTCAAAAGTCATCCTCTGTCCAGCGTTGAAATTGGGAGCAAGAATTCTCGAAATCGTAGACGAAGTCGACTTCACCTGCGACTTGGGTGAAGTAGCAGACCAAGTCGACTCCAGTATCGACTTCAAGTGACACTTTCCTTTCAGAGTTGAAATTGCGTGGCAAAGCTACCGAAGTCGCACATGAAGTCGACTCCACTTGCGACTTGGGTGAAGTCGCAAGCCAAGTCGACTCCAGCATCGACTTCAATCAGATAGGGCAGAAATTTCAGGAGTCAAGTTGGAGAATAAGTCGACTTCAAGATAGTCTTGAACCAAATTGAAGACCAAGTCGACTTGGAGCATATGAAGATTAATTCAAGTCCAAAGCAAGCAAAGACAGTTTCAAAGAAGCCTAAGTTCACTTGGCAAGAAAGAGAAGTCAAGTCGCGAACGAAGTCGACTCCAGCATCGACTTGGGTCAAGTCTCAGACCAAGTCGACCTAGAAGACAGACTTGGAAACTGAAGCATCCGAAGTCGCACCCGAAGTCGACTCCACATGCGACTTGGGTCAAGTCAAAGGCCAAGTCGAGCTGTGGAAGAACTTGAACAAATGAAGCATAGCCGAAGTCGCACCCAAAGTTGACTCCAGCATGCGACTTGGGTGAAGTCGCACACAAAGTCGACTCCACCTGCAACTTGGAGAAGTAACGTTAGAATTTTTTAACTTTGGAACATTTATTACTCACCAACCAACTCTATAACTTTCAAAATTCTCCCTCCTCTATGTATAGACACTCAAGCAAATGTGAAAATACACAAGATAGAGCTGAAAAAGAGGAAATAAGTGCTACTAAGAGTTTCAATCCACTTTTCTCTACAATTGAGTGATCTATACACTTTCAAAGGAAGAACAAGCTTCAAAGTTGTTGTTTGCTTCAACGCAAAACGATTCGTTGCTTCTACAGATTCTCCCTCGAGCTGGAACTTGCTACACAAATCTGCAAAGTGTAGATTTCTTCTATTTTATCTTATTATTTGGTTTTGGGTGCTTGGTTTGATTTTAGTGTTTCAAACTAAGCTATAGCAAAGTAGCGTTGTGATTTGAGTGGAACTCGTCACCTACTTATGCTATTTGTTGTATACGCCCCCTAGAGCTAGAATATAGAAGAGAGCGGAGGCTCTGGTTGTATATGCCCCATAGAGTTAGAATATAGAAGAGAGCGGAAACTCTAATTGTATTCGCGGAATACATAGTGGAACCCAAGTCACAAGGGAGTGTGAGCTTGGAAGAGTGGAGTAGGGAAGGTTACCCGAACCACTATAAATCTTGTCTATTGCTTTTTCATTTCCGCTTTCATTATCTTATTGTTTTTCATTTATCTTATTAAAGGAGATTAAACTAAACCGGGGTAAAGTCTCTAATTCAAGTTTAAAATTTTAAATACCCAATTCACCCTTCCCCTCTTGGGTAATTTCCATCAACTCGGGACCAACAAGTGGTATCAGAGCAGGTCTTTGAGTTCTACCAAAGAGATCTTTTGATATGGCATCCTAATCCACTTCCGTTCCCACATTTGCCGAAGGCCAATCCTTTACTAGGCCACCATTGTTTGATGGGAATAATTTTAGATATTGGAAGCTACGTATGAAACAACTCATCATGGCTACAGATATGGACTCTTGGATTGCAATCCAAGACGGTGTGACTTTGCCTATTAATGAAAGAGCTTCCAAATGGACCGATGAGGAAGTGAAAATTGTCAAGAGCAACGCCATGGCAATGAATTCATTATTTTGTTCTCTTACTGCTTCCGAATATGATAGAGTATCCTCTTGTTTAACTGCCAAAGAGATATCGGATACACTAACATCTATCTATAAAGGAACTTCTCAAGTCTAAGGGATAAGGAGAAATATTTTGATTGGAGAATTGGAAAACTTTAGAATGTTAGAAACAGAAAGTATTTCTGAAATATTTGCTAGATTTTCCAAGATTACTAATGCCTTGAAAAGGCTAGGAAAGGTAATTTCTGAATCTGAGCAGGTCATGAAGATTCTAAGGGCGCTACCCAAATCATCGACTCCAAAAATCACGACAATAGAAGAAGCCAAGGACCTAAATACGTTGAAGTTGGAAGACCTTATTAGCTCGTTAATGTCACATGAGCTAATCAAGAAAAGAAACGAGGATCACCACAAAGGCAAAAGAGTCATCGCCTTGAAAGTTGCACAAGACTCGGATGACACCACCTCATCATCACAAAACAATGATGAAATTGTCTTACTTACAAAATGGTTCAGAAAATTTGTAAGGAAAGGTAGAAATTTCAGAAACTTTAAAGAAATAAACTCTAAAGAGAAAAAGAAAGAATCAACAAAATGTTACCGGTGTGGTGGTTCGGGGCACATGCAAGCCCAATGTCCAACACCCGAAGAAACTAAAGCAAAGGAGCAAAGAAAAGATCAAGGCGACAACAGAAAATTTCAAAGAAACAAAGGAAGAGGCATGTACGTAAATGAAGATGAATCTACAACATGTAGCTCTTCAAGTGAAGAATGTGAAGCGGGCTGTGCAAGAATTTCTTGCATGGCAAATTCCGACATATGTTTTGCAACAATGGAAATCTTGGAGGATCAAGCTACTTCAACGAACTGCACAAGTAGTCAAGAGGTAACCTCCAAACAAAAATCCTTTTCAATTTTCTCTTCTACAAATGAATGCCTCAAATGTGCTGAATTGGAAGAATTCCAACAAGCCTATGATTCATTATATGAGGAAATAAAGAAATTAGGAAACAAGTTTACAATAAAGAAAAGACAATGTGACGCAGTAATAATTGTGAACGGTAAACTTGCTGAAAAGATTGATAAATTGAAAAATGAAAAGAAAACCTTGGAAAATGAGTTAGAGAAACTCAAAAATGAAAACAAATCGTTAAATGAATCGTTTGCTAAGTTTTCTAATCCAGGAGAAAGTGTGAAAATATTTTTGAAAATAACTACTCAAAGTTGTAAGAAAGGACTTGGGTATACCACATTTGAGCAAAGCAAATTTAATACTCCAAAGAACAAAACCAGACCCATTCATGTTAAACCCAAGATAAATCATGTGGTTTGGACCAAAAGACTAACTAGGGAACCAATTACCAAATGGATTCCCACTCCTAGACTTCCGGGAGCTCATAATTTTTGCAACAAGTTAGGACACAAGGTTTATAATGGAAATTGGGAAAATTACAAAACCGTGGTGCAAAATCGTTTTAGATGCCGAAAAACATTGGATTTATGGCTTCAAAGGTAGATCAACGTAGACTCGAATGCATAACTAACCCAAATGGACCCATAAAATGGGTACCAAAAGGATGAGCTCCACTTGACTTAATTTTTGCAGGTTTGTCTTAGAGCTAAGGCCAATAACATATGGTTTATGGATAGTGGTTGCTCAAGACATATGACAAGAGAAAAAAGACTGTTCCATAAGATCAACCCATGCAATGAAGGAACAGTAGCCTTTGGAAATAATGAAAAAGGTAAAATAAAAGGTAAAAGAAATGTTTATGGTATTTCAAATGCATGTATTGAGGATGTACTATTTATTGAAGGACTCAAACACAACCTAATGAGTATTAGTCAACTATGTGATAAAGGATATAAAGTTCTATTTGAATCCTCTATATGCAATGTTTTTGATGATGAACACATAGTATTTAGTGGCAAAAGACATGGAAATGTATATTTGGTTTGCCTTGATAAACTAGAGGGAAAATGTCTAATAGCCATAGAAAATGATCCATGGATATGGCATACAAGGCTTGGACATATAAATATGTCAAATATTAAAACATCGTGGAAAAAGAATCTAGTACAAGGGTTACCAAAGCTCAAATATGACAAGGATAAGATTTGCAAAGCTTGTCAACTATCTAAACAACCCAAAAAGTCATTTTCCACCAAAAAGGAAATTTCAACAACTAGACCACTTGAATTGTTACATATGGATTTTTACGAGTCATCGGACATTTTAACTCTTGGTGGGAAAAAGTACGTGTATGTAATTATTGATGATTTTTCAAAATTTACTTGGATTATACTCTTAGCTAGCAAAGATGAAGCATTTTCTATGTTTGTCACGTTTTTAAATTTGGTGCAAAATGAAAAAGAAAGTTCAATTATTTCCATTAGAAGAGATTATGGTGGTGAATTTGAAAATAATCGATTCTTAGAATTTTGCAATGAAAAAGGAATTCACCATACATTTTCTGCACCAAGAACTCCTCAACAAAACGGAGTTGTTGAAAGGAAAAATCGGACAATACAAGAAATGGCTAGAACTTTGCTAAATGAGAGTAAATTGTCCAAAAGATTTTGGGGCGAAGCTGTAAGTACAGCTTGTCATGTATTAAACCGAGTTACCATTAGAGCAATTTTGAAAAAGACCCCATATGAACTCTGGAAAGGTAGAAAACCGAACATATCATATTTCCATACTTTTGGATGTACTTGTTATTTGTTGAATAATGGAAAAAAAAATTTGGAAAAATTAGATGCCAAAAGTGATGAAGCTATTTTCCTTGGTTATTCACCAAATAGCAAAGCATATAGGATTTTCAACAAAAAAAATCAAATAGTAGAAGAATCAATACATGTTGTTTTTGATGAATTTAACCAAACTCCGAGAAAGGAGAATGAACTAAGTGATGCAGATGATACAAAAGCAAAACAATAAGAACAACAAAAGGAAACTGAGCTCAAGCAAGAAAATCCCATGGAGGAAGACGTAAGTGAAGGTAATGACTCCTACAAACCTCCAATTGATTTGAAATTCAAAAATGTCCATCCAATTGAGCAAGTCGTTGGAAATATTTATGAAGGAGTAAAAACTAGGAGATCAAAACAAAATATTTGTGGACAATATGCATTTGTGTCAAAAATTGAACCAACCACTATTGAACAAGCTCTTAATGATGAAAACTGGGTTATTGCAATGCAAGAAGAGCTAAATCAATTTGAAAGAAATAATGTATGACATTTAGTTCCTAGACCAAATGATTACACCATTATTGGTACCAAATGGGTATTTAGGAACAAATTGGACGAAAGCGGACTTGTAATAAGAAACAAAGCTAGACTAGTAGCCAAAGGGTATTCTCAGGAAGAAGGAATTGATTTTGAAGAATCATATGCACCCGTGGCTAGATTAGAATCCATACGCATTTTACTAGCATTTGCTTCTCATATGAATTTCAAATTGTTTCAAATGGATGTGAAAAGCGCATTTTTGAATGGGTACTCGAATGAAGAAGTATATGTTGAACAACCCCCTGGATTTGAAAAGAATCAATCAAAATATGTTTATAAGCTAACCAAAGCATTATATGGACTAAAACAAGCCCCACGAGCTTGGTATGAAAGGTTAAATAGATTTTTGATTGATCATGAATTTCAAAGAGGAAAAGTTGATACTACCTTATTCATCAAGTATAAAAGTAAAAATATTTTAATTGTGCAAATTTATGTGGATGATATAATATTTGGTGCTACTGATGAAACTCCGTGCCAAGAATTTTCTAAGACTATGCAGAGCGAATTTGAAATGAGCATGATGGGAGAATTAAATTTCTTTCTTGGACTGCAAATCAAGCAACAAGCCGAAGGAATATTTATAAATCAGTCCAAGTACATCAAAGAAATACTAAAGAAATTTTCAATGCAAACTAGCAAAGGAGCAAATACTCCGATGAGTTCAACAATCAAGATCGACACGGACGAAAACGGTAAATGTATCGATCAAAAACTTTATAGAAGTATGATAGGATCATTGTTATATTTAACTGCTTCTAGACCGGATATTCTTTTCAGTGTTTGTATGTGTTCTAGATTCCAAGCATGTCCTAAAGAATCACATTTATTGGCTGTAAAAAGAATTTTTAAATATTTGATAAATACCACTAATCTTGGACTTTGGTATCCAAAGGGGTCAACTTTTGATTTAATCGGCTACTCGGATGCGGATTTTGCCGGTTACAAAGTAGATATAAAGAGTACTAGTGGAACATGTCAATTCCTTGGAAACATGTTGCTTTATAGTATTCAAGGAAACAAACTAGTGTTGCTCTATCTACGGCGGAAGCCGAATATATAGCCGTCGGGAGCTGTTGTGCCCAACTACTTTATATGAAACAATAATTAAAAGATTATGGCATTGATTATTATAATATTGTAATTAAATGTGATAATACGAGTGCAATATGTTTAACTAAAAATCCAGTATTACACTCTAGAACCAAACATATAGATGTAAGACATCATTTCATCCGTGAACATGTTGAAAATCATGATATTTGTTTGGAATATGTGAAAACTGATGACCAAATTGCTGATATTTTTACTAAACCATTAGCAAAAGAATCATTTTACAAAATTAGAAATGATATGGGGATGATTGAGTTAAATTAGGAATAATTAGATGGGAAGATTGGACTTAGAAAAGTCCAAGTTGATAAGCCAAGTCGACTCCGGGGCCACCAAGTCGACTTGGGTGTGGCGAAGTCAACTCCGTGCGCGATCGTCGGGCTTCCAGGCCGCCCGACCATCTCCTTTTTGTTCTCTCCTATCTTCTTGTTCTCCATTTCTCCCGCCTTCCCTTTCTCTATTTCTCTCTCTTTATCAATCCTATTTTTCCTCTTCTTCCTCCCGCCACAGACCTCTCTCTTTCTCTCCCTCAGGCAATTTCCTCAGCCACCTCATCTATTTTCGGCAGCCATCTCGTCTCTCTCTCTCTCTCTCTCTCTCTCTCTGATTCCCGGCAGTAGCCTCTCTTCCATCTCCTCTCTCTCTGTCTTCTATTCTCTCCGGCATTCCTCTTTTTACCTACTGCTCGTCTCTCTCTCTCTCTGATCTCCAGCAGCAACCGTTTCTCCTTCTTCTCTTTCTATTTTCGGGCTCTGCAAAGCTCTTTGTTTTCTTCTTTTCTCTTCCGACAAATTGGGAGTCCTTGATCAGCATTCCGCCATTCTAGCACTGACTCTCAGGCATTTCTCTTAGCTCCTCTGTCTCCGTCTATCTCTATCTCAAACTCATCCCATTTTAAAAATCCAATCAAATGGCACATAAACTCAGAATTCCAAAGATAGTCGTGTCTAAACCATCCCGCAAACCAGTTCCTAGACAATCCGGCTCCCAAGCCGAAGAGGAGGTCCCAAGGAGGCAATGGACCCCCTTAAAGCATGCCCGGGAAGAACCATCGACTTCCACAAGTCGACGGGTTCGATTTCAAGCAGCAACTCCGTCAACTACAGCTGCTCGGGAAGAAGAACCCCAAACATCACAAAGTACGCAATCTGGGGCCAGAAGGAAGGGAACCCCAGCTGCCAAAGTCCTAGTTCTGAAAATGCAGACAACATATTTCAAGAACGAGTTACAGCACAGCCGGTTCTATAAGAGTTTTTATGAACGAAAGGTATTCATCCCAAAAATCATCGACTTTAAATTTTTGAGGGATTATGAGTCCAAAATTGAGCAGCTGCTGGATTTCCAAGGGTGGACTAGCCTATTAAAGGCAGATGAAAGGGTATATCCCGATTTGACTCGTATCTTCTACTATCTATGGGATGATGAGTACTTCGGTACCTTTGTCAAAGGAGTTGACATATTTTTTGGAATCGGAGTAACCTCAAGGTTAGAGGAGGCAATCCTGAATGTGGGGCGAATCTTAGAGGTACCTCATGAGGATGAGCCATTGCCTTAAAATCTTACCCTCTCAGATATCTACAATCAGCTTACCAGGAGCAATAAGTATCATCCAGGGATTTAGTTCTTACATTACATGGACTTATCCCTGAGGCTCAGGGTCCTCAGATTATTTATTGCACACTGCATCTACCCCAAAGGTGGCGGTAGAAATCAGCTCAACCCACAGGAGGCAGGAATACTGTGGAAGCTTGTGAACCGAGTCAAAGTTAGCCTCCCTCGGTTGTTCATAGAAGCCCTAAGTTCTAGGAAAGACAACCCACGAGGGGTTTTTCCTTATGGGACTTGGATCATGAAGATCCTAGAACATTTTGGAGTTGATATCGATAGAGAGCCATTCGAGGTGTTAAAGCTTACGAATGCGATCAACAAAGCATTGATCCAAAGAATGAAGATCAATGTAAATCAACTCAGGGCTGAAGCAGAAGAGGGTGCACCGGCTCCAGAGGGTGAGGGGGAGCAGCCCCCGCCATCACCAGAAGCTCAACCCGCTCCACCACAGGATGCACTCGAGGAGCCTGCATCACCACTGTCACATGGGTCGTGCTCCCCTAGAGGATCTGAGATTCCAAACCTAGCACCACGACCATCATCTCGGGATACTTCAGTTCAGGCCATTCGAGAGCACCTGGAGCAGCTAGAGGACCGGATGACCAGTCAGATCGCTGAGGTCCTACATGCTATCATGGATATGCATTCTCGACAGGATCGCATGGATAGGGAGCTCCGGACCATCCGATATCACTTAGCATCCGGAAGCCATCGTCATCAATCTATCCCCGAGCTTGATCCATTTGAGACCGGATTAGTTCATCCAGATCCCACACCTGCCCCAGTCTCATCTTTTTACTCCTCGGCCCACATCCGACCTATTCGACCTACTCCATACCCCATCTCTGCATTTCAGTTCACCAAATCTCTGCGAGTCGACCCCTATTTGGTTGATTGACAAAAAGTGGAGAATAGTTGAGTTTTGGAGTTAGATTTCTAGGATTTTTTGGGATGGGTAGCTTGTATATAGGTTTCATTTTCATTTTCCTTTGAAACTTGTATGCAAACTTTGGTTATATGAAAGGATTGTTTATGAAAAGTGTGTTTATGCTTATAACTTGCATTATGCTCTGATATGAAAAGTTTATACTCTAATTACAAATGCTTTGATTATGTTTTAATTGATTAAATATTGATTCAACTTGAGATTATTTGAAGTAACATATGCAAAAGATGCAAATGAAATATATATGACAGTTTCACAAAGTTCAAAAGAAAAATGACATGATGAATGGTATAAACTCAAATTAGTTTTGTCAATCATCAAAAAGAGGGAGATTGTTTAAAATCAAATGCAAAATATCCAAAGCATGTGTTTTGATGTTTAACAATACAATTTGAGTAAGTTTTAACTACTAATGCATTTTGTGTAATGTTTTAGTTATAAAAGTAAAAAATATGAAGTATAGCAGGTCAAGTCGATCCCCAAGTCGACTCCAGAAGCGACTTCAAAAGTCATCCTTTGTCCAGCGTTGAAATTGGGAGCAAGAATTCTTTAAGTCGCAGACGAAGTCGACTTCACCCGCGACTTGGGTGAAGTCGCAGACCAAGTCGACTCCAGTATCGACTTCAAGTGACACTTTCCTTTCAGAGTTGAAATTGCGTGGCAAAGCTACCGAAGTCGCACATGAAGTCGACTCCACTTGCAACTTGGGTGAAGTCACAGGCCAAGTCGACTCCAGCATCGACTTCAATCAGACAGGGCAAAAATTTCAGGAGTCAAGTCGGGGAATAAGTCGACTTCAAGATAGACTTGAACCAAATTGAAGACCAATTCGACTTAAATGTTCAACTTGGAGCATATAAAGATTAATTCAAGTCCAAAGCAAGGAAAGATAAGTGAAGTTCCGAACGAAGTCGACTCCAACATCGACTTGGGTCAAATCTCAGACTAAGCTACCGAAGTCGCACCCGAAGTTGACTCCACATGCGACTTGGGTCAAGTCCAAGGCCAAGTCGACATGTGGAAGAACTTTAACAAATGAAGCATAGCCGAAGTCGCACCCAAAGTCGACTCGAGTATGCGACTTGGGTGAAGTCGCACACGAAGTCGATTCCACCTGCGACTTGGAGAAATAACATTCGAATTTTTGAACGTTGGAACATTTATTACATGCCAATGAACTCTATAACGTTCAAAATTCTCCCTCCTCTATGTATAGACACTCAAGCAAATGTGAAAATACACAAGATAGAGCTGAAAAAGAGGAAAGAAGTGCTACTAAGAGTTTCAATCCACTTTTCTCTACAATTGAGTGATCTATACACTTTCAAAGGAAGAACAAGCTTCAAAGTTGTTGTTTGCTTCAATGCAAAACGATTCGTTGCTTCTACAGATTCTTCCTCGAGCTAGAACTTGCTACACAAATCTGTAAAGTGTAGATTTCTTCTTTTCATCTTATTATTTAGTTTTTGGTGCTTGGTTTGATTTTGGTGTTTCAAACTAAGCTATAGCAAAGTAACATTGTGATTGGACTGGAACTCGTCACTTACTTGTGCTATTTGTTGTATATGCCCCCTAGAGCTAGAATCTAGAAGAGAGAGGAGACTCTGGTTGTATATGTTGGTCCCGAGTTTATGGCAATAACCCAAGAGGGGAGGGGTGAATTGGGTAATTAAAATTTTTAACTTAAACAAAAATTTTACCCCGGATTAATCTAGTCCCCTTTATGAAGAAACAAATGGAAAGCAATATAGTGCTGAGAGCAGAAATAAAAATCAACAATCAAGATTTTATAGTGGTTCGGGCAACCTTCCCTACTCCACTCTTCCAAGCTCACACCTCTTGTGACTTGGGTTCCACTACGTATTTCACAAATACAACTAGAGCCACTGCTCTCTTCTAGATTCCAGCTCTAGGGGGCATCAACAATTCACAGCACAAGTAGGTGACGAGTTCCACTCCAATCACATACTACTTTGCTTACACTTGATCTTAGTTACCCAAACTAAATCAAGTTCAATACAACAGGAAAAAATAAAAGAGAGTTTCTACACGTTACTGATGTGTAGAGGCAGATTTGGCGCAGAGAAGAACTTGTAGCATAGGCTTAATGATTCAGCAAGCAGCTCTTGGCAGTTTAAAAGCAAGGTTCTTCTTCTTGATGTTGGCTTGATCACTTAATGCTCTTAGAGATGGGAGTTATGCTCAATCAATGAATTCTCAGCTACCCTCCTCGTTCATATTGAATGCCTTATATAATTTGCGAGAGAATCTGAACGTTTGGAAGTAGGTGGCGTGCATTTAATGCGCCAACGTTCAAAAGATTTCCGACCGTTGCGACCCAAGTCGCAAGTGGAGTCGACTTCGGGTGCGACTTCGCCCAAGTCGCAGATAGAGTCAACTTCGGGTGTGACTTCGGCTCTCCGCAACTTCTTCAAGTTCCAGTCTGGGTCGACTTGGTCCTCGACTTGACCCAAGTCGCAGGTGAAGTCGACTTCGGGTGCGACTTCACTTCTTCAGCTTACTAGTTGAACTTGAAATCTTCAGAGATGACTTTGATCACTTGATTTTCTTCATATTGATTATTTTCCCATTTATTTATAATTCTTAGAGCTTAGTATAATCATCTTAGTTTGAAAAACCTTAAGCTCTATATCTTGAAGTCTTGAATACTTGCATCTTAGAGTGCCTAATGATGTCTAAATGTGTGTTCATAATCCAGCATGATGGATTCATGCAACCCTTTCTTGCTTTGATCTTCATTTGATCTTCATTTGAGTGTTTGAGTCGTCTTGATATGCAAGTTCCTCACTGAAGTCGAAGCTGGAGTTGACTTGGTCTACGACTTCACCCAAGTCACATGTTGAGTCGACTTGGGTTGCGACTGCGGGAACTCTCGTCCCCCAATTTCAACTCTGGATAAAATTAATGCCTCCAAGTCGAAGCTGGAGTCGACTTGATCTGCGACTTCACCCAAGTCGCATGCGGAGTCGACTTGGGATGCGACTTCAGCAGCTTTGCTCCTCTATTTCAACTCTGGACAGAAATGACAAGTCGAAGTCGATGCTGGAGTCGACTTGGGGATCAACTTGGCCTAAGTCGATGCTTGAGTCGACTTGGAAATCGACTTAACCTGTCATGCTTCATTTTCTTCATTTGTATAACCTTTAATCATTTTTACAAACATGTTAGTAACCAAAACTTACTCAAATTGATTTGTTAATCATCAAAATATAGACTTGGCTTATTTTCCACATGTTTTCAACAGTATATGCCCCCTAGAGCTAGAATCTAGAAGAGAACGGAGACTCTAATTGTATTCGCGGAATACATAGTGGAACCCAAGTCACAAGGGAGTGTGAGCTTGGAAGAGTGGAGTAGGGAAGGTTGCCTGAACCACTATAAATCTTGTCTATTACTTTTTCATTTCTGCTTTCATTATCTTATTATTTTCCATTAGTCTTATTAAAGGAGATTAAACTAAACCGGGGTAAAGTCTCTAATTCAAGTTTAAAATTTTAAATACCCAATTCACCCCTCCCCTCTTGGGTAATTTCCATCAACTCGGGACCAACAGAAAGCGGATCAGAGGGTCCCCCTTCGCTATTGCCGAGCGTATGGGCTATGTGCCGGCGGCGTCCTCCCAAGAGGTGGAGGCAAAGGAATGTTATGTGTGAATGAATGCATTGCATTGTCATACATGGATTGAAAAGGAAAGCATGAATTTGAAAATGATGTTAAGAGATTGTACAAATAATTCTCTACATGAGAATGACAAGTCACCTGGTGTAAGAGGTATATAATGCCGGGAAAATCAAAAGTCATGCATCTAGGAGACCATGTAGGCGTCAAGAGGAAGAGAGATTCTCCTTGATGAGGCCAAGTCGGAGAGAGCCGGCGTGTTGGACCATGCTATGTGAGATGTTCCCTGGGCTAGCGTACCCGCACACGAAGGTTTATGTCAGGAATGAAAAGAAGCATTTGCACATCCAATGTTTATGAAATGATTTTTATGAAAAGGTTTCTATTCCATTCATTATTGATCACTTGCTAAGTGTCTCCTATCGAATGGAGAGAAATGCATTTACGAATGGTTTACATGAATGGTTTGCAAGAATGATTTTCATGAATGGTTTATGAAAGGTTTCCAAAAATAGTTTACGAAAAGGTTCTATTCCATTGGTAGTTGATCACTTGGTAAGTGTCTTCTATCGAATGGAGAGAAATACACTTAAATGAAAGAAAAATGCTTGCTTATTGAGTTTTGACTCATGTTTTGTTTTCCCAACCTCAGACGGGTGTAAGGAAAGCCAAGAGATGAAGGGCATGTGTTGTTAAAGGAAAAGAGGAATCTACAAAGGTTAGTAGATTTTTGTATGAATAAATTCTCTAATGGGATATGATGAGAAAGGACATAGGTTGTATGAAATTATGAAGTTATGAAAAATACAAGAAATTGATGATTTTTGATGAGTCCATTATGAATGATGGTGAGTATATGTTATGTGATGAAAGAACAGAAAAAAAAATTGGACGAGATCCAATTAAGTACCCGCCGCATGATCAAGGCAACAATCCTGAGTTATGTTTACCAATCCATAAGATCCCGGAGTAAGGCTTCTAGGCACCTCGGTTCGGGGCTCCACATACACTTACATCTATTTTTGAGGGAACTTTTCAAGTCCAATGGACGAGAAGAAATATTTTGATTGGAGAGCTAGAAAGCTTTAAAATGCTTGAGACTGAAAATATTTCTGAAATGTTTGCTAGATTCTCTAAGATTACTAATGCTTTAAAAGGTCTCGGGAAAGCTATTTCTGAATCAGAGCAGGTTATGAAGATTCTAAGAGCGCTACCCGAATCATGGACTCCCAAGATCACGACTATTGAGGAAGCAAAGGACCTCAACACATTAAGGCTTAAAGATCTTATCAGCTTACTCATGTCACATGAGTTGATAAAGAGGAGGAATGAGGAGCAACACAAAGGTAAAAGAGCTATTGCCTTAAAAGCTGCGCAAATTTCAGATGAGTCCACCTCATCTTCTCAAAATGACGATGAGGAGATAGCGCTACTCACAAGAAGATTCAGAAAGTTTGTAAGGAAAGGAAAGAACTTCAAGAGCTTCAAGGAAAGGAACTCAAAGGAGAAAAAGTAGGAAATTACAAAGTGCTTCCGGTGTGGAGGAATGGGGCATATGCAAGCCCAATGTCCTACATTCGAAGAAAACAAAACAAGGGAACAAAGAGAAAAGAAAGATCAAGGAGAAAACAGAAAATTCCAAAAGGCAAAAGGAAGAGGCATGTACATCAACGAGGAGTCATTCACAACTTGTAGTTCTTCAAATGAAGAAAATGAGGCTGCAAATTGTGCAAGAATTGTTACATGGTGTGATACCCAGACTCAAGTAGATCTATAAATATGACACATGTGTTATTTAAATAAATTATGAATGATTTATGACTTTTATAATTTAATGGTATTTTGCAATTAGGGTTTGCAATTAAGAATGGTGATTAAGACTAATCGTCATAGCCCAAAGTGAGTTAAGATGACTAAAGGGGATTAATGAGGATTGAGATATGCTACTGTGGCATGAATATTTATTTTAATTTCCATGATATAATTAATGAAGATTAAAATGAAAATTATGGAATTAGGTTGGAAATCGTAGAAAATTCATAACTTGACGCCTATAAGGCGAAATGAGATGAAATTTGAAAGGTAAACTCATGATTTTGGGCTCAACCTTATGAGTAGATTAGATTAAGACAAAATTGATGACATTAAGGTGATAATTATTTATTTTTAATCTCACACTCTAAGGATATTTTCAAAAGTTCATTACTTGACATAGAAATGTCGGTTTGAGATGAAATTTGAAATGATTGAATAAAATTATGAAATATATGGTATGAATATATTGGATTAAGATAATTACCATGGAAATATGCTTAATTAGAAAAAAATACCTAGCCTTGACTTTGTACACCATAGAGTACCATAACATTTACTAAAAAGCAAGTGAGATAAATGACTTAGTTTAATGCTATGCAAGGTGTCAAATGGAGGTCAATGGAGCTGGATTTTATGGATTTTTTTAAGGTTCAAATTCATGAAAAATTCAAGGTTTAAATACATTGGTTTAATGGCCTAAGTGTAGCTCAAATGGAGGTCACATGTGTGGCATGATGTGGTGACGCCCAAGGGATCTCTACATGGATATTTTGTGATTTTTTTAACCCAAGTCAAAACCTAGATTTGCTAAGGAAGCAAGGGCATGTAAATGCTCATAAATTGAAGAAGACTTGGTGGCCAAGAAAAGCCATAGGAGCTTTCCATGTGGACGTTAAGGGAGGAGGATCTAAGTAGCTCATTTAAGAGCTTGGATTTGGAATTTTGTAAATGAGATAATTACCCATTTTACTTGGATATAAATTAGCCAATTCATCAAGGGATAAGATGACATTAAAATACCCTATCTATGATGTTCCAAAATGGGCCCCACAAGATGAGAAAAAAATTATAAAAAGGGGGGGCTCACATGTGAACGTCCTTTTTGTGAGAGAGAAACTCTCAAGAAAAAAAATCCCAAGCAAGGAAGCCTTGGACGTGGTCCAATCCATCAAGGAAGAGAAGGGAAAAAGAGAAGAAAAGAGAAGAAAAAAAGGAATCCAAGTTGGGAAAGTTTGGAATCAAGGTTGCTTAGATTCAAGTAAGTATGGATTAAGTTTTGGATTCTTGAAACCAAAGTTTCTTCTTTCAAGTTATGGATCATGAATTTGATTCATAAATAACTCTTAAAGGATGAGTTATAATGCCTTGATATGGCTATTGAATGATTTTTGAAAGATATAAATGAGATTAAGAGTTCAAGAGAGTGAAAATGGAAGTTAGGGTTGAATTTTGAGAAGAAATCTAACTTGGAATTTCTCAAAACCCAAAACCAAGTTACTGTATGATTAAAGTATGATGATTTGGATGTAATTCATGTTATTTTGAATTACATATGTTGATTTGAACATTTATTAAGGATTTTAGCAAAAATGGAACTTAGGTTTTCAAGTAATGCCTGATTTTTTCATTTTTTAGTTAAAAATGATACAAAGAAGTGCTTAAATTGTTTATGGATAAATTGTAGGGTAAAGTACCCTAAATTAAGGACCCTTTGGATGACATAAGTGGGCTGGATAAGTTTTCCCTAAATCTGATTTTGTAGGGTATGTATATGGGACGTCCAAATAAGGGCCTAAACAGGTACTTT
This sequence comes from Annona cherimola, assembly GCA_030490835.1. Taxonomy (NCBI): domain Eukaryota; kingdom Viridiplantae; phylum Streptophyta; class Magnoliopsida; order Magnoliales; family Annonaceae; genus Annona; species Annona cherimola. Next base: position 81,558,996 of record CM059974.1, read on the forward strand.
CCATATGATTTTTGTTGTTGTTTGTAAATAAGTGTTTTATGGATGTTATGTTATGGAGGGTAAATTAACCTAGGATTAAGGTACTTTGAGTGTCCAAAAGGACTTGGAAAGATTTTTCCTAAATCTGATTTTAAGGATATATGTATAGACACGTCAAAACGGGTCAAAATGGATACCTTATATGCTTGAAAATGTTGTTGTTTTAGAAGCAACTAAACTATGAATTTTTAATATGTGATAAAACCCTAAATTTAGGTTAAAAAAGCATTCTATATGCATGAATATGTGATGAAGTGCATAAGGATGTTGTTGTATGAATGGATTTTTATTATCTCAAATTTTGAGATTAAGTTATGAAGCTTAAAACGTCACGTATATGCTTAGAATGAGCATTGACGTAGGAAAAATAGAACATAGATGAAAAATGGTTAATGGGAGATTTAAATCCCCATATGTTGATTTATGAATGTTAATTATGTGTTTACCTTAAATATGGGTTTAAAATACAATATGGAATGGATGGTATGATGCACAAGTGAGTGCGATGTATGTATATCCAACTTGGAATTCAAGTAGGTTATGTATATTAATGGATTTGTGGTGCCCCCAGCCCGAGCATTATAAAACCTTACTCCAAGATCTATCGATTGGTTAACATAATCAGGATTGTTGTCCTGTCACACGACGGACTTTATTGGATATTTATCCACTTAAACTTAACTCCTTAGGAGTTTATACCATTTCATACATTCAATTTCCATCAAACGCCTTTTTTAGGTCATTTAACCAATTTTGGATACGCATATTATATCACAAAACTCATACTTAGGCACATCATGCTAATTCATACCTTTTCATTTGACCATAAAATTTTTTTTGCCTTCTATGGTCACAAAACCATAACATAATTCATATACAATATTAAACAACTATTTAATGTCATCATTCATGCAACCATTCAACTCATAGGTTCATACACAGGTAACTCATAGAAATTCCATAATCCTTGAATCTCTACCTGTGCTCCTTGCCTTCTTTTTCCTTTCACCTGTCTTTGGGTTTGGAAAACAAAACGTGAGTCGAAACTCAATAAGCAAGCTATAGGGTTTTCAGGCAATTCATTTTGAAGGCAATACTGTTTAAAAGCATTTCTCTCCATTCGGTAGGAGACACTTAGCAAGTGATCAACTACCTATGAAATAGAAACCTTTTCATAAATCATTCATAAATCATTCATGTAAACCAGTTTAATCCTAATTTTTGGGCATTTCATAAATATTGGAGTGCAAACACATCATTTCCATTCATGACATTATCCTTTGTGTGAGGGTACGCTAGCTCGAGGAGCATACTTTCATAACATAATCCTTTCCATCCTTAGCATCAGACCTTTCGACTTAGCAACATCAAGGGCGGACTTCCTGTCCTGCTTTCTGCCATTGACTAGCCTACTTGATTTCCTTTCCATGTATGACTTTTAGTCACCCCGGCATTATATACCTCTTACACATGGCAACTTATCAATCTCATGTAGATAATTCTTTGCACCATCCGTTTTAAACATCGTTTCAATGAAACATTGTTTGAATTCAAGCTACATCACTTTTCATACATGATTGCGAAATAGTAAGTAATTCATTTATCATAATTGAAATAATATTTCAACACATATTGAAGTAAAGGAATGACCATCCTTAAATAACTTGGAAATAATTTCATAAATCAATTGTACAATGGTTCAAACCTTTAGAACTGTTGGCCCCGAGTTAATGGCAATTACCCAAGAGGGGAAGGGTGAATTGGGTATTTAAAAATTTATAATTTAAACAGAAACTTTACCCCGGATTAATCTAGTCCCCTTAATGAAGAAACGAAATGGAAAGCAATATAATATAGAGAAGAGAAATATAAATCAAGCAGACAAGATTTTTATAGTGGTTCGGGCAACCTCCCTACTCCACTCTTCCAAGCTCACACTCCTTGTGACTTGGGTTCCACTATTGTATTCTTCAAATACAATTAGAGCCACTGCTCTCTTCTAGATTCCAGCTCTAGGGGGCTTCAACAAAACACAGCACAAGTAGGTGACGAGTTCCACTCCAATCACACACTACTTTGCTTACACTTGATCTTAGTTCCTCAAACTAAATCAAGTTCAATACAAACAAAGAAATAATAAAAGAAGTCTACACTTTACAGATGTGTAGAAGAAATTTGGCGCAGTGAAGAACTCGTAATGTAGGCTTTGAAGATTCAGAAATATAGCTCTTGCAATTTGAAGCAAAGTTCTTCCTCTTTGAATGGCTTGATCTCTTTAGAACTCTTGAATATAGGATTTAAGCACACTTAATGATTCTCAGCTTCTTCCCTCGTCCATAATAACTCCCTTTTATAATTGTGGAGGGAATCCGAACGTTAGAAGGTGGTTGGCGCGCATTAAATGCGCCAACGTTCGAATAAATTCCGACCGTTGCGACCCAAGTCGCAGGCGGAGTCGACTTCGGATGCGACTTCGCCCAAGTCGCAGATGGAGTCGACTTCGGGTGCGACTTCGCCTTCGGCTTGCGACTTCAAGTTTCAGATCGGGTCGACTTGGGCATCGACTTGACCCAAGTCGCAGGTGAAGTCGACTTCGGGTGCGACTTCACCTTGTCAGTTGGCTTTGATGAACTTGAAGACTTTGGAGATTGCTTGTTCCTTCATGCCTTTATTTCTTTTTCATTTCTCATGTGTTTCCTTTTGAATTATTGTTTTTGCTTTTATTTGCTCCATGTTTTGTAAGCCTTGAATCATATGATCTTGAATAACTTCTTGGTCAAGCTTATGCATCTTGTTTTGAACTTGGATTGGTCTTCATAGCTTGAGTTTCTTCATCTTGAGATATGCTTGGAGCTTTGCTTTGGACTTGATAGATTTAAGTTGATCTTGCACCTTTGATTTGGTTTTGAGAACACTCAAGTTGACTCTTGGAATGAACTTGAAACTGCATCTTTGAGCTTGAGAGCATCAAGTCGAACTTGGGGTCAACTTCGTCCGCGACTTCGCCCAAGTCGCAACTGGAGTCGACTTCGTTTGCGACTTCGGCATTCTTCCATCCCAAATTCAGCTCTGGAGTGATTTTCCCGACTGAAGTCGATGCTGGAGTCGACTTCGTTTGCGACTTGGCCTGCGACTTCACCTGGTCTTCTTCCCATTTCAACGCTGGACAGATTTGGCTCTTTGAAGTCGAACTTGGAGTCGACTTGGGGAACGACTTGGCCTTCCATACTTCATTTTCTTCAAATGTATATTCCTTAAACATTTCCACAAACGTGTTAGTAGCCAAGACTTACTCAAATTGATTTGTTAATCATCAAAACATAGATTTAGCTTGTTTTCCACATATTTCCAACAATCTCCCCCTTTTTGATGATTGACAAAACTGATTTGAGTGTATACCTTTCAATTGCTTAAAAAATACGATAAGTTTGTATTTGAAGTGTTATCATACATATGCTCATGCAAACTTTCAATAAAAACATTCAACAAACATATCCTACTCTTCTCTCCAAACATATCCTACTCTTCTCCCCCTCAAATCCTACTCTTCTCCCCCTTTTTGTCAATATATCAAAAAAATTAGAGGGTAAAGAAAGAGATAGGTGGGTGTGCTCCCCCTAAAACAGGTGCTCCCCCTTAGTTTGTGCTAGGTTAAATTAATCATTCCCATATCATTTCTAATCTTATAAAATGCTTCTTTTGCTAGGGGCTTTGTGAATATATCTACAATTTGATCCTCTGTTCTTGTGGCGCCCCGAACCGAGGCGTCACATTTGTCCTTACTCCGGGATCTTGTCGATTGGTAAGTGTGAATCAGGATTGTTGCCTTGATCACGCGGCGGGTACTTAATTGGATCTCGTCCAAATTTTTCTTTTCTTTTCTTTCATCACAAAAACATATATCATCATCATTCATAATGGACTTATCCATAACATCATAAATCATCAACTTCTCATATTATTCATAACTTCACAATTTCATACAACCTATGTCCTTTTTCATCGTATCCCATTAGGAAATCTATTCATACAAAAATCTACTAACCTTTGTAGATTCCTCTTTTCCTTTAGCAACCCATGCCCTTCATCTCTTGGCTTTCCCTACACCTGTCTGAGGTTGGGAAAACAAAACATGAGTCGAAACTCAATAAGCAAGCATTTTTCATTTTAAATGCATTCCTCTCCATTCGATAGAAGACACTTATCAAGTGATCAACTACCAACGGAATAGAAACCTTTTCGTAAACCATATTTCAAAACCTTTCATAAACCATTCATGTAAATCATTCGTAAATGCATTTCTCTCCATTCGATAGGAGACACTTAGCAAGTGATCAACTATCAATGGAATAGAAACCTTTTCATAAACATTGGATGTGCAAATGTTTCCTTTCCACTCCTGACATAAACCTTCGTGTGCGGGTACGCTAGCTCAGGGAACATCTCACATAACATGGTCCAATACGCCGGCTGTCTCCGACTTGGCCTCATCAAGAGGAACCTCTCTTCCTCTTGACGCCTACATGGTTCCTACATGCATGACTTTTGATTTCCCCAGCGTTATATATCTTTTACACCAGGTAACTTGTCATTATCATGTAGAGAATTATTTGCACCATCCCTTAAAAACATAATTTCAAATTCATGCTTTTCTTTCCAATCCATGTATGAAAATGCAATGCATTCATTCAAACATAACATTCCTTTGCCTCCACCTCTGGGGAGGACGCCGTCGGCACACAGCCCATACGACTCGACAATAATGAAGGGGGACTCTCTAATCCGCTTTCTACCTTCACCAAAGCCTCTTCCTTATACATCATACATGTGCACATGTCCATGAACATCACATGATATCAATATGCCGGCATGACTTTTCATAAAAATTCATAAACATTCATCATTTCAAAACATTATAGGAATGGCCATCCTTAAACACATTTCATAAATACTTGGGAATAAAATCATATTTTCAAAAGGGTTTGCTTGCTTACAATGAAGCAATAAAATCACATTTTCAAAGTTGTGCTTGCTTACAAATCATGTTTTTCAAAAGGATTACTTGCTTACCTTTGCTTTGCTTCAACCTGACTCCTCTATCCTTTCCTTTCATTTTCCTAATCAAGGAAATTTGATATTTTATCCATCTATTCCATATCTTAGCTTGCTTCCCATGCATGCTTTACGATCACATATTACCTCATTTTTATAGAGGTTTTCCTTTTATAAATACTTGGTCATTACTCATTTATATGAATTTTTAGCCATAAATCCTTTAAAAATTCCATCCATATATCCTCATAATTATAAAAAAATAAATCTCAATTTTTTCCCAAAATACGCTGTTCACTGTTCATAATTACTGTTTATGTTACTGTAGCAGATACTGTTCATAATCACTGTTCACGTACTGTTCACCCGAGGTTACTATTCACAGCAACGTGGGTTACTGTTCATGGGTTCCAAAAATTAACATTTTTCCCAAAAATAAAAAATACCATGACATAACTTATGCTTAGTATATCATGAAAAATTCATGAATTATGAATTTATCATCATTAACTTGGCTAAATAAATCAACATAAATTCACTTAAGCATAATCCTTAATTCCAAAAATCATGAAATTAATATATCATCATTCCAACATCATATTTATCATAGTCATATATCCCAAATCATCATTTATCAATTTTGGAGCATTATTTTCACGTATCATATACTATCTTCCCGAATGCTCCATCTTTGCTCCAAATTTTCGATGTTTCGGCATGATTCCGATTAAGCATTATAACTTTACTTATTTTCTCATGCTTAGGCATTATCTAAGCATGGTTTTACCTTACTTAACACCCAAAAGAAATTTGGGAAGAATCCCCTTACCTGAAGTAGAAAATTTCTCCTCCAACTTGCCCTTTCTCTCTCTAACTTTCTCTCCTTTTCTCTCTAAGGCCAAAAACGAATTTTGGGGGTTGGAAATGCTCGATGGAGCTGGAATGGGTGTGTCTTGGTCGTTCACCATGCTCCCCTATTTATAGTGTTGCATTTTTCACATATTTGCAATTTACCCCCTTGCTCAAGGTATTTAATTCTAAATATTTTTTCCCAAATCCCATGCAATATTTTGAGCCATGTGCAGCCACCCTAATCAGCAGCTCCTGCCCCCTAGCTAGCCCCTATTTATTTATGATTTTATATTTATTAAAATTAATTATTTTAAAGCTAATTCATCTCAATCGTTGATTTTTGATAAGATTGATTTTGGGCCATTGGATTTGGTCCTAAAAGTCCAAGCTCCAGCAGCCATAGCAGCTTTTCATTAATTATTTATCCATTTAATTAATTAAAATTAATCCAAAGTCAAATGCTAATTAATGAAAAAGTAAAGCTACTTTTTGATCTTCAAATGACGTTTAATCTTGGCCCTTAATTCATGATTTTTGATCAATCTTGGACCACTCATCATGTTCATCATCATATTTTGGCCATCCATAAAAAATTTCATCTCAATCCGATGTCCGTATTGCAAGATATGAATTTTTCTTTATTTTCTCTCAAAAATCCACTAAAATCCGAAAATACTAAATAAATCAAAAAGTGGCTATTTTGTCCTTTTGTGGGAAGCTTCCTTTTTTTTTCTTTTTGTGATTAAGTTAATCCAAAGTGATTAACTTAACATATTCTTTAATCCCACGTTTACTATTCACGTTTTACTATTCACATGCCCTATTCATCCGAATTTCATAAATAATTATTTTAACCTTTATTCTCACATATTTTCCATACTCATGAATATATATTTTATTAACATATTACCTAGGGTTTACAACCCTAGGGTTTCATATATGTGTCTAAGATTGGGGTTTCACATAAATCAATTTGAAAGAAACCAAGTTTGGCACCTTGTTCCTAGACCAAACGATTGTACTGTTATTGGCACCAAGTGGGTCTTTAGGAACAAATTAGATGAAAGTAGACTTGTAATGAGAAACAAAGCTAGACTTGTGGCAAAAGGATACTCACAAGAAGAAGGAATAGATTTTGAGGAATCCTATGCCCCGGTTGCTAGATTAGAGGCAATTCGCATCTTACTAGCTTTTGCATCTCACATGAACTTTAAATTGTTTCAAATGGATGTTAAAAGTGCATTTCCGAATGGATATATAAATGAAGAGGTGTATGTAGAACAACCACCTGGATTTGAGGAAAAAGATCAATCTAAATTTGTATACAAGTTAACCAAAGCATTATATGGATTAAAACAAGCTCCAAGGGCTTGGTATGATAGATTAAGCAAATTTCTGATTGATCATGATTTTCAAAAAGGAAAGGTAGACACCACTTTGTTTATCAAATATAAAGAAAAGGACATATTGATCATTCAAATTTATGTTAATGATATCATTTTCGGTGCTACTAATGAAACTCTTTGTTAAGAATTTTCTGAGCTTATGCAGAAAGAATTTGAGATGAGCAGATGGGAGAGCTAAACTTCTTCCTTGGACTGCAAATCAAGCAATTAAATGAAGGAATCTTCATTAACCAGTCCAAGTATATCAAAGAAATGCTGAAGAAGTTTGGCATGGAAAATAGCAAATGAGCAAACACGCCAATGAGCTCAACAATCAAAATCGACAAAGATGAAAAAGGAAAAATAGTTGATTTGAAATTGTATAGAAGCATGATAGGTTCTTTGTTGTATTTAACTGCTTCTAGGCCTGATATATTGTTTAGTGTGTGTATGTGCTCTAGATTTCAATCATGTCCAAAAGAATCACACTTGGTAGCTGTGAAAAGAATTTTCAGATATCTAGTTGACACTACCAACATAGGACTTTGGTATCCAAAGGGCTCTAATTTTGATCTAATCGGCTACTCGGATGCGGATTTTTCCGGTTACAAAGTAGATAGAAAAAGCACTAGTGGAACATGTCAATTTCTTGGGAACATGTTGGTTTCATGGTTTTCAAGAAAACAAACTAGTATTGCTCAATCTACGGCAGAAGCCGAATACAATGCCGTCGGGAGCTGTTGTGCCCAATTACTTTGGATGAAACAGCAACTTAGGGACTATGCAATGGATTTTAAAGATATACCTATAAGATGTGATAATACTAGTGCCATATGTCTAACCAAGAATCCAGTCTTGCATTCTAGGACCAAATATATAGACCTTAGACACCATTTCATTAGAGAACATGTAGAAAATCATGACATATGTTTGGTATATGTAAGAACTGTGAAATCCCAATCTTAGACACATATATGAAACCCTAGGGTTGTAAACCCTAGGTAATATGTTAATAAAATATATATTCATGAGTATGGAAAATATGTGAGAATAAAAGTTAAAATAATTATTTATGAAATTCGGATGAATAGTAAAACGTGAATAGTAACGTGGGATTAAAGAATATGTTAAGTTAATCACTTTGGATTAACTTAATCACAAAAAGAAAAAAAAGGAAGCTTCCCACAAAAGGACAAAATAGCCACTTTTTGATTTATTTAGTATTTTCGGATTTTAGTGGATTTTTGAGAGAAAATAAAGAAAAATTCATATCTTGCAATCCGGACATCGGATTGAGATGAAATTTTTTATGGATGGCCAAAATATGATGATGAACATGATGAGTGGTCCAAGATTGATCAAAAATCATGAATTAAGGGCCAAGATTAAACGTCATTTGAAGATCAAAAAGTAGCTTTACTTTTTCATTAATTAGCATTTGACTTTGGATTAATTTTAATTAATTAAATGGATAAATAATTAATGAAAATCTGCTATGGCTGCTGGAGCTTGGACTTTTGGGACCAAATCCAATGGCCCAAAATCAATCTTATCAAAAATCAACGATTGAGATGAATTAGCTTTAAAATAATTAATTTTAATAAATATAAAATCATAAATAAATAGGGGCTAGCTAGGGGGCAGGAGCTGCTGATTAGGGTGGCTGCACAAGGCTCAAAATATTGCATGGGATTTGGGAAAAAATATTTAGAATTAAATACCTTGAGCAAGGGGGTAAATTGCAAATATGTGAAAAATGCAACACTATAAATAGGGGAGCATGGTGAACGACCAAGGCACACCCATTCCAGCACCATCGAGCATTTCCAACCCCCAAAATTCGTTTTTGGCCTTAGAGAGAAAAGGAGAGAAAGTTAGAGAGAGAAAGGGCAAGTTGGAGGAGAAATTTTCTACTTCAGGTAAGGGGATTCTTCCCAAATTTCTTTTGGGTGTTAAGTAAGGTAAAACCATGCTTAGATAATGCCTAAGCATGAGAAAATAAGTAAATTTATAATGCTTAATCGGAATCATGCCGAAACATCGAAAATTTGGAGCAAAGATGGAGCATTCAGGAAGATAGTATATGATACGTGAAAATAATGCTCCAAAATTGATAAATGATGATTTGGGATATATGAATATGATAAATATGATGTTGGAATGATGATATATTAATTTCATGATTTTTGGAATTAAGGATTATGCTTAAGTGAATTTATGTTGATTTATTTAGCCAAGTTAATGATGATAAATTCATAATTCATGAATTTTCCATGATATACTAAGCATAAGCTATGTCATGGTATTTTTTATTTTTGGGAAAAATGTTAATTTTTGGAACCCATGAACAGTAACCCACGTTGCTATGAATAGTAACCTCGGGTGAACAGTACGTGAACAATGATGATGAACAGTATCTGCTACAGTAACATAAACAGTAATTATGAACAGTGAACAGCGTATTTTGGGAAAAAATTGAGATTTATTTTTGTATAATTATGAGGATATATGGATGGAATTTTTAAAGGATTTATGGCTAAAAATTCATATAAATGAGTAATGACCAAGTATTTATAAAAGGAAAACCTCTATAAAAATGAGGTAATATGTGATCGTAAAGCATGCATGGGAAGCAAGCTAAGATATGGAATAGATGGATAAAATATCAAATTTCCTTGTATAGGAAAATGAAAGGAAAGGATAGAGGAGTCAGGTTGAAGCAAAGCAAAGGTAAGCAAGTAATCCTTTTGAAAAACATGATTTGTAAGCAAGCACAACTTTGAAAATGTGATTTTATTGCTTCATTGTAAGCAAGCAAACCCTTTTGAAAATATGATTTTATTCCCAAGTATTTATGAAATGTGTTTAAGGATGGTCATTCCTATAATGTTTTGAAATGATGAATGTTTATGAATTTTTATGAAAAGTCATGCCGGCATATTGATATCATGTGATGTTCATGGACATGTGCACATGTATGATGTATAAGGAAGAGGCTTTGGTGAAGGTAGAAAGCGGATTAGAGAGTCCCCCTTCATTATTGCCGAGTCGTATGGGCTGTGTGCCGACGGCGTCCTCCCCAGAGGTGGAGGCAAAGGAATGTTATGTTTGAATGAATGCATTGCATTTTCATACATGGATTGAAAAGGAAAGCATGAATTTGAAATTATATTTTTAAGGGGTGGTGCAAATAATTCTCTATATGAGAATGACAAGTTACATGGTGTAAGAGGTATATAACGCTGGGGAAATCAAAAGTCATGCATGTAGGAACCATGTAGGCGTCAAGAGGAAGAGAGGTTCCTCTTGATGAGGCCAAGTCAGAGACAGCCGGCGTATTGGACCATGTTATGTGAGATGTTCCCTGACCTAGCGTACCCGCACACGAAGGTTTATGTCAGGAGTGGAAAGGAAGCATTTGCACATCCAATGTTTATGAAAAGGTTTCTATTCCATTGATAGTTGATCACTTGCTAAGTGTCTCCTATCGAATGGAGAGAAATGCATTTACGAATGATTTACATGAATGGTTTATGAAAGGTTTTGAAATATGGTTTACGAAAAGGTTTCTATTCCGTTGGTAGTTGATCACTTGATAAGTGTCTTCTATCGAATGGAGAGGAATGCATTTAAAATGAAAAATGCTTGCTTATTGAATTTCGACTCATGTTTTGTTTTCCCAACCTCAGACAGGTGTAGGGAAAGCCAAGAAATGAAGGGCATGGGTTGCTAAAGGAAAAGAGGAATCTACAAAGGTTAGTAGATTTTTGTATGAATAGATTCCCTAATGGGATATGATGAAAAAGGACATAGGTTGTATGAAATTGTGAAGTTATGAATAATATGAGAAGTTGATGATTTATGATGTTATGGATAAGTCCATTATGAATGATGATGATATATGTTTATGTGATGAAAGAAAAGAAAAAAAAAATTGGACGAGATCCAATTAAGTACCCGCCGCGTGATCAGGGCAACAATCCTGATTCACGTTTACCAATCGACAATATCTTGGAGTAAGGACTATGTGGACGCTTCGGTTCGGGGCGCCACAATTTAGCTCTTCTTGCATTGCTATAATCCAGTTCTCATCATCAAGAGTTTGATCAATATTAGAAGGTTCAATTTTAGATACAAAAGCGTATTGTCCACAAACATTTTGTTTTGATCTTCTAGTTTTCACACCTTCATATACATTCCCTATAACTTGTTCAATTGGATGGGCATGTTTGAATTTCAAATCAGTTGGAGGTTTGTAGGAATTATTACCTTCACTTACCCTTTCCTCCATGGAATCTTCTTGCTTTTCCACATGCAGTTTTTCAAGATTGCTTGCTATATCATCTGCATCACTTAAATCATTTTTTCTTTTGAAGCAAGGGTTAGTTTCATCAAAAACAACATGTATGGACTCTTCTACCACTTGGTTTCGTTTATTGAATACTCTATATGCTTTGCTATTTGATGAGTACCCAAGGAATATTGCCTCTTCACTTTTAGCATCAAATTTTCCCAAGTTGGTTTTTCCATTGTTTAAAACATAGCATGTGCATCCAAAAGCATGAAAATAAGAGATATTTGGTTTTCTTCCTTTCCATAGCTCATATGGGGTCTTTTTCAAGATTGCTCTAATGGTAACTCGATTGAAAACATGACAAGCTGTACTTACAGCTTCACCCCAAAATTTCTTGGATAATTTGCTCTCATTTAACATTGTTCTAGTCATCTCTTGTATAGTTCTGTTTTTCCTTTCAACTACTCCATTTTGTTGTGGAGTTCTTGGTGCAGAAAATGTGTGATGAATTCCTTTTTCATTACATAACTCTATGAATCGTTTGTTTTCAAATTCACCACCATGATCACTTCTTATAGTCATAATAGTACTTTATTTTTCATTTTGCACCAAATTTACAAAAGTTGAAAACATAGGGAAGGCTTCATCTTTGCTAGCTAAGAGAATTATCCATGTGAATCTTGAAAAATCATCAACAATCACAAATACATATTTCTTTCCACCAATGGTTAAAATATCAGATGGCCCATATAGATCCATGTGTAGCAATTCAAGTGGCCTAGTGGTGGAGATTTCCTTTTTGGTAGAGAAAGGCATCTTAGGTTGTTTAGATAATTGACATGTCTTGCAAATTTTGTCTTTGTCATATTTCAACTTTGGCAAGCCTTCTACCAAACTCTTCTTCCATAGGGTCTTTATGTTTCCCATGTTTATATGTCCAAGCCTTTTATGCCAAACCCATGGATCATTGTCAATGGTCATTAGACATTGACCATCTAATTCATCAAGTGAAACCAAATATACATTTCCATGTCTTTTTTCACTAAACATGATATGTTCTCCATCAAATACATTACATATAGATGATTCTAACACAACCTTGTATCCTTTATCACATAATTGACTAATGCTCATTAGATTGTGCTTGAGTCCTTCAACAAACAAAACATCTTCCATGCATGCATTAGAAATACTATAAATGTTTCCTTTACCTTTAATTTTACCTTTCTCATTATTACCAAAGGCAACCGTTCCATCGTTGCAAGGCTTAAGTTTGTGAAATAGACTTCTTTCTCCGGTCATATGCCTTGAACAACCGTTGTCCATGAACCATACATTGTTTGCCTTTGCCTTGAAACAAATCTGAAAAATAAACAAGTAAATCTTATCTCTTTGGTACCCATTTTATGGGTCCATTTGGGTTAGTAATATTATTCAACCTTTGTTGCTCTAACTTAGAAAGCCCAAATCTTGTGTTCCTTGGAATCCAAACTAATTTTGAACCATGGTCATATAATTTCTTAAAGTTACACTTATAGGCTTTATGACCCATTTTATTGCAGAAATTGCAAGTCATAGTGAATCTTGGAGTAGACCTCCAAGTATGCATTGGTTCAAACGTTGGCCTTTTAGTCCACACAACATTTTTTCTTTGTGGCTTGTATATAGGTGCAGTTTTGGTTTGATATTTCCCAAGTATTGGTACATTCGATTTGCCACTTTCTTTTTGCTCAAATGTATAATATCCAAGGCCTCTTTCATTTGTTTGAGCAGTCATGTTCAGAAACATCTTCACATTTTCTCCGGGATTAGAGAACTTTTCTAATGATTTGTTCTCCTTTTTCAATTTCTCTACTTCTTTCAAAAGCAATTCATTTTCATCTTTCAATTTTGATGATCTTTCAGCTAGTTTACCATTTACAATAATGACGGAGTTACATTGTTGTCTCTTCAATGTCAACTTGTTTCCTAGCTTTTTGATTTCCTCATATAATGAATCATATGCAAGTTGTAGTTCTTCTAATTCAGCACATTTGAGGCAATCATGAAAAGAGGAATAACTAGATTGAGAATGACAAAGTTTGAAAGTTACCTCTTCATTGCTTGTGCATTTTGTTGAGATGGTTTGTTCTTCCAAAACTTCAGTTGTGTTCAAACATAACAAGTCTTCTTCTTGTTCAATCCGTGCCATGCAGCATATTCTTGCGCAGTTTACTGCATCGTTATCGTCGGTTGAAGAGCTGCTTGTTGATGAAGTCTCTTCATTGACGTACATGCCTCTTCCCTTTGGTCTTTGGTATTTTCTGCCTTCATGTCCTTCCTTCCTCTCTTCCGGTGTAGGACATTGAGCTTGCATATGTCCCACACCTCCGCATCTATAGCACTTTGTTGGCTCCTTCTTCTCTCTTCGGGATCTTTCTTTGAGGTCTTTGAAGTTCCTTTCTTTTCTCACAAATTTTTGGAATTTGCGAGTGAGTAGTGCTATGTCTTCATTGTCGTTGTGAGATGAGGAGGTAGATTCTTCTGAGTTGTGGGTGGCCTTTAGTGCAATGGCTTTCTTCCTTTTATGATTGTCTTCGTTTCTTCTCTTAATTAGCTCATGTGACATTAGTGAGCTAATTAAATCTTCTAGCTTTAGTGTATTTAGGTCTTTGGCTTCTTCTATTGCAGTAATCTTTGGAGTCCAAGATTCCGGTAGAGCTCTTAGTATCTTCATGACCTGTTCAGATTCAGAAATAGCCTTTCCAAGACCTTTCAAAGCGTTATTAATCTTAAAAAATCTTGCAAACATCTCAGAGATATTTTCCGTTTCTAGCATTCTAAAGCTTTCCAATTCTCCTATCAAAATATTTCTCCTAGTCCCTTGGACTTGAGAAGTTCCTTCATAAATAGATGTTAGAGTATCCCATATTTCTTTAGCGGTTAGACAAGAGGATACTCTGTTGTATTCGGAAGCCGTAAGAGCACAAAATAAAGAATTCATGGCCTTAGCATTGCTCTTGACGGTTCTTACTTCCTCTTCGGTCCACTTGGAAGCTCTTTCATCTATAGGCAATGTTACACCATCTTGGATTGCAATCCAAGAATCCATGTCGGTAGTCATGATGAGTTGTTTCATTCGAAGCTTCCAATAGCCGAAATTGTTCCCATCAAACAATGGTGGCCTAGTAAATGATTGGCCCTCAGCAAAAGCGGGAACGGAAGTGGATTGAGATGCCATGCGATTTGATCTCTTTGGTTTAACTCAAAGACCTGCTCTGATACCACTTGTTGGCCCCCGAGTTAATGACAATTACCCAAGAGGGGAGGGGTGAATTGGGTATTTAAAAATTTATAATTTAAACAGAAACTTTACCCCGGATTAATCTAGTCCCCTTAATGAAGAAACGAAATGGAAAGCAATATAATATAGAGAGCAGAAATATAAATCAAGCAGATAAGATTTTTATAGTGGTTCGGGCAACCTCCCTACTCCACTCTTCCAAGCTCACACTCCTTGTGACTTGGGTTCCACTATTGTATTCTTCAAATACAATTACAGCCACTGCTCTCTTCTAGATTCCAGCTCTAGGGGGCTTCAACAAAACACAGCACAAGTAGGTGACGAGTTCCACTCCAATCACACACTACTTTGCTTACACTTGATCTTAGTTCCTCAAACTAAATCAAGTTTAATACAAACAAAGAAATAATAAAAGAAGTCTACACTTTACAGATGTGTAGAAGCAATTTGGCGCAGTGAAGAACTCGTAATGTAGGCTTTGAAGATTCAGAAATATAGCTCTTGCAATTTGAAGCAAAGTTCTTCCTCTTTGAATGACTTGATCTCTTTAGAGCTCTTGAATATAGGAGTTAAGCACACTTAATGATTCTCAGCTGCTTCCCTCGTCCATAATAACTCCCTTTTATAATTGTGGAGGGAATCCGAACGTTAGAAGGTGGTTGGCGCGCATTAAATACGCCAACGTTCGAATAAATTCCGACCGTTGCGACCCAAGTCGCAGGCGGAGTCGACTTCGGATGCGACTTCGCCCAAGTCGCAGATGGAGTCGACTTCGGGTGCGACTTCTCCTTCGGCTTGCGACTTCAAGTTTCAGATCGGGTCGACTTGGGCATCGACTTGACCCAAGTCGCAGGTGAAGTCGACTTTGGGTGCGACTTCACCTTGTCAGTTGGCTTTAATGAACTTGAAGACTTTGGAGATTGCTTGTTCCTTCATGCCTTTATTTCTTTTTCATTTCTCATGTCTTTCCTTTTGAATTATTGTTTTTGCTTTTATTTGCTCTATGTTTTGTAAGCCTTGAATCATATGATCTTGAATAACTTCTTGGTCAAGCTTATGTATCTTGTTTTGAACTTGGATTGGTCTTCATAGCTTGAGTTTCTTCATCTTGAGATATGCTTGGAGCTTTGCTTTGGACTTGATAGATTTAAGTTGATCTTGCACCTTTGATTTGGTTTTGAGAACACTCAAGTTGACTCTTGGAATGAACTTGAAACTGCATCTTTGAGCTTGAGAGCATCAAGTCGAACTTGGGGTCGACTTCGTCCGCGACTTCGCCCAAGTCGCAACTGGAGTCGACTTCGTTTGCGACTTCGGCATTCTTTCATCCCAAATTCAGCTCTGGAGTGATTTTCCCGACTGAAGTCGATGCTGGAGTCGACTTCGTTTGCGACTTGGGAAGCCAAGTCGCAAGTGGAGTCGACTTGGCCTGCGACTTCACCTGCTCTTCTTCCCATTTCAACTCTGGACAGATTTGGCTCTTTGAAGTCGAACTTGGAGTCGACTTGGGGAACGACTTGGCCTTCCATACTTCATTTTCTTCAAATGTATATTCTTTAAACATTTCCACAAACATGTTAGTAGCCAAGACTTACTCAAATTGATTTGTTAATCATCAAAACATAGATTTATCTTGTTTTCCACATATTTCCAACAAGAACATCATTAACAATCATTTTATCATCTTTTGATAAAACAAAAGTCATTTAGAAAGTTGCTTGCTTACCTGTTTCGCCTTAGCTTTCCGTATTGCTTATCTCTTTGCCTTTGCCTATACATATAAGAATGACATTGTATTGATAAAATTTTCATTTGCTTGCTTAGTTTTTCAACCCATAATCCATTAACATACATAACTCACTTGAATTTTCAAGTCGGGTATAAATACATCACACTCACTTGTGCATCATACCATCTATTCAATATTGTGTTTTAATCCCATATTTAGGATAACCACATATCATTCATTCATAAACCAACATATGAGGATTTATATCACCCATTTATCATTTTTCATCCATGTTTCACCTTTCCTATGTCCATGCTCATTTTAAGCACATAAGTGACGTTTTAAACTTCATAAATAAATCTCAACATTTGAGATAATTTAATAATCATTATGTGGAACCCAGCCTCCTAAAGCAATACAAGTGTCACCTAGGGTTGTAAACCCTAGATTTTTGTAATAATTTTTATGATGAATAAAATTCATGAATTATATTCACAAGTATATGTATTGGAGATTGAAATAATGCAATCAAGGATTTAACCCACGTGAATAGTAATCTAGGGTTTAAGACACGTGATTAAGAGTTAATCACTTGGATTAACTTAATCACAAGAAGACAAAAAAGAAGATTTAATCACTACAGGACGAAATAGCAACACTTTTTAATATTTTAAGAAAATTTTGGATTTTAGTAAAAAATAAAGAAAAATTCATAAATTGCAATCCGGACGTCGGATTTAGATGAAATTTTTTATGGATGGTTAAAAATCTATGATGAACATGATAAATGGTATAAGATGTGATGAAAATCATAAATTAAGGGCCAAGATGAAACTTCAATTGGAGATTAAAAAGGTAGCTCATCTTTTTCATTAATTTCCTTTGACTTTTTGTTAAATTTAAATAATTAAAAATAAAAAAAATTAATGAAAATCTGCAAGGAGGGCAGGGGCGTGTAGGGGGAAGACTTTTGGCCAAAATCCAATGACCCAAAATCATCCTCATCAAAGATCAATGGATGAGATTGAATTAGCTTAAAAAAATTAATTTTAATAAATTAAAAATTATAAATAAATAGGGCTATTATAGGGGGTGTGAGCTACTGTAGGGTGGCTGCACAATGCTCCACACATTTTATGAAATTAGAAAAAAATATATTTAGAATTAAATAGCTTGAAGCAAGGGGGTAAATTACAATTTCAAGAAAAATCAAAAACTATAAATAAGGGAGCCTTGGACGTCCAAATGCACACACCCAGCTCCATTTGAGCAGAAAATCCCTTGCCCCACACGTCCCAAGCCAAAGAAGAGGAGGAGAGAAAGAAAGAAAGAGAGAGTGAGAAGGAGAGGAGGAATTCTTCACTTGAGGTAAGGAGATTCTTTCCAAATTTCTTTTGAACATTTAGTAGGGTAAAACCTTGCTTAGATAATATTTAAACATAAGAAAATAAGTATAGTTATAATACTTGATTGGAATTATGCCAAAACATCAAAAATTTGGAGCGAAGATAGAACATTTAGGAAGATGACACATGATATGTGTAAATAATGCTCCAATATTGATAAATGATGATTTGGGATGAATTTTTATGATAATTATGATGTTGGAATGATGATATATTAATCTCATAATTTTTGGGTTTAAGAATTATGCTTAAGTGAATTTATGATAAATTTTAGTACATGGAGAAAGAGATTTAATTGGCCAAGTTAATGATGATAAATTCATAATTCATGAATTATCCCATGATATACTAGACATAAGCTATGCCATGGTATTTTTTATTTTTGGAACCCATGAACAGTAACCAACTTGCGGTGAACAGTAACTGCTATAGTAATTTGCTATAGTAAACGTGAACAGTAATCTGCTATAGTAATCATGAACAATGATGTGAACAGTAAATATGAACAGTAAATAGCATGATTTTCGGATAAATTTAAGATTAATATTTATACCTTAAGGATGGAATTTTAAAGGATTTATTGATAAAAAATCCATAAAAGGAGATAATGACAAAAAATTATAGTGCATGCATGGAAGCAACATGAATGGAATGAATGAAATATCCTTTCTCCTTGAATAGGAAAAGGAAAGGAAAAGGTCGAAGACACTGACTAAGGAGGTAAGCAAGTTATATATTTTGCAAATTATTTCCTAAATTCTTGAAATTATTTTCAAATTGCTTTATGAAATTTATTTAAGGTTGGCCATACCTATAACTACTTTACATGAACTGAAGTACGTTTGTTAAATTATTTATTAAATACTTTTTATGAAATTGTTATAAATGAGCATGATGCACGAGAAATAGGCCATAGTTGAGGTAGTAAGTGAATCAGATGTTCCCCTCATTATCACCAAGTCGCTTATACAAGCCCAGGCCGGCGGCGAACTCCCTGAGATGGGAGCATGTATGGGATGGGTGCATAGCTAGCGTCGCATCTAAAGGAATGCATGAATGCTATGGATGCATTGCACTTGCATTTTATGAAATGCATGAAAAAAATTAAAAAATTGTGTATGACTTGCTTACTGAGTATTGTGACTCACCCATGCTTTTCCAACGACAGAAAGGAAATGATGATGAAGATAGCATGCAAAATGACATGCAGATTTTGATATAAATGTTGTATATGTAAATTTATATGTAAAGACAATGATGGAAAATATCTTTTCAATGATGATGTTTATGAACAAACTATGATCATAACTCTAATTTGTAGAGAATATTTCAAGTTGATTGAGTGGTGATAACTCTCCATGTATTGATGTTATATATATATATATATAATCCTACCATGTGGTCAGGGCAACAATCCTGAGTCACGTTTATCAATCAAAAACAGTCCTGGAGTAAGGCTTCTAGGCACCCCGGTTCGGGGCGCCACACATTCATACAACAACATCCTTTTGCATGTCATCACATTTTCATACATTTTTTCATTTTAGCAAATCACATAAGTCATATATCACTTATTCATGCTTAGGCTTCCACATTTACCGATCTTACAGCACATAACTTAGGTGTTTCTTAAAATTTCTTAACACAGCAACTTGTGTTCTTACTCAGCATTGTTAAATCTCTTAATTAACATTTAATTTAGTGTCTAATTTCGGATTTTCAATCCATTCATCACTAGGTTCCAAAATAGCCATGTTAGGACCCGTTTTTCATCCTTTCAAAGCCTCTTTCAAGACTTAAATCATAACAGATTTTTAAGTCATAATTTTCAGCAACTAAACATTCTTTTCTTAACCCAAATTTAGGGTATTATCACATATTTAAAATCCACAATTTAGTTGCTTCCAAAACAGCAACATCTTAAGCATGTAGGGTATCCATTTTGACCCGTTTTGACGTGTCCAAACATATATCCTTAAAATCAGATTTAGGGAATATCTTTCCAAACCCTTTTGGACACTCAAAATAACTTAAAATTAGGGTAATTTACCCTCCATAATATCTATAAATTATTTGTTTACAAACAGCAACAAAAAACACATAGAAAGCACCCGTTTTGGCCCCCCGTTTGGACGTTCCATACATATACCCTAAAAAATCAGATTTAGGGAAAACTCATCCAACCCACTTAGGCCATCCAAAGGGTCTTTAATTTAGGATAATTTACCCTACAATTCATCCATAAACCATTTAAGCACTTCTTTATATCATTTTTAACTCAAAAATGAAAAAATCTGGTATTACTTGAAACCCTAAGTTCCATATTTCGTAAAATCATTAACGAATGCTTAAATCAACATATATAATCCAAAAGAATATGAATTACATCCAAATCATCATTATTTAATCATACAGTAACTTGGTTTATGGTTTTGAGAATTTTCAAGTTAGCTTTCTTCTCAAAATTCAACCCTAACTTCCCTTTTCACTCTCTTGAACTCTTGATTTCATTTAAATCTTTCAATACCCTTATCAAGGCATAATTACTCATCCTTTAAGAGTTCTTTATGGACCATATGCATGACTCATGATTTGAGAGAAGAAACTTAGGTTTCAAGAATCCAAAACTCAATCCATACTTACTTGAATCTAAGTAACTTTGATTCCAAACTTTCCCAACTTGGATTCCTTTCTTTCTTCCCTTTTTTGCTTATCTTTTTCTCCTATTTTTCCCCTCTTTCCTTGCTGGATTGGGTCGTGCAAGGGATCCCTTGCTTGGAGGATTTTTCTCCTCAAAATTTTTCTCTCTCTAACCCTCTTGAAACGTCCCCATGGAAGCCTCTTTTATACCCTTCATTTTCCAAATTTTTGGGCTCACTTGCCACATCATTTTGGGGGGTAATTTAGTGCCCTTTCATCCCTTTTATGTGTTGGCTATTCTCATCCAAGTAAAATATGCAATTATCTCATTTTAGAAATTCCAAATCCAAGCTCTTAAATGAGCTACCTAGCTCCCTGAGGTTAGACGTCCAGATGGCTTGCTTGGGAGAGTTTTCTTGGTCACCAAGTCATTCCCATTTATTTTCATTTACATGCCCTTGCTTCCTTAGCTCAGCTAAATTTTGACTTTGATAAATCAAAAATCAGAAATCAAGTAGAGAGCCCCCTTGGACGTCCCCTCCATGTGCCACCATCATGGCCTCTCCTAGCTAGCTCATTAGCCTCTTAAACCAAGCATTTATCTACCTGACTTTTCAAGGATTTTAGCCCTTAAAGTTTGCGGTGCCCCCAACCGAGCATCACATCCTGAGCCTTACCTCGAGATCGTTATTGACTGATAAACATGATTAGGATTATTGCCCTGTCATATGACGGGATTTAATGGATATTTATCCTAGTTAACCTTTATTCCTTAAGCATTAATTTTTATGCTATTTTACATCCATTGCCCAATCAAGCCATTTTTGCTCTAATATACACATTTTAAATCAAACATAAGCATAAAAATTCATAACATGCTCATCATCCATTGTCACTTGTTCATAAAATACAAGTCATAACATAGATCACATATGATCATCAAAGTAACAAATACCAAGTCATATTACATTCTATCACCATAAGTGTCACTTATAATAAATCATCAAGTTTTTCGTTCTTCCATGCCCAAATTTTTGCTCCTTTGTTCTCCTCATTCCTTCACCTATCTATGGGTTTGGAAAACAATACGTGAATAGTAAACTCAATAAGCAAGTCGAATATTTTTCAGGCAATTCATTTTGAAGGCATATTATTTAAAAGCATTTCTCTTCATTTGGTAGGAGACACTTATCAAGTGATCAACTACCTACGGAGAAACCTTTTCACTTAAAACTTCTTGAAAAGCAACCATTATACCCCCTCAAGGGTATATCATGACAATGTGATGCAATGCAAGACATCATAGGACGGAAGCTAGCTAGGCGACCATCCGTCTTTATCTTCTCCCATTTCAGGGAGGCGCCGCCAGCCCTTGACCTATCTTAGCGACTTGATCACACCAAAGGGGGACAATCAGTCCGCTTACTCCTTTCAAGTGGACCTCATGTTCTGTGCACATGAACCATTCTTGACATGCTAGTATGATTTTTCTTGCATAAATTCATAGGACGGTATTTTTCATATTTAACAAAGTAGTTATGTAAATTAGTTAGCAGACACATATTGAACTAAGGAGTGACCATCCTTAAATACCTTAGAAATAAATTCAAATATCATTTACTAAACCAATAAAAGCAGTTGGAATATCATTTACAATTATTTAAGAATAATTGAAGAAACAAAATCATTTAGAAAATTTTGCTTGCTTACCTTGGTCACTTGGGCTTTCCGGATCAAGTTTTTCTTTGCCTTTGCCTATAGATGTAAGAATGACATAGTGTTCATATAAATTCCATTTGCTTGCATTCAACTTAGTTTTCCAACCCATTGTCATTACTATTCATAACCCACTTGAATTCCAATTCGGGTGTATATACACAACATACTGATGCATCAAACCATTCATTACACCACATGTTCAATTCCCATATTTAGGGTAACATTCATACATATATCATATCACATTTATTAATCACCATATGGAGTAATAAACCTCCAACTTATCATTTTTCACATATTTTCATAATTCACATATTGTGCACATTATTAAGCACTTTGTTAATGTCATAACCCTTATATATTAATCTTGAATTTTAGGATTACCCAAATAGCAACATAATCTGCGTATTTCAATCATATTTTTATTCATTTTTTCATTTTAGCAATTCACATAAACCATTTATCATTTTCTCATACTTATCTCTTCATATATGTCCATTTCATAACACATAATTCATGTGTGTCTTAAAATTTTTCAACTCAGCCACTTGGATTCTAATCCAGCGTGATTATACACCTTAATGAACACTTTATTTAGTGTATTTTTACGGATTTTTAATCCACCAATTATAGGGTTCCAAAACAGCAACTTTGGGACCCGTTTTATACACATTCAACGTCCCTTTTTGTTGCTTATCTCTAAACAGATTTTTAATCAGTGAATTTCAGCAACTAATCACACTTTTCTTAACCCAAATTTAGGGTATTATCACAAGTTTAAGATCCATAATTTGATTCCCTTCAAAACAGCACCTTCCATGTATATTTTGGATACCCTTTTCACTCCACTTTGCATGTTTCTACACGTATCCTAAAATTTCAGATTTAAGGCAAACTTAATCAACTTATTTTGGACATCTAAAATACCTTAGATTTAGAGTATTTACCCTCTAAATAATTCATATATTATTTAAGAAAATTCATGTAACATATACATCACAAAATCATGGAAATCAAATCATATACATAACCCTAAATCCCATTCTTTCTAAAAATCATAACTCATGCCTAAATTAATATATGTATTTCATTAAATCATTATTCATAGCCTAATCATGATATTATTTCAAAACAGCAAATTATTACATAGATTTAAGAAATTTCAAGATAGATTATCAACCCATGTCTCTTTCAATCATCCACTTCAACTTCTTAAATCATAAAAATCCATTCACACCATTTAACACCTATTCAATATCCTAATTAAGGGTGTCATATATTACCCTTTAAAGGTTCTTTATGAACCAAATCCATTTCTCAAATTTTAAAGTAGAAAACTTAGAATCAAATAACGTAATATATCATGTATACTTACTTGATTCTTGTCAACCTTGATTCAAGCTATCCAAGCTTAGTTCTCCTCCTTTCTTCCTCCTTTTTTCCTTCCCCTTTTCTTCCTTTCTTCCTCTTTCCTTTCTGGAAATTATGGACGTGCAGCTGCTAGTTTTGGGGCATTGCTCCTTAGAAATTTTTCTATCTCCAAACCCCTTATGCTATGGACATCCCTCCTATGTAGTGGCTGAATTTTTCTACCTTTGTGGGCCCCATTTAGCACATGATTTGAGGTAATTAATTACATGTTTATCCCCCTTATTGTGTTTTCACCATATTACTTTAGCAAATTATGTAATTATCATAAATCAAAATTCACAAAATCAACTCAATTAACTGCCCATGTTGCTATCCATCTGAGCACGTCCACTTTCAGCTACTTTTTTCCATTTTTTTCCACAAAATTAAAAGCCTTAATTAATGGGTATTTATGCACCCTAACTCATAGACTACTTATATATGCATTTAGCATCTAAAAAAATTAAAAACAAATCAAATCAGCCAGCCTTTGGACGTCCCCCATTGCTACTCACCTTGCTATCCACATTCAATGTCCACTTTTCAGCTGCCATTTTGCATTTTTTTTCCACATTTTGTAGCTTTATTTAAAGGCCATTTAATCACCCTAGCAATTATCTCAACTAGGGGTCAATTTATCATAAATAAAAATCACAAAAAAATCCAAAAGCCTGCCATGACCGTCTGCCTCTCTTCCATGCTCCATTGCTGTCCACTTAATGATCATATCCAAATGGCCTTGATTTGATATTTTTGACCACAATTTTCTATCCCATTTAAATGCTCATTTATTTATCTTGATCCCTAACTGGCTTAGGTGCTCATTTTATATGAAAAAAATCACAAAAGTCCAAGTGTAAGGCTGCCTTGGACGTCCCATGTATGCTACATCTCTATCCTCTCTTGAGCTAGTGTGTTAGCTCCTTAAATCAGCATTTATTCATGAGAAATTTTCATAGATTTTTTTCATTTTTAGTAATTCATAAAATACCCTGCAATTCACCCTCTTTTGACACATCATTTATGCATTTAATTATTTACTTAATTACTTTAACTTTAACATAAATGCATGTTACTTTAAGGGTGCAAAAAGTCAAAAGATGTATACCTATTTACGTGCAAGCCTAATCCCATCATCATTAGCTTGATCAAATCCTTTCATATCTTTGATCTCATAATTTTAATCATTCATTTCAAATTTCGTCTCAATCCGACTTTTCTAGCTTAAGTTATGATCATTTGAAGTCATCCTTGGATTTTGGATGGTAATACTCGATTTTCACCTTAATTTCATCAATATTTTCATAATATAACTTTTCCATAAGGTTAAACACGCAATTATGTACTTTCTTGTTAATTTTCATCTTAATCCGCCTTATAGGCGTCAAGTGTGAATTTTCCAACATTTTCCTACTTAACTCTATATTTAGCCTCTTAATTTACATTAATCACATTATGGAAATTAAATTAATTTTTCATGGCATACTAATGCTTTTCAACCCTCATTAGGCAACTTTAATCATATTAACCCACATTGAATATAATGATTAATTTAATCATCATTCATAACCACTGACCTAATTGTCACAAATCATCAAAATTACAAATAAATCATTCTTAATTCAATCAAATCATACATGAATCATTCAAATGCATATAAATGAATCCTATGTAGGGCAGGGTTTCACAATCCTCCCCCCTTATAACAGGTTTCGTCTCGAAACCGTCTATCCTTTAAATAGTTGGGGGCATTTCCTTTCTACTTCTTTTTTTAGCTCCCATGTAGCTTCGCTTTCAGAATACCGGTTCCATTGAACCTTTACGTATTCGATTTCTCTATTCCGAAGCTTTTGTACCTTATGATCCAAGATTCTAATTGTTCTTTCCTCATAGTTCAAGTGATCCTAGATCGGTAGATTTTCTGCTACCAGTACAGGGGTCGGATCTGCAATACATTTCCTAAGCATGGAAATATGGAAAATATTGTGTACTAAAGCTAGTGTCGGAGGTAAAGATATTCTATAAGCCAACTTTCCAATCTTCTCCAATACTTCAAATGGTCCGATATACTTGGGATTCAGCTTACCCCTTTTATCAAATCTTGTAACTCCCTTGAATAACGTGACTTTTACGAACATATGTTCGCCAACTTGGATATTCAAATCTTTCTTTTGCAATCGGTATAACTCTTTTGCCGTCTTTGGGCTGTGAGTATACACTGGCGAATAACTTTTACTTTGTCTGTCATTATTTGAGACAAATCTAGGGCTAGCTTCTTTTCTCCAATTTCATCCTAGTTCAATGGCGTTCGACATCGTCATCCATACAATGCTTCAAATGGAGTCATTTGAATACTAGCCTGATAGTTGTTATTGTATGCAAACTTAGCTATAGATACATATTCATCCCACGAACCTCCAAACTCATTGTACACATACGGAGCATGTCCTCGATAATCTGATTTACTCGCTCCGTCTGTCCATCTGTTTGGGGATGAAAGGCTGTACTAAACTTGAGTTGGGTGCCTAGGGGTTCGTGCAAACTTTTTTCAAAATCGAGATGTAAATATCGCATCTCGATCGAAAACTATTGATTTAGGCACTCCATGTAATCTTACTATTTCTTTATAGTATACCTTGGCCAACCTTTCTGCTATGTACGTCCTTTTAATAGGTATAAAATGGACTATCTTGGTTAACCGATCTACTATTACCCATATAGAATCATTTTCAGCCAGAGTCTTAGGTAATCCTTAGATGAAATCCATTGTAATATCGTCCCACTTCCATTCATGAACTTCCAAAGATTGTAACTTTCTAGATATTCATTGATGATCAGCTTTCACCTTTTGTCAAGTTAGGCACTTAGATACGTATTCTGTTCTCTCTCTTTTAATGTTATTCCATCAATATGCTTTCTAGAGATCCTTATACATCTTAGTGCATCCCAGATGAATGGAAAATGGCAAAAAATGTGTCTCTTTAAGTATTCATTCCTTCAACTCAGCTATATTAGGTATGCAAGCGCGACTTTTATACCGATACATACCTTGTTCATCGACAGCAAATTCAGTCAACCCCTTTTTCTTTATCTTTTCCACATGAGTATGTAGGTCTGTATCCTTTTGCTGCGCAGCCCTGATCTGTTCAAATAGTGATGATTGTATATACAGTTATAATAATCTTGCTTGAACTCCAGGTGGACATATAATCAATTCTAACTGTCTTATCTCTTGAAGCAACCCTTCCTCTTTTGTGATAAGGTGTGTTATGCTGACATTTCTGCTCAATGCATCAGCTACTACATTTGCCTTACCTAGATGGTATAGTATCTCCAAATCATAATCCTTTAACAACTCGAGTCATCTTCTTTGCCTCATGTTCAGCTCCTTTTGAGTGAAAATATATTTAAGGCTCTTGTGATCTGTATAGATTTCGCATCTAGCACCATACAGGTAATGTCTCCATATTTTCAAGGAAAACACCACTGCTGCTAACTCTAAATCATGAATGGGGTAGCTTACCTCATTGGGCTTCAACTGTCGCGATGCACAAGCTATCATTTTTCCTCTCTACATCAATACACATCCCAAACCCTTTCTTGAAGCATCACTGTAAACCACAAATCCTTCATTTCCTTCGGATAGGGTCAGGATAGGTGCTTTTACCAATCGTTGCTTCAACTCTTGAAAACTGCGCTCGCATTCTTCAAACCATACATACTTGACTTCTTTGCGGGTCAATCTCGTTAACAGTGCTAATAACTGTGAGAACCCTTCAACAAATCTTCTGTAATATCCTGCCAATCCTAGAAAACTTTAGATTTCTGTATTGGTCGTCAGTCTTTGCCACTTCAAAATTGCCTCAATCTTCTAAGGGTCAACCTAAACACCTTCTTCTGATATTATGTGTCCTAGAAATCCTACTTGCTTCAACCAGAATTCACATATCTTCAGCTTGGCATACAATTTTTCTTTTCTCAATCTTTCCAATACTCTTCACAAATGAATTCCATGTTCTTTCTCTGTTTTCGAGTAAATCAGGATATCGTCAATAAACACAACCATAAATTGATCAAGATAGTCCCAAAATACTCTATTCATCATATCCATGAATATAGCAGGGGCATTAGTGAGCCCAAAAGGCATCACTAAAAACTCATAATGTCCATACCTAGTTCGAAAAGCCGTCTTGTGAACATCGGTAGGACATATTCTGTGGCGCCCCGAACCGGGGCACCTAGAAACCTTACTCTAGGATCTTTGTCGATTGGTAAACGTGACTCAGGATTGTTGCCCTGATCACATGGCGGGATTTTTAATTGGATCTCGTCCAAAAAAATACCAAATTTTTTTTTTCTTTCATCACATAACAAACACTTGTCATCAACTTTACACATGATACTCTTAATATCTCATTACATAACATCATATCACAATATATAAACACATTCTTGACATCAATTTCACATATATTATTCATACCATAATAACTGACTTATCTACATCGCAAGTTCTTTCAATCTAAACATTTCATACATACATATTTTGAAAATTCCATTAGACACACACTTATCGTCAAACTTTCAAATCTCATTAATAACATTCTAACTTGTCTTTCTACAATACAGGTCTTTTTCGCTTGATCATTTCATATACAAACTTTGATAATTTCCTACCATATATCCATTCATACCATATGCAGACCAACCTGTTGTAAAGTTTTCTTCATACTCTTTACCTTTTCTTGCGTGGCTTGTGTTGTACCTGTCTATGGTTGGGAAAAATAAAACATGAGTTGAAACTAATAAGCAAGTATTTTTCATTTTAAATGCATTTCTCATCTTTCAGTAGTAGACGCTTAACAAGCGTTCAACTAGCAATTGGAGGAAACATTTTCATAAAAACCTTTCATAAATATTTCATAATCCCAATTCATGGCAAACATATGCTTGTAAAACTTAACATATAAATTCTTTTTCCATGGACATATTTATATTCTAAAACATTTTTCATCGAAACTCCTTTTCTCATAGGACATTCTCATGTCCTAAAACATTTTTCATCAAAACTCCTTTTCTCATAGGACATTCTCATGTCCTAAAATACTTTTCATAAAACTCTTTTTTAAGTATATGCAACATGCAATACGTCTCTGACCATTTGGTAGGTGACACTTATCAAGTGATCATCCTTCCTTAGGAGAGAAACCCTTCCAGGTGATAGCCCACGAGCCAGGAGACTATCCGTGTCCATCTCCCATTTCAGGGAGAGCATCGCCGGCATTTAGCCTTATTCAAGCAACTCGGCCTATGCAAAGGGGGCTCAATTTGCAACCGCGTCCGGCTTGCATATCTTTTACAGTATACCTAGTACATAATTCTTGTGCACACTTTTCCTTCACATTCACATGCTAGCGTGATTCTATAAAAACCACAGACCACAGTCTGTGTCCTTTTTCTGAAAATTTGATGCTAGTATGCTTTGATAAAATTCTACAGACCTCAGCCTGTATTCCTTTCAAATCTTGAAAATTGGGCTTAACCCATGTTAACGAGTTCTATACTCAAAACATTTTGTAAGGATGGTCAACCTTAAAATATTTATATTTCATAAATCTTTTGAAGTAGTCAAGGAAAATATATGAAATAACAATACTTTCTAACCGTTTTGTAAATAATTTTTGAACGATAAAACGTCGTTAAAAATATTTGAAACCCAAAGATTTTTCTTACAAATGTTTTTCCCATTTATGGGTTTTTATGATCAAAGGACATGCAAGTACATGCTATTAGAAACAACTGTTAAAATTAAATGTAAAATACCCAAAGCATATGTTTTGATGATTAACAACTCAATTTGAGTATGCTTTAGCTACTAATATGATTTGTGTATTGATTAAGGATATAAAAATGAAAAATATAAAGCATAGCAGGCCAAGTCGATCCCCAAGTTGACTTAGGCATCGACTTAGGCTAAGACGATACCCAAGTCGACTTCAGTAGAGACTTCAAGCATCAATTTTTGTCCAGCATTGAAATTGGGGACCAAGAGTTTCCAAAGTCACACATGAAGTCGACTCCACATGCGACTTGGGCAAAGTCGCAGGCCAAGTCGACTCCAGCATTGACTTCAGTATGACAGTGCAGAATTTCAAGAGCTAAGTCGCAGGCCAAGTCGACTTGAGACCAGACTTGAGTCAAGTTGAAGACCAAGTCGACTCAAATATTCGACTTAGAACAAATGGAGATTAAAACAAGTCCAAAGGCAAGCAAGTTGCTTGAATTCATCCATTTAAATCAAATTGGACATGTTCATGCATACCAAGACTCAAGTTTTCAAGATTCCTAGACATGAAGCCAAAGGATTTTTATGCAAAGTAAATATACTAAATTTCAAATAATGAAAATCGAAGGAAGAACACTCATGATGAAGAAGTTAAGCAACCTAAGACATTTCAAAAGAGTTTTAAGTTCACTTGGCAAGATAAGGAGGTCAAGTCGTAAACGAAGTCGACTCCAGCATTAACTTGGGTCAAGTCCCAGACCAAGTCGACCTAAAAGACCAACTTGAAATTTGGAAGAATTCGAAGTTGCACCCGAAGTCGACTCCATATGCGACTTGGGTCAAGTCCAAGGCCATGTTGACTTGAGGAAGAACTTGAACAAGATGAGCATAGCCGAAGTCGCACCCGAAGTCGACTCCAGCATGCGACTTGGGCGAAGTCGCACCCGAAGTTGACTCCACCTGCGACTTGGGGTCATAACGTTTGAACGTTGGCACATTTATTACGCGCCAACCAACTCCATAACATTCAAAATTCTCCCTCCTCTATATATAGACATTGAAGCAAATGTGGAAACATACAAGATAGAGCAGAAAAAGAGGAAAGAAGAGCTACTAAGAGTTATATTCTATTTTCTTCTACATTTGAGTGATCTATACACTTTCAAACAAAGAACAAGCTTCAAAGTTACTATTTACTTCAACGCAGAATGATTCGTCGCTTCTACGAATTCTTCCTCAAGCTGAAACGTGCTACACAAATTTATAAAGTGTAGATTTCTTTCATTTCATTTTGATATTCAGTTGTTGATGCTTGGTTTGATTTTGGTGTTTCAAACTAAGTTATAGCAAAGTAGGGTTATGACTGGAGTGGAACTCGTCACCTACTTGTGCTGCTTGTTGTATACGCCCCCTAGAGCCATAATCTAGAAGAGAGCGGAGGCTCTAATTGTATATGCCCCTAAAGCTGGAATCTAGAAGAGAGTAGAGGCTCTAGTTGTATTCGCAGAATACATAATGAAACCCAAGTCACAAGGAGTGTGAGCTTGGAAGAGTGGAGTAGGGAAGGTTGCCCGAACCACTATAAATCTTGTCTATTATTTTTCATTTATGCTTCTATTATCTTATTGCTTTCCATTTATCTCGTTGAAGGGGATTAAACTAAACCGGAGTAAAATTTCTAATGGAAGTTTAAATTTTTTAAATACCCAATTCACCCCTCCCCTGTGGGGTAATTGCCATCAACTCAGGACCAACAAGTGGTATCAGAGCAGGTCTTTGAGTTTTACCAAAGAGATCTTTTGATATGGCATCCCAATCCACTTCCGTTCCCACATTTGCCGAAGGCCAATCCTTTAGGCCACCATTGTTTTATGGGAATAACTTTGGCTATTGGAAGCTATGTATGAAACAACTCATCATGGCTACAGATATGGACTCTTAGATTGCAGCCCAAGACGGTGTGACCTTGCCTACTAATGAAAGAGCTTCCAAATGAACCGATGAGGAAGTGAAAATTGTTAAGAGCAACGCTAAGGCTATGAATTCATTATTTTGTACTCTTACTGCTTCCGAATATGATAGAGTATCCTCTTGTTTGACTGCCAAAGAGATATGAGATACACTAACATCTATCTATGAAGGAACTTCTCATGTCCAAGGGACAAGGAGAAATATTTTGATTGGAGAATTGAAAAGTTTTAAGATATTAGAAACAAAAAATATTTCTGAAATATTTGCTAGATCTCGAAAATTACTAATGTCTTGAAAGGACTTGGAAAAGCTATCTCAGAATCTAAGCAGGTCATGAAAATTCTAAGAGCCCTACCAGAATCGTAGACTCCAAAGATCACTGCAATAGAAGAAGCCAAGGATCTAAACACATTGAAGTTGAAGATCTTATCAGCTCGTTGATGTCACATGAGCTAATCAAGAAAAGAAATGAAGATCACCACAAAGGCAAAAGAGCCATCGCCTTGAAAGCTGCACAAGATTTGAATGACACTACCTCGTCGTCGCAAAATGATGATGAAATCGCCTTACTTACAAAACGATTCAGAAAATTTGTAAGGAAAGGTAGAAATTTCAGAAACTTCAAAAAAAGAAATTCTAAAGAAAAGAAGAAAGAAACAACAAAATGCTACCGGTGTGGTGGTTCGAGGCATATGCAAGCCCAATGTCCAACGCCCGAAGAAACTAAAGCAAAGGAGCAAAGAAAAGATCGAGGCGACAACATAAAATTTCAAAGAATCAAAGGAAGAGGCATGTACGTAAATGAAGAGGAATTAACAACATGCAGCTCTTCAAGTGAAGAATGTGAAGCGGATTGCGCAAGAATTTGTTGCATGGCAAATTCCGACATATGTTTTGCAGCAACAGAAATCTTGAAGGATCAAGCTACTTCAACGAACTGCACAAGTAGTCAAGAGGTAACCTCCAAACAAAAATATTTTTAAATTTTCTCTTTTACAAATGAATGCCTCAAATGTGTTGAATTAGAGGAACTTCAACAAGCCTATGATTCATTATATGAGGAAATAAAGAAACTAGGAAACAAGTTTACAATAAAGAAAAGACAATGTGATGCAGCACTAATTGTAAATGGTAAACTTGCTGAAAAAGTTGAACAATTGAAAAATGAAAAGTATACCTTGATAAATGAGTTAGAAAAATTCAAAAATGAAAATAAATCATTAAATGAATCGCTTGCTAAGTTTTCTAATTCAGGAGAATGTGTGAAAATGTTTTTGAAAATGACTACCCAAAGTTGTAAGAAAGGACTTGGGTATACCACATTTTAGCAGGGCAAATCTAATGATCTAAGGAACAAAACCAAACTCATTAATGTTAAACCTAAGATAAATCATGTGGCTTGGACCAAAAGACCAACCGGGGAACCAATTACCAAATGGCTTCCCATTCCTAGACTCCCGGAAGCTTGTAACTTTTGAAACAAGTTGGGACATAAGGTTTATCAATGCAAATTAAGAAAATTACAAAACCTTGGTGCAAAATTGATTTGGATGCCCAAAAGCATTGGATTTACCCATAAAATGGGTAGCAAAAAAATGAGCTCCACTTGACTTGATTTTTGCAGGTTTGTTTTAGAGCTAAAGCCAATAACATATGGTTTATGGATAGTGGCTGCTCAAGACATATGACAGGAGAAAAAGGGTTGTTCCATAAGATCAACCCGTGCAATGAAGGAACAGTAGCCTTTGGAAATAATAAAAAAGGTAAAATAAAAGGTAAAGGAAATGTTTATGGTATTTCAAATATATGTATTGAGAATGTACTATTTGTTGAAAAACTCAAACACAACCTGATGAGTGTTAGTCAACTATATGATAAAGGATATAAAGTTGTATTTGAATCCTCTATATGCAATATTTTTTATGATGAACACATTATATTTAGTGGCAAAAGACATGAAAATGTATATTTGGTTTGCCCTGATGAACTCGAGGGAAAATGTCTAATAGTCATAGAAAATGATCCATGGATATGGCATACAAGGCTTGGACATATAAATATGTCAAATATTAAAATATTGTGGAAAAAGAATCTAGTACAAGGGTTACCAAAGCTCAAATATGACAAGGATAAGATTTGCAAAGCTTGTCAACTATCTAAACAACCCAAAATGTCATTTTCCACCAAAAGGAAAATTTCAACAACTAGACCACTTGAATTATTGCATATGGATCTTTATGGGCCATCGGACATTTTAACTCTTGGTGAAAAAAAGTACGTGTATGTAATTGTCGATGAATTTTTAAGATTTACTTGGATTATACTCTTAGCTAGCAAAGATGAAGCATTTTCTATGTTTGTCATGTTTTCAAATTTGGTGCAAAATGAAAAACAAAGTTCAATTGTTTCCATTAGAAGTGATCATGGTAGTGAATTTGAGAATAAACGATTCATAGAATTCTGTAATGAAAAAGGAATTCACCATATATTTTCTGCACCAAGAACTCCACAACAAAATAGAGTTGTTGAAAGGAAAAACCGGACAATACAAGAAATGGCTAGAGCTATGCTAAATGAGAGTAAATTGTCCAAAAGATTTTGAGGTGAAGCTGTAAGTACAGCTTGTCATGTATTAAACCGAGTTACTATTAGAGCAATATTGAAAAAGACCCCATATGAACTTTAGAAAGGCAGAAAACCAAACATACCATATTTCCATACTTTTAGATGTACTTGTTATGTATTAAATAATGGAAAAATAAATTTGAAAAAATTAGATGCCAAAAGTGATGAAGCAATTTTCCTTGGTTATTCATCAACTAACAAAGCATATAGAATTTTCAACAAAAGAAATCAAATAGTAGAGGAATCAATACATGTTGTTTTTTTGATGAATTTAATCAAACTCCGAGAAAGGAAGATGAATTAAGTGATGCAGATGATACATCAAAGAATTCAAAAGCAAACCAACAAGATCAACAAGAGGAAACCGAGCCCAAGCCAGAAAATTCCACGGAGGAAAGGGTAAGTGAAGGTAATGGTTTCTATAAACCTCCAACTGATTTGAAATTCAAAAATGCCCATCCAATTGAGCAAGTTATTGGCAACATCTATAAAGAAGTAAAGACTAGAAGGTCAAAATAAAATATTTGTGGACAATATGCTTTTGTATCAAAAATTGAACCAACAACTATTGATCAAGATCTTAATGATGAAAACTGGATTATTGCAATGCAAGAAGAGCTAAATCAATTTGAAAGGAACAATGTATGACATTTAGTTCCTAGACCCAATGATTGCACTATTATTGGTACTAAATGGGTATTTAGGAACAAATTGGACGAAAGTGGACTTGTAATAAGAAACAAAGCTAGACTAGTAGCCAAAGGGTATTCCCAAGAAGAAGGGATTAATTTTGAAGAATCATATGCACCCGTGGCAAGATTAGAAGTCATACGCATTTTACTAGAATTTGCTTCTCACATGGATTTCAAATTGTTTCAAATGGATGTGAAAAGCGCATTTTTGAATGGATACTTGAATGAAGAAGTATATGTTGAACAACCCCCTGGATTTGAAGAAAGGATCAATCAAAATATGTTTATAAATTAACCAAAGCATTATATGAACTAAAACAAGCTCCACGAGCTTGGTATGAAAGGTTGAGCAACTTTTTGATTGATCATAAATTTCAAAGAGGAAAGGTTGATACTACCTTATTCATCAAATATAAAAGCAAAAATATTTTAATTGTGAAAATTTATGTAGATGATATAATATTTGGTGCTACTGACGAAACTCTATGTCAAGAATTTTCTAAGATTATGCAGAGCGAATTCGAAATGAGCATGACGAAAGAATTAAATTTCTTTCTTGGACTGCAAATCAAGCAACAAGCCGAAGGAATATTCATAAATCAGTCCAAGTATATCAAAGAAATGTTAAAGAAATTTGGAATGCAAACTAGCAAGGGAGCAAACACTCCAATGAGTTCAACAATCAAGATCGACACGGGCGAAAATGGTAAATGTATCGATCAAAAGTTTTATAGAAGTATGATAGGATCATTGTTGTATTTAACCGCTTCTAGACCGGATATTCTTTTTAGTATTTATATGTGTTCTAGATTTCAAGCATGTCCTAAAGAATCACACTTATTGGCTGTAAAAAGAATTTTTAAATATTTGATAAATACCACTAATCTTTGATTATGGTATCCAAAGGGGTCAACTTTTGATCTAACCGGCTACTCGGATGCGGATTTTTCCAGATATAAAGTAGATAGAAAAAGTACTTGTGGAACATGTCAATTTCTTGGAAACATGTTGGTTTCATGGTATTCAAGAAAACAAACCAGTGTTGCTCTATCTACGGCGGAAGCCGAATATATAGCCGTCAGGAGCTGTTGTGCCCAACTACTTTGGATGAAACAACAATTAAAAGACTATAGTATTGATTATTATAATATTCCAATCAGATGTGATAATACAAGTGCAATTTGTTTAACTAAAAATCCAATATTACATTCTAGAACCAAACATATAGATGTAAGACATCATTTTATTCATGAACATGTTGAAAATCATGATATTTGTTTGGAATATGTGAAAACCGAGGATCAAATTGCATATATTTTTACCAAACGTTTAGCAAAGGAATCATTTTACAAAATTAGAAATGATATGGGGATGATTGAGTTAAATTAGAAATAGTTAGATGGTAAAATGGACTTATAAAAGTCCAAGTCGATAAGCCAAGTTGACTCCAGTGAAGTCGACTTGGGCAAGGCGAAGTTGACTCCGCTGGGGTGAAGTCAACTTCGCCTAGGGCAAAGTCGACTTCACACGCGACCGTCGGGCTTCCTCTTATCTCTCTCTTTTCTTTTCTTTCTTCCCTCTTCCTCCTCACTTCTCTTCCCTTACGACAGCCTCTCTCTTCTCCTTTTTCTCTCCACGATTTTCATCTCCGGCCATTCTCTCTCTCCGCATTGCTTTCTCATTCCTCTTCTCTTCCTCTCGCTCCTGGTCTCTCTCTCTTTGTCTCTACTTTTTGGCAGACCTGTCGTTCTTTCAAAGTCACTCTCTCTGCCATCTCTCTCTTTCTGCGCTCAATTTTTTCCTTTTTCTCTTCCGGCCTCCCTTCTTCTCTGGCAAATCCTGCTTTCCAGCTCACTGTCTCTCCCATGGCTCACTCTCTCTCCTCCCATTTTCCTCTCTGTTCCGGTGTCTCTTCGCTTCACCCACTCTGTTTCGGCAGCCTCTCTCTTTTTCTTCTCTCTTTCATTCCTCAACTTTCTCTTCTCAGTCTGGCTCTCTCTCTCTGTTCCGACAAGCTCCATTCTTTTCCCCAATAACCCTCTGTGTTCATACTCAGTTCCAACTTACTTTCTCCTTTGGAACCCATCATTTTCAAAACCCATCTTCAAAATCCCATCAATGGCACCCAAAGCTAAATTGCCCAAACTAGCTGTATCCAAGCCTTCCTAAAGGCCCGTTCCCAGACCATCTGGCTCCCAAGCCGAAGAGGAGGTCCCCAGGAGGCAATAGACTCCTATAAAGCGTGCCCGGGATGAGCCGTCGACTTCCACAGGTCGACGAGTTTGATTTCAAGTAGCAACTCCATCAACTACCGCTGCTTGGGATGAGGAACCACAAACATCACAAAGCACACAATCTGGGACCAGAAGGAAGGGAACCTCTGCAGTTAAAGCCCAAGTCTTGAAGATGCCGATCACATACTTCAAGACAGAACTCCAGCACAACCGATTTTACAAGTCGTTCTATGAACGGAAGGTATTCATCCTAAGTCTTGAACGATTATGAATTTGAGATTGAGGAGCTTTTAGACTTCCTAGGATGGACCAGACTGCTGAAAGAAGATGAAAGAGTTTACCCTGACTTGACTAGGATCTTTTATTATTTATGGGATGATCAATATTTCAGTACCTATGTCAAGGGGGTTGAGAAGTTCTTGGGTACAATGGGAGCCCCAAATCAAGCAGATGCCTTAATGAAGATAGGCAGGATTCTCGGTGTTCCCCATGAGGATGAGCAGCTACCTGGCGATCTCACCATCACTCAAACTACAATCAGCTCACCAGGAGCAACAAGTATCATCCTGGGATCAAGTTCCTGCACTACATGGATCTATCCCCGAGGCTACGGGTCCTAAGGCTGCTAATAGCTCACTGCATCTACCCAAAAGCTGGAGGTAGAAATCAACTCAACCCTTCGGAAGTAAGAATTTTGTGGAAAGTCACAAACCGGGTCAAGGTGAGCCTTCCACGACTATTCCTAGAAGCACTGGCCTTGAGGAAAGACAACCCACGAGGGGTTCTACCATATGGGACTTGGATCACCAAGATCCTCAAACACTTCGAGGTTGACATCGATGGCGAAACCGTTCGAGGTTCTAAAATCAACAAACGCCATCAACAAGGCCTTGCTCCAGAGGATGAAGAAAATCATGGAGCAGTTTAGGGCAGAAAGACTACAAGAAAGGATGGGCGTACCGGCTCAAGACGAAGCCGGGGATGCACAGGGTCAGGGGGAGTAGTCCTCGTCGCCTCCAGAGGAGCATCCTGCTCCACCTCAAGATGCTCCCGAGGCGCCTGCTTCTCCTGTCTCTCATGGATCCTGCTCACTGCGTGGATCCGAAATCCCAGATCTCTCACCTCGACCTCCATCTTGGGATCACTCAGTCAATGCGATCCGGGAGCACCTAGAGCAGATCGAGGATCGCTTGACTAGTTAGATTGCCGGGGTCCTCAATGCGGTAATGGATATGCATTCAAGGCAAGACCGCATGGATAGGGAGCTACGGACAATTCGGTATCATTTGGCGTCAGGAAGCCACAGAAATCAACCGATACCTAAATTAGATCCATTTGACATAGGGTCTGTGCGCAGAGATCCGACTCCAGACCCTATTTTATCATTTTACTCATCGGCCCATGTTTGACCTGTCCCACCTACCCCTGCTCCCCAATCTCCGTATACCATATCGGCATTCTTATATGCCAAATCTCACCAAATCAACCCCTATTCGATCTATTGACAAAAAAGGGGAGAACAATTGAGTTTTGAGTTTAAATTTTTCGGATTTTGGGTTGGGTAGCTTGTATATAGGTTTTATTTTGAAACTTGTATGAAATTTTTGATTATATGAAAAGGTTGTTTAAGAAAAAGTTTGTTTGTATTCTAATTAGTTATGCAAAGTTTATACTTATCACTTGTATTATGTTCTGATTACAAATGTCCTATTTCATGCTTTTGAAATAGTTAAATGATTGTTTAAATAAGATACAACTTGTGTTTATTTGAAACAACATAAGCAAATGATGAAAATGAAATATATATATGACAATTTCACTAAGTTCAAAAGGCAAATGACTTATGATTATCCTAAAAATATCAAAATAGGATAAAATGACATATTGAAAGGTTTAAACTCAAATTGGTTTTGTCAATCATCAAAAAGGGGGAGATTGTTGGAAACAACTGTTAAAATCAAATGCAAAATACCCAAAGCATATGTTTTGATGATTAACAACTCAATTTCAGTATGCTTTAGCTACTAATATATTTTGTGAATTGATTAAGGATATTAAAAATAAAAAATATAAAGCATGGCAGGCCAAGTCGATCCCCAAGTCGACTCAGGCATCGACTTAGGCCAACTCGATACCCAAGTCGACTCCAGTAGAGACTTCAAACATCAATTTTTGTCCAGCGTTGAAATTGGGGACCAAGAGTTGCCGAAGTCGCACATGAAGTCGACTCCACATGCGACTTGGGCGAAGTCGCAGGCTAAGTCGACTCCAGCATTGACTTCAGTATTACAGTGCAAAATTTCAAGAGCTAAGTCGCAGGCCAAGTCGACTTGAGACCAGACTTGAGTCAAGTTGAAGACCAAGTCCACTCAAATATTCGACTTGGAACAAATGGAGATTAAAACAATTCCAAAGGCAAGCAAGTTGCTTGAATTCATCCATTTAAAACAAATTGGACATGTTCATGCATACCAAGACTCAAGTTTTCAAGATTCCTAGACATGAAGCCAAATGATTTTTATGCAAAGTAAATATACTAAATTTCAAATAATGGAAATCAAAGGAAGAACACTCATGATGAAGAAGTTAAGCAAGCAAAGACATTTCAAAAGAGTTTTAAGTTCACTTGGCAAGATAAGGAGATCAAGTCGCAAACAAAGTCAACTCCAGCATCGACTTGGGTCAAGTCCCCGACCAAGTCGACCTAAAAGACCAACTTAAAATTTAAAAGACTTCAAAGTCGCACCCGAAGTCGACTCCATATACGACTTGAGTGTAGTCTAAGGCCAAGTCGACCTGAGGAAGAACTTGAACAAGTTGAGCACAGCCGAAGTCACATTCGAAGTCGACTCCACCTGCGACTTGGGGTCATAATGTTCGAATTTTTGAACGTTAGCGCATTTATTACGCGCCAACCAACTTCATAACGTTCAAAATTCTCCCTTCTCTATATATAGACACTCAAGAAAATGTGAAAACATACAAGATAGAGCAAAAAAAGAGGAAAGAAGAGCTACTAAGAGTTATATTCTATTTTCTTTTACATTTGAGTGATCTATACACTTTCAAAGGAAGAACAAGCTTCAAAGTTGCTGTTTGCTTCAACGTAGAACGATTCGTCACTTCTACTAATTCTTCCTCAAGCTGAAACGTGCTACAAAAATCTGTAAAGTGTAGATTTCTTTCATTTCATTTTGATATTCAGTTGTTGATGGTTGGTTTGAGTTTGGTGTTTCAAACCATGTTATAGCAAAGTAAGGTTGTGACTGAGTGGAACTCGTCACCTACTTGTGTTGCTTGTTGTATACGCCCCCTAGAGCTAGAATCTAGAAAAGAGCGTAGGCTCTGGTTGTATATGCCCCTTAGAGCTGGAATCTAGAAGAGAGCGGAGGCTCTAGTTGTATTCGCGGAATACATAGTGGAACCCAAGTCACAAGGAGTGTGAGCTTGGAAGAGTGGAGTAGGAAAAGTTGCCCGAACCATTATAAATCTTGTCTATTATTTTTCATTTCCGCTTCCATTATCTTATTGATTTCCATTTATCTCATTGAAGGGGATTAAACTAAACCGAGGTAAAATTTCTAATTGAAGTTTAAATTTTTTAAATACCCAATTCACCCCTCCCCTCTTGGGTAATTGTCATCAACTCGGGACCAATACATGCTTTCATCTAATATCATATACTTTTGTCCACCTGTCTTATTATTCATTTCTATATGTGATAGTCTTGTATAATCCTTTGAACATTACTCAAATCATTTTTCAAATTAATTTATCGTGTTGGTCTTCCTTAAATCCTTCTCGAAACAATAGATTTTGGAAATTCCAAAATAATCCAATATTTAGAGAACCTTTGAAACATATCATTAAAATACTTCAAAACCTTGTAATAAAATTATTCTAAAACATTTATTTCAAATATCATTTTAAAATCTCTTTTTCCTTCCAACACAACCTTTTCAACATTTGCATTTTAATATTTTTCAACACTAAAAGGATTTGCTTCTAACGAATCAATTTCCAAAATAATTTAAGATTGCAGAGTAAAATCGTATAAAATTGTATTTTCAAAAGGTTTGTTTGCTTACCTTCATAGTCAACTTGTACCTTCCACTTTTTTCTTCCTTTTCCTATACAAATGAAAAGGACTATTTATAACATTCCATGCTTGCACAATGAACTTATTTTTCTAACTTATTATGTTTCATCTCATACAACTATCTCCTATTCACATTGACACACTCGGCTACTACTAACCATTTTTCTGTCATCTATAAATCACTAATATGATTAGAATAGAATTTAAAATATGTTTTTAAATATTTATACATATACTCATTATTTCATGGCTATTTAGGCTATGAAAATTCAAACATTTTAGCCTAGCTATTTTTAACGTCACTTGATTGGGAGTCATATTTTATCGAACCAATAAATCATTTTAACACTTAATTAAACATTATATATGCATGGATTAATATTCAATAAATTAAGAAAACAACCCATGCTTGTCTAAATTTTCAGAAATTTACAACCTTTCTTTCATCATCCATAAATCATATATTAAACATGGTTTATACAAATTTAAAAATCTATTTTGAACCTGTTTTCACGCCTATCATTTTTATCATTTCAATTTACTAATTAAACATAGATATAATAGAAATAAAAATCTATTTTAAACATCACTTATACTTAATATTTTTAAGCCATATATTAAACATGATTTTAACAGAAATTAAAATCTGTTAATTCAACATGAAATCAAATAGGGTATATTTTTAGCAATATAGTCATCTTTTTTGTAATTTTTATTACCAAAATTTCTGATTTACTTGCTGTCCATTTCACGACCACAAATCTGCCCTCCTAGCTATCCATGTTCATCATTATCTTAAGGTCAAAATCTGCTTCAATCTTGACCGTCCATCATGTGAAATGCCGATCTTAGACGCGTGTATAAAATCCTAGGGTTGTAAACCCTAGGTAATATATTAGGGAAATATACATTCATGAGTATGAAAATATGTGAGAGTAAATGTTAAAATAATTATTTATGAAATTCGGATGAATAGTGCACGTGAATAGTGAAACATGAATAGTAAACATGGGATTAAGAAATATGTTAAGTTAATCACTTTGGATTAATTTAATCATAAAAGATGAAAAAAGAAGCTTCCCACTAAAGGAAAAAAATGCTTTTTGGATTAAAATAATAACTTTCGGATTTTTATGGATTTTTGTGAAGAAAATGAAGAAAAATTCATATCTTGCAATCCGGACGTTGGATTGAGATGAAATTTTTTATGGATGGCCAAAATATTATGATGAACATGATGAGTGGTCCAAGATTGATCAAAAATCATGAATCAAAGGTCAAGACGAAATGTCATTTGGAGATCAAAAAGTAGCTCTACTTTTCATTAATTGTAAATTTGACTTTTTATTAAATTTAATAATTAAAAATAAAAAAATAATAAATGAAAATCAGAGCTACAGCAGGGGTAGGGGGAACTTTTTGACCAAAATCAATGGTCCAAATTCATCCTCATCAAAGATCAATGGCTAAGATTTAATTAGCCTAAATTAAATAATTTTAAAAATAAAAAAAATCATGGAAAATAGGACTGCCATAGTAGGGCTGGAGCTGTTGTAGGGTGGCTGCACATGGATCCATGCGCCTTTTGAAAATTAGAAAAAAATACATTTATAATTTAATACCTCAAGCAAGGGGGTAAATTGCAAATATGTGAAAAATGCATGCCTATAAGAGGGGAGCATGGGGTGAACGTCCAAGCACATCTTCCCAGCTCCAAGCTTGAGCAATTCAAGCCATTCCCACCTCCCAAACACGTTTTGGCCTTGAAAGAAAGAAGGAGAGAAGGTTAGAGAGAGAACGGCCAAGTAGAAGGAGAGTTTTTCTACTTCAGGTAAGGGGATTCTTCTCAAATTTCTTTTGGATGTTAAGTAGGATAAAACCATGCTTAGATAATGCCTAATCATGAAAAAATAAGTAAAGTTATAATGCTTAATTGGAATTATGCCGAAACATCAAAAAATTGGAGCGAAG
The DNA here is from genome assembly GCA_030490835.1 of Annona cherimola. Taxonomy (NCBI): domain Eukaryota; kingdom Viridiplantae; phylum Streptophyta; class Magnoliopsida; order Magnoliales; family Annonaceae; genus Annona; species Annona cherimola. The sequence goes on from CM059974.1 coordinate 81,602,182, forward strand.
ATAGAGCATTCGGAAAAATCATGTATGATATGTGTAAATAATGCTTCAAAATTGATAAATGATGATTTGAGATGAATGAATATGATAAATATGATGTTGGAATGATGATATATTAATTTCATGATTTTTGGAATTAAGGATTATGCTTAAGTGAATTTCTGTTAATTTTTAGTATATGGAGAAAATGATTTATTTAGCCAAATAAATGATGATAAATTCAAAATGTATGTAATTTCTCATGATATACTAAGCATAAGCTATGTCATGGTATTTTTTATTTTTGAGAACAGTAACCCACGTTGCTGTGAACAGTAACCTTGGGTGAATAGTAAATGTAAACAGTGATTGATTCAGTAAATTGCTACAGTGACATGAACAGTAATTATGAACAGTGAACAACGCATTTTGAGAAAAAATTAAGATTTATTTTTTTATATTTATGAGGATATATGGATGAAATTTTTAAACGATTTATGGATAAAAATCTATCTAAGGAGGTAATGACCAAATATATTTATAGGATTAGAAATGAGGTAATGGATGATTATAAAGCATGCATGGGAAATAAACTAAGACATGAAATGATATAGATAAAATATTATTTTTCCTTGTATAGGAAAAGGAAAGGAAAAGGTGGAGGGCACAGACTGAGGAGGTAAGCAAGCACAACTTTGAAAATATGTTTTATTCTCAAGTATTTATGAAATGTGTTTAAAGGTGGTCATTCCTATAATGTTTTGAAATGATGAATGTTTATGAGTTTTTATGAAAAGTCATGCCGGCATATTGATATCATGTGATGTTCATGGACATGTGCACATGTATGATGTACAATAAAGAGGCTTTAGTGGAGGTAGAAAGCGGATCAGAGGGTCCCCCTTCACTATTACCGAGTCGTATGGGCTGTGTGCCGACGGCGTCCTTCCCAGAGGTGGAGGCAAAGGAATGTTATGTGTGAATGAATGCATTATATTTTCATACATGGATTGAAAAGGAAAGCATGGATTTGAAATGATGTTTTTAAGGGATGGTGCAAATAATTCTCTACATGAGAATGACAAGTCACATGGTGTAAGAGGTATATAATGCCGGGAAAGTCAAAAGTCATGCATGTAGGAACCATGTAGGCGTCAAGAGGACGAGAGGGTCCCCTTGATGAGGTCAAGTCGGAGACAACCGGCGTATTGGACCATGCTATGTGACATGTTCCCTGGACTAGTGTACCCGCACACAAAGGTTTATGTCAGGAATGGAAAGGAAGCATTTGCACATCCAATGTTTATGAAATGATTTTTATGAAAATGTTTCTATTCTATTGATAGTTGATCACTTGCTAAGTGTCTTCTATCGAATGGAGAGAAATGTATTTAAACGAAAGAAAATTCTCGCTTATTGAGTTTCAACTCAGTTTTTCTTTCCCAACCTCAGACAGGTGCAAGAAAAGCCAAGTGATGAAAAAAATCAGGTTGATTTGTCTGTAAGTAATATGATGAATGAATGAAAGAAGCATAGTTACAAAGTTATGTAATCCTTTGTATATTGAAATATGAAAGTATGCCCTAATGGGATATAATGGAAAAGGACATAGGTTGAATGAAATTATGAAGTTATGAATAATATGAGAAGTTGATGATTTATGATAATATGGATGAGTCCATTATGAATAATGATGAGTATATATTTATGTGATGAAAGAAAAGAAAAAGAAAAAATAATTTTTTGGACGAGATCCAATTAAGAACCCGCCTCGTGATCAGGGCAACAATCCTGAGTCACATTTACCAATCAACAAGATCTTGGAGTAAGGACTATGTGGACGCCTCGGTTCGAAGCGCCACACATCATGCCATTTCAATGCATCAAATCCTAGTTGTTCATCCATCCCAATTTCCAAGGGCTACTACAACCAAACTTGTTGCTGGAAGTCAGGTGGTTTTTTTTATATATTTAACTGATTTCCCCATTTATTTGCTAAATCATTTAATGATAAAAACTCAAGCTGAATTATTTAAACAATTTTAAATCATGCCGAATTAGTTTAAATCATGCTGAATGATATCTGAACAATATCAAATCACATATTCATCCATTAAATAACTTAAATAAAATACAACTGCCATTATTTTATAATTCCAGCAATTATATATATAATACAGCTGCTGAATTTTCATAAATCTAGCTATTAATTTTATACATGCATAAATCTGTAGGGGACGGTAATCCATTCCAAAAATAAAAATTAAATTAAAAATGAAAGAAACGAATTAAATAGAACCAAGGTTGGAGAGTCTTTTAGTTTTGCTGGAAGGAATTTTTTTTTTTGAATAAAAATGCTGCTGCCCATTGAACGTCCAGCAACTTATTCAGCAACATATCATATATATGCTTTTGCCCTTCTGAATCGTGTAGCCTTCACTTTAATTCAGCAACGTCCAACAATATTCGGCACACCCCTTTAGCTATTGCTGAATTTTTTTTTCTTCGTACGCCAGCAATGTCGTTGCCCTTTTTATACTTTGCATAAATCAGTTCACCATGGTTAAATTTCATTTAACCCAGCTCACCGCTTACTATTATCACAGCTGTCATTTTTATAATTTCGCAATTAAATAAATACAGTTGCCCCTCTTATGTGTTTCTTTTATAATTTATTTATTTTTTATTTAATGTCCATGCACCGTCTAGGCCAGCGCTGTTCACATTTTCTCTTTTTTTTTAACGGAAATTCTAGTATTAATAAATTAATTCATAACTGCCTACATACACATTATTATATTATGAAAAGTTTTCTTATTAATATATATACAATTGCTCACAAAATGCACCATTCGGAATTAGGAAAAAAAATTTATTTTATTTTAATTAACTAATTCATATTTGGACATAAAATCTCTTTTTAAAATTTTGGAAATATGTTTTCCAAAATTTAATTCCTTCATTAAATTGGGCATATTAATTTAAGCTTTCCCTTAAAATTTCACCTTAATCGGAGTTGTGTACCTATTTTTATTTAATTATTGAAAAATAGAAATATATATTGTTGGTCCCGAGTTTGATGGCAAAACCCAAGAAGAGAGGGGTGAATTGGGTATTTAAAAATTTATAACTTAAACAGAAACTTAACCCCGGATTAATCTAGTCCCCTTAATGAAGAAACGAAATGGAAAACAATGTAATGTAGAGAGCAGAAATGTAAATCAAGCAGACAAGAATTTTTATAGTGGTTCGGGCAACCTCCCTACTCCACTCTTCCAAGCTCACACTCCTTGTGACTTGGTTTCCACTATTGTATTCTCTTAATACAATTAGAGCCACTGCTCTCTTCTAGATTCCAGCTCTAGGTGGCATCAACAAAACACAGCACAAGTAGGTGATGAGTCACACTCCAATCACACACTACTTTGCTTATACTTGATCTTAGTTCCTCAAACTAAATCAAGTTTAACACATACAAATGAAACAATAAGAAAACTACACTTTACAGTTGTGTAGTAGCAGTTTTGGCGCAGAGAAGAACTTGTTGTAATGGCTTTGAGGATTCTGAAATATAGCTCTTGCAACTTGAAGTGAAGTTCTTCCTCTTTGAATGGCTTGATCTCTGTAGAGCTCTTGAATATAGTAGTTATGCACACTTAATGATTCTCAGCTACTTCCCTCGTCCACCATGAATGCTATTTATAATTTTGGAGGGAATCCGAACGTTAGAGGGTAAGTGGCGCGCATTTAATGCGCCAACGTTCGAATAAATTCCGACCGTTGCGACCCAAGTCGCATGTGGAGTCGACTTGGCCTGCGACTTGGCTTCCAAGTCGCACCTGGAGTCGACTTCGTGTGCGACTCCAGTTCTTCAGAGTTCCAAGTCCGAGTCTGGGTCGACTTGGCCTTCAGTCCTCAACTCAAGTCGATCCTGGAGTCGACTTGGGTTGCGACTTGGCGTGGTCTTTTGCAAGAACACTTTGATCTTCTTGAACTGGCTTGAGCTTTGTTAACTTTGTCTTCATGACTTGGATATTTCTTCATTTAGAATAAGCTTGAAGATTAGCTTTGGACTTGATAGACTTGATTTGAACTTTGAATATAAATCTTAGCTTTTGATCTTCAAGAAACTTCAGTTGCTTTTTGAGAATGAACTTTGCATCTTATTTGGATTTGATAAAGTCCAAATTGATCCTTGGAATAAGCTTGAAACTTCAATCTTCAAGTCTGAACTCCTCAAGTCGAAGTTGGAGTCGACCTCGTCTGCGACTTCGCCCAAGTCGCACCTGGAGTCGACTTCGTCATGTCCGTTTCCTCTTTTTCAACTCTGGATGCTTGAAGTCGATGCTGGAGTCGACTTCGTCTGCGACTTGGTTTCCTAAGTCGCACCTGGAGTCGACTTGGCCTGCGACTTCACTTGTTCTTCTCCCCTCTTTAGCTCTGGATGCTTGAAGTCGATTCTTGAGTCGACTTGGTATACGACTTGGCTTCCATACTTGATTTTCTTCAAATGAATATTCCTTAAACATTTCCACAAACTTGTTAGTAGCCAAGACTTACTCAAATTTAGTTTGTTAATCATCAAAACATAGATTTAGCTAGTTTTCCACATATTTCCAACAATCTCCCCCTTTTTGATGATTGACAAAACCGATTTGAGTGTATACCTTTCAATAACTTAATAACATGCTCATTTTGTATTTCATACTTATGCTCATGCAAGCATTCAACATATGCTCATGCAATCTTTCAAACATATGGTATTCTTCTCCCCAAACTTATCTACTCTTCTCTTCTCTTCCTCAAATCCTATTTTTCTCCCCCTTTTTGTCAATAAATCAAAAAGATTAGAGGGTAAAGAAAGAGATAGGTGGGATTGCTCCCCCTAAACAGGTGCTCCCCCTAAGTTTATGCTAGCCTAACTCAATCATTCCCATGTCATTTCTAATTTTATAGAATGCTTCTTTGGCTAGGGGTTTTGTGAATATGTCTGCTACTTGATCCTCGGTTCTTACATATACCAAACATATGTCATGATTTTCTACATGTTCTCTAATGAAATGATGTCTGAGGTCTATATGTTTGGTTCTAGAATGCAGAACTGGATTCTTGGTTAGGCATATGGCACTTGTATTATCACATTTGATAGGTATATCTTTAAAATTCATGCCATAGTCCCTAAGTTGCTGTTTCATCCAAAGTAATTGGGCACAACAGCTCCCGGCGGCAATATATTCGGCTTCCGCCGTAGATAGAGCAACACTAGTTTGTTTTCTTGAAAACCATGAAACCATCATGCTTCCAAGAAACTGACATGTTCCACTTGTGCTTTTTCTATCTACTTTGTAACCAGCAAAATCCGCATCCGAGTAGCCGATTAGATCAAAATTAGAGCCCTTTGGATACCATAGTCCTATATTGGTAGTGTCTACTAGATATCTGAAAATTCTTTTCACAGCTACCAAGTGTGATTCTTTTGGGAATGATTGAAATCTAGAGCACATACACACACTAAACAAAATATCTGGCCTAGAAGCAGTTAAATACAATAAGGAACCTATCATGCTCCTATACAATTTTAAATCAACTACTTTGCCCTTCTCATCTTTGTCAAGCTTGATTGTAGAGCTCATGGGCGTGCTTGCTCCTTTGCTGTGCTCCATGCCAAACTTCTTTAGCATTTCCTTGATATACTTGGACTGGTTAATGAAAATTCCTTCATTTAATTGCTTGATTTGCAGTCCAAGGAAGAAGTTTAGCTCTCCCATCATGCTCATCTCAAACTCTTTCTGCATAAGCTCAGAAAATTCTTGGCAAAGAGTTTCATTAGTAGCACCAAAAATAATATCATCTACATAAATCTGAATGATCAATATATCCTTTCCATTGTACTTGATAAACAAAGTGGTGTCTACATTTCCTTTTTGAAAATCATGATCAATCAGAAATTTGCTTAGTCTATCATACCAAGCTCTTGGAGCTTGTTTTAATCCATATAATGCTTTGGTTAGCTTGTATACAAATTTAGATTGATCTTTTTCCTCAAATCTAGGTGGTTGTTCTACATACACCTCTTCATTTATATAACCATTCAGAAATGCACTTTTGACATCCATTTGAAACAATTTAAAGTTCATGTGAGATGCAAAAGCTAGTAAGATGCGAATTGCCTCTAATCTAGCAACCGGGGCATAGGATTCTTCAAAATCTATTCCTTCTTCTTGTGAGTATCCTTTTGCCACAAGTCTAGCTTTGTTCCTCACTACAAGTCCACTTTCATCTAATTTGTTCCTAAAGACCCACTTGGTGCCAATAATAGTACAATCATTTGGTCTAGGAACAAGTTGCCAAACTTGATTTCTTTCAAATTGATTTAGCTCTTCTTGCATTGCTATAATCCAGTTTTCATCATCAAGATCTTGTTCAATATTAGAAGGTTCAATCTTGGATACAAAAGCATATTGTCCACACACATTTTGCTTTGACCTTCTAGTTTTTACACCTTCATATACATTTCCTATAACTTGCTCAATTGGATGTGCATGATTGAATTTTAAATCAGTTGGAGGTTTATAGGAATTGTTACCTTCACTTACCCTTTCCTCCATGGATTCTTCTTGCTTTTCCATATGCAATTTTTCAAGATTGCTTGTAATCTCATCTGCATCACTTAAATCATCTCTTCTTTTGAAGCATGTGTTAGTTTCATCAAAAATAACATGTATGGATTCTTCTACAACTTGGTTTCGTTTATTGAAAACTCTATATGCTTTGCTATTTGATGAATAACCAAGGAATATTGCTTCATCACTTTTAGCATCAAGTTTTCCCAAGTTGGTTTTTCCATTGTTCAGAACATAACATGTGCATCCAAAAGCATGAAAATAAGATATGTTTGGTTTCCTTCCTTTCCATAGCTCATATGGGGTCTTTTTCAAGACAGCTCTAATGGTAACACGGTTTAATACATGACAAGCTGTACTTACAGCTTCACCCCAAAACTTCTTGGATAATTTGCTCTCATTTATCATTGTTCTAGCCATCTCTTGTATAGTTCTGTTTTTCCTTTCAACTACTCCATTTTGTTGTGGAGTCCTTGGTGCAGAAAATGTGTGATGAATTCCTTTTTCATTACATAATTCTATGAATCGTTTGTTCTCAAATTCACCACCATGGTCACTTCTTATAAACATAATAGTACTTTGTTTTTCATTTTCCACCAAGTTTACAAAAGTTGAAAACATAGAGAAGGCTTCATCTTTGCTAGCTAAGAGAATTATCCATGTGAATCTTGAAAAGTCATCTACAATAACAAATACATATTTCTTTCCACCAATGGTTAAAATGTCGGATGGTCCATATAAATCCATGTGTAGCAATTCAAGTGGCCTTTTGGTGGAAATCTCCTTTTTGGTAGAAAAAGACATCTTTGGTTGTTTAGATAATTGACATGCCTTGTAAATTTTGTCTTTGTCATATTTTAACTTTGGCAAGCCTTCTACCAAACTCTTTTTCCATAGGGTCTTTATGTTTGACATATTAACATGTCCAAGTCTTTTATGCCAAACCCATGGATCATTTTCAATGGCCATTAGACATTGACCATCTAGTTCATCAAGTGAAACCAAATATACATTTCCATGTCTTCTTCCACTAAACATGATATGCTCACCATCAAATACATTGCATATAGATGATTCAAACACAACCTTATATCCTTTATCACATAATTGGCTAATGCTCATTAAGTTATGCTTGAGTCCTTCAACAAACAAAACATCCTCCATGCATGCATTTGAGCTACTGTAAATGTTTCCTTTACCTTTGATTTTACCTTTCTCATTATTACCAAAGGCAACCGTTCCGTCGTTGCAAGGCTTAAGTTTGTGAAATAGACTTCTTTCTCCAGTCATATGCCTTGAGCAACCACTGTCCATGAACCATATGTTGTTTGCCTTTACCTTTAAACAAATCTGAAAAATAAACAGATAAATCTCATCTCTTTGGTACCCATTTTATGGGTCCATTTGGGTTAGTAAAATGATTCAATCTTCGTAATTCTAACTTAGAAAGCCCAAATCTTGTGTTCCTTGGAACCCAAACTAGCTTTACACCATGGTCACATAACTTCTTGAAGTTACACTTGTAAGCTTTATGACGCATTTTATTACAGAAATTGCAGGCCATTGGTAGTCTAGGAGTAGGCCTCCAATTGCATTTTGGTTCAAAAGTTGGTCTTTTAATCCACATAACATTTTTCTTTTGTGGCTTATTAATTGGTGCAGTTTTAGCTTGATATTTTCCAAGTTTTGGCACATTTGATTTGCCACTTTCTTTTTGCTCAAATGTATTGTACCCAAGACCTCTTTTATCCTTTTGTGAGGTCATGTTCAGAAACATTTTCACACTTTCTCCTGGATTAGAGAACTTTCCTAATGATTCATTTAATGATTTGTTCTCCTTTTTCAATTTTTCTGCCTCTTTCAACAGTGATTCATTTTCTTCTTTCAGTTTTCCCGATTTTTCAGCTAGTTTTCCATTTTCAACAATAACAAAGTTGCACTGTTGTCTCTTCAATGACAACTTGTTTCCTAGCCTCTTAATTTCCTCATATAATGAATCATAAGCAATTTGTAGTTCTTCTAATTCAGCACATTTGAGGCAATCATGAAAAGAAGAATAACTTGATTGAGAATAGCAAGGTTTGGAAGTTACCTCTTCATTACTTGTGCATTTTGTTGAGGTAGATTGTTCTTCCAAAACTTCCGTTGTGTTTAGACATAGCAAGTCTTCTTCTTCTTGCTCGATTCGTGCCATGCAGCAAATTCTCGCACAGTTGGCTGCATCATTGTCGTCGGTTGAGGAATTGTATGTTGATGAAGTCTCCTCGTTGATGAACATGCCTCTTCCTCGTGGCCTTTGGAATTTTCTGCTTTCATGGCTCTCCTTTGGCCTTTCTTCCGGTGTAGGACATTGAGCTTGCATATGTCCTACGCCCCCGCATCTGTAGCATTTTGTAACCTCCTTCTTCTTCTCTCTTTGTGGTCTTTCTTTGAAGTCTTTGAAGTTCTTTTCTTTTCTCACAAATTTTCGAAACTTGCGAGTAAGAAGTGCGATATCTTCATCACCATTATTAGACGAGGAGGTAGATTCTTTAGATTTGCGTGCAGCTTTTAATGCAATAATTTTCTTGCCTCTATGATTCTCTTCGTTTCTTCTCTTAATTAGCTCATGTGACATTAATGAGCTAATTAGATCTTCTAGCTTTAGGGTGTTGAGGTCTTTGGTTTCTTCAATAGCTATAATCTTTGGAATCCATGAATCCGGTAGAGCCCTTAGTATCTTCATAACCTGCTCGGATTCAGAAATAGCTTTTCCAAGACCTTTCAAGACGTTAGTAATTTTAGAGAATCTAGCAAACATTTCAGAAATATTTTCTGTTTCTAACATTCTAAAGTTTTCCAATTCTCCTATCAAAATATTTCTCCTAGTCCCTTGGACTTGAGAAGTTCCTTCATAAATGGATGTTAGAGTATCCCATATTTCTTTAGCGGTTAGACAAGATGATACTCTATCATATTCGGAAGCTGTAAGAGCACAAAATAGTGAGTTCATAGCTTTAGCATTGCTCTTTACAGTTCTTACTTCCTCTTCGGTCCACTTGGAAGCTCTTTCATCTATAGGCAATGTTACACCATCTTGGATAGCTATCCAAGAGTCCATATCGGTAGCCATAATGAGTTGCTTCATACGAAGCTTCCAATAACCGAAGTTGTTCCCATCAAACAATGGTGGCCTAGTGAATGATTGGCCCTCAGCAAAAGCGGGAACGGGAATCGATTGGGATGCCATATCAATAGATCTCTTTGGTTTAACTCAAAGACCTGCTCTGATACCACTTGTTGGTCCCGAGTTTGATGGCAAAACCCAAGAGGGGAGGGGTGAATTGGGTATTTAAAAATTTATAACTTAAACAGAAACTTAACCCCGGATTAATCTAGTCCCCTTAATGAAGAAACGAAATGGAAAGCAATGTAATGTAGAGAGCAGAAATGTAAATCAAGCAGACAAGAATTTTTATAGTGGTTCGGGCAACCTCCCTACTCCACTCTTCCAAGCTCACACTCCTTGTGACTTGGTTTCCACTATTGTATTCTCTTAATACAATTAGAGCCACTGCTCTCTTCTAGATTCCAGCTCTAGGTGGCATCAACAAAACACAGCACAAGTAGGTGATGAGTCACACTCCAATCACACACTACTTTGCTTATACTTGATCTTAGTTCCTCAAACTAAATCAAGTTTAACACATACAAATGAAACAATAAGAAAACTACACTTTACAGTTGTGTAGTAGCAGTTTTGGCGCAGAGAAGAACTTGTTGTAATGGCTTTGAGGATTCTGAAATATAGCTCTTGCAACTTGAAGTGAAGTTCTTCCTCTTTGAATGGCTTGATCTCTGTAGAGCTCTTGAATATAGTAGTTATGCACACTTAATGATTCTCAGCTACTTCCCTCGTCCACCATGAATGCTATTTATAATTTTGGAGGGAATCCGAACGTTAGAGGGTAAGTGGCGCGCATTTAATGCGCCAACGTTCGAATAAATTCCGACCGTTGCGACCCAAGTCGCATGTGGAGTCGACTTGGCCTGCGACTTGGCTTCCAAGTCGCACCTGGAGTCGACTTCGTGTGCGACTCCAGTTCTTCAGAGTTCCAAGTCCGAGTCTGGGTCGACTTGGCCTTCAGTCCTCAACTCAAGTCGATCCTGGAGTCGACTTGGGTTGCGACTTGGCGTGGTCTTTTGCAAGAACACTTTGATCTTCTTGAACTGGCTTGAGCTTTGTTAACTTTGTCTTCATGACTTGGATATTTCTTCATTTAGAATAAGCTTGAAGATTAGCTTTGGACTTGATAGACTTGATTTGAACTTTGAATATAAATCTTAGCTTTTGATCTTCAAGAAACTTCAGTTGCTTTTTGAGAATGAACTTTGCATCTTATTTGGATTTGATAAAGTCCAAATTGATCCTTGGAATAAGCTTGAAACTTCAATCTTCAAGTCTGAACTCCTCAAGTCGAAGTTGGAGTCGACCTCGTCTGCGACTTTGCCCAAGTCGCACCTGGAGTCGACTTCGCCTGCGACTTCGTCATGTCCGTTTCCTCTTTTTCAACTCTGGATGCTTGAAGTCGATGCTGGAGTCGACTTCGTCTGCGACTTGGTTTCCTAAGTCGCACCTGGAGTCGACTTGGCCTGCGACTTCACTTGTTCTTCTCCCCTCTTTAGCTCTGGATGCTTGAAGTCGATTCTTGAGTCGACTTGGTATACGACTTGGCTTCCATACTTGATTTTCTTCAAATGAATATTCCTTAAACATTTCCACAAACTTGTTAGTAGCCAAGACTTACTCAAATTTAGTTTGTTAATCATCAAAACATAGATTTAGCTAGTTTTCCACATATTTCCAACATATATGTCTCCACAAATTTCCATACATTTCAAATGTGAATTTTGAAATTTTCATAATTATTCTAAATAATTCTTTATAACCCATAAAAGTTTTCATCTTGAAATAATCATTAGAGACCAACTTATGGTCTTTTGAAGCTAATTCATAACATTAATTATGATAATAATATTTTTAATCATAATTTTCAAAATTCCACCGTTGATCATGTAAGTTACGTCATGATCAAGTTATCCTTAAAATTTCATCTCAATTGAACTTCAACATTGTCCAATATGAATTTCTTAAGAAATTCCCGATTTAACCATATTCTTAAATTTCCAAAATGACATGAAAAATGAATTTTAACGAGTTGCCACCTAAGCATTCTCCATCCATTTTTGTCTTTTCGTGATTATTGCTAATCCCTACTTTACTTAATCATTTTTTTCACTAATTTTCATTTCCCATATGGGTTACGCCTGAACCCTTCATTTTATGAAATTTCGATTTTTATCCTTTAGACGATTTCAAGCTATATTTATTAAGCTTAAAATTTAGGATTTCACATATTCTTAACTAATGATACCCTGACTGTAAATCAATCTTAGAGAAAGTTGTAGTTCCTTGCAACTGATCGAATAAATTATCGATCCTGGGCAGTGGATATTTGTTCTTCACTGTGACCTTTTTTAATTCTCTATAATAAATACACAGTCTCAAACTTCTATCATTTTTCCTTACAAATAACACTGGAGCTCCATAGGGTGATACACTGGGTCTAATAAAACCTTTGTCCAATAGTTCCTTTATTTGGGTTCTCAACTCATTTATTGCAGCTGGGGCCATTCTGTATGGAGTTTTGGATATCGGGGTCGTACCTGGTATAATATCTTGTGAAACCCGAACCTAAGTAGGATTCAATGTGTGCATTGAACATATACATGTGATTTATATGTGAATTAAATGAATTATGGATGATTCATTATTTTTATGATTTAATGGTATTTTATAATTAGAGTTTGCAATTAAGAATGGTGATTAAGGTTAATAGCCAAAGCCCAATATGAGTCAAGGTGACTAAAAGGGGCTTAATGAGAATTAGAAGATTCTAATGTGGCATGAATAATTATTTTAATTTCCATGATTTAATTAATGGAGATTAAAAGGGAGAATATGGAATTATGTTGGAAATCATAGAAAATTCATAACTCAACGCCTGTAAGGCGGATTCAAGTGAAATTTGAAAGGGAAGTTGATGATGATGGGCTTGATCTTATGGGATTATTGTATTATGAAAATCCCTGATGAAATTTGTGGGACAATTATTTGACCATAGTTCAAATTCAACCGTTAACTTCAAAAGGCTATAACTTGAATTAGGAAAATCGGATTGAGATGAAATTTGAAATCGTTGAATGAAATTATGAGATTAACATTTTGGACGGTTTAGATTAATAATATTATGTTGAGAAAATACCTAAATTAGAAAATGTGTATACGGTTGACTTTTACACCTCAAAAGTACCATGCATTAAAGGCATGGAGTACATGAAGTAAATGTAATTTTTAATGACTTAACTAGGTGTCAAGTGCAGCTCAAGTCTAGGGTATTTTGTGCATTATCCTAAAATGCAAAATTAAGGTTATTATCCCTGCAATTATGTTGGTATTTATGTGGCCAAAAGAGTGCTCAAAGGGACATAGGCAAGGTGGCAATGCATGGACGTCACAACTAGCTGCTGCTGGATTTTTTAAAAATTTTTAATTTTTTAATTTATGCACTTAAATATCTAGCATGTAGGGATATATAAATGAGCATTTATTCATGTGGAAAAATCCCTCAAAAATCGTGAATATCAGCTGCCCATTGAAAAATGTAAAAGTGGACAACAAGGTGTCTTGAGTATGGACGTTCAAGAAAGTTACTGCTGGAATTTTTCTTGAATTTTTTTATGCCAAATGAATAGATAAAATAATTGCTAATTAAGTGTATAAATTACCCTTAAATTAAGGTTGTTAAAAAATGGAAAAAATCTGGAAAAGGGGCATTAAGGTGGACGTGTGCAAGCGGAAAACTTGTTTGAGTTTATCTTGAGCAGATTTTTTCTTTTAAAAAAATATAGTAAAAATATTTTACATGGATGCAATTGAAAAAGCACATTAAGGGATAAAAATGCATTGAATTACCTATGGAAATCCAGCTCCAAGTGGGGTCCACAAGCTGGAAAAATCTAGCTCTATATAAGGTATGGACGGCCAAGTGAGAAAGGGGGTTGGAAAGAAAATTTTCTAAGTGTAAAACCCACTCTCCACACCATAGAAGCTCACGTCCAAGGTTAGGCCAGCAAAGAGGAAAGGAAAAGAGGAAGAAAAGGAGAAGGAAAAGAGGAAGGCAAGGCTTGATAGCAAGCTCGGGAAGTTCGGAATAAAGAATCGACGAAATCGGGTAGGTACCCGTTGAGTTTAAGCCTTCCAATTTCTAAGTTTCCTTTTTGGTTTTGAACCATGATTTAAATTCATGAAGGAACTCTTGAAGAACATGTTATGATACCCTTAAATTGGGCATTTGATGAAAATTAGATGGCATAAATGAACGCAACCATTCAAGGGAGTTAAATGGGTGCTAAGATGAGATTTTTGGTGAAAATCACCACTTGAACCCTCTTGAATCTGTATGGAATGTTGTTGCATGAGCTGAGAATCATTATTAGGATATAAATCATGATTTAGTGTAAGTCATATGATGATTTGTGAATAAGTTTCTGATTTTATAAGGTATGGAACCTAGGATTGCATATATGACTTGATTTTTCCATTTTTACATTAAAAATGGTATGGAAGTGAGATTAAATAATTTATGAAAGTTATGTAGGGTAAAATACCCTAGGATTTAGGTACTTTGGACGCCCAAAAGGATTTGGAAAGATAAGCCTCAAATATGATTTTATGAATTTTATGAAAAGATGTCCAAATGGGGTGAAAACGGTACCCGAAATTGATGAGTAAGTTGCTGTATGGAAACCATTTAATTATGGGATTCAAATATGTGTTTATAACCTAAATTTGGGTTAGGAAAAGTTGGATTAATTTTTGGAAATTCGGAATTATAAAACTGTTTAGGGTTAAGTATTGAAAGACACGTTGAATGTGTGAAAAAAGGGTTTCAAAGTTGCTGTCTTGGAAACCTATGATTAGTGCATTAAAATTTCATAAAATACCTTAAATAAAGTGGTAATTAAGGATTATTATCATGCTGAAAAATGGACAAAGTTGGTGACTTAGAAAATTTTTGAAATGCATCATAGATGTGTTGTGAAAAAGGGTATATATGGATGGATGGACATGCATAAGTGGTAAATAACTTATTTAAATTGATTTTGTGCAAAAATGCATAAAAATATGATAAATTTCGTGAATATATTGCTTTTTAGATGCATGATGTTAATCTCAAATTTTAGGATTAATTAATGAGGCTTAAGGCAACAACGTGTGCTTAAAATGAGCACCGATGTATAAATTTTTGGAAAATAAGTGAAAAATGGTATATGGAAGGTAATGAGCCATTAAATGATGATTATTGAATTATTATTAAATAATTGAATGATTACTCTACTTATGGGATTAAATATGATGTGTAATAGCCCATGTAATGCACAAGTATATGCTATATGGGCATAACGACTTGAGAAGTTGAAGGAATTATATATGTTAATGAAAATGGGTTGGAAACTGAGTTGAAAGCAAGAAAAAAAAAGTATATGAATGCTATGTTATTCTTATATGTATAGGCAAAGGCAAAGGCAAAGGGATAAGCGAAACGGAAAGCTAAGCAAGCAAGGTAAGCAAGCAGCTTTCTAAATGAGTTTTGTTTTAAATGCTTTCCAAGTTGTTTAAGGATGTCTATTCCTTGTCTATATGTGTATTGAAATGTTATTTCTATTGAAATAAATGATTGCTTACTGTTTCGCAATTATGCATGAAATGTTATGAAACATGAATTTATACGATGTTTCATTGAAATGATGTTTAAAAAGGGATTGTGCAAAGAATTCTCTACATGAGAATGACAAGTTCCATGCGTAAGGGGGTATATAATGTCGGGGTGACTAAAAGTCATGCATGGAATGGAAGTCAAGTAGGCTAGTCGAGGTAGTAAGTGGATAAGGAGTCCCCCTTGACGTTGCCAAGTCGGAGGTCCGACGCCAAGGATGGAAAGGATCATGTGATGAAAGGATGTTCCCCATGCTAGTGTACCATCACATTAAGGATAATGTCATGAATGGAAATGATGAATTTGCACATCTAAAGTTTATGAAAAATTTATGAATGTTTTATGAAAAGATTTCTACTCCGCAGGTAGTTGATCACTTGCTAAGTGTCTCTACTGAATGGAGAGAAATGCTTTTAAACAATGTTGCCTTCAAAATGAATTGCTTGTAAAATATGCAGCTTGCTTATTGAGTTTCAACTCACATTTTTGTTTTCCAAACCCATAGACAGGTGAAAGAAGAGACCTGGCAAAGGAGCAAGAGCTAACCATTGAAGAAATGGGAAGACATTATAAGTTTTCATGTTTGTGAAAAACTTACGTTGGATGGTTGTAAAATAATATGTTGTTTTATGTTGACATCTATGGATGATATATGCAGTGACATCTTATTTATGAGATGGTTTGAAATATATTATGAAAATCATGTCTAGTTATGACATTATTGGATGGAAATGAACTAAATATGCATGAAATGGAAAAATAGAAGAAAATAAACTCCAAAGGAACCATATTTTATTGGATAAATATCCGTTAAAACCCACCGTGTGATAGGGAAACAATCCTGATCACGTTTACCAGTCGATAGATCCTGTGGTAAGGTTGTGACGCTTGGGCTATGGCGCCAAAGAAGATGGTATCAGAGCATGGTCTGGTAAATAGGCATAGAAAAGTTTAAGTGTGATGATTAAATATGATATACATGATTTTATGATGATTGCATAAGTGATTATCATGATATGATGGATGATATATGATGATATATTGCAAAATAGTTGTTGATATGGAATGAATGAATGACTGTGAATATTTATAATAATGATAGTAGTGATGTTCATGATAATGGATAATATCACATGATTGTGATTGTGTGAATTGGCTATTAATTATATGATGATGAGATGCATATGTTATGACCTAACCCTAACTATGAATGAAAGTTATGTGCTTTTGATATTCAGAAAAGGCATTATGGTTGATACAAGCTCAAGGTTAGAAAGAATAAGGGAAAGGAAGTTGCTACAGAAGTTCCCAGCCAGCGTGAGGTTGGAGAAACTAGTAGACTTAAGAGGGGTAGACCAAAGTCACATGGGCAAAACCCAATGACTCATCAAAGATGAGAAAACTTAAAGCCCAGAAAGAAATATGGAAGAGGAACTTGAGCCTCGACAGGCTAGATTGATTAAAGAAAGAGTAGCTATGGTGGTAAAGGAAGCCATGCAGCAAGCTACTCAAGACTGGGCAGCCCAAGCCATAAATATTATCCAAGGCTTGTGAGAAAAGACCCAGCAAAGACAGATGGAAAGTACAGAAAGAGAAGGACCCAATCTGATGGCTAATCTGACCCCCACAATGGCACTTACAAGAGAAGAGGATCGATTGATGGAAGAAGATAGAAGAGCTATCAATGCATTCCTCACTCAACGACCTCCTACATTTTCAGGAGAACCTAACCCCATTCAAGCGGAACAATGGATGAAGGAGATCAAGAAGTTGTTTAGGATATCTCTATGTAATGACAAGCAAAAGATGTTGTGTGCCACTCACATATTGGTAAAGGATGCCCATGATGTTGGAAATATGTGGAAAATAAGCTAAATCTATGTTTTGATGATTAACAAATCAATTTGAGTAAGTCTTGGCTACTAACATGTTTGTGGAAGTGTTTAAGGGACATACATTTGAAGAAAATAGATCATGGAAGGATAAGTCGATTTCCAAGTCAACTCAGGCATCGACTTAAGGCCAAGTCGATCCCCAAGTCGACTCCAACATCGACTTCAATGCGCCAAATCCTTCCAGAGTTGAAAATGGAGAGCTGAACTGCCGAAGTCGCAAATGAAGTCAACTTCGCATGCGACTTGGGTCGAAGTCGCAGACCAAGTCGACTCCAACATCGACTTCAAAATGATGAAACCTTCCAGAGTTGAAGTCAAGACCCCGAAGTGCCGAAGTCGCACCCCAAGTCGACTCCACTTGCGACTTGAGGTGAAGTCGCAAACGAAGTCGACTCCGACATCGACTTCGATCGGGCAGAGGAGATATTTCAGAAGACAAGCTAGGATTAACTAATTTCAAGACAAGCTTGTATGAAGATGAAGATCAAGACAACCTAGATACTCAAACTGAAACATATAAAGACAAATCCAAGTCCAAGCAAGATGCATAAACTCAACCAAGAAGTTGTACAAGATTATATGATTCAAGACTCATGGGTTCAAAGGCTTGCAAAACATGGAGCTAATGAAAGCAAGCTAAAATGAAGACAATGATTCAAAAGGAAATGAAAGATGCAAGAGAACAACAAAAGGCATGAAGGAATCCAAGCAAACTAAAGCATTCCAAGTTTTCAAGTTCATCAAGCCACATGACGAGGTGAAGTCGCACACCGAAGTCGACTCCACCTGCGACTTGGGTCAAGTTGATGCCCAAGTCGACCCAACCTGGAACTTGAAGACGCTACGGAAAGGCGAAGTCGCACCCGAAGTCGACTCCATCTGCGACTTGGGCGAAGTCGCACCCGAAGTCGACTCCATCTGCGACTTGGGCGAAGTCGCACCCGAAGTCGACTCCGCCTGCGACTTGGGTCGCAACGGTCGGAAATTATTCGAATGTTAGTGCATTAAATGCGCGCCACCTACCTTCAAACATTCGGATTCCCTCCATAATTATAAAAGGCATTCATTGTGGACGAGGGAAGAAGCCGGAAATCATTAAGTGTGCATAACTCCCATCTTCAAGAGCATTAAAGAGATCAAGCCAATCCAAAGAAGAAGAACTTTGCTTCAAACTGCTAGAGCTCAACTTCTGAATCTTCAAAGCCAACTCTACAAGTTCTTCTCTGCGCCAAACTGTCTCTACACAACAGTAATGTGTAGATTATTTCTGTTTTTCTTATTGTTGTATTGAACTTGATTTAGTTTGAGGAACTAAGATCAAGTGTAAGCAAAGTAGTGTGTGATTGGAGTGGAACTCATCACCTACTTGTGCTGTGATTTGTTGATGCCCCCTAGAGCTGGAATCTAAAAGAGAGCAGTGGATCTAGTTGTATTTGTGAAATACAATAGTGGAACCCAAGTCACAATGAGTGTGAGCTTGGAAGAGTGGAGTAGGGAGGTTGCCCGAACCACTATAAAATCTTGTGTATTTGATTTATATTTCTGCTCTCAACATTATATTGCTTTCCATTTTGTTACTTCATAAAGGGGAATAGATTAATCCGGGGTAAAGTTTCTGTTTAAGTTATAAATTTTTAAATACCCAATTCACCCCTCCCCTCTTGGGTAATTGCCATTAACTCGGGACCAACACATGAGTGGTGGGAAACTATGTTGATCACCATGCCACACCCAGAGGAGGTGACATGGTAGACATTTGTTGAAGAATTCAACAAGGAGTACCTTCCAGTGGGAATACCAAGCTGAAAGGTGATTGAATTTGAAAGGCTGTATCAAGGAAGGAAGTCTATCACGGAGTATGCTACTAAGTTCAATGCCTTGGTAAGGTATGTTCCTTGGATTGCAAATGTGCCGGAAAACAAGGCACAAAGATTTCAACAGGGACCGAGATCATACCTAAGGGAGAGCCTTGCACCTTTATTAATTAAGGACTACGCATCATACGTAGAAAGGGCAAGAGCATTAGAGATCGAAGCATTGAGAACTTTAGAGTTGAAAGAAGAAGAAGATGTATTTACACTAGGTAGTAAGAAAGAGGGAACAGGGACAGAAAAGAGCAAGAAAGGAGGGATAGAAAAAGGTAAAAGTACATTTAAAAAGAATAATTCCTTGTTATGCAAAAAGTGTAAAAGGTATCACTAAGGTGAATGCTTGAAAGGATCAATTAGATGCTACCAGTGTGGACAAATGGGTCATATAGCCAAGGAATGTGGCAAGGGAGAGGCAAAAATGGTGAAATGCTATGTTTGTGACCAGATTGGACACATAGCTCTAAATTGTCCAAACAAAGCACAAACGTCGCAAGGACGTGAAAGAGCAACACAGCCAAGGTTAATAGGAACAGCTAACCGACCGGCTACCTCTACGAACCCGGTACATGTGCATGCTCTAACTCAAATGGAGTCACAGGAATAAGAGAATGAAGTGGTTACAGGTATGGATTAAATTTCAGAAAGTTTAGCAATGACTTTGTTTGATTTCGATGATAATTATTTAGTCATGAATTGCCAATATGTAACCACGCTTGCACTACCTGTAGAGGAAACTGATAAGATAATACATGTGGAATTCTCTATATGCAGGTTAGCTATGGTTAATTAAATATGTTGAGGTTCAATGGAACCAATATTCCGAAAGCAAGATTATTTGAACTAAGGGAAGAAGTAGAAAGGAAATACTACAATTATTTAAAGAATAGACGGTTTCGGGACGAAACCTGTTATAAGGGGGGAGGATTGTGAAACCCCAACCTAAGTAGGATTCAATGTGTGCATTGAACATATACATGTGATTTATATGTGAATTAAATGAATTATGGATGATTCATGATTTTTATGATTTAGTGGTATTTTATAATTAGAGTTTGCAATTAAGAATGGTGATTAAGGTTAATCGCCAAAGCCCAATATGAGTCAAGGTGACTAAAAGGGGCTTAATGAGAATTAAAAGATTCTAATGTGGCATGAATAATTATTTTAATTTCCATGATTTAATTAATGGAGATTAAAATGGAAATTATGGAATTATGTTAGAAAATCATAGAAAATTCATAACTCAATGCCTGTAAGGCGGATTCAAGTGAAATTTGAAAGGAAAGTTGAATATGATGGGCTTGATCTTATGGATTATTGGATTATGAAAATCCCTGATGAAATTTGTGGGACAATTATTTGACCATAGTTTCAACTATTAACTTCAAAAGGCTATAATTTGAACTAGGAAAATCGGATTGAGATGAAATTTGAAACGGTTGAATGAAATTATGAGATTAAAATTTTGGAAGGTTTAGATTAAGCATATTACGTTGGAAAAATACCTAAATTAGAAAAGGTGTATACAGTTGACTTTTACACCTCAAAAGTATCGTGCATTAAAGGCATGGAGTACATGAAGTAAATGCAATTTTTAATGGCTTAACTAGGTGTCAAGTGTAGCTCAAATCTAGGGTATTTTGTGCATTATCCTAAAATGCAAAATTAAGGTTATTCTCCCTGCAATTATGTTGGTATTTAAGTGGCTAAAAGAGTGCTCAAAGGGACATAGGCAAGGTGGCAATGCATGGACATCACAACTAGCTGCCGCTGGATTTTTTTTATTTTTTTAATTTTTTAATTTATGCACTTAAATAGATGGAATGTAGGGATATATAAATGAGCATTTATTCATGTGGAAAAATCCCTGAAAAATCGTGAATATCAGCTGCCCATTGAAAGATGTAAAAGTGGACAACTAGGTGTCTTGAGTATGGATGTTCAAGAGAAGTTGCTGCTAGAATTTTTCTTGAATTTTTTTATGCCAAATGAATAGCTAAACTAATTTCTAATTAAGTGTATAAATTACCCTTAAATTAAGGTTTTTGAAAAAATGGAAAAATTCTGGAAAAGGGGCAGTAAGGTGGACACGTGCAAGTAGACAACTTGTTTGAGTTGATCTTGATCAGATTTTTGCTTTTAAAAAAATATGGTAAAAATATTTTACATGGATGCAATTGAAATAGCACATTAATGGGTAAAAATGCATTGAATTACCTGTGGAAATCCAGCTCCAAGTGGGGTCCACAAGCTAGAAAAATCCAGCTCTATATAAGGTGTGGACGACCAAGTGAGAAAGTGGGTTGGAAAGAAAATTTTCTAAGTGTAAAACCCACTCTCCACACCACAGCAGCTCACGTCCAAGGTTAGGCCAGCAAAGAGGAAAGGAAACGAGGAAGAAAAGGAGAAGGAAAAGAGAAAGGCAAGGCTTGATAGCAAGCTCGGGAAGTTCGGAATAAAGAATCGACGAAATCGGGTAGGTACCTGTTGAGTTTAAGCCTTCCAATTTCTAAGTTTCCTTCTTGGTTTTGAACCACGATTTAAATTCATGAAAGACCTCTTGAAGAACATGTTATGATACCCTTAAATTGGGCATTAGATGAAAATTAGATGTCATAAATGAACGCAAGCATTCAAGGGAGTTAAATGGGTGCTAAGATGAGATTTTTGGTGAAAATCACCACTTGAACCCTCTTGAATCTATATGGAATGTTGTTGCATGAGCTAAGAATCATGATTAGGATATAAATCATGATTTAGTGTAAGTCATATGATGATTTGTGAATAAGTTGCTGATTTTATAAGGTATGGAACCTAGGATTGCATATATGACTTGATTTTTCCATTTTTATATTAAAAATGGTATGGAAATAAGATTAAATGATTTATGAAATTATATAGGGTAAAATACCCTAGGATTAGGGTACTTCGGATGACCAAAAGGATTTGGGAAGTAAGCCCCAAATCTGATTTTATGAATTTTATGAAAAGATATCCAAATGGGGTGAAAACGGTACCCGAAATGGATGTGTAAGTTGCTGTATGGAAACCATTTAATTATGGGTATCAAATATGTGTTAATACCCTAAATTTGGGTTAGGAAAAGTTGGAGTAATTGCTGAAAATTCGGAATTATAAAACTGTTTAGGGTTAAGTATTGAAAGACACATTGAACGTGTGAAAAACGGGTTCCAAAGTTGCTGTCTTGGAAACCTTTGATTAGTGGATTAAAATTCCATAAAAATACCCTAAATAAAGTGGTAATTAAGATGATTATCATGCTAAAAAATGGACAAAGTTTCTGACTTGGAAAATTTTATGAAACGCATCATAGATGTGTTGTGAAAAGGGTATATATGGATGGATGGACATGCACAAGTGGTAAATAACTTATTTAAATTGATTTTTTGCAAAAATGAATGAAAATATGATAAATTTTGTGAATATATTTCTGTTTAGATGCATGATGTTAATCTCAAATTTTAGGATTAATTAATGAGGCTTGAGGCTTAAGGCTTAAGGCTACAACGTGTGCTTAAAATGAGCACCGATGTATAAATTTTTGGAAAATAAGGGAAAAATGGTATATGGAAGGTAATGAGCCATTAAATGATGATTATTGAATGATTATTAAATAATTGAATAATTACCCTCTTATGGGATTGAATGTGATGTGTAATAGCCCATGCATGGAATGGAAGTCAAGTAGGCTAGTCGGGTAGTAAGTGGACAAGGAGTCCCCCTTGACGTTGCCAAGTCAGAAGGTCAGGCGCCAAGGATGGAAAGGATCATGTCATGAAAGGATGTTCCCCGTGCTAGCGTACAGTCACATGAAGGATAATGTCATGAATGGAAATCGTGAATTTGCACATCCAAAATTAATATGTGATAATATCCTAAATTTAGGTTAAGAAAAGCATGCTTAATTATTGGAATTTATGGATTACAAATCTGTTAAGATTTAAGTCATGAAAGAGGAGTTGAAAGGATGAAAAAGGGGTCCTAACTTGCTGTTTTGGAACCCAATGATAAATGGATTAAAAATCCAAAATTAAACCCTAAAGTATATGTTAATTAAGGGATTTAATGATGTTGAAGATGGATGTAAGTTGCTGTGTTTAGAAATTTTAAGAAACACATAATATATGTGTTGTATGATGAACGTATGCATGAATGGATGATATATGATTTATGTGAAGTTTCTAAAATGCCAAATATGCATGAATATGTGATGAAATGCATAAGGATGTTGCTGTATGAATGACTTTTGATTATATCAAATTTTGAGATTAAGTTATGAAGTTTAAAACGTCACGTATATGCTTAGAATGAGCATTGACGTAGGAAAAATGGAAAATAGATGAAAAATGGTTAATGGGAGATATAAATCTCCATATATTAATTTATTAATGTTAATTATGTGTTTACCTTAAATATGAGTTTAAAACACAATATGGAATGGATGGTATGATGCACGAGTGAGTGCGATATATGTATACCCGACTTGGAATTTAAGCAGGTTATGTATGTTAATGTATTATGGGTTGGTAAACTAAGTAAGAAAATGAAAATGTTATGAATGTAATATCATTCTTATATGTATAGGAAAAGGCAAAGAGATAAACGATACGGAAAGCTAAGGTGAAGCAGGTAAGCAAGAAATTTTCTAAATGCTTTTCGTTTTATCAAAATATAATAAAATGACTACGAATGATATTCTAAATGTTTCGAACCATATTGCAATTGATTGATGTATTATTTCTAAGTTATTTAAGGATGGTCATTCCTTTACTTCAATATGTGTTGAAATATTATTTCAATTATGATAAATGAATTGCTTACTATTTCGCAATTATTTAAGAAAAGTGATGTATTATGGATTTAAATGTTGTTTCATTAAAATGATGTTTAAAAGCGATGGTGCAAAGAATTCTCTACATGAGAATGACAAGTTTCCATGTGTAAGAGGTATAAAATGCCGGGGTGACTAAAAGTCATGCATGGAATGGAAATCAAGTACGCTAGTCAAGGCAAAAGAAGGACAGGAAGTTCGTCCTTGATGTTGCCAAGTCGGAAGGTCCGACACTAAGGATGGAAAGGATCATGTTATGAAAGTATGTTCCCCGAGCTAGCGTACCCTCACATGAAGGATTATGTCATGAATGAAAATGATGCATTTGCACATCCAATGTTTATGAAATGCCCAAAAATTGGGATTAAACTGGTTTACATGACTGGTTTATGAATGGTTTTCATGAATGGTTTATGAAAAGGTTTCTGTTCCGTAGATAGTTGATCACTTGCTAAGTATCTCCTATCAAATGGAGAGAAATGCTTTTAAATAGTATTACCTTCAAAATGAATTGCTTGAAAATGCTATAGCTTGCTTATTGAGTTTTGACTCATGTTTTGTTTTCCAAACCCAAAGACAGTTGAAAGGAAGAAGGAGGCAAGGAGCACAGTTGGAGATTCAAAAATGAATGAATTCTTATGAACACCTGTATATGACTTTATGTTGTTGGAAACAATGTTTAAAACAATAAAAATTGACCAAATCTTGAGTTTTGATGATTAACAAGAACTAATTTTGAGTATATAAAAGGTACTAATGTGTTTGCTAAATGTTTAAGGAAAGCAAAGAGGTCAAGTCGATCTCCAAGTCGACTTGGACTTCGACTTGGGTGAAGTCGATCCCAAAGTCGACTCAAATATCGACTTGAGAATGAATCCCAAAAGGCAACAGGTGAAGTCGCAGGTCAAGTCGACTCCACTTGCGACTTGGGAAGTCAAGTCGCAGACGAAGTCGACTCCAGCATCGACTTGGAGTATCCAGAGTTGAAAAGTGGAAACGAACATAACGAAGTCGCAAAAGAAGTCGACTCCATGTGCGACTTGGGTGAAGTCGCAGGCCAGGTCGACTCCATCCACGACTTGAGAAGTTCAAACTTCAAAGATGCAGTTTTCAAGCTATTCAAGAGGATTTATCACTCAAGTCCAAGGAATCAAGATGAAAAACAAATGAGTCAAATTCAAAGTCAAGAATCATGTTCTACATCAAATCAAGTCTATCAAGCTCAAAGACAAAGATACAAGAATGATTCAAACAATGTCTATCAAGACTACATAAGTCAAATATGCATGAATCATCTAAGTAAGAATCAAGCCAATCCAAGATAGAAGAACACAACTTGAAGATCAAAACAGGTTCAGCAAAACCCGAGCCAAGTCGCAGGCCAAGTCGACTTCAGGATCGACTTGGGTCAAAGTCTGAAGTCAAGTCGACCAAGCCTAAGACTTGGGAATCCGAAGAACTGGAGTCGCAGACGAAGACGACTCCAGATGCGACTTGGGTAGCCAAGTCGCATCCCAAGTCGACTCCACCTTCGACTTGGGTATAACGTTCAAATTTTCGAACGTTGGAGTTCATTTATTGCGCACCAACCACCTCCACAACGTTCATATTTTCTTCCCTCTATAAAAGGACCCTCAAATGAACGTGAAAACAAAGATCAAGTATATGCAAAGTAGGGTGTGATTGGAGTGAGACTCATCACCTACTCTTGCAAGTGAGTTGTTTATGCCCCCTAGAGCTAGAATCTAGAAGAGAGCAAGTGACTCTAGTTGTATATGCCCCCTAGAGCTGGAATCTAGAAGAGAGCGGTGACTCTAAGTGTATTCGTGGAATACATAGTGGAACCCAAGTCACAACAGAGTGTGAGCTTGGAAGAGTGGAGTAGGGAAGGTTTGCCCGAACCACTATAAATCTTGTGTTATATTTCTTTTTACTGCTTTATCTTTATTGCTCTCTAGCTCTTTTCAAAAGGGGATTAATTACTCAAAGGGTTAAGTCTTTATTTACCAAAGATTTTTTAAAGAACCCAATTCACCCCTCCCCTCTTGGGTTTTGCCACTAACTCAGGACCAACAAGTGGTATCAGAGCAGGTCTTTGAGTTTACCAAAGAGATCTTATCAAAATGGCATCCCAATCTACTTCCGTTCCCACTTTTGCTGAAGGTCAATCCTTTACAAGGCCACCGTTGTTTGATGGGAACAATTTTGGATATTGGAAGCTTCGTATGAAGCAACTCATCATGGCTACCGACATGGACTCTTGGATTGTTATCCAAGATGGAGTAACCTTGCCTACCGATGAAAGAGCTTCCAAATGGACCGATGAGGAAGTAAGAATTGTTAAGAGCAACGCCAAAGCTATGAACTCTTTATTTTGTGCTCTTACTGCTTCTGAATATGATAGAGTATCCTCTTGCTTGACCGCCAAAGAAATATGGGATACGCTAACCTCTATCTATGAAGGAACTTCTCAAGTCCAAGGGACGAGAAGAAATATTTTGATTGGAGAACTAGAGAATTTTAGAATGCTAGAAACAGAAAATATTTCTGAAATGTTTGCTAGATTCTCAAAAATGACTAATGCTTTAAAAAGTCTTGGAAAGGCTATATCTGAATCTGAGCAGGTTATGAAAATTTTGAGAGCTCTTCCCGAGTCATGGACTCCAAAGATCACTGCGATAGAAGAAGCCAAGGATCTTAACACATTAAAGCTTGAAAACTTAATTAGCTCACTCATGTCACATGAGCTAATTAAGAGAAGAAATGAAGATCAACATAGGGGCAAAAGAGCAATCGCCTTGAAAGCCGCACAAGACACTGACGATACCTCCTCTTCTCAGAACGACGACGAGATTGCCCTACTCACAAAACGTTTCAGAAAATTTGTGAGAAAAGGCAAAAATTTCAGAGGTTTCAAAGAAAGAACTCCCAAAGAGAAGAAGAAAGAATCGACCAAATGTTACCGATGCGGCGGTTCGGGACATATGCAAGCTCAATGTCCAACTCCCGAAGAGAGCAAGGCAAAAGAACAAAGAAAGGATCGAGGGGACAACAAAAGATTCCAAAAATACAAAGGTAGAGGCATGTACGTAAACAATGAGGAATCTACAACAAGCAGCTCCTCAACCGATGAAATCGAGGCAGAAGAATGTGCAAGAATCTGCTGCATGGCACAAATCGAGCAAGACGAACAAACTACCTCAACAAAATGCACAAGCAATGAAGAGGTAAGTTCCAAACTCTCCCATTCTAAATCAAGTTATTCTTCTTTTCAAGACTGCCTCAAATGTACTGAATTAGAAGAACTACAAACTGCATATGATTCATTGTATGAAGAAATGAAGAAATTAGGAAGCAAGTTTACAATTAAGAAGAAATAATGTGATGCAGTAATAATTGTAAATGGTAAACTTGCAGAGAAATTAGACAAAATAAAAGAAGAAAATAATTTGCTGAAAAAGGAGAACAAATCATTAAATGAATCATTAGCTAAGTTCTCTAATCCAGGAGAAAGTGTCAAAATGTTTTTGAATATGACCTCCCAAACACATAAAAGAGGTCTTGGGTATCATACTTTTGAGCAAGGAGAAAGTAGCAAATCAAATGTACAAATACTTGAGAAACATCAAACTAAAAATGCATCTATGTACAAGCCACAAAAGAAAAATATTAAGTGGACTAGAAGACCAACATTTGAACCATTGCATACTTGGAGGCCTACTCCAAGATTACCTATGGCTTGTAATTTCTGCAATAAAATGGGACATAAAACTTACAAATGTAATTTTAAGAAATTATATGACCATGGTGCAAAATTAGTTTGGGTTCCAAGAAACACAAGATTTGAACTTTCAAAGTTAGAACAACAAAGATTGATCTATATTACTAACCCAAATAGACCCATAAAATGGGTACTAAGAAGATAAGATTTATTTGCTTATTTTTCAGACATGTCTTAAGGCAAAGGCAAACAATGAATGGTTTATGGATAGCGGTTGCTCAAGGCATATGACCGGTGAAAGAAGTTTGTTTCACAAACTTAAACCTTGTAATGATGGAATGGTTGCCTTTGGCAATAATGAAAAAGGTAAAATTAAAGGTAAAGGAAATATACATAGTATTTCAAATGCATGCATGGAAGATGTTTTGTTTGTTGAAGGACTCAAACACAATTTAATGAGCATTAGCCAATTATGTGATAAAGGATACAAAGTTGTGTTTGAATCATCTATATGTAATGTATTTGATGGAGAGCATATCATGTTTAGTGGTAAAAGACATGGAAATATATATTTGGTTTCACTTGATGAATTGAATGGTCAATGTCTAATGGCCATTGATAATGATCCATGGGTTTGGCATAAAAGGCTTGGACATATAAACATGGGAAACATAAAAACCTTATGGAAGAAAATTTTGGTAGAAGGCTTGCCTAAGTTGAAATATGACAAAGATAAAATCTGTAAGGCATGTCAATTATCTAAACAACCAAAGATGCCTTTCACTACCAAAAAGGAGATTTTCACCACTAGGCCACTTGAATTACTACACATGGATCTATATGGGCCATCCGACATTTTAACCATTGGTGGAAAGAAATATGTATTTGTCATAGTTGATGATTTTTCAAGATTTACATGGATAATTCTCTTAACTAGTAAAGACGAAGCCTTCTCTATGTTTGCAATTTTTGCAAATTTGGTGCAAAATGAAAAACAAAGTACTATTGTGACCATAAGAAGTGATCATGGTGGCGAATTTGAAAACAAACGATTCATAGAATTTTGTAATGAAAAAGGAATTCACCACACATTTTCTGCACCAAGAACTCCACAACAAAATGGAGTAGTTGAAAGGAAAAATAGAACTATACAAGAGATGGCTAGAACTATGCTAAATGAGAGCAATTTATCCAAGAAATTTTGGGGTGAAGCTGTAAGTACAGCTTGTCATGTATTGAACCGTGTTACCATTCGAGCAATCTTGAAAAAGACCCCATATGAACTATGGAAAGGAAGGAAACCGAATATCTCTTATTTTCATGCTTTTGGATGTACATGTTATGTTTTGAACAATGGAAAAACTAACTTGGGAAAGTTAGATGCTAAAAGCGACGAGGCTATATTCCTTGGTTATTCATCAAATAGCAGAGCATATAGAGTTTTCAATAAACGAAGCCAAGTTGTAGAAGAATCCATACATGTTGTATTTGATGAAATTAACCAAACTCCGAGAAATGAGGATGAACTGAGTGATGCAGATGAAACAAAAGGCAAAGAACAATCAAAGGAACTCGAGCTCAAGCCAGAAAATCTCATGGAGGAAGAGGTAAGTGAAGGTAATGATTCTTATAAACCTCCAACTGATTTAAAGTTCAAAAATGCCCATCCAATTGAGCAAGTGATTGGAAATGTATATGAAGGAGTGAAAACTAGAAGATCAAAACAAAACGTTTATGGTCAAAATGCCTTTGTATCTAAAATTGAACCAAATACCATTGAACAAGCTCTCAATGATGAAAATTGGGTTATTGCAATGCAAGAAGAGCTGAACCAATTCGAAAGGAACAATGTATGACACTTAGTTCCTAGACCAAATGATCACACCATCATTGGTACCAAATGGGTTTTTAGGAACAAATTAGATGAAAGCGGGCTTGTAATTAGAAACAAAGCCAGATTAGTAGCCAAAGGGTATTCCCAAGAAGAAGGAATTGATTTTGAAGAATCATATGCACTCGTGGCTAGATTAGAAGCCATACGTATTCTATTAGCATTTGCTTCCCATATGAATTTCAAATTGTTTCAAATGGATGTAAAAAGCGCATTTTTGAATAGGTACTTGAATGAAGAAGTATACGTTGAACAACCCCCTGGTTTTGAAGAAAAGGATCAATCAAAGTTTGTTTATAAATTAACCAAAACATTATATGGACTAAAACAAGCACCAAGAGCTTGGTATGAAAGGTTAAATAGTTTCTTGATTGATCATGAGTTTCAAAGAGGGAAAGTAGACACTACTTTGTTCATTAAGTACAAAAATAAAAATATTTTGATTGTACAAATTTATGTGGATGACATAATATTTGGTGCTACTGACGAAAATCTGTGTCAAGAATTTTCTAAGATAATGCAGAGCGAGTTTGAAATGAGCATGATGGGAGAATTAAATTTCTTCCTTGGACTGCAAATCAAGCAACAAAGTGAAGGAATATTTCTAAATCAGTCCAAATACGCCAGAGAGATGCTCAAGAAGTTTGGAATGCAAAATAGCAAAGGAGCAAACACTCCAATGAGCTCTACAATCAAGATCGATGCGGACGAAAATGGTAAAAGTATCGATTAAACACTTTATAGAAGCATGATAGGATCCTTGCTATACTTAACTGCTTCTAGACCCGATATCCTATTTAGTGTTTGTATGTGCTCTAGATTCCAAGCATGTCCAAAAGAATCACATCTACTTGCTGTAAAAAGAATTTTTAAATATTTGTTAGAAACTACAAATCTTGGACTATGGTATCCAAAGGGGTCAACCTTTAATCTAATCGGCTATTCGGATGCAGACTTTGCCGGATATAAAGTAGATAGAAAAATTACCAGTGGAACTTGTCAATTTCTTGGACATATGCTAGTTTCATGGCATTCAAGAAAACAAACAAGTGTTGCACTATCTACTGCGGAAGCCGAATACATAGCCGCCGGTAGTTGTTGTGCCCAATTACTTTGGATGAAACAACAGTTGAAAGACTATGGTATTGATTATGTTGATATTCCTATTAGATGTGATAATACAAGTGCAATTTGTTTGACTAAAAATCCTGTATTGCATTCTAGAACCAAACATATTGATGTGAGACATCATTTTATTCGTGAACATGTTGAAAATCATGATGTGTGCTTAGAATATGTGAAAACAGAGGATCAAATTGCTGATATCTTTACCAAACCTCTAGCTAAAGAATCATTTTACAAGATTAGGAATGATATGGGGATGATAGAGCTAAATTAGGAAAAATTAAAACAAGAAATCAAAATTTGAAAAAGGCAAACTGATGAGTCAAGTCGACTCCATAGGAGCCAAGTCGACTCCGCCAAGTCGACTTGGGAAAGTGAAGTCGACTCCGCTTTGACAGCAAAGTCGACTCCACGGGGTCGAAGTCGACTCCGCACTATGTGCGAAGTCGACTCCAGGGAACCGAAGTCGACTTCGCCTAGGGCAAAGTCGACTCCGCGAGCGCGACCGTCCGACTTCCAAGCTTTCCTTTCTATTTCTTCTTCCTCTCTTCTTTCTTCCTCATTTTTCCGGCCTCCCTGTTTTTTCTTTTTCTCCTCCGGCGATTCTCCTTATCTCTCCGGGAATCCTTTCCTTCTCCGGCGACTCTCTCTCTCTCCCCGGATTTCTCTCTCACACCGTCTTTTTCTCTCACTGCCTCTCTCCTTTGTCTCTCTCTCTCAACTCTCTTCTTTTCTCTCTGATTTTCATCTTCATCTCTCCCAAGCTCTCTCTCTCTTTCTCACAGCATTTCTTTGGTATCATCTCCATTTCCCTCTCTCAAAATCCAACTCCAAATCGTCCCAAATGGCACCTAAAGCTAGACCTCCAAAAAAAGCAGTCTCAAAATCATCTCTAAAGCCTATGCCTAGACCTTCAAGGTCAATAACAGGAAGAGGTGCCCAGAAGGCAAAGAACACCCGCAAAACGGCCACGAGAGGAACCTTCGACTTCGACGGGTAAACGGGTTCGATTCCAAACCACTACTCAATCATCTGATCAAGCACCCAGGTCTGAAAGTCAACAACAAACCTCACAGAGCACACCATCCGGGACAAGCAAAAGAGGCACTGCGGCTGGGAAAGCACAAGTATTGAAGATGCCCACTACCTACTTCAAAACCGAGCTCCAACATAGCTGTTTTTACAAAAAATTCTACGAACGGAAGGTATTCATACCCAAGATTATAGATTTTAATTTCTTGAAAGAATATGGATCCGACATAGAAGATCTATTGAATTTTCAAGGATGGACAAATTTGCTAAAGGAAGACGAAAGGGTCTATCCAGATCTTACTCGAATGTTTTATTATCTTTGGGATGAAGAATACTTTGGAACCTTCGTCAAAGGAGTCGAAATGGATCTTGGAATCGGGATAGTTGCAGGACCGACTGAAGTAATGAGTCATTTAGGACACATACTTGGAGTCCCGTATGAGGATGAGCCTATTCCAGAAGACCTCACTTTGGATCAAATGTATAATCAGCTCACCCGGAGCAACAAGTACCATCCGGGAATCAAATTCCTTCGGTACATGGATCTTTCACCCAGGCTACGAGTACTCCGACTTCTCATTGCCCACTGCATCTACCCAAAGGGCGGTGGAAGAAACCAATTGAACCCACAGGAAGCAGGGATACTATGGAAAGTGGCCAACAGGGTCAAAGTGAGCATACCCAAATTATTTCTTGAAGCCTTGGCTTCTAGAAAGGATAACCCACGAGGAGTCCTTCCCTATGGCACATGGATCACAAAGATTCTTGAATTCTTCAAAGTGGATATTGAAGGCGAGCCTTTCGAAGTGCTCAAATCCACAAATGCCATAAATAAAGCTCTCATACAAAGAATGAAGATCAATCTGCTTGAACTAAGGCATGAAGCTTCAGAAGAAGAGCAAGAAGACAATGCACAGACTGAGGGGGAGCAACCTCCCGCGGCACCACTTGCTCAAGAGGAGCCAGTATCTCCCATATCGCACGGATCCTATTCTCCACAAGGGTCCGCTGCAAGAGAACGGGTGCCTCCAACCTCTTCTGAGGAGGTCACCCTAAAGGATTTAAAAGATGAAATTGTTGCTATGAGGGCAGAAATGGGTTATCAAGAAGACCGAATGACAAGTCTTATCACCGGCGTTCACAATGCCCTCGAGGATATGCACTCCCGGCAAGACAGAATTGAGCGGGAAATGCGGACTATCCGCTATCATCTTGCCTCAGGCCGACATAAGAAGAAACTCATGCCTGAACTCGATCCTTACGAATCAGGATCAGTTCATAAAGAAGCAACTCCAGATCACGCTTCTCTTGTTTACTCATCGGCCCATCATTGTCCTATCGAACCAATCTTATATCCGATCTCTCAATTTCAATTCACAAAATCATTAAGAGTTGATCGATTTTTGATAAATTTTTGATAGTTTGACAAAAAGGGGGAGATAGAATAGGTGAGTTGAGTAAAATTTAAAATTTTCTTTTGGGTTGGGTAGTTTTGTATCTAGGTTTCATTTTTGTTTTGTATTGCATTTTGTAAAAATAAAACTTGATATATATATATGTTTTTGATGAATGTTATGTTTGCTTAATATGTTATGCTTGATTAATAAAGTATTCAACATGATTTGCTTGAAAGGTATCCAATATGCCAAAATGATATAATGGTTGAAATTTCAAAAAGCTCTGACCTATAAGACAAATGCTCTGTTTTTCAAAAGACATATGAACATGATTAATGCTTGAAAGGTATCAACTCAAATGAAGTTTTGTCAATCATCAAAAAGGGGGAGATTGTTGGAAACAATGTTTAAAACAATAAAAATTGACCAAATCTTGAGTTTTGATGATTAACAAGAACTAATTTTGAGTATATAAAAGGTACTAATGTGTTTGCTAAATGTTTAAGGAAAGCAAAGAGGTCAAGTCGATCTCCAAGTCGACTTGGACTTCGACTTGGGTGAAGTCGATCCCAAAGTCGACTCAAATATCGACTTGAGAATGAATCCCAAAAGGCAACAGGTGAAGTCGCAGGTCAAGTCGACTCCACTTGCGACTTGGGAAGTCAAGTCGCAGACGAAGTCGACTCCAGCATCGACTTGGAGTATCCAGAGTTGAAAAGAGGAGTTCTGCATTTTCGTCCATATAAAGCTTCAAATGGGGCCATTTGAATACTTGCTTGATAACTATTGTTATAAGCAAATTCTGCCATAGCCAAATATTCATCCCACGATCCTCCAAATTCTACTGTGTACATCCTCAGCATATCCTCTACTATTTGATTTACCCTTTCTGTCTGCCCATCAGTTTGAGGATGAAATGTTGTGCTGAATTTCAACTGCGTACCTAAGGTTTGATGTAAACTTTTCCAAAATCGAGATGTAAAACTGGAATCTCGATCGGAAACTATTGACTTAGGTACTCCATGCAATCTCACTATCTCCTTATAATAAATTTTAGCCAGTCGCTCAGCAGTAAAATTTTTCTTGATGGCTAGGAAATGAGCTACCTTTGATAATCTATCTACTATGACCCATATAGCATCATTTCCATTATGGGTTCTTGGCAACCCTTCAATAAAATCCATAGTAATATCATCCCATTTTCATTCTGGAATTTCTAGCGACTGTAATTTTCCAGGGGTTCTTTGATGATCAGCCTTAACCCTTTGACATGTTAGGCACTTAGCCACATATTCAGCAATTTCTCTCTTTATATTATTCCACCAATACATCTTCTTAATGTCTTGATACATCTTGGTGCTACCTGGATGCATCGAAAATGGAGAGAAATGTGCTTCTTTCAATATCTGTTTCTTTACTTCCTCTTGATTGGGTATACATAGGCGACCCTTATATCTGTACATCCCATGTTCATCTTGTATGTATTCACTGGGATTTTTCTTAATCATTTTCTCCACATAATTCTTGAAATCCCCATTTTCTTGTTGAGCCATTTTAATTTGCTCAAATAAATTTGACTGGATTTGTAATTGAGACAATCTAACTTGTACCCCAGGTGGGCTTACAATTAATTCTAATTGTCTCAATTCTTGTAATAGCCCTTCTTCCTTTGTGATGAGATGTGCTAAGCTAACATTTCTACTTAGCGCATCGGCTACTACATTGGCTTTGCCTGGATGATATAAAATGTCAAGGTCATAATCCTTGAGTAATTCGAGCCATCTCCTTTGCCTCATATTTAACTCCTTTTGAGTAAAAATATACTTGAGGCTCTTGTGATCAGTATAGACCTCACATTTAACTCCATATAAATAATGTCTCCATATTTTCAAGGCAAAGACTACTGCTGCCAATTCTAAATCATGGGTTGGATAGTTTACCTCATTTGGCTTGAGTTGCCGAGATGCGTATGATATAACTTTTCCATTTTGCATCAGTACACATCCTAATCCTTTCTTTGAGGCATCACTATAGATGACAAACCCTTCCTTCTCCATAGGTAGTGTTAGAATTGAAGCTTTTATCAGTCTTTTCTTTAATTCCTGGAAGCTATTCTCACATTCCTGTGTCCATTCATACCTAACTCCTTTCCTTGTCAGCTTTGTGAGTGGAGCTGACAATTGTGAGAATCCTTCCACAAATTTTCTGTAGTAGCCAGCTAGCCCTAGGAAACTTCTTATTTCCGTGATATTTGTTGGCTGTGGCCACTTTGTTATTGCCTCAATCTTTTGAGGATCTACTTGTATTCCCTCCTCGGATATAATGTGGCCGAGAAAGGCTACTTGTTTCAACCAAAACTCACATTTTTTGAATTTAGCATATAATTTCTCTTTGAAGAATTTCCAACACTATCCTTAAATGCTTCTCATGTTCTTCTTCTATCTTTGAATAAATTAATATATCATCAATGAATACCACCACAAATTGATCCAAAAATTCTCGAAAAATTCTGTTCATCATATCCATAAACACAGCTGGGGCATTCGTTAGTCCAAATGGCATGACTAAGAATTCATAATGCCCATATCTTGTTCTGAATGCTGTTTTATGGATGTCCTTTGGATATATCCTCAACTGGTGGTAACCTGACTGTAAATCAATTTTTGAAAACGTAGAAGCTCCTTTTAACTGATCAAAAAGATCATCTATTCTTGGGAGTGGGTACTTATTTTTCACTGTTACTTTGTTCAATTCTCTGTAATCAATACAGAGTCTCAAACTCCCATCCTTTTTCCTTACAAATAATACTGGAGTTCCCCATGGTGATGCACTGGGTCTAATAAACCCCTTATCTAATAAATCTTGAATTTGTACTTTCAACTCAGCCAATTCGGCTGGTGCCATCCTATATGGGGCCTTAGATATTGGGGCTGTTCCTGGAATAATTTCTATCTCCATATCCATCTCTCTTTCTGGTGGTAAATTACATAGTTCCTTTGGAAAAATATCTGGAAATTCCTTTACCACTGGAATTTGTTCCATAGGTACCCCATCTCTTATTGTGTTTATAGAGATCAGATAAGCTGTACATTGTTGGCGCATCAGCTTAGCTGCTTTCATAGCTGATACCATCCTTATTGTGTTTTCTGGCTGTCTTATTTTACTGATCTCTATTTCATCTTTTGGTGCTTCAAATTGCACCTTTTTATTTCTACAATCAATTGTCGCACCCCATTGACTTAGCCAATCCATCCCTAATATGACATCAAACTCTGTCATGGGTAATAGGATGAGATCGGCTTCCAATATTTTTGTTCCTATCCTGATAGGACATGCTTTGCAGATTTGATTTATACTTGCCAATCTATATACTGGGGATTCTACATGTATAGTACTACTGGTTTTCTCTACCCGTAGTGCGTGTGTGATTACGAATTGGTATGATATAAATGAATGAGTAGCTCCAGAATCAAATAAAGCTACTGCAGAATTTCCCGAAATGTAAATCATACCTGTAATCACTTTTTCCTCCATCTCTTGTGACTCCGTTCGGGTGAGGGCTTGGACACGCACTGGGTTGGCAGCAGTACCGGGTCGATTTGCGATGGCGGGGACTTTTTGTTGGGCCGGCCTCCCTTGAGCTTGTGCTCCTTGTGGCTTATTCGGACAATTGGGCGAAATGTGTCCGACTTGACCACAGTTGAAGCACTTTATTATCTTGGCTTCATCGGTCCCCGCAGTCCCGGGCCACATGACCCGTTTGGCCACATTTGTAGCATTTCCCCGTTCCTTGTAAACATTCGCCTGAATGGCGTTTGTGGCAAGTTCTGCAAGTCAGGGTGCTCTGTGTCTTGTCGCCGATCTTCTTTCTCTCGGCGATTCCCATTTTTCCTTTATTAGCCTCACCTTCCTTGGAGGCTGAAAAAATTTGTTTTTGAGCTTGCCTAAGCTCTTGAGTCCTCATAGACTCCATCTCCAATGCCCTAGCTCTCTCAATGCTAGAGGCATAGTCCTTTATTAATAATGGGGCTAACCCCTCTCTTAGCTGGGGTCTCAATCCCCTCTGGAACCTTTGTGCCTTGTTTTCCGGCACATTGGCTATCCACGGCACATATCTTACCAAGGCATTGAACTTTGTGGCATACTCCGTAACTGTCATCCTACCTTGGTAAAGTTTCTCAAATTCTATCACCCTCTGGCTCTGCAGCCCTACAGGGAGATATTCTTTATTAAATTCTTCCAAAAATTCCTGCCATGTAACTTGCTCCGGATGTGGCATTGTGACCATCAGTGTTTCCCACCATTTATAAGCATCTTTTATCAATAGGTGAGTAGCGCACAACACTTTCTGCTGATCATTGTAGGGCGATATCCTGAATAATTTCTTAATCTCTGTGATCCACTGTTCAGCAATGAGGGGGTCTGGTTCCCCTGCAAACTTAGGCGGACGCTAGGCAAGAAAGGCATTGATAGCCTTTCTGTCGGCCTCAAGGAGACTATCCTCCACTCCCCTCGACATGCCGGGATTGGCCGAGGGCCCTGGTCTTTCCCCATCTCCTCTTGATGGTGGGGCTTGCTGGTTCCTCATTTCTTGCAAGAACCCAGTAGTCTGGGCTGTCCATTGCTGCATAGCTTTTTCGATAGCCGCAGCAATTTTTTCTTCCATATTGACCTCTGATTGAGGTCTAGGGCTTTCCTCTCGCCGTGGGCGGGTCCTAGAGGATTGCTCCTCAGATTCTGCCCTACTAGTCCTTTTACTGGCTTCGCCCCTTGCTTGATAGACTGATTCTTCCATCGGCGCCTTTCCTTTATTGACTCTTGCTTTAGCTCTAGTGAGCGGCATTTTCAACTTCATGAAACATTTATTAGTATAATATCAATATTCATCAATAATAAATAAATCAGTCATAATCATAATTTCATGTATTCTAGCTTAGTCTTTCCTTTTCTGCCTATTTACCAATCCATGCTCTGATACGAACTTCTGTGATATCAAACTTATCCTTTCAACATCATTTATTTTCTCCTTCTCCCGCCTATTTACCAATCCTTGCTCTGATACCAACTTCTGTGACGCCCCGAACCGAGGTGCCTAGAAGCCTTACTCCGGGATCGTCTTGATTGGTAAACGTGACTCAGGATTGTTGCCCTGATCACACGGCAGGATTCTTTTTTTTTTCATCAATACATGGAAAATTTCCATCATTCATCAAATTTGAAATATATTTCACATAACACAGTTATGATAAAAAACTATTCCATAAACATTTTCATTGGAATAAAAATATTCCCTTTTCATCTCAAAATTATCATCGTTGTCTTTACATAAAGTTTACATAAACATCATTTATATCAAAAACAACATAACACTTGGCATGCTGCCTTCATCATCATTTCCTGTCTGTTGTTGAAAAAGCATGGGTGAGTAATAATACTCAGTAAGCAAGCTATACATAATTTTTCAATCATTTTCATGCATTTCATAAAATGCAAATGCAATGCATACATAGCATTCATGACATTCCTTTGGATGCGACGCTAGCTAGGCGCCCATCCCATACATGCTCCCATTTCAGGGAGGTCGCCGCCGGCCTGGGCCTATTAAGCGACTTGGCAATAGCGAGGGGGACATCCGGTCCGCTTACTACCTCGACTAAGGCCTATTCCTCGTGCACATGCTCATTCTCGTACACATGCCGGCATGATATTTGCAAATCATAAACAATTTCATAAAAAGCATTTAATAAACAATTTCACAAACTTCAGTTCATGTAAAGCAGTTATAGGTATGGCCAACCTTAAATAAATTTCATAAAGCAACTTGCAAACAATTTCAAGCATTTTGGAAATAATTTGCAAAACATATAACTTGCTTACCTTCTTAGGAGGTGTCTTCGACCTTCTCTTTTCCTTTTCCTATTCAAGGACAAAGGATATTTCATTTCCTTTATTTAAGCTGCTTCCCATGTATGCTTTATAATATTTTGGCATTATTTCTTTACATAGATATTTTTGTCCATAAATTCTTCAAAAATTCCATACCTTATGCCTAGTATATCATTGGACATTTCTTATATTTTGAATTTATCATTATTTACTTGCCCAAAAAAATCATTTTCTCCATATACTAAAAATTATCATAAATTCACTTAAGCATAATCCTTAATTCCAAAAATCATGAAATTAATATATCATTATTCTAACATCATATTTATCATAATAATTCATCACAAATCATCATTTATCAATTTTGGAGCATTATTTTCACATATCATATGCTATCTTGCCGAATACCCTATATTCGCTCCAAATTTTTGAGGTTTTGGCATAATTCCATTTAAACATTATATCTATACTTATTTTATCATGATTGGGCATTATCTAAGCATGGTTTTACTTCATCTAACATTCAAAACAAGTTTGAGGGGAATCCACCTACCTCAAGCGAAGTTATGCCTCTTCAACTCGCCTTTTCTCACTCCAACTTTCGATTCTCCTCTTTCCTTAAGGCTAAAACGTGTGAGGATGGGAAATGAAGTTTCTCAAGTGATTTTTGAGCTGGGATGGCTGTGAATTTCGTTCTTGGGCTGCTCCTCTATTTATAGGGGTCCCTTTTTTCATTATTTGCAATTTACCCCCTCTAGCTTAGGGTGTAAAATGGCAAATGTGTTTTTTTCTAATTTCCAAAGGTGCCTTGAGCCAAGAGC
This sequence comes from Annona cherimola, assembly GCA_030490835.1. Taxonomy (NCBI): domain Eukaryota; kingdom Viridiplantae; phylum Streptophyta; class Magnoliopsida; order Magnoliales; family Annonaceae; genus Annona; species Annona cherimola. The sequence continues at coordinate 81,642,091 of CM059974.1, forward strand.
AGCCACCCTAGGCCTGATCCAGCCCCCCTATAGCAGCCCTAATTTTCTACCTATTTTTTTGATTTTTTAAAATTAATTAAATTAAGCTAAATTAATCCTAGCCCTTGATTTATGATTTGGATGAATTTGGACCATTGATTTGGTCATGGTACTCCCCCTGCACGACCTGACATGTTGCTGCATTGCATTTAATTTTTTTAATTTTTATTTATTAATTTTAATTAAAGTCAAATACATAATTAATGAAAAAGTGAAGTTACTTTTTCACTTTGCATTTGACGTTTCATCTTGACCATTGATTTTTGATTTTCATCACATCTTAGCCCATTCATCATGTCCATCATGAATTTTTAACCATCCATAAAAAATTTCATCGAATTCCGACGCCCGGATTGCAATTTATGAATTTTTTTCTATTTTTCCACAAAAATCCAAACTTGGATTAAAATATCCAAAAGAATTGCTATTTTGTCTTGTAGTGATTAAATCTCTATTTTGTCTTTTATGATTAAGTTAATCCAAGTGATTAACTCTTAATCATACATCTTAACCCCTTGTTTACTATTCACATTTACTATTCACATTTACTATTCACGTGCACTATTCACGAGGTTAAATTCCTAATCGCATTATTTCAATCTCCAATACACATATCCATCAATATAATTCATGAATTTTCATTTATTCATAAAATAATTACAAAATTACAAATGTCGAAATGACGCGTATACAGTCGAAACAACTCGTATACAGTCAGGGTTCCACAATGTATGAATTATGACATTAAATTGTGATTTAATATTGTATAAGGATTATATTAAGTTTTATGTCTATGAATGGTGAAAAAAAATTATTGTCAAATATTAAGGTATGAATTATCATGATATGATTAGGTATGAAGGTTATGAGATGACATGTGTAATTCTCACATAGTATAATGGCCTAAAAAGGCATTTGATGGAAATTTAATGTATGAAATGATATAAACTCCTAAGGAGTTAGGATTAAGTGGATAAATATTCAATAAGCCCGCCGTGTGACAGAGCAACAATCCTGATCATATTTACCAATCAATAGATCTTGGAGTAAGGTTGTGTGGCGCCCCCACACAACCTTACTCCAAGATCTATCGATTGGTAAATGTGAATCAGGATTGTTGCCCTGATCACATGATGGGTTCTTAATTGAATCTTGTATAAAAAAAATTTCATTTTTTTATCCATCATCATTTCATGTCTTTGCTTTCCATACAATTCATCTTACAAGCGACAATACACTTGTAATCAATTGCACATATCAAGTGCGCATTTCATCCATAACATTTCAACTTGCTCTTCTACATTAAAGATCCTCTTGACCTAATCATGTCTTTTTCATTCCATACATACATACATTCATCAGTTCTTAGCATACAAGCACTTATCATTTAAGGCATTCCTTATCTCAGTCATATCATATCTATACAAGGCATTTTAAATCTTTTACCTTCTCAATCATATAATACCTATGCAAGGTATCCTGAACATATGTACTAATAGTATCATATCTCTTAGGGCATTCGTTCATGCTTCTACATACAAAGGATTACAAACATTTAGAAATTCTTTTTTCCTTTCTCAGTGAGAACATGTCTTTCATCACTTGAATTTTTCCCTGCACCTGTCTAAGGGGGGAAAACAAAACATGAGCCGAAACTCAATAAGCAAACACCTTTCATTCTTGTTTAAATACATTTCTCTCCATTCTGTAGGAGACACTTAACAAGTGATCAACTACCAATGGAACATTAACCTTTCCATAAACCTTTCATGGAAACCATTCATAAATCATTCATGTAAACCATTTGTAAATCCCAGTTTTTGGGCATTTCATAAACATTGGATGTGCAAATGCATCATTTCCATTCATGACATAATCCTTCATGTGAGGGTATGCTAGCTCAGGGAACATCCTTTCATAACATGATCCTTTCCATCCTTGGTGCCGGACCTTCCAACTTGGCAACGTCAAGGGCGGACTCCTTGTCTTGCTTTCTGCCTTGACTAGCCTACTTGATTTCCATTCCATGCATGACTTTTAGTCACCCCGGCATTATATACCTCTTATACACGACAACTTGTCATTCTCATGTAGGGAATTCTTTCCACCATCCATTTGAACATTGGTTCAATAAAATATCATTCAAATTCATGCTGACATGCCATTTCCAAATAGAGAAGAATTTATTCAATCATTTCATTGAAAACATTAATCAATTCATAATAAAGAGATGAAGGTATTGTCATCCTTAAATAACTTTAGAAACATTCAAGTAAAATTACTTGAAAACATTTTAGCATTTGAGAATAAAATGTCATTTTCAAAAGTCCTACTTGATTACCTGTGGCGATCCTTTTGCACCTTCCATTCTTTCTTTGCCTTTTCCTAGGCAAATAAACATAATTACCTTATACATTTTCATCACATGTTGTGCTTGCATGTCTTGTTTCTTTTTCAGTTCACATATATGTGTCCTATGGGTTTAATCCCATATGGTCTATAACACATTAACTTTAAATCATTCGTTCTTTCGAATGCATATCCATCTTCACCCTTGTCCATGGTCACACACATATATATATATATTGACTTACTCATAAGTCTTTTGATAACTACATAACTATGTAATTCTTAATTAGTGGTTCATCATTCATCATTTCTTTCATTCCATATCATGTTCTAAACCCATATGTAGGGTATACATTTATATACATAACAGCCATCCATTAAATTATTATTTGAAGGTTCATTACCTCAATTTATCATTTTTAACATATTTTTCACTTTTCATACGCCAGTGCTTATTTTAAGCACTTAGTTGATAACTTAGACATCATATATTAATCTCAAAATTTGAGATTATAATTAATTACCAAAACAGTACCTTAATCATGTATTCCCTCACATTTTCATGCATTTTTGCATTTTAGGAATTCACATAAGTTATCACCTGTCCATGCTTAGCCTTCCACATACACTCAACTTACAACACATAACTTATGTGTTTCTTAAAATCTTTCTAATCAGTAACTTGTGTCCTTACTCAGCATGGTTAAACCATTTATCATTGGGTTCCAAAACAGCAACGTTAGGACCCATTTTTCATCCTTTCAACGCCTCTTTTGATACTTAAATCAAAACAGATTTCTAATCCATAAATTTCAAAAAATAATTATACTTTTCTTTACCCAAATTTAGGGTATTATGACATATTTAAAATTCATAATTCATTTTCTTCCATAACAGCAATATCTTTACACATCTTGGGTATCCATTTGTCCTGTTTTGACATGTCCAAACATATGTCTATAAAATCTGATTTAGGGTTAATCTTTTTAAACCCTTTTGGACACTCAAATTACCTTAGACATGGGGTATTTTACCCTCCATAATATCCATAAATCATTAGCATAATTCATACTTCATACATATCATAAAATCATGAAAATCGGGTCATATAGGTAATCCTAAGTTCCATGCTTTTCAAAATCTTTAGCATATGCCCAAATCAACATATATAACTCATAAAATCATGATTCATAATATAATAATGATATTACTCCAAAACATCAACATATCATATGGGTTTAAGAAAATTCTAGCTAGGTTATCAACTCATATTTATCTGTAACATCCATCTTAGCCTCTTTAAACCCTTAAATTCATTCGTATCATTCAATCCTCATTCAATACCCAAATCAAGGGCATCATGAACCATCCTTTAAGGGTTCATTATGAATCAAATTCATGACCCATAATTTTAGGTGAAAAACTTAGGATTAAAGAATCCAAATCATAAAATATACTTACTTGAATTGAATCAAACTTGAATCCAAACTTCCCTAGCTTGAATCCCTTTCTTTCTTTCCCTTTTTTCTTCTCTTTTTCTCCTCTTTTTCCCCTCTTTTCTTGCTGGACTTGGGTCGTTCTTGCTACTGCCTTTCTTGGGGGTTTCTTTCCTTAGAATTTTTCTCTCTCAAACAACCCATATCACATGGTCATCCACCCTTATGTAGGCCCCTGATTTTTCAAATTTTTGGGCCCACTTGCCACCTCATTTAGAGGGTAATGAAGGCATTCTTATCCCCTTTGATGACATGGCACAATATACTTTAAGTAAATTAGATAATTGTCTTAATAAAATTCATCAAAAATTCATGCCATTGATGATCACAAATCTGTCCTCACATGGGACGTCAGTTGCTGCAGCCTTTTGCAATTTTTCCACACCTATTTCAGCTTTAATTTATGGATATTTAATTACCTTATCTAATTATCTTACTTAGCTATCCATTTGGCATTTTAAAAAATTCACAAAAAAAATCCAAACAACAGCTTGAACGTCCACCTCTCCTAGCCTCCATGTTGCTGTCCACTTGTCATTGACCTTATGGCATTTTCTTGCCCCAAAAATTAACCCATATCACATCCATATCTCACCATAACTTCCTAGGTCATTTAAATACATATTTTGCATTTTTTAAAAGTAAAAAATTTCATGTAAATAGCCCTTTGATCGTCCCTGGGATGCCACCTCTTCAAGCTCCTTTGAGCTAACCCCTTAGCTCCTTAAATCATATCATTAATCACTTGATATTATCAGAAATTTTATCATTTTAAGAAATTCATAAAATCCACTTGTAATTACCTCCTTTTGACACATCAAATTTTCCATTAATTATTTAATTAATCTCTTTAACTTTATCATAAATGCAAGTTACTTTAAGGGTGCAAAAAGTCAAAGTTGTACACCCATTTTTGTGCAAGCATAATCTCACCATGATTAGCTTGATCAAATCCTTTCATATTCTTGATCTCATAATTTTAACCGTCCATTTCAAATTTCGTCTCAATCTGACTTTTCTAGCTCAAGTTATGCTCATTTGAAGTCATCTTTGGATTTTGGATGGTAATGATCGATTTTTACCCTAATCTCATCAAAGTTTTCATAATCTAAGCTTTCCACAAGATTAAGCATGAAATTATGTGCTTCCCTTTCAATTTTCATCTTAATCCGCCTTAGAAGCGTCAAGTTATGAATTTTCTAACATTTGCCACCTTAAATCTATAATTATCAACATAATCTCCATTAGTTAAACCATAATATATGAGGTAATTATCCTCAATATATTCTTATTCTCTAATCCTCATTAAGCCTCTTTAATCATATCGGCCCATGTCGGCGTATAATCATCATTCATAACCATTTGCCCTAATTGCAATAAATCATCAAAATTGCAAAGAAAATCATTCATAATTCAACTAAATCATACATGATTCATATTTATATGCCAAATGCATATATATAAGCCTTTCTTGGGTCTGGGTATCACAGGTTGTGACGCTCGAGCTGGGGCGCCACACATGGCTACAATGGAGGAAGATTCCAACCTATGCTTTGCCGCAACAGAAATTTTGGAGGATCAAACCACTTTAACAAACTGCATAAGTAGTGAAGAGGTAACCTCTTAGCCAAAAACTCTTTCTATTTTCTCTTTCACAAATGAATGTCTCAAATGTGTTGAATTAGAAGAACTACAACAAACATATGATTCATTATATGAGGAAATAAAGAAGTTGGGAAACAAATTCATAATAAAGAAAAGATAATGTGATACAATAATTATTGTTAATGGAAAACTTACAGAAAAAGTTATCCATCTAACAAATGAAAAGAACACTTTGAAAAATGAGGTGGAAAGACTTAAAAAGGAAAATGAATCATTAAATGAATCACTTGCTAAGTTCTCTAATCCGGGAGAAAGCGTCAAAATATTTCAAAATATGACCACCCAAAACAACAAGATAGGACTTGGGTACTCTAGATTTGAGAAGGGAGAATGTAGCAAGTTTAATGCTCCAAGGACTTACAAAAACCAAGCAAAAACCATTCAAGCTAAACCAAAAATGAATCCTATTGCTTGGACCAAAAGACCAACTTTGGAACCAACTACTACATAGATTCCTACTCCAAGACTCCCAGGAGCTTGTAATTTTTGTAACAAGATGGGGCATAAGGTATATCAATGTAAAATAAGAAAATTATATGACCTTGGTGCAAAATTGGTTTGGGTACTAAAGAGCATTTGATTTATGCCTTTAAGGATAGAGCAACGTAAATTTCAATGGCTAACTAACCCAAATGGACCCATAAAATGGGTACCAAAAAGATAAGCTCTACTTGACCTTATTTTTGCAGGTATGTCTTAAAGCAAAAGCTAACAACATGTGGTTTATGGATGGTGGCTGCTCAAGACATATGACGGGAGAAAAAGGATTGTTCCATAAGATCAAACCATGTAGTGAAGGAACGGTTGCATTTGGGAACAATGAAAAATGTATAATCGAAGGTAAAGGAAATGTTTATGGAAATTCAAATGCATATATTGAGGATGTACTATTTGTTGAAGAGACTCAAACACAACTTAATGAGTATTAGTCAATTATGTGATAAAGGTTATAAAGTTGTATTTGAATCCTCTATATGCAATGTATTTGACGATGATCACATAGTCTTTAGTGGAAAAAGACATGAAAATATATATTTGTTTTGTCTTGATGAACTTGATGAAAAATGTCTAATAGCCATAGAAAATGATCCATGGATATGGCATAAAAGGCTTGGACATATAAATATGTAAAATATTAAAACATTGTAGAAAAAGAGTGTAGTGGAAGGTTACCAAAGCTTAAATATGTAAGGACAAAATTTGTAAAGCTTGTCAATTATCCAAGTAACCTGTGGCGCCCCCAACCGAGCGTCACATCCTGAGCCTTACCTCAGGATCGTTATTGACTGGTAAACGTGACCAGGATTGTTGCCCTGTCACACGACGGGATTTAACGAATATTTATCTGATTATTTACAGCTTATTACAAATTGATTTCATATTATTTTCCATTAAATGCCCATTAAAGTCATCCTTGACCTAATATACACATTGCATTTATTGTATAATCATAAAATTTCATAACGTGCCTATCATCCATAATTCGCATGTTCGTAAAATACAAATCATCATATAGATCATAAAATGTTAAGTCACATTACATTCCATTAACCACAAACAACATATATTAAAATTCATAAGATCTTCACATTCATCATGCTTAGTTTAAGCTCCTTGTCTCTTTCATTTCTTCACCTGCCTATGGGTTTGGAAAACAAAACGTGAGTTGTACACTCAATAAGAAAGCTATATATATTTTTTAGGCAATACATATTAAAAGCATGTTTATTTAAAAGCATTTCTCTTCATTCAGTAGAGACACTTATCAAGTGATCAACTACCTGCGGAGCAGAAACCTTTTATTTAATACATCTTGGAAAACAACATTATACCCCCTCGGGGATATATCATGACAATGAGATGAATGCATTATGATCTCTTAGGATGGAAGCTAGCTAGGCGACCATCCGTCTTCATCTTCTCCCATCCAGGGAGGCGCCGTCAGCCCTTGGCCTATCTTAGTGATTTGGCCACACCAAAGGGGGACAATCGGTCCACTTACACCTTGAAGGTGGACCTTATGTTGTGTGTACATAAACTTAACCTTGACATGCTAGCATGATTTTCCTTGCATAATTTCATAAAGCAGTAATTTTCATATTCAACAAAGCAGCCATGTAAATCAATTATCAATACATAGTGAACTAAGAAATGGTCATTCTTAAAAATCTTAGAAAATAAATTTCAAATATCATTTGCTAAACCAATAAAAGTAATTAAAACATCATTTGTGATTATTTAAGAATAATTTAAGAAACAAAAATCATTTAGCAAATTTGGCTTGCTTACCTTGTTCACGTGAGCTTTCTGGGTCAACTTTTTCTTTCCCTTTGCCTATACATGAAAGAATGACATAGCATTCATGTAAATCCTATTTTCTTGCATTCACTTAGTTTTCCAACCCATTTTCATAAATATTCGTAGCCTGCTTGAATCCCAAGTCGGGAATACGTACATAACATACTTATGTATCAACTATTCATTACATCACACATTTAATTCCCATATTTAGGGTAACATTTTTACATGTTATATCATATTCATTAGTCATTCATTAGACATCATATGAAGTGATAAACTTCCAACTTGTCATTTTTCACATATTTTTCATATTTCACATGTTGTGCCCATTTTAAAGCACCTGATTAATGTCCTAAACCCCATATATTGATCTCAAATTTTGGGGTTATCCAAAAAGAAATATATATCACGTGTTTCAATCATTTTTTATGCATTTTTGCATTTTAGCATTTTACATAACTCATTTATCATTTTACCATACTCATTAGTTCACATATGTTCATTTCTCAACACATAACTCATGTGTTTCTTAAAATTTTTCAAATCAGCAACTTGGATTATAATTCAGCATAATTATACACCTCAATTAACACTTTATTTAGTGTATTCTCAAGGATTTTTAATCCATGAATTTCTGGGTTCCAAAACAGCAACTTTGGGACCCTATTTTTACACTTTAACGTCCCTTTTAATACTCAAACCTAAACAGATTTTTAATCATTTGATTTCAGCAATTAATCTCACTTTTATTAACCCAAATTTAGGGTATTTTCATATATTTAAAGTCCATAAATTGTTTGCTTATAAAACAGAAACTTTTTATGTATGTAGGGTACCTTTCTACACCCCTTTGGACGTGCACCTATTAACCCTTTAAAATCCGATTTTGGGCAGTCCTTGCTAACTCCCTTTTCACGTCCAAATTACCCTAAATTTAGAATATTTTACCCTATAATTCATCCATAATTTATTTGAACTACTTCATGTATCATTTTCAATATTTAAACATCAAATTCAGGTCTTAAGAGTAACCCTAGTTAGCCTTCCTTCTAAAATTCATAAATCATGCTAAATTCAACATATATCCAACATCTAACATGAATTATCATGTAATCATTTCAACTTAATAAAACAGCAACATTACTCAAAAATTTCAGTAAGTTTAAGAGCTCATAATCCACCCTAAACATCATTTTCTTTCACTTGAACCTTTAATTGCATACTTGCCATTAAATTCCCATTTAATATCCTAATTAAGGGCATCATAAATCCTCCATTAAGAGTTCATTATGAATCATATTCATGATTCATAAATTAACTTAGAAAAATTAGATAAAAATGATTCAAACTCAAGTGTATACTTACTTGGATTGATTAACGCTTAAGCTCAACTTCTTAAGCTAATCTCCTTGGCTTATTTTCTTCTTTTCTTTTCCTTTTTCTCCCCTTTTTTTTGTCTTCCAACTTGCCGAGTGAGGAGGACGTTCAGCTGCTGGAGAAGGAGTTTTCCACCTCTTGAAATTTTCTAAGTTTTCATACCCATGCATATGGACGTTCGCTTCGGAAGTAGCTATAATTTCCAACTTGTGGACCCCACTTGCCACATCATTTGGGATTATTCTAATGCATATTTATCTCCTTAGCTGACATGGAAAATTATGGTCCATTTAAATTACATTTTTCTTAGATAAAAATTTAGTAATTATCCATACCATTAACTGATTTCAAATCTATCCATTGATCACGTCCATTTCCAGCAGCTGCTTTTTTATTTTTTTCAACGAATTTGCAGCCTTTTTTAATGCATATTTATATACCCTAATATGTAGGCTAATTATGAATTTATTTATAATTTTTTAAAAATAAAATAAATAAATCATCAGTAGTTTGGACGGTCCACATTGCTGCTCCATTTTGCTATCCATGTACACGTCCCTGTTCCAGCTACCTTTTTGAATTTTTTTCCACCATTTTGTAGCTTTAATTTAATGTCTATTTAGTAATTAGCCTACTTAGGGTCAATTTAGAATAATTAAAAAAATCACAAAAATCCCCAAAGCATGCAATATCGTCCATATCACCTTTATGCACCCTTCCTGTCATTTTTTCATCTCATCTCAATGGCCTGGACTTGCTAGTTTTAATCATGAATTTCCACTCTAATTTAATGCACATTTACCCACATTAAATCCCAGATGACTTTGGCATATATTTTATTTGAAAATATTTCACAAAAATCCAAGTTAATGGACTGTTTGGACGTCCTTTGCATGCCACATAAGCTATGCTCCTTTGAGCGACTAAATTCAGCATTTATTTATGAGATAATTGTAGGGATTTTCTATTTTTAATAATTCATAAAATACCCTACAATTAACCCTCTTTTGACACCTCAATTTTGTCTTTTTTCATTTGATTATTTTACTCAATTTTAACATAAATGCTAATCACTTTTTGATGCAAAAAGTCAAAAGCATTGATCCCAATTTCGTGCAGCTCTAATCCCATTATCATTTGCATGATCCAATCCATTCATAACCTTAATCTCATAATTCTAACCATCCATTTCAAATTTCATCTCAATCCGACTTTTCTAGCTCAAGTTATGATCGTTTTAAATTTTGATTGGTGATGATCAATTATGATCAAAATTTTCATAATCTACCTTTCCCATGTGATTAAGCACGAAATTATGTGCTTCCATCTCAATTTCAACTTAATTTGCCTTATGGGAGTTAAGTTATGAATTTTTCAATATTTTCTCAACTTGGCTCTATAATTTGCTTCCCAATCTCCATTAATCACATTGTGGAATTTAACAAATTTTTCATGGCACACTAATGTTTATCCATCCTCATTATGTTACTTCCATCATATTAATCCACATTAACTTAGATTGATAAATTTAAACAACATTGATAACCACTGACCTAATTGCAACAAGTCATAAAAATTGCAAATAATTCATTTATAAATAAATCAATTATACATAAATCATTCAAATGCCTATACATGATTCCTATTTTGGTCAGGGTTTCACAATTTTCCTCCCCTTATAACAGGTTTCGTCCAGAAACCTTCTATTCTTTAAACAACTGGGGGTATTTCCTTTCTACTTCTTCCCTTAGTTCCCACATAGCTTCACTTTCGGAATATATGTACCATTGAACCTTTACGTACTCGATTTCCCTATTCTGAAGCTTCTGTACCTTATGATCCAAGATTCTAATGGGTCTTTCCTCATAGTTTAGATGATCCTGGATCGGTAGGTTTTCTGCTACCAGTACTTGGGTTGGATCTGAATATATTTCTTAAGCATGGAAATATAACAACATTGTGTACTAAGTCTAGTGCCGGAGGTAAAGCAATCCTATGAGCTAACTTTTCAATCTTCTTCAACACTTCAAATGGTCCAATATACCTAGGATTCAGCTTACCCCTTTTTTCGAATCTTGTAACTCCCTTGAATGGCATGACCTTTATAAACACATGCTCGCCAACTTGGATATTCAAATTCTTTATTTGCAATCTGTGTAACTCTTTTGCCAACTCTGGGCTGTGAGTATACACTACCGAATAACATGTACTTTGTCTGTCATTCGTTGAGACAAGTCTGGGATTAGCTTCTTTTCTCCAACATAATCCTAGTTCAACGGCGTTCGACATCGCCGTCCATGCAACGCTTCAAATGGAGCCATTTGAATACAAGCCTGATAGCTATTATTATATGCAAACTCAGCTATAGGTACGTATTCATCCCACGAACCACCAAACTCTAAAGTACACATACGGAGCATGTCCTCGATGATCTGATTTACTCGTTTCGTTGGTCCATTTGTTTGGGGATGAAAAGTAGTACTAAACTTGAGTTGGGTGCCTAGGGTTTCTTACAAACTTTTCCAAAATCGAGATGTGAATGTCGCGTCTCGATCTGAAACTATTGACTTAGGCACTCCATGAAGTCTTACTATTTCCTTATAGTAGACTTTAGCTAATCTTTCTACTGTGTATGTCCTCTTTATGGGTATAAAATGAGCAACTTTAGACAATCGATCTACTATTACCCATATAGAGTCATTTCCCGTCTGAGTCTTAGGTAGTCCTTCAATAAAATCTATCGTAATATCATCCCATTTCCACTCAGGAACTTCCAAGGATTGTAATTTTCCAGATACCCTTTGGTGATCAGCTTTCACCCTTTGACAAGTTAGGCACTTAGCTACGTATTCAGCAATCTCTCTTTTCATATTATTCCACCAATATGCTTTCTTGAGATCTTGATACATCTTGGTGCTTCCTGGATAAATGAAAAATGGTGAAAAATGTGTCTCTTTAAGAATCTGCTCTTTCAACTCAGTAGTTTTAAATATGCATAGACGGCCTTTATACTGATACATACCTTGTTCATCAACAGAAAATTCAGTCAACCCCTTCTTCTTCATTTTCTCCACATGGGTATGTAGGTCTGTATCTTTTTGCTGCGCAGTTTTAATCTGCTCAAATAATGATGATTGTATGTACATTTGTGATAGCCTCATTTGAACTCCAGGTGGACATAAAATCAACTCTAACTGTCTTATTTCTTGCTTTGTAATAAGGTGCGCTATGCTGACATTTCTGTTCAATGCATCGGCTACTACGTTTGCCTTACCTGGATGGTATAGTATCTCCAAATCATAATCTTTTAATAACTCGAGCCATCTCCTTTGCCTCGTGTTCAACTCCTTTTGAGTAAAAATATACTTAAGGCTCTTGTAATATGTATAAATTTCACACCTAGTACCATACAGGTAATGTCTCCATATTTTTAAGGCAAACACCACAGCTGCTAATTCTAAATCATGAGTGGGGTAGCTTACCTCATTGGGCTTCAATTGTCGCGATGCATAAGCTATCATCTTTCCTCTCTACATCAACACACACCCTAAACCCTTTCTTGATGCGTCTCTATAGACCATAAAACCCTCATTTCCTTCGGGTAGGGTCAGGATGGGGCTTCTACCAACCGTTGTTTCAACTCCTGAAAACTGCGCTCACATTCTTCAGACCATACATACCTGACTCCTTTACGAGTTAATTTTGTTAATGGAGCTGATAACTGAGAAAATCCTTCAAAAACCTTCTGTAATACCCTGCCAATCCAACTAATTTAGGACTATGGTATCTAAAGGGGTCAACATTTGATCTAATTGGCTACTGGGATGCGGATTTTTTCGGTTACAAAGTAGATAGAAAAAACACTAGTGGAACATGTCAGTTTCTTGGAAACATGTTAGTTTCATGGTTTTAAAAAAACAGACTAGTGTTGCTCTATCTACCGCAGAAGACGAATACATAGCCACCGGGAGCTGTTGTGCCCAATTACTTCGGATGAAACAATAACTTAAGGACTATGGTGTTGATTATCATGATATTCCAATTAGATGTGATAACACAAGTGCTATTTGTTTGACCAAAAATACTGTGTTGCATTCTAGAACAAAGCATATAGATATGAGGCATCATTTTATTTGTGACATGTTGAAAATCATGATATCTATTTAGAATATGCCAAAACAGAGGACCAAATTGTAGACATTTTCACCAAACCATTAGCAAAGAAACCATTTTACAAGATTAGAAATGATATGGGTATGATTGAATTTGATTAGAAGCATAATATGATAGGGGGAGCATATTAGAAAAACCAAGTTTGGAGAGCCAAGTCGACTTTACAAAATCCAAGTCGACTTCAGACAGGGCGAAGTCAACTTCGGTTAGGGCAAGTCGACTCTAGCGAGGCGCCGCTTGGCCTTCCCGCACGAGGCCTTTCTTCTTCTTCTTTCTTCCTTTTCTTTCTTCTTCCTCCCATTTTCTCCTGCACCGATGTGAAACCCCGACCGTATATGCGTCATTTTGAGATTTGTAACCCTAAATTCTTTTGTAATTATTTATAATTAAGGCACGTGATTAAGAGTTAATCACTTGGATTAACCTAATCACAAAAAGATGAAAAAGGAATTTAATCACTACGAGACAAAATAGCATTACTTTTTGTTATTTTAATCCAAATTTGGATTTTTGTGGAAAAATAAAGAAAAATTCATAATTTGCAATCCGGGCGTCGGAATTCGATGAAATTTTTTATGGATGGTCAAAATTTCATGATGAACATGATGAATGGGTTAAGATGTGATGAAAATTACAAATCAAAGGTCAAGATGAAGCATCAAATAAAGATCGAAAAAGTGAATTAACTTTTCCATTAATGCGCATTTGACTTTTTATTAAAATAAATAAAAAAAATAAAAAAAATGAAAACAGCAGCTGCAGCAGGGGCATGGAAGGGGGTGGGTGAGATCTTGACCAAAATCAACGGTCCATGCTCATCATCATCATCCACCAACGGCTAGGATTTATTTAGCCTAAATTAATTAATTTTAAAAATCAAAACAATCAAGGAAAAATAGGGCTGCATAGGGTGGGCTGGAGCAGGCCTAGGGTGGCTGCACAAATCTCCATGCATTTTTAAAAATTGGAAAGAAATACAAATTTATAATTGAATACCTCAAAGCTAGGGAGTAAATTCCAAATTCTTAAAAAATGCAACCCTATAAATAGGGCAGCAGGGTGAACGTCCAAGGCCATCAAAACCCAGCTCCATTTGAGCCATTCCAAGTCCCCAAACCATCGCACACGTCCAAGGAAAGAAAGAAGTAAGTTAGAGAGAGAAAGTGTGAGAACAAGAGGCGTATCTCCACTTCGGGTAAGTGATTTCTACCCAAATTTCTTTTGGATGTTAAGTAGAGTAAAAAAATTCTTAGATTATACCTAATCATGAGAAAATAAGTATAAATATAATGCTTAAATGGAATTATGCCAAAATATAAAAAATTTGGAGCGAAGATAGGGTATTCGGGAAGATAGCATATGACATGTGAAAATAATGCTCCAAAATTGATAAATGATGATTTGGGATGTATGATTATGATAAATATGATGTTGGAATGATGATATATTAATTTCATGATTTTTGAAATTAAGGATTATGCTTAAGTGAATTTATGTTGATTTTTAGTATATGGAGAAAATAATTTTTTTCGCCAAGTAAATGATGATAAATTCAAAATGTATGAAATTTTCTATGATATAATAAGCATAAGCTATGTCATGGTATTTTTTATTTTTGGAAGAAATATCAATTTTTGGAACCCATGAACAGTAACCACGCTTTATGAACAGTAAATTGCTACAGTAATTTGCTGCAGTAATAGCGTGATTTTGGAGAAAATTTGAGATTAATATTTAAATATAAGGATGAAATTTTGGAGGAACCTATGAATAAAAATATCCATATAAAGAAATAATGTCCAAATATTATAGAGCATGCATGGGAAGCAGCTTGAATAGAAGAAATAAAAATATCTTTTTCCTTGAATATGAAAAGGAAAAGAAAAAGTCGAGGATACCAACTGACAAGGTAAGCCAGTTATATGTTTTGCAAATTATTTCCAAAATGTTTGAAATTATTTGCAAGTTGCTTTATGAAATTTATTTAAGGTTGGTCATACCTATAACTCCTTTACATGAACTGAAGTTCATTTTGTTAAATTATTTATTAAATGCTTTTTATGAAATTGTTTATGATTTACAAATATCATGTCGGCATGTGTATGCAAATGAGCATGTGCACGAGGAATAGGCCTTAGTTGAGGTAGTAAGTGTTGGTCCCGAGTTAATGGCAAAACCCAAGAGGGGAGGGGTGAATTGGGTATTTAAAAATTTATAACTTAAACAGAAACTTAACCCCGGATTAATCCAGTCCCCTTAATGAAGAATCGAAATGGAAAGCAATATAATGTAGAGAGCAGATAAATAAATCAAACACACAAGATTTTTATAGTGGTTCGGGCAACCTCCCTACTCCACTCTTCCAAGCTCACACTCCTTGTGACTTGGGTTCCACTATTGTATTCTCTCAATACAATTAGAGTCACTGCTCTCTTCTAGATTCTAGCTCTAGGGGGCATATAACACACTGCTCAAGTAGGTGATGAGTCTCACTCCAATCACACACTACTTAGCATACACTTGATCCTAGTTCCTCAAACTAGATCAAGTTCAATCACAAGTAAATGAAACAACAAAGAAATCTACACTTTACAATGATGTGTAGACAAGTTTGAGCTCGAGGAAGAATTCAGAAGCAGCTTGGATGATTCTTGATGAAGCAGCTTGCAACCTGAAACTCTCTTCTTCTTTAGAATGTATATGGACCACTCAGAAATGGAGAAAAGCAAATAGGATTCCTTTCTAGATCTTCTTTTCTCTCTTTGGACTTTGTAGAGTATATAGCAGTAGCTTGTAATGTTCTCTTAT
The DNA here is from genome assembly GCA_030490835.1 of Annona cherimola. Classification (NCBI taxonomy): domain Eukaryota; kingdom Viridiplantae; phylum Streptophyta; class Magnoliopsida; order Magnoliales; family Annonaceae; genus Annona; species Annona cherimola. The sequence continues at coordinate 81,658,299 of CM059974.1, forward strand.
ATATTTTCACGTTCATTTGAGGGTCCTTATATAGAAAGAGAAGGATTTGAACGTTGTAGAGGTGGTTGGCGCGCAATAAATGAACTCCAACGTTCGAAAATTCGAACGTTATACCCAAGTCGAAGATGGAGTCGACTTGGCCTGCGACTTGGCTTCCAAGTCGCACCTGGAGTCGACCTCGTGTGCGACTCCAGTTCTTCAGATTTCCAAGTCCGAGTCTTGGGTCGACTTGGCTTTCAGACTTCGACTCAAGTCGAACCTGAAGTCGACTTGACTTGCGACTTGGCTCGGGTTTTGCTGAAAACTCTTTGATCTTCATTTAGTCTGCTTCTATCATCCTTGGCTTTCTTTCTTTGAATCATTTTCATTTCTGAAATGATTCTTCATATTTGTAGATCTTGTTTGATCTTCAAGAAACTTCAGTTGCTTTTTGAGAATGAACTTTGCATCCTATTTGGATTTGATAAAGTCCAAATGGATCCTTGGAATAAGCTTGAAACTTCAATCTTCAAGTCTGAACTCCTCAAGTCGAAGTTGGAGTCGACCTCGTCTGCGACTTCGCCCAAGTCGCACCTGGAGTCGACTTCGCCTGCGACTTCGTCATGTTCGTTTCCACTTTTCAGCTCTGGATACCTGAAGTCGATGCTGGAGTCGACTTCGTCTGCGACTTGGTTTCCTAAGTCGCACCTGGAGTCGACTTGGCCTGCGACTTCATTTGCTTGTTTCCTATTTTCAATGCTATCCACCTTTTGCCATTTGAAGTCGCTTGTGAAGTCGACTTAGGTATCGACTTCACCCCAAGTCGTAGTCCAAGTCGACTTGGTAATCGACTTGACTTCTTTGTTTTCCTTAAACACTTGGCAAACTTATTAGTACACTTTATATACTCAAATTAGTCTTTGTTTAATCATCAAAACTTATGCTTTGGTCAATTTGTTTTGTTTGGAACATTGTTTCCAACAATCTCCCCCTTTTTGATGATTGACAAAACTACATTTGAGTTGATACCTTTCAACACATTAATCATGTTCATATATATTTGTTTGAAAAACAGAGCATTGTGCTAGGTACTTTCAACCATATAGTTCAGAGCTTTTCAAACCATTATCATAGAAAAAATATATTCATGACAGAGCATTAGTTTCATATCATTCATATCATTTAAACATATTAATCATTGCAAGCATAACACAACTTTCATATATGTATCAAGTTTCAAAATACAATGTAAAACAAAAATGAAACCTATACAAATTACCCAACCCAAAAAGAAAACACTCAAACCTATCTTTTCTCCCCCTTTTTGTCAATCACTCAAAAAATTTGTCAATTACCAAAGACTTGGTAAATTGAAATTGGGAAATGAGATAGATAGATTGATTTGGTTTGATGGGACGGACATGGGCGGATGAGTAGTAGGATGAAACGGGTGCAGGAGAAGGCTCGCGATGAACTGATCCCGATTCGAAGGGATCAAGTTCAGGCATGGGTCGTTTCTTGTGATGACCGGAGGCGAGATGATATCGGATGGTACGCAATTCCCGATCGATTCGATCTTGTCGGGAATGCATATTATTGATTGCCGCCAACACTTCGGTCACAAGACTCGTCAGCCGGTCTTCTTGGTGACCCATTTCTTCACGGACGGCAACGATTTCATCTCTCAAATCTTTTAGAGTGACCTCCTCAGATGAGGTTGGAGGCACCCGTTCTCGTGCAGCGGACCCTTGTGGAGAGTAGGATCCGTGCGATATGGGAGATGCTGGCTCCTCTTGAGTAGATGGTGCCGTGGGAGGTTGCTCCCCCTCAGCTTGTGCATTGTCTTCTTGCTCTTCTTCGGAAGCTTCATGCCTTAGTTCCAGCAGATTGATCTTCATCCTTTGGATTAGTGCTTTATTTATGGCATTTGTGGATTTGAGCACTTCGAAAGGCTCGCCTTCAATATCCACTTTGAAGAATTCAAGAATCTTTGTGATCCATGTGCCATAAGGGAGGACTCCTCGTGGGTTATCCTTTCTAGATGCCATGGCTTCAAGAAATAACTTTGGTAAGCTCACCTTGACCCTGTTGGCCACTTTCCATAGTATCCCCGCTTCTTGTGGGTTTAATTGATTTCTTCCACCGCCCTTTGGGTAGATGCAGTGGGCAATGAGAAGTCTGAGCACTCGTAGCCTGGGTGAAAGATCCATGTACCGAAGGAATTTGATTCCTGGATGGTACTTGTTGCTCCGGGTGAGCTGATTATACATTTGATCTAAAGTGAGGTCTTCTGGAATAGGCTCATCCTCATACGGGACTCCAAGTATGTGTCCTAAATGACTCATTACTTCAGTCGGACCTGCAACTATCCCGATTCCAAGATCCATTTCTACTCCTTTGACGAAGGTTCCAAAGTATTCTTCATCCCATAGATAATAGAACATTCGAGTAAGATCTGGATAGACCCTTTCGTCTTCCTTTAGCAAATTGGTCCATCCTTGAAAATCCAATAGATCTTCTATGTCGGATCCATATTCTTTCAAGAAATTAAAATCTATAATCTTGGGTATGAATACCTTCCGTTCGTAGAACTTTTTGTAAAAACGGCTATGTTGGAGCTCGGTTTTGAAGTAGGTAGTGGGCATCTTCAATACTTGGGCTTTCCCAGCCGCAGTGCCCTTTTTGCTTGTCTCGGATTGTGTGCTCTGTGAGGTTTGTCGTTGACTTTCCGACCTGGGTGCTTGATCAGATGATTGAGTAGTGGTTTGGAATCGAACCCGTTTACCCGTCGAAGTTGATGGTTCCTCTCTAGCTCTTTTTGATGGAGTCCTAGTTCTTCTAGGAACATCTGATGAAGGTTGTGGTTGTGTGGGAACCCGTTTGGGGTAAGGTTTTGATACGGCTTTCTTTGGTGCCATTTGGAGCTTGGAGTTTAGGGATTTTGAAGCTTTGGTAATTAGAGAGGGAATGTCAGTGAGAGAGTTTGAGAGGGATCGAAACAGAGGGAGAGTGAGAGAAAAAGTGAGAGAGGGAGTGAGAGAGAGAGTGACAGAGGGAGTGAGAGAGAGAGTGAGAGATGGAGTGAGAGAGAGAGAGAGAGTGGTGGTTTGCTGGAGACAAGGGAGAAATCGCCGGATAAAAAAGGCTGTCGCCGGAGAGGGAGAAAGGAAAAAAGAAAGGAAATAGAGAGGTTGGAGGGAAATGAGGAAGAAAGGAAGGAGAAGAGAAGAAAAAGAAGAAAAAAGTCGGCCGAATGCGAAACGTCGCGTGCGGAGTCGACTTTGCCCTAGGCGAAGTCGACTTCGGTCCCTCGGAGTCGACTTCGCCTGGGAGCGGAGTCGACTTCGCTTCTGAAGTGGAGTCGACTTGACGCCCTTGGAGTCGACTTGACTCATCGACTTGACATTTTTCAATTTTAATTTTCTTATTTAATTTTTCCTAATTTAGCTCTATCATACCCATATCATTCCTAATTTTATAAAATGATTCTTTGGCTAATGGTTTGGTAAGGATATCAGCAATTTGGTCCTTAGTTTTCACATATTCTAAACATACATCATGATTTTCAACATGTTCACGAATAAAATGGTGTCTCACATCAATATGCTTGGTTCTTGAATGCAGTACAGGATTTTTAGTCAAACAAATTGCACTTGTATTATCACATCTAATAGGAATATCAACATAATTAATACCATAATCTTTCAATTGTTGTTTCATCCAAAGTAATTGGGCACAACAACTACCGGCGGCTATGTATTCGGCTTCCGCAGTAGATAGAGCCACACTTGTTTGTTTTCTTGAGTACCATGAAACTAGCATATGTCCAAGAAACTGACAGGTTCCACTGGTACTTTTTCTATCTACCTTATATCCGGCAAAATCTGCATCCGAATAGCCGATTAGATCAAAGGTTGACCCCTTTGGATACCATAGTCCAAGATTGGTAGTTTTTATCAAATATTTAAAAATTCTTTTTACAGCAAGGAGATGTGATTCTTTTGGACATGCTTGAAATCTAGAGCACATACAAACACTGAATAGGATATCGGGTCTAGAAGCAGTTAAATATAGCAAGGATCCTATCATGCTTCTATAAAGCTTTTGATCGATATTTTTACCGTTTTCGTCCGTGTCAATCTTGATTGTAGAGCTCATTGGAGTGTTTGCCCCTTTGCTATTCTGCAATCCAAATTTCTTGAGCATTTCCTTGACGTACTTGGACTGGTTCAAGAATATCCCTTCACTTTGTTGCTTAATTTGCAGTCCAAGGAAGAAATTTAATTCTCCCATCATACTCATTTCGAATTCGCTCTGCATAATCTTAGAAAATTCTTGACAAAGATTTTCATTAGTAGCACCGAAAATTATGTCATCTACATAAATCTGTACAATTAAAATATCTTTGTTTTTGTATTTGATGAACAAAGTAGTATCTACTTTCCCTCTTAGAAACTCATGATCAATCAAAAATTTGTTCAACCTTTCATACCAAGCTCTTGGAGCTTGCTTTAATCCATATAGCGCTTTGGTCAATTTATAAACATACTTTGATTGATTCATTTCTTCAAAACCGGGGGGTTGTTCAACATATACTTCTTCATTCAAATAGCCATTCAAAAATGCGCTTTTTACATCCATTTGGAACAATTTGAAATTCATATAAGAAGCGAATGCTAGTAGAATACGTATGGCTTCTAATCTAGCCACGGGTGCATATGATTCTTCAAAATCGATTCCTTCTTCTTGAGAATACCCTTTGGCTACTAATCTGGCTTTGTTTCTAATTACAAGTCCGCTTTCATCTAATTTGTTCCTAAATATCCATTTGGTACCAATGATAGTGTGATTATTTGGTCTAGGAACTAAATGCCATACATTGTTTCTTTCGAATTGGTTTAGCTCTTCTTGCATTGCAATAACCCAATTTTCATCATTGAGAGCTTGTTCAATGGTATTTGGTTCAATTTTAGATACAAAGGCATATTGACCATAAACGTTTTGTTTTGATCTTCTAGTTTTCACTCCTTCATATACATTTCCAATTACTTGCTCAATTGGATGGGCATTTTTGAACTTTAAATCAGTTGGAGGTTTATAAGAATCATTACCTTCACTTACCTCTTCCTCCATGAGATTTTCTGGCTTGAGCTCGAGTTCCTTTGGTTGTTCTTTGCCTTTTGTCTCATCTGCATCACTTAGTTCATCCTCCTTTCTCGGAGTTTGGTTAATTTCATCAAATACAACATGTATGGATTCTTCAACAACTTGGTTTCGTTTATTGAAAACTCTATATGCTTTGCTATTTGATGAATATCCAAGGAATATAGCCTCATCACTTTTAGCATCTAACTTTCCCAAGTTAGTTTTTCCATTGTTCAAAACATAACATGTACATCCAAAAGCATGAAAATAAGAAATATTTGGTTTTCTTCCTTTCCATAGTTCGTATGGGGTCTTTTTCAAGATTGCTCGAATGGTGACACGGTTCAATACATGACAAGCTGTACTTACAGCTTCACCCCAAAATTTCTTGGATAGATTGCTCTCATTTAGCATAGTTCTAGTCATCTCTTGTATGGTTCTATTTTTCCTTTCTACTACTCCATTTTGTTGTGGAGTTCTTGGTGCAGAAAATGTGTGGTGAATTCCTTTTTCATTGCAAAATTCCATGAATCGTTTATTTTCGAATTCGCCACCATGATCGCTTCTTATGGTCACAATAGTACTTTATTTTTCATTTTGCACCAAATTTACAAAAGTTACAAACATAGAGAAGACTTCATCTTTACTAGCTAAGAGAATTATCCATGTGAATCTTGAAAAATCATCAACTATGACAAATACATATTTCTTTCCACCAATGGTTAGAATGTCGGATGGCCCGTATAGATCCATGTGTAGTAATTCAAGTGGCTTGGTGGTGGAAATTTCCTTTTTGGTAGAGAAAGGCATCTTGGGTTGTTTTGATAGTTGACATGCCTTAAAAAATCTTGTCTTTGTCATATTTCAATCTTGGTAATCCTTCTACCAAACTCTTTTTCCATAGGGTTTTTATGTTTCCCATGTTTATATGTCCAAGCCTTTTATGCCAAACCCATAGATCATTATCAATGGCCATTAGACATTGACCATTCAATTCATCAAGTGAAACCAAATATACATTTCCATGTCTTTTACCACTAAACATGATATGTTCTCCATCAAATACATTACATATAGATGATTCAAACACAACTTTGTATCCTTTATCACGTAATTGGCTAATGCTCATTAAATTGTGTTTGAGTCCTTCAACAAACAAAACATCTTCCATGCATGCATTTGAAATACTATGTATATTTCCTTTACCTTTAATTTTACCTTTTTCATTATTACCAAAGGCAACCATTCCATCGCTGCAAGGTTTAAGTTTATGAAATAAGCTTCTTTCACCGGTCATATGCCTTGAGCAACCGCTATCCATGAACCATTCATTATTTGCCTTTGCCTTAAAACATATCTGAAAAAAAATAAGCAAGTAAATCTTATCTCCTTGGTACCCATTTTATGGGTCCATTTGGGTTAGTAATGTAAATCAATCTTTGTTGTTCTAACTTGGAAAGTCCAAATCTTGTGTTCCTTGGAACCCAAACTAATTTTGCACCATGGTCATATAATTTCTTAAAATTACATTTGTAAGTTTTATGACCCATTTTATTGCAGAAATTACAAGCCATAGGTAATCTTGGAGTAGACCTCCAAGTATGCAATGATTCAATCGTTGGTCTTTTAGTCCACTTAAAGTTTTTCTTTTGTGGCTTGTATATAGATGCCATTTTAGTTTGATATTTCTCAAGTGTTTGCACATTTGATTTACTACTTTCTCCCTGCTCAAATGTATGATATCCAAGACCTCTTTTATGTGTTTGGGAGGTCATATTCAGAAACATTTTAACACTTTCTCCTGGATTAGAGAACTTAACTAATGATTCCTTTAATGATTCGTTCTCCTTTTTCAGCAAATCATTTTCTTCTTTCATTTTGTCTAATTTCTCTGCAAGTTTACCATTTACAATTATTACTGCATCACATTTTCACGTTCATTTGAGGGTCCTTATATAGAAAGAGAAGGATTTGAACGTTGTAGAGGTGGTTGGCGCGCAATAAATGAACTCCAACGTTCGAAAATTCGAACGTTATACCCAAGTCGAAGATGGAGTCGACTTGGCCTGCGACTTGGCTTCCAAGTCGCACCTGGAGTCGACCTCGTGTGCGACTCCAGTTCTTCAGATTTCCAAGTCCGAGTCTTGGGTCGACTTGGCTTTCAGACTTCGACTCAAGTCGAACCTGAAGTCGACTTGACTTGCGACTTGGATCGGGTTTTGCTGAAAACTCTTTGATCTTCATTTAGTCTGCTTCTATCATCCTTGGCTTTCTTTCTTTGAATCATTTTCATTTCTGAAATGATTCTTCATATTTGTAGATCTTGTTTGATCTTCAAGAAACTTCAGTTGCTTTTTGAGAATGAACTTTGCATCCTATTTGGATTTGATAAAGTCCAAATGGATCCTTGGAATAAGCTTGAAACTTCAATCTTCAAGTCTGAACTCCTCAAGTCGAAGTTGGAGTCGACCTCGTCTGCGACTTCGCCCAAGTCGCACCTGGAGTCGACTTCGCCTGCGACTTCGTCATGTTCGTTTCCACTTTTCAGCTCTGGATACCTGAAGCCGATGCTGGAGTCGACTTCGTCTGCGACTTGGTTTCCTAAGTCGCACCTGGAGTCGACTTGGCCTGCGACTTCATTTGCTTGTTTCCTATTTTCAATGCTATCCACCTTTTGCCATTTGAAGTCGCTTGTGAAGTCGACTTAGGTATCGACTTCACCCCAAGTCGTAGTCCAAGTCGACTTGGTAATCGACTTGACTTCTTTGTTTTCCTTAAACACTTGGCAAACTTATTAGTACACTTTATATACTCAAATTAGTCTTTGTTTAATCATCAAAACTTATGCTTTGGTCAATTTGTTTTGTTTGGAACATTGTTTCCAACAGTAAGCGGACCGGATGTCCCCCTCACTATTGCCAAGTCGCTTATATAGGCCCAGGCCGACGGCAACCTCCCTGAGATGGGAGCATGTATGGGATGGGCCCCTAGCTAGCGTCGCATCTAAAGGAATGTCATGAATGCTATGTATGCATTGCATTTGCATTTTATGAAATGCATAAAAATGATTGAAAAATTATGTATGGCTTGCTTATTGAGTATTATTACTCACCCATATTTTTTAACAACAGACAGGAAATGATGATGAAGGCAGCATGCCAAGTGTTATGTAGTTTTTGATATGAATATATGTAAATTTTATGTAAAAACAATTATGATAATTTTGAGATGGAAATGAATATTTTTATTCCAATGGAAATGTTTATGAAACATTTTTTTATCATAAAGGTGATATGTGAAATATATTTCATGTTGGATGAATGATGGAAATTTTTCATGTATTGATGTTATATATATTAAAAAAAAACCTATTGTGTGATCAGGGCAATAATCCTGAGTCACGTTTACCAATCAAAAACGATCCCAGAGTAAGGCTTCTAGGCACCCTGGTTCGGGGCGCCACAGCCGACCCTCTGTTTCTTCCTTTTTCAGCCCTCTTTGCTCTCAGTTTTCCATTCCAGCAATCTTCTATTCTCTCTCCCTGTTTCTCTTCGACCCTTCTCTTTCTCTCATAGTTCCTTCTTTCCAGTGTCTTTTTCTCTCTCAAACTCTCTTCTCTCTCTCACAGTTCGTTTCTTCCAGTCTCTCTTTCTTTCTCATCTTTTATCTCCGGCGATTCCCATTTTCCCATCATAGCTGCTCTCTAGCCCTTTCTTTCTCCATTCTCATCTCACTGATCTCACCAGTCCTCTCTCTCTCTCTGTTCCCTCTCAAATTCCCAAGCTCTAACCTTCACATTCTCTCTCACAACCTGTAACGCCCCATTCATAAAAAATACTCAATAACTAATCAACGGCGCTACACAATCTAAGAAAAATTCGGCAGCATCTCCCCATAACATACAAGGGGTAATATGGAATACATGACCTGATATTCATTACATTTCCATCTGTAACATTCAATCCTATTTATATACTTGCATCTTCATATAATAAGAACATTCATATAGAAGGAAATCATTACATATTTTCCTTACACAACAAACAGATATAATAGTCATGCATATGTGCATCAACGAGGATTATAATCCAATCTGAAATACCAAATACATTATAGTTGTCAAAACGAATCCGCCTAAGTAATTGTCTACATATATGATTATCAAAAGAGCACAAGTCTAAAAGAACTGGAATCAACATATTGTGCTAGGGTCTCTCATGTTTGATCTTCAACTTGTCCCATCCTTAAGTTCCCCTTCTGACCTGCGATCTAAAACCACAATAACAATGATATGAGTCTAAATAGACCCAGTAAGTAGATAGTGGTTAGCACAAAGTGCAAATAAGCATAATGATGGATACTCATACAGTGATGAAGCTAATACACATGGATCCAATACCCACTCCCAAGATCGTATACATATAACCATACACACAAATTGACCAACACAACCAATCATCTACTCATGTCCATCAAGGGCCATGAACAACCCTCTCCTCATGTCAATCAGGGGCCATGAACAACCCTTACAACCAACTATTTGAGATAACGCATCATACATAACAGACAATGAAACACATCGCAAACCACGCATACAACATCAACACAATTCAGATACAACACATAGATCTGTCACACAAGCATTTTATCAAACACATGATAGGTGCGGAATGAAAGAACCTTCAATTCATACTCTCGATTGGGGCAAATCAATTCACGTCACATTCCAACAATATAACAACTGCTAAGAAGTCTTATACATCATAGAAATCACGCATTCAAAGTAAATTCACCATGAACCCTAACTGTTACGAACTCTACGCCTAATTCCATGGAGTCGTTAGAAGCTATACATTCCCTCTAGCCTCGCATCGCGTTTAACATAAAATTTCATCACTAAATCGAGAAGGGGCGACATCTACTTACTTGAATCGAAATTTTCCCCAAAAACATTGCTCCAGACTTAGACGGAGAGATTCGGAACTTCCACGATTCGAGTCGATGATCCTCAAACAGTCGGTAGAGCTTCCTTGAATGAATCCGTGGCTAGCCCGAACTGAATGGTGGGGAAAGAAGAGAGACGCAGAGAAACGATAGTCATAGTGCCCATCAATGGAACGCTAATCATACATGCACATATGCACTATACATCTCCTAAATGTCGTGTCCATGTATGTTATGTATCCATTAATATCGTAAAATTCTTACTAGCATGTTCATAAGTTACCTCATAAATAGAGAAAAGTTATAATAAAAATAGAATAAAAATACCTGGTCCTCACACAACCCCTCACTCAAGCACCCATTTCAAAACCCATTTCATTTACAAATTATGGCTCCAAAAGCAGTTGAAAAACCCTCCAAATTGCCTATATCTAGACAATCCAGATAAAATATTAGCGATGGGGTACCCCATCGACAATGAACACCGTCAAAATGGGTTCGGGCGGAAGCCTCCGCATCTGCAAGACGCCAGGTATGATTCCGGGAGGCCAATCCATCATCGTCTGTACCCTGACAGGAGCATTCAGATTCTGATTCTAGCAGTGATATAATGTTGGCTGAAAATAGGCAGGGAATGCCTACACCGAAGGGGCAGGTGTTGAAAATGCCAATAACGTATTTCACAACCGAGAAGGAACACTACAGGTTCTACCAAAACTTCTATGAGCATAAGACATTTGTCCCAAAGATTATTGATTTCAAGTTCCTCAATGAGTATGAATTTGGGATTGAAGAATTATTGGATTTTCAAGGATGGACGGAGCTATTGAAAGCCGATGATAGAATATACCCTGATTTGACAAGAATTTTCTTTTATTTATGGGATCAGGAGTATTACCTCACTTTTGTAAAAGGAAAAGAGTTGAATTTGGGAATTAGGAGATCAACTTGTAGAGACAATGCAATCCACCGTATTGCGAACATATTGGATGTTCCCGAGGGGTTGTCACTTACACAAATGTACAACCAGCTGACAAATAGGAACAAATATCATCCGGAAATCGAATTTCTACATTACATGGATCTATCTCCCCGACACCGGGTTCTATGGCTTTTGATTGCACATTACATCTATCCGAAGGGAGGAGGTTAAAACCAACTGAATCCGCAAGAGGCCGAATCCTATGGAAGGTGGTAAATCTGGTAAAGATCAGCTTATCCGCCTTGTTGTTGGAAGCATTGGCTTCGAAGAACGAGAATCCACGAGGCGTGCTGCCCTATGAGACATGGATCACCAAGATCATGCATTACCTTGGCGTTGACTTGGATGGGGAGCAATTCAAAGTCTTGAAGCCCACCAATGCCATCAACACGGCTCTCTTGACTTGAATTAAAATCAGCCTCGAAGAATTTAGAGCTGAACGACTTCGGAAAAGGATGGGATAAGCAACTTAACCAGAAGCGGAAGGTGGTCATCCTGTTCGCAATCTTACCGCAAGTGCACGTGTGGCACCCCCGACCCGAGGCTCCACATAGTCCTTACTCTGGGGTCGAAAAGGGTTGATAAACGTGACTCAGGATTGTTGCCCTGATCACACGGAATTTTTTTTTTATATATATATAACATCAATACAGATAATATTTTCATTCATCCAACTTGAAAAGCATTTCCCATATCATAGTCTTAACTATTGTCTTTACATTATCAGAGTCATAACGATTGTCTTTACAGAAAAATCATCATATACATCATTTACATATAATTCTATATTCTCTCACATATTTCATACAGGTTGTACTACCTCAACTTAATTGTTTTTATCAACATTCAACATAACATTGATCATACTATAAATTCTTCTTCTTCTTTTCACACATGCAAAGGAATATAAACATCTTGACATTCTTTTTATACTTGTCCTTCTCCATGGGTCATCTCCATTTACCTGACTAAATTTTTGGAAAACAAAATATGAGTACTAATACTCAGTAAGCTATAAATTCTTCTTCTTCTTTTCACACATGCAAAGGAATGTAAACATCTTGACATTCTTTTTATACCTGTCCTTCTCCATGGGTCATCTCCATTTACCTGACTAAATTTTTGGAAAACAAAATATGAGTACTAATACTCAGTAAGCAAGTCTTTTCCTTTTGTAAGTAAACATTTTCCATTTCCTTTTTGTGCATAATATGAAAATGCAAATGCATTCGATGCATACATGACATTTTTCCAAATGGATCACTAGCTAGGCGTCCACTACTTGATCTTGCTCCCATTTCAGGGAGGGTGCCGCCGGCCTCAGCCTGTATTAGCGACTCGGTCATGCTAGTGGAGGACATCCGGTCCAATTACACCTCTCTCGTAACCTAATCCTCGTGCACCATGATCATTCACATTCACATGCTGGCATAACATTTATAAATCATAAACTTTTCATAAAAGTAGTTAACAAGTAGTTAGCAATCATTTCATGTAAAGCATTATAGGAATGGCCATCCTTAAATATATTTTATAAATCATGTGAGCAAACAATTTGCAAGTATTTAAAAATATTTTAGAAAGCATGTAACTTGCTTACCTGCGTAGTCAACTTATACCTTCCACTTTTCCCTTTCCTTTTCCTATACAAATGAAAATGACCATTTTTTTCTCATATAAACATAATATCCCATGCTTGTACATTTCTACTATTAACTCTGAATCTATCTTAGGGTTTTCTAACCCATGTGTGTTTCATATCAACTTTGACCCATTTCTACCTTTAGTTCAATATTGTCATCACCCTGTTCCAATTCACTTATGTTTACCATCTCTCTCTTATCAATTCCATCTTTAACACTTGTTTTCTTTCCTTTGGTCAACTTCTTAAGGAAATTGCTTATGAACTTCTGAAGTCATTTGATGTCACCAATTCAAATAAGCCGTTTATCTTCCTTTTTCCATAAATTCAATATAATTATCTTCTAACCACATTTTCATATTTGGCTAATACCAACCACTCTTATCCTCATTTGGTTGAACTTGTTTCAAGGTCTAATCATTCCATTTATTTTGACATCATTATTTAAGGGTTAATTTTCCAAATCTTACTTAGGATTTATAATACTTAGCTAAATCCAACATCTTGGATTTTAGCATTTTATACTTAGCATATATTTCCTATAATTGACATATTATTTGAGAAAATCTCTCAAGATATTTGCTTAAGGGTAAGGGCTTATAATTTGGGTCTAAAATTTTTATAATTTTTGTAATTTCCCTCAAACAGCCCTATATATTGCATTTTACCCTCATCTATATTTTCTAAAATCACATCTTAGGTACTTAATTACTTAGTTAGTGATCATAAATTTGTACCCTTTTTGTAAACCTTGTTTACACATTATAATAAAAATAAATTCCATTTAAAATTTCTGGAACTCATTATTAAATTCCAAAACAGCCTTTGTTTTCTTATTTTCACTAAGTTTCATCTTCTTATTTAACCATTAATTCCATATACATATTATAACAGAAGTTATTAATCATTATTGCTATCCTTAATATTTTATTACACTCTTTCCTAACATATATATTAATTTGGATCACTTTTACTTAGTTTTCATATTTATTTTTGATTATTTCTCAAACTGTCCTCATTTGCTGAAATCAGACGTACTGATTTCTTTAAATCTTTATTTGTAATCAAATCAAGATATTTAAATCTGAATTTTCTGTCATACATCTATAATTACATGAATTAACTGTAATAAAAATTTCAACAATAAATATTAACATTATATATTTATTTTGACATTTTTACTGTGCTGGACAGTGTTGTGTAATCAGGAGCAGCCTTTTAAACCATACTTATGTCATCCAAAAATCATATTTTATTTTTTTTGAGTGATAATCACGATATTTTATACGTTATATCAAAATTTCAGATAAAAAATCCATCTAAAACAAATATTAAAAATCATTTACTATAGCTGATCTTGTCACCCGTTTTACCCTGTTTAAGTTAATCTTCTCGGATTTGTAATTTGCAACCAGCTTAATATTTTAAGCTAAAAATTTGGTCGTTCCTTAATTATCATGTAATGATATTGTACACAAATTTTCATTGAAAAATTCCTTCATTTACTATCTCGTTCATATTTTTGTTTCTAATATTACATAACCTCTAGATTTGAAATAACAATTAGGATTAACCATTACTTCATTATTTATAAATCATGTTTTAAACATGATTATAAAGAAATAAAAATCTGCTTTAACATTACTTATACCCAGCATTTTCCAGCCATAGATTAAACATGATTTTAACATAAAGTAAAATTTGTTTAGCCGTTAATTTAATGATGAAAGCAGCTGAAGGAAATTCTCATCTTATGTGATTTGTCAAATCATCAGTTAACGGTAGAATTAAAGTATTAAATCATACTGAAATATCAAATTTTGCTGAATGATATCTGAATGGTATATATTCAGCAAATTAAAAATAAAAAATCAGTCTTACAATTTCTGAACTTAATTACATGAAATCAGAACCGAATAACTAATGTAAAAGAAAAATCTGTTTGGATGCTATATATACATCTATGCCTATAAATTTAACGGTATCCAAAATCATGAAAAACCTTTTTGCTAAAGCATGCATCCAGAATTTTATTAATGATCAACAGGCTAAGAAAATCAGATGGTGGTTTACATATTCGTTCCATGCATAATCAAAATCCGAAGTATGATAAATAATAATAATAAATAAAACCTGATGCTGCTGCTGCTGTCCACTCCAGCAGAATTGTAAATCACGTTCAGCAACATATATTTCACCGCTCATCAGATTGAAAAAATAATAATTTTTTATTTAAAATATTAAGCAACCGAGCAGCACCTACGGAAATAAGGAAATAAGAAAAAAAATACCTGGATGCTTGTATGCCTGTGTAGCTTGTGTCCGGTTATTTGTAAGTGGTGTAGTTGTCCGGTTATTTATACTATGCTGTTGACGGTTCACTATGGTTAAAATTAAATTTAACCATGGTGACCGTTTACAGGTGTTATTTACATATAGATGCGGGTTACATCTGTTATTGACGTGTTGTTTATATAATTTTTTTTGTTAACGGTCCATTCAGGCATCTCTAGCAACGTCTTATTAATTTTTTATTTGCATTAATAAATTAATTCATAACTGCCTACATACACACTTATATATTATGAAAATTTTTCTTATTAATATATATCCAATTTCTCACAAAATGTACCTTTTAGAATTTTGAAAAAAATTTCTATTTTATTTTAATTAACTAATTCATATTTGGATAAAAATCTCCTTTTTAAAATTTTGGAGACATGTTTTCCAAAATTTCATTCCTTCATTAAATTGGGCATATTAAAATAGGCTTACCCATAAAATTTCACCTCAATTGGAGCAAAGTACATATTTTAATTTAATTAAAATCGTATTTTGGTATAAAATTTCATTTTAAAAACTTGTAGACATGTTTTTCAAAATTTAATTCATTCATTATGTAGGGTATATTAAAATAGGCTTGCTCCAAAAGTTTCATCTCAAACAATATTATATTCATCAAGATATGAATTAACTAAATAATTATATAAAAATAATAAAATATTAACGTAAACTCCTTTACGTGCATGTTGTGCATGAATTGTTTTGGGCACGTTTTTTGATGCACTCAAGTTAGGTAATTTAGTTAACTACTTTTTATAATCTGATTCGTCTAGATTAGAGAGCACATAATTTAGTACTTTCTATTAAATTTTCTTGTCCATCTGAGTTATACATGCTTAGATCTAATGAAAACAATGAGGATAAATATAAGCCCTTAATTGGATCCCCTAATTAGCCAAAAATTTTCCATTTATTTTTATTTTTCTATAAGGTCCGTAAATTTAAACAATTTCACTTAGTATTATTCGGAATTTTGAAATTTCTTCTCAAAATATTTGTAAAAATTCATTTTCATAGCTAATCTTTGTGGGATCATAAATTATCCTCCATTTTCTTATAAATTCCATATATAACCTTTGTAAATTCCAATTAAGTCCCCTTTTTGTCTCCACTATTGTCAAAATTACCAATCAATCATCTTTTCTAAATTTACAATTTAATCTCACTTTGTAAAATTGTAATTTGGTCTTTTCGTGATTTTTGCTAATCACACTTCGTTTAATCATTTTTCCACTACTTTTTATTTCCCATATGGGTTACACTTGAGCCCTTCATTTTATGAGATTTTCGATTTTATCCTTAGACGATTTCAAGCTATATTTATTAAGCTTAAAAATTCGGGGTTTCACAGCAGGGTCATGGATTGTAATATATAAATTATCGATCCACAGGGAATTCGGGACTATAAATTTTTGCTTTAAATGCTTTCATGTCGGATATGGAGAAAATGTAGCAAATATAATGGAAAAATGGGAAGAAAATACAATAAATAAAAGGGAAAGGAAATAAACAAAATAGAAAGAGAAAATTGCAAATTAAAAATGAGTAGAGAAAATGAGAATGCGAGTACCTAGGGTCTAGGATTTCACATGCGTCTTTTGCAACGGGTAGTTGTATAATTATTTAATTTGGATATTGTTTGTTAAAGGAGAACAAACCCTAATTTATCCTTGCACCTTCTCTCGAAACCTACAAGGTGTATCCTAATTTTCTTAACAACCTATTCTCATGGGATTAAGTTAATTAGAATCCATTAAGTCCTGTGGTTTGTTCATGGAATTCCTCAAGGTTATCATGCCTATTCTCATGGTCTTAGATTTCCAGGTTTAATATCTTGATTATCGTATATTAGTCTTCCACCTCTCGGTTCCATCACCTAATATATGGAATCATGCCAAAGTACGAGCTCATGTACAAAGCAAGCATAAAAATCACAAGATATTAAATTAACAACAACATCCATAATAAATGAATTAAAAATGCACACCACGCTACACTGTATGCATGCTACGTCCCAAACTCTAGATTTAAGGTTTAGCCAAGCATGTTTAGGTTCAAAATAAAATTAAAATTACAATTCATCATAAACAAGATAATTAAAATTAAAAAGGGAGAAAAGCTTATTGGTTTGAAGCCCCGATGGTGTGTCGGCCTCTCCACACAACTTGCCGGTCCGTCTTTTTCCCGTGCTCTCCACCTTGCTTTCTTTCTCCAAATTATGCTCTTGAATTTCTCTGCTCTAGAGCTCTCTGATTCGGAATCAACTGATGGAAATCTTCTTTACGCTGCTCATTGGAATTTTCTGCTCCGGAACGAACTCTGTGTAAATTTTCTATGGGCTCTCTTCTTAGAATATTCTCATGGAATTCTTTATTCTGCTCTAGTAGAATTTTTTTTATCTCCCCTCTGAACTCTCCCTTAAAATAAAATCTGCTCCCCTTTTATAGCTGCATACATGAATTAATGGGCAGCTATACATAATTTTTGATCACGTGAAATCATTGAATATTAGTGGGGTCCATTGGATGATAAATGCAGCTACTTGCTGGTCACGTGTTTGGACGGTTGGATGCAAAAATTGATGTTGGATAAAAAATGGGCAGTTGATCATGTGACATGCAATTTGCTGTTGCTGAAATATAAATAAGAATGGATTAAATGGGCTGCTGGTTTGGACAGTATCACGTGAAATACAGCTAGTGGGACCCACTAAATGAATGAGTTGCTGAGTTTGAATGGTTGGATCACATGATGGCCTATTGCTGCTGGATATTAACATTTTGTGGACAGCTTTAATGCAAGATACTAGACAGCTACGTGAATATGCAGGATGCTGGACATTTTAATGCATGATGGACGGCTAAGATGGACAGCCTGCTGGACACATGATCATGCTGCTGAAAAATGAATGGCTGTGATGGCTTGTGGGGCCCATCATGATATAATGAGCAGCTGCATTTTGTGGAGAGATCTCGTGAATATTGCTAAAAATTTAATGTGCAGATTTCTCACGTGAATGGGATGGGAAATTTAATGGAGCTTAATATATGGACGTGATGTATAAATGGACAGCTGATTAAATGGACGGCTGATCTGGTATGGTCAGCTTGGGCGATGATGATGGGCTGCTGATTTGTGGGGTCCATGATCACGTGATTTGGCAATGGGCAGTTATACAACTTAAATTTTCAGCATGGAATGGGCGTGATTTGGCATGGTGCTGGATTTTCAGATGCATTTCCTTTTAAAAAAAAAATGTTCACGTTAATGGGCAGCTAGTGGGGTCTACTAAATGAATGAGCTACTGATTATTGTGGGGCCCATCATAAATGGTTGCTGAAGTGGATGGCTAGGTGGATTTTGGATGGCATGTGGGGCCTGCTTGCAAATTTGCAAACGTGAATTGCTGATGTGTTTTGGATGATTTGTGGGGCCGCTGCTTGATCTTGTGATCAGGAAATTGGTGATTGTTGGAAATAATCTGGACGTTGGTGATTTTGTGGGCCCATTCTCGAATTTGCATGATCTGCATAAAAAATGATTAATTGATGAAATTAATAAGTGGGTCACCAATATGAAATTAATTCAAATCCATTTGATTTTATGACAACAAGAAGTCAAGAATATAATTTCAAGTCAAAAGATCACAAAAATTATATAAATAACTTGAAATTAATATTTAATGCCTAAAAGTTGAAAAATCACATTTTAAACCAAATTTCTCATTAAACTCAATTAATTACCCACCAAATTGGTATAAAATGTCCATAAAATATATTACTAATTTCCAATTATCACATCCTGAGGGGGAGCAGCCACCTCAGTCCTCGCAGTAGGAGGCGGTTCGATCTCCACTGCCTACTCCAGCCGAGCCCGCATGGCCACAGTCCCACGGCTCGTGCTCTCCGAGAGGCTCTCAGATCCTCGATCCACATCCGCATTCGCCGAACTAGTCGACTTCTATTCATGCCATATGGGATCACCTTGAATAAATGGAAGACCGGCTCACGTAGCAGTTGGCAGGGATTCACACGGCGATGATGGAGATTCATACTTGCCAAGACAAGATGGATCAAGAACTACAGACAATCAAGTATAGAGTCGCGTTGGGAAACAGTCGAGGTCGCCCGGTTCCAAGTTTACCTGAGCTGGATCCATACTTTAGTGAATCTGTGAGGGCCAAACCCATCGTTCAGGCTGTCTCATCGTTTTACTCATCTGCCCACATCCGACCTATCCCACCTACTCGTCCTCCATCCTACCCAATCTCGGTCTTCCAGTTTACCAAATCCATATTTTCTTATCTCCTTTTTTATTCTTTGACAAAAAAGGGGGAGAGAGATTTGAGGTTTTAGGACTTAGTTTCCTTTCATGGGTTGGGTAGCATGTACATTTAGGTCTCATTTGCATTTTCTTGTTTCACATTGAATATAAATGTTTGGTTATATATATATATGAAATGTTTTGATTGAAATTGCAATGGTTGAATGTTATGAAATGTATCTTTATATGCGTTTGAAATTATGTGTTGATTCATTTAACTTTAGAATGCAATGATAATGCAATTTGTATGCTCTAAACACTAAAACAAGGATGATATGTTATTTTTGAAAGAAAATGAAAGTTATATCTCAAATTGGTTTTGTCAATCATAAAAAAGGGGTAGCTTGTTGAAATCAAAGGAAAATTAAGTACAATCCATGTTTTGATGATTAACAACTCAATTTAAGAATGTTTTGGGTACTAATGTGGTTTGTTAAACTTGGTTAAGGATAAAAACTTAGAATTCAGAACATAGCAAACCAAGTCGCAAGGCCAAGTCTACTTAGCCATCGACTTAGGCGAAGTCGATACCCAAGTCGACCTCAAGACCGACTTCAAATGAGAAAAATCTTCTAGCGCTGAATTTGGGCACAAGGACAGGTGAAGTCACAGTTGAAGTCGACTCCACCTGGGACTTAGGTGAAGTCGCAGATCCAAGTTGACTCCACTATCGACTTCAGGAGATCAATTCCTTCTAGCATTGAAATTGAGCTAGGAGATAGGTGAAGTCGCAGTCGAAGTCGACTCCACTTGCGACTTGGATGAAGTCTCATTCCCAAGTCGACTCTGCAATGCGACTTGAGTTAAGTTGAACTTCAAGTCGACCCAAGCATCCGACTTGAGTCAAGCTGAAGACCAAGACAGTCCATACAAGCAAATATCCACGACAGAATCATTCAAGATGGTATATTATTCAAGGGAAGATCATTAGCTACATCTTTGAACTGCAAACTCAAGGAAGGCAAATCATTTTTAGATTAAGGCCACGAAGATAAAGTTCTCAAAAGAAGACGGACATGTTAAGTTCCAAAACCAAGCACTTAAGATCAAAGGTATCATTGGAAGAACAAGATATGAGATGAATAACAAGCATCAAGGATCACTTTCAAAGGAATCCAAGTTCCATTATATGCATATAGAAGGTGAAGTCGCACCCGAAGTCGACTTCACCTGCGACTTGGGTTAGGTCCAAGTCCAAGTCGACCTGAAATGGAACTTGAAGCCAAGCTGAAGACCGAAGTCACAACCAAAGGCAACTCCAGTCTATGATTTGGGTGAAGTCGCATCCGAAGTCGACTCTACATGCGACTTGGTTCGCAACGGTCAAAAAAATTCGAACGTTGGCGCATTAAATACACGCCACTTACCACCAAACGTTCGAATTTACTCCACCATTATAAAACAGCATTCATGAGGATGTGCTAGAGGTTAGATAAGCATTCATTGTGTTCACTTCCACTCTCTCTAAGCATTAAGTGATTTACACCAAACTTCAAGTGAAGAATTTTGCTCCAACTTGCTGAAAGCGACTTTGCTGATCAATTCATTCTCTCAACAAGTTCTTCCCTGAGCTGAAATCTGCCTACACGAACTTGTAAAGTGTAGTTTCTTTATTTGATTCATTACTTGTATTTGACACTTGATTTGATATTGGAAATTGAAACCAATTAAAGGCAAAGTAGTGTTGTGACTTGAGTGTGACTCATCACCTACTTGTGTTGTGTTTGTGCAAGCCCCCTAGAGCTGGAATATAGAAGAGAGTCGTTGCTCTAGTTGTATCTGATAATCCATTAGTGGAACCCAAGTCACAACGGGTGTGAGCTTGGAAGAGTGGAGTAGGGAAGGTTGCCCGAACCACTATAAAAATTGTGTCTATTGTTGTGGCTTGCTCAGTTGCTTTTATTGCTTTATTTCTCTCTATATTTTCTGCTTGTTTCATTAAGGGGATTGAATTAAAAAGGGGGAAAGGTTTTGTTTAAGTGAAAAATTTTAAATACACAATTCACCCCTCCTCTCTTGGGTTATTACCATAAACTCAGGACCAACACTTCTTCCTTATTTGGTTCCGGGCTTTCATTTTCTTGTCTTTGATGATTTCTTTGATTTTTTCCTTATATTCTCGGCCTACCCCATTTGAGTCTACTAGATTCTCCAACCTCATGCTAGTTGGGAACTTCTGTAGCAATTTCCTTTTCCTTGTTCTTTCTGACCCTTGACCTTGTATCAACCACGGTGCTTTTTCTGAATATATCAAAAGCACATAACTTTCATTCATAGTCAGGATTAGGTCATCATATACACATTTCATCATCATACGGCTAATTTAACATAACCAAATCACACAATCATAACCTTATCACATTCTATCATTCATCAACCATACACATTCATATCCATTCATTCATTCCATGCATTCAAAATCCTCAATTATAGTTATATTATTATAATTAATCTCATCATTCACATTATTAAACATATCATTCATAAAACAAAGTCTTAACATGTCATAACATATCACACATATATACATACATGTCATATTCCACACCATAATCATACATGTATGTCACACATCAACCATCATCCATCAAAAAAGTGTCATCAAACCATAATTATACAGGCAAACTTTCATAAAAGTTCATAAAAAAACATCATCTCATACCGAGACCCCTCTTTATATAACGCCTACAACTCAGCGGGACCTACGTGGGTTCCTCGGTAACTGTACTTATGTCAGACCATGCGAGGACATCTTCCTCCCCTCCATCAATACTATCATCATCATCATTATCTTCTTCGCCAACCTCTTCATCTTCACTTTCACCCTCTTCTTGCTCCACCTAAGGAGCAAGGTATTCCATCGGGTCCTCATTATCGTTATCGTCATCATTATTATTATTTCCATGATCAAATTGGATGGGTTCACCATCCTGTCCTGCTATATGGCTAATGACTTCATTAAGGCCCGGTGCAACGGGTGATTCTAAAATTCCCTGTGCCCGACGTTGTTTTACGGCAATAGCTACCTCCTTCTTCTTCTGATGTATTCTTTTCCAACTTAACCCATGTCTAAACTGCACAAGTCCGTCAACAAATCTATACCACGAACCATCATCTGGGGGTATAGGTGCTGGGGTCTGATCCTAAAATTTTTGGAGATCATGTGGATATATAAGATTAGATGGGACTCGTGGGTCTATCTGGTGGTCAGAAAGCGATGCTGCAGAGTTCACTATTTTAGGAGCCTGACTCGTGGACTCCTCTAGATTTGGCCTTTGTGGGTAGGGGTTGACATAATAATCTCCTTGAGCCTGTGTCGGAGGGTGCCTAGGTGGAAAACCAGGAGGAACTAGTGGGAAATAAGCTGCATTCCACCATCTATTTACATTCTCCTCTATCCTTCGTTTTCGCTCCTCCTCCTTTTCTTTTCTAAGCTCATCCCCACTCATGGCTTTCTTTCCTCTGTCTGTCATCTACAATTTAAACATAGCATGTTAGCTATATTCAAAACATCATAGTGCAAATCATCATAATCATAGACAACTCATCCTATAATCACATATTTAGCATCATCTGAGATAAATTTCCATACTTAGAAAAATTTTCACGCCTATTTACCAATCCATGCTCTGATACCAACTTCTGTGGTGCCCCAGCTCGATCGTCATAACATTAGCCTTACTAGGAGACCATTGTTGATTAGTAAACGTGATCAAGATTGTTGCCCTGTCACACGGCGGGTTTTATTGGATATTTATCCACTTAAATCCTGACTCTTTAAGAGTTTATATCATTTCATACATTCAAATTTCCATCAAATGCCTTTTAAGTCATTAAACTATTTGAGAAATACACATGCTATCTCATAAAATTCAAACTTAATCATAACATCATAATTCATACTTTAATATTTGACCATAAAATTTTTGTCATTCATAGTCACAACTCATGACATAATTCTTATACAACATTAAAATAACTAATTAATGTTATCATACAACCATTCAATCCATAAGTTGACACACTGGTAACCCATAAAAATTTATTTATCCTTAAATCTCATCCTGTGTTTCTCACTTGGTGCTTCCTTTTACCTGTCTTTAGGATTTAGAAAATAAAATCGTGAGTCAAAACTCAGTAAGCAAGCTATAAGGTTTTCAAGCAATTCATTTTCATTTAAAATAACTTGGAAAGCAATATTATACCCACTGTAGGGTATATCATGAAAACATGCTTCTTTTACTTGTCAAGAGTATACCATAAATAATGCAATGCATTATTTTAAAACATGACATCATAGGATAGTAGCTAGTTAGACAATCATCCACCTTCATCGTCTCTCTCAATCCAGGGAGGCGCTGCCGGCCCGAGGCCTATCTTAGCGACTTGGCCGCATCAAAGAGGGACAATCGGTCTGCTTACACCTTTGAGGTGTACCTCATGCTTTGTGCGCGTGATTCCTTTCATAAACATAAACCTTGACATGCTAGCATGATTTTTCATTTATAAATCCATGTTTCATCATTTGTCATAGGTTGTGATACCCGGATCCAAGTAGAATTCATATGAAAGCATTTGACATGTAATTATGATACATGTATGTCTTGAATGAATTTTGGATTATTTTATGATTAATGATATTTCGCAATTAGGGTTTTAGTTAAGAATGGTGATTAAAAATTTAATCGCAGGAGCCAAAGTGAGTGGGTATGACCCGAGGCGCTTAACGAGGATTGAACAGTGAAAATGTGTCATGAATAATCATGATAATTACCATGATTTAATTTATGGAGATTAAAGTGTAATTATGGAATTAAGATGAAAAATGATAGAAAATTCATAACTTGACGCCTACAAGTTGGATTTCGATGAAATTTGAAAGGTAAGCTCAGACGGTGGGCCCAATCTTATGAATGGATTGGATTAAGGGAATCATGATGGGATTAGGGTGATAATTAATTATTTTTATTCCTAATCCAAAAGATAAATTCAAGTGGCCATAACTTGAGTTAGAAAACTCGGTTTGAGATGAAACTTGAGAAAGATGGATAAAACGATATGACGAACGATATGGTAAGAGTGGATTAAGCTAATTATTAAAGAATTAGATTAATCACTACAAGACGAAACACATTTATGGGAGAAAAAGCCAAAATTTAATGCATGAAACAAGGTGTAGAGATATGGGCGTCCAAGCTCAAGAAAATCTGATTTTTTGGATTTTTAAAAATCTAAAAATTACATGTAAATGGGCTATGAGCTAGGGCATTTAATGTATGGTAGATTGAGGTGCATTTAAGGCATAAAATGGCAAACTAAAGGGCTACCATGTGGGATGTTGCAAGTGGACAGCTTGATATCCCATTAATGTATTGATTTTATGGATTTTATGAAATATAAATCATGTAATTTACTTGGAGGTGGTTGTGCCACATTGCTTAAGGGATAAGGGGGTCTTAATAAGGTCATTTCATGAAGTCAAATAGGAAATTAATTGCTGGAAAATTTCAGCAACTTTCTAAGGGACTTAACGTGCAAGGAAGAAAGGAAAGAGAGAGGAAAAAGGAGAGGGGAGAAAAAATCCTCCAAGGACCAGCTACTGTGCACGTCCAAACCTAGCAAGGAGGAGAGGAAAAGAGGAAGAAAAGGAGAAGGAAATGAGGAAGGCAAAGCTTGGTAGCAAGCTTGGGAAGTTCGGGATAAAGAATCGACGAAATCGGGTAAGTACCCGTTGAGTTTAAGCCTTCCAATTTCCAAATTTTCTTCTTGATTTAGAATCATGGTTTTGAGTCATAAAAGACCTCTTAAAGAACATGTTAAAAGGATTAAATATGCTTAGCAAAATGAGTTGATTTATAAAGTTTAATTTGGAGATTAATCAGCCCATGTTTATATGACGAAAGAAAAAGAAAAAGAAATTTGGACGAGATCCAATTAAGAACCCGCCGTGTGATCAGGGCAACAATCCTGAGTCATATTTACCAATCGAAAATATCTTGGAGTAAGGACTATGTGGAAGCCTCGGTTCGGGGCGCCACAACTTCAGTCTATGATGTTTTGTGAGTATGGTTGCAGGCTGTGGTTTGTGATCCTGGTTTAAAAGGTCATGGGTTGTGGTCTGTGATATTTAAAACCAAACGGACTGCGGTCTATCAAGACGATGTATGGTGCACCAGTACACGGAATAGGTCGGTTGTAGAGCACGGTCGGGATGGTCGGGGCCTACTCTACATATGACCAAGTCATTAAGGGATGCCAGGAGGCTAGCGGCGCCCTCCCTGAGATGGGAGCATGATGAAAGAACAGCCGCTTGGATAGCGTGCTGTTAAGTATGGATTCTCTTCCAAAAGGTAGCACGATCACTTGATAAGTGTCACTGCTAGATGGAGAGAAATGCATTTGCTTGTGTTTTGCTTTTGAAAAGCCCAAAGATTGGGACATGAAAGCATTTTTAAGAAAAGTTATCCTAAAAGGATTTTTATGAAATGATTACCCTAAAGATAGGTTGTTTTTCACAAAAGTACCCTAAAGATAGGGTGTTTTACACAAAAGTGTAAATAACAGAAATGAAAGGAAATGTTTTTATGCAAATGCATTTATGAAAATGGTTTATGTATTTTATTTGACTTGTTTGCTATAAACAAGCCCCAAGACGGGGATTATGAAAGGGATTTATGTGAAACTTGGTTTGGACATAGGAATGTCCATTTCTAAAGGGCTTAAATGAAAAGTGTTTATGGGCATTAGAATGTTCATTGTTAAATTATTTAAATGAAAAGTATTTGTGAAACCCCAATCTTAGACACATGTATAAAATCCTAAGGTTGTAAATCCTAGGTAATGTGTTAATAAAATATATATGAAAACATGTGTATTAGAGGTTAAAGAAATACAATTGTGAGATTAAACCCGTGAATAGTGCACTTGAATAGTAATGTGAATAGTAACTGAGGTGATTAAGAGTTAATCATGTAGATTAACCTAATCACAAAATGACAAAAAGGAGATTTAATCACTACAGGACGAAATAGAATACTTTTTTATATTTAATAAAATTTTGGATATTAGTGAAAAATTAAAGAAAAATTCATAATTTGCAATCCGGATATCGGATTTAGATGAAATTTTTTATGGATGGCCAAATATTTATGACGATCATGATGAATGATTTAAGATGTGATGAAAATCATGAATTAAGGGTCAAGATGAAACGTCGATTGGAGATTAAAAAGTAGCTTATCTTTTTCATTAATTTCCTTTGACTTTTATTAAATTTAAATAATTAAAAATAAAAAATAGGGCTACTATAGGGGGCGTGAACAGTAGATAGGGGGAGCCTTTTGACCAAAATCCAATAACCCAAATTAATCCTCATCAAAAATCAATGGTTGAGATTGAATTAGCTTAAAATAATTAATTTTAATAAATAAAAAATTATAAAAAAATAGGGCTACCATAGGGGGAGTGAACAGTATCTAGGGGGCTGCACATGGCTCAATGCACCTTTTGGAAATTAGAAAAAATATATTTATAATTTAATACCTTGAGCAAGGGGGTAAATTACAATTTCATGAAAAATCAAAAACTATAAATAGGGGCCAATGGGTGGACGTCTAAGGCACACATCCCAGCTCCCAAGCTTGAGCAAGAGCTCATTTTCTCACCCCCACCCACGTTTTAAGCCAAGAGAAGCAAGGAGAGAAGGAGAGGAGAGAGAAAGATGAGAAAGAAGGAGCATATGTTCACTTGAGGTAAGTGAATTCTCCTCAAACTTATTTTGGATGTTAGATAAGGTAACACCATGCTTATATAATACCTAAACATGAGAAAATAAGTATAGTTATAATGCCCAAATGGAATTATGCCTAACCATCGAAAATTTGGAGCAAAGATAGAGCATTCGGGAAGATAGCATATGATATATGTAAATAATTCTCCAATATTGATAAATGATGATTTGGGATGAATGATTATGATAATTATGGTGTTGGAATGATGATATATTAATTTCATGATTTTTGGAATTAAGGATTATGCTTAAGTGAAATTATGTTGATTTTTTAGTATATGGAGAAAATGATTTATTTGGCCTAGTTAATGATGATAAATTCATAATTCATGAATTTTCCCATGATATACTAAACATAAGCTATGTCATGGTATTTTTTATTTTTGGAACCCATGAACAGTAAACCCCGTTGCTGTGAACAGTAACCTCGAGTGAACAATAAACATGAACAGTACCCATGAATAGTGATGATGATAGTAATCTGCTACAGTAGCTATGAACAGTGAACAGCGTGATTTTGGGGAAAAAATAGAGATTTATTTTTTTAATATTTTATGAGGATATATGAATGGAATTTTTAAAAGATTTATGAATAAAAATCCATATAAGGAGATAATGATCAAGTATCTTTATAAGATTAACCTCTATAAGAATGAGGTAACAAATGATTATAAAGCATGCATAGGAAGCAATCTAAGACATGGAATGATATAGATAAAATATCATTTTTCCTTGTATAGGAAAAGGAAAGGAAAAGGTGGAGGACACAAACTGAGGAGGTAAGCAAGCACAACTTTGAAAATATGATTTTATTACTTCATTGTAAGCAAGCAAGCAAACCCTTTTGAAAATACGTTTTATTCTCCAGTATTTATGAAATGTATTTAAGGGTGGTCATTCCTATAATGTTTTGAAATGATGAATGTTTATGAGTTTTTATGAAAAGTCATGCTGGCATATTGATATCATGTGATGTTCATGGACATGTGCACATGTATGATGCATAATGAAGAGGCTTTGGTGGAGGAAGTAGGGTCGGGGATCCCTCTTCACCATCACCAAGTCGTAAGAGCTGTGTGCTGGCGGCATCATCTCAAGAGGTGGGGGCACAAGGAAGAGGCTTTAGTGGAGGTAGAAAGCAGATCAGAGGGTCCCCTTTCACTATTGCCGAGTCGTATGGGCTGTGTGCCAACGGCGTCCTCCCCAGAGGTGGATGCAAATGAATGTTATATGTGAATGAATGCATTGCATTTTCATACATGGATTGAAAAGGAAAGCATGGATTTGAAATGATATTTTTAAGGGATGGTGCAAATAATTCTCTACATGAGAATGACAAGTCACCTGGTGTAAGAGGTATATAATGCCCAGAAAATCAAAAGTCATGCATGTAAGAGACTATGTAGGCGTCAAGAGGAAGAGAGGTTCCCCTTGATGAGGCCAAGTCCGAGACAGCTGGTATATTGGACCATGCTATGTGAGATGTTCCCTGAGCTAGTGTACCCGCACACGAAGGTTTATGCCCGGAATGGAAATGAAGCATTTGCACATCCAATGTTTATGAAATGATTTTTATGAAAAGGTTTCTATTCCATTGGTAGTTGATCACTTGTGTGGCGCCCTAAGCCGAGACGTCACTTCCTTACCTCAAGACCTTATTTATTGGTAAATGTGAATCAGGATTGTTGCCCTGATCACGTGTCGGGTTCTTAATTGGATCTCGTCCAAAATATTTATCATTCATCATTGTTCATATCTTTACATTTCACATCATTCATCAAACAAGTGGAGATACACTTGTAATAAAATTTCATAATTCTATTTCATAACATCTCGTCCTGCTTTTCTACAATAACATTTACATTTCATACATACATCCATGCACACATTGGATCTCATAGAATTTATAATTCAACATAAGTTCACATATATATCAATATACCTTGGATCTTTAATCAGGCTATCACATTCCATTCCCTATAGCCCACATGGCTACCATCACGTACCTTTCCTTTATTGCTTAAATTTGCATCCTCTTGAGTTTCCCGGTACCTGTCTAAGGTTTGGGAAAACAAAATGTGAGTGATAACTCAGTAAGCAAGCATTTTACCTTTTAGGGCATGACTTCCTTGAAAATAATTTCCTAAAACATTTTCTCATAAATCATTTTGGCCAGGGGACATCTTGACATAAACCATATTTGGCAATGAACATTCTCATGTCCATGAAAAGACATTTTTCCACATAAATCATTTTGGCACTGGACGTTCATATGTCCTAAAATATATTTCCACGTAAACCTTGTTGGAAACGGACGTTTATACGTCCTAAAATATTTTTTTACATAAACACTTTGGTAATGGACATTTTTACATTTCAGGTAAGCCTTTTTGGCAATGGATATTCATATGTCCACAAACACTTTTATCCCTTAAACTCTTTTAGAAACGGACATTTTTATGTCCACACATGTTCCAACATACATCCCTTTAGGAAATGGACATTCTCATGTCCAACCATTTTTTCCACATAAACCTTTTGGAAATGGACATTCTCATGTCCAAAATATTTTCCAACATAAACCCTTGTTCATAATCCCTATCTTGGGGCTTGTTTATAGCAAACAAGTCATAAATTCTTTTCATGAAAACTTTTGCATAAAAATCATTTCTTTTTATTCTTAATATTTACACATTTTGTGTAAAACACCCTGCTTTTAGGGTAACTTATACATAATAGCTCATAAAAATCCAATCTTTGGGCTTTTGAAAAGCAAAACGTATGCAAATGTATTTCTCCCCATCCAGTAGTGACACTTAACAAGTAATCATGCTACCTTTTGGAAGATAATCCTTAACAGCACGCTAGCCAGGCGGCTGTTCCTTTATCCTGCTCCCATCTCAGGGAGGGCGCCGCTGGCATTCCTGCCATCCCTTAGCGACTTGGCCATATGTAGAGTAGGCCCCGGTCATCCCAACCGTGCTCTACAACCGGCCTATTCCTTGTACTGGTGCACCATACATCATCATGACGGACCGCAGTCCGTTTGGTTTAAAGTATTACAGACCGTAGCCCGTTGTGAAACCCCAACCTAAATAAGATTCATTGTGTGCATTAAACAGGTACATGTGACTTATATATGATTAAATGGAATTTTTGGATGATTTTAGGATTTTATGATATTTTGCAACTAGGGTTTAATTAAGAATGGTGATTAAAAATTTAATTACCGGAGCCCAAAGTGAGTCGGTATGACCCGAGGGGCTTAATAAGGATTTAAAGGTGACAAGGTGTCATGAATAATCATGTTAATAATCATGATTTAATTTATGGAGATTAAAGTGTAATTATAGAATTAAGATGAAAAATGATAGAAAATTCATAACTTAACGCCTACAATGCGGATTTCGATGAAATTTGAAAGGTAAGCTCATGACGGTAGGCCCAATCTTATGGATGGATTGGATTAAGGGAATCATGATGGGATTAGGGTGATAATTAATTATTTTATCCTAAATCCAAAAGATAAATTCAAGTGGTCATAACTTGAGTTAGAAACGTCGGATTGAGATGAAATTTGAAACGATGGAATAAAATTATGAAATCTATAAGATGAATGGAATGGAGTAAGATAATTATCATGAGAAGTTTCTTTCTTGGAGAGCAAGTAAGTGGATTGACTTGTCTTAAGAGAGGGGACATGACTTTAATGCAAAGTCAAAGTTTGTTACAACTTTGATTATGTGGATTTTTGAGCAACTTTTGGAAATAAAAAAAAATAAGAAAATGAGGGTAAAATATGTATCATGATCTTAGGAATTAAATGTATGGATTTAAGGTGGATTTTTCTAGCCACAAAAATCCAAAAATCCTACCCTAGCTAGCTTGGACGTCCATGGCTCCATGTGAGCTAGAAATTGATTTAAAAATTCTGAAAAATATGAAAATGCTTGGATAATCATACCTAGTGATAAGGGATAATTAGGTGTATAAATTATCCATATTTTGGGATTTTAAAAAAATGATGGAAATGGGCAGCAGCTGGACGTGAATGCATGGGCACTTGGACGGCTAGGATTTTGGGCAGATTTTTTATTTTTGTAAAATGGTAAAACTTCATTTTACTTGGCTGTAATTCTGCCAACACATAAGGTAGATAAGGGTGCATTTAAGGGTGTGGAAATGCAGCAACAAGTGGGGCCCACTGCTGGAAAATCCAGCTCCACTTGAGGCATGCACGTTCACATGAGAGAGAGAGGGCCTTTGGAAATTTTCAAGTGCTGGAAATTCTTCCCCAAGCAACAGCAGTTTTCACGTCCCTTTAGAGCCAGCAAGAAGAAGGAAAAACCAAGGGAAAAGAAGGAGAATTTGAGGAGGAAAATCATTTCCAAGCGATGAGGGTTTGATCTCCATTAACCAAGTAAGTATATGGGTTGATTTAGCTTTTCATTTTGGGTTTTTAAACCCTAAAATTTTGAATATGGAATGGATGCTTAAATAATCTTTAAATTGATGATTCAACATGCTTTTGAATGAATATGTAATGGGTATTAGCTTGCATGTATGAAATTCCATGATTTAGATGATGAAAAGTGAAGTTTTGAATGATATATGATGTTATAAATTAAATTATGAACGGAATAGTAAATGGATGCATTTTGGAATGAATATTTTTGAAAATAATAATTATTGGGTTATTAAGGAACGATAAAATTTTCATCTTAAAAGGATAAGCACTTTGAAAATTAAAAATCCGAGAAAACTAACCCAAATAGGGTAAAACGGGTGACAAGATAAGCTGTAGAAAATGATTTTTAATAATTTTTTTAAAAATATTTTTGGGCTGAAAATTTTAAAAGAGGTATAAAATATATTTATGATCACACGAAAAAATTAAAAATTAGGTTTTTATTGGTATAAATATACCCCATAATTAACGTCATTCAGGCTGTCTGAAAATGGATTCTGCTGCCCAGTAAGGTACAAATGCCAAAATAAATATAAATATTTAATTTTTTATTATGGAAATATTTATTTTTGTTAATTAATATAATTATTAAGGTATTTCAGAAATTTAAGATAAAAAATACTTGATTTGATATTAATTCAAGTTTTTGAGATTTCAATACTCCTGATTTCAGCGTATGTGGATAGTTTGAGAAAAAAATTAAAACAAAATATGAAACCTATGTAGAAATGATCCAAATTGATATATGTGTTAAATCCTTAAATATGGATTAATAAAATTGGGATTATATGCTGAAATTTAGGATTTATATAATTGCCTAAGGTTATGTGTCAAAAGACACGTTAAACGGGTGAAAAATGGGTTCCAAACTAGCTGTTTTGGAAACCTATGGAAAGTGGATTTAAACTCCATAAAAATAACCTAAATGAAATGGTAATTAAGGGTAATTAAACCGATGAAATATGGATTATATTTCTGATTTAGAAATTTTATGAAATCCATTATGTATATGTTGCCAAATGGGCATATGAGAAGGAATAGATATGCAAGGGTGATGAATGACTTGTGAAATTTGGTTTTGTGCAAAAATGTATGAAAATATGATATATTTCATGAATATATATATATATATATATATATCTTTTTAGCACTTCATGAGGTTAATTTCCAATTATGATGAGTCATTCTCATGTAGAGAATTCTTTGCACCATCCTTTTTAAACACCGTTTCAATGAAACATCGAATAAACCCATGTTTCAACACATTTCATGCACAATTGCAAAACCATAAGCAATCATTTATTTCAACAGAAATAAACATTTCAATCTTATAAAAACAAGGAATGACCATCCTTAAACACCTTGTAATGAAAACCAAAATCATTTAGAAAGCTGCTTGCTTACCTCGCTTGCTTAGCCTTCCGTTTCACTTATCCCTTTGCCTTTGCCTAAACATATAAGAATGATATAACATTCATATATTTCCTTTGCTTGCATTCAACTCAGTTTTTCAACCCATTTTCATTAACATACAAAATTCCCTCGACTTCTCAAGTCGTTATACCCATATAGCACATACTTATTGATGAGCTTTTACACACCCTATTTAATCCCATAAATAGGTTAATCATCCAATCGCTTAATAATCATTCAATAACCATTATTTAATGGCTCATTATCTTCCTTAAGCCATTTTCCACTTATGCATGTCTATCCTTTCACATATGCCCATTTGGCAACACATATATGAGGTCTTTCATAAAATTTCCAAAGTCAGCAACTTAATCCAAATTTTAGCATGATAATTATCCTTAATTACCACTGTACTTAGGGTATTTTCATGGAATTTAAATCCACTAATCATAGGTTTCCAAAACAGCAACTTTGAAACCCATTTTTCACCCATTTAACGTGTCTCTTGACACATAACCCTAAGAAGTTCAATAAATCCGAATTTTCAGTAAATAATTCAACTTTTCCTAACCAAAATTTAGGGTATTAATACATATATCAATTTGGTTCATTTCCACAGAGATTTCATATTTCTTTTTTATTTTCTTCTCCAACTATCCACATATGCTGAAATCAGGCGTACTGAAATCTCAAAATCTTGAATTAATATCAAATCAAGTATTTTTGATCTGAAATTTCTACCATACCTCAATAACTACATGAATTAACCAACATAAATATTTTCAGCACAAAATATTTAATATTTCTATTTATTTTTGTATTTTTACCTTGCTGGACGGCAGCATCTATTTTCAGACAGCCTGAATGACGTTATTTATGGGACACATTTATAGCCATAAAAACCTAATTTTTAATTTTTTATATAATCATAAATATTTCTTATATATCCTGTAAAATTTTAAGCCCAAAATTCCTTGTAAAAAAATTACTAAAAATCCTTTTCTGCAGCTGATTCTGTCACCCGTTTTACCCTGTTTGGGCTAATCTTCTCTGATTTTTAATTTACAAACTACTTATCCTTTTAACCTAAAAATTGGTTCATTCCTTAATATCCTCATAAATATTCTTCCCAAAAAGTTTCATGCTAAAATTCATCAATTTACTTTTCCGACCATATTTTAGTTGACAACATCAAATAACTTCCAGATTTGAGACATAAAATCAAGATAACCATATACTTACTTCATTAAATGATAATCCCTCTTTTTCCCCTTATTTTTCTTCTATTTTCCTTCCTCCTTTCTGCCATGTTGGGGACGTGAGCTGCTGTTGCTTGGGGAAGAATTTCCAGCACTTGGAAATTTCTCAAAATCTGGGGTATTTGCGTCATACCCCCTCTAAGTTTGCGAATTAGCATATTAGACCCCGAAGTTTTCGTATTAGCTTTTTGGACCCTGAAAAGTTTCATTTTGTGCATTTTAAACCCTGCGCCCTAACGTCGTCAGTCTCCCACCGCTTAACAGTGTGCAATCTCGTTTGGTTCTTTGAAAATGACGAATATGCCATTGTAGAGATGCTTTTAAGCTGAAACGATGAAAATGGGAAGGGTGGTTTCACTTTTTTTCTTTCAAAGACGGACGGTGCTGTGTTGGGGCTTTGGGTAATGGCTGAAAGAAGGTATGCTTTCTGACTCATTCACATTATTTAATTCAACTAATCATAAGATTTATGCATAAGAGCTGTCAGCGTGAATGGGGAAGATGATTTATGAACAAATTTTTCTGACTAAATAGCATAACAGCCTATAACCTCGATTTTTTTCTGGTTTTGATTAAATCGGAACTATGTGTAATAATTTACGGTGAGCCTATAAACTTTTAAAAAAAATTTTATTTAGTGTAAACTATATACCATGTATAATATATCAAAGTCAGCTTAATAATCTTGGAAAATTTCAGTTTGTTTAACGGTAAATTACAGGTTCAATTTTAAAATTAGTGTTTTAAACTTTAAATGTTTTTTAGTTTTGATTAAACCATAAATGACACATTATATTTTAAAATGCGCCATTAAAACATCACGATATTTTACCTTTTCCTGGTTTTCCAAATTACATATAGAAATTAGACTTGCACAGGTTTTTTTTTAAATGTTTGTTATCTCGTGATGTTGCTTTTTTTTTTGTGGAAGCAGAAATATCCCTTGCTGGATTAAAGAGATTCAATGTCCATGTGGAATGGGAACTTGTAAAGTTTTTATGTCAAGAACATCTAAAAATCCAAATAGGTTGTTCTACTGTTGCCCTAAAAAGGTATGAAATATGATTTTTTTTTCTCAATTGGACAATGATATTCGTCTTTTGATTGCTTAATAACATATGAATGCATTT
This sequence comes from Annona cherimola, assembly GCA_030490835.1. Taxonomy (NCBI): domain Eukaryota; kingdom Viridiplantae; phylum Streptophyta; class Magnoliopsida; order Magnoliales; family Annonaceae; genus Annona; species Annona cherimola. The sequence goes on from CM059974.1 coordinate 81,693,716, forward strand.
CTTTGTTAGGATGTGAAGATATGTAATTTTTTTCATTGGTGTGATGAATATAACTCCAAGGAGCTGATGATATTAGAAGAAGAATGCAAGATGGAGTGCTTTACTAGAACTGATGAAACCTTGAGGATGGAGTTGGATGCTTTGAAAAAAGAGTTATCTGAAATGAAGAAAGCAACTTCAGTGGATGAGATAACTAAAGGAGTGACAAGCATGACCATAAATATTAATATATGTTCTTCTCCTAATCCGAAGGAATGATTTGTACTAATCTATTTAAAAGCAAACTAGTATGGGATTGTTGTTCAACTTATTTTGTGAGTACTGGTAATCAATGAATTAGCTTGTGTATGGATTGACTATGAAAATTATTTTATGTCGTGGACATCCGGTATAATGATATAATTTCTGTGAGTATTGGTTTCATATAGGTATTGGTTTCTGTGAGATCATGCCCTACAAAGAACTTTCTACTAGTTTCAACAAGAGCTGTATAGTTAATGACCAAGCTGTTAAATACATACAACAAAGTTCATTCATTTAAATGGACGGAAAAAAGTAGTTCATCTTGTGCTACATTTGGAGATCATGCCCTGCAAAGAACTTTCTACCAGTTTCAACAAGAGCTGTATAGTTAATGACCAAGCTGTTAAATACATACAACAAAGTTCATTGAAAAGCTATTGCATATAACTTTTACAAGTCCTAAAAGGTGAAAAAATGTAAATTTCTACAGCCGCTCAATTGTCATTGTGTCGATGCAAATGTCCTCTTTCGTGCCAATTTCTTCACCCAACGCCTCGATGGCGGTGAAAATGATGGGGTGTGAGTAGTGGTGGGAGCTGGTTCTGTAGATGGGTGTGTTGGTCTTGGTTGGCGCATTGGCTGGGTGTCATCTTGTGATTGAGTTGTTTGCGTAGAAGCTTGTGAAGTTGAGTTCTTCATTGGAGGCCCTGGCTGACTTGTTGTATTTGGTCATTTGTTAGGACAACTCCTTTGATTGTGCCCTTCTCCCTTGCATAGGCTGCAATGTACCTTTCCACAAGTTCTCTTCACATGTTGTGGGGGTCCCTCTTCTGGACCTCTCCGTCTTTCAGTTTGAGGTCGACCCTTTGTCTTCTCAACATTCGGGGGTAAAACTACCATATCTGTGTAAAAATTAAACGGCAAATATTAAATTCAACCCTAAAGCAGAAAAAAATATAATAAATGAGTGAAAGATCAACTAATTTTCAAGTAAACAAGACAAGTGGTAAGAAAAAAGTATACTATCAATGTCAGGTTCCCAAAATTGTCTACTAGGCATTGCATGGAACCCATGGCGGTAGGTCTTTCGATACGAATCCATCGTATGAAACCAACTGCAATACGAAATCGGGTCTTCCCGTCGCCAAAGAATAACCCTGTATGCATGTAAACATGGCATTCCTTCCAATTGCCATTGCCTACAACTGCATTTCTTCTGTCCAAACTGAACCACATGGGTGTTGACTCCATATGAAACCTCATACTCTTCATTCTCACAATGGAAGAATGTTGCACGTCTACCGTCTACACCAATCTTATCCAGGGATTTAGAAGATTTATCTGACAAGGGCGCTTGTGATGAAATGCCTTTGCTACTCCTAACATTAAACCATTCCAACACCTTAATGCGAAAACTTTCAAACAGTTGACAAATTTGCATCTCCCTTGCTGCATTTATCCAAGCATTAAAGGACTCCACAAAATTATTATCAATTGCAGAACATGGGGAATCATCGGCAAAGAAGGCTCTAGACCAATGGATTGGTTCAATTTTCTTGATCCAGTCACATGCGAGTGGGCTGATCTCCCGTATTCTACTCATATGATGTCTGTACTCTGCTTGGGTGTATGATCTGGATGCTGCCCAGAATAGTTTTCGAACCACGTCATTTTGACCAAAAACCTTCTTTTTCAAATTTCCCGTTGTGTCGTAGACAGTAGCGATGCCTCGAAGTTGGGAAGACTCCAGCCACTGCTTTAATTAAACCCTTTTGTCGATCTGACATAACGGTGAATTCCCCCTCTCCCATTGCTCTCTTCAAGACTGTTAGAAAGTAAACCCAACTATTGTAACATTCATACTCAACAACTCCAATTGCAATCGGCATGATCTGTTGTGGCGCCCCGAACCGAAGCGTCCACATAGTCCTTACTCCAAGATCTTGTCGATTGGTAAACGTGAATCAGGATTGTTGCCCTAATCACGCGGCGGGTTCTTAATTGGATCTCGTCCAATTTTTCTTTTTTTTCTTTTTTTTTCTTTCATCACATAAACATATATTCATCATCATTCATGATGGACTTATCCATAACATCATAAATCATCGACTTCTCATATTATTCATAACTTCATAATTTCATACAATCTATGTCCTTTCTCATCATATCCCATTAGGGAATCTGTTCATACAAAAATCTACTAACCTTTGTAGATTCTTCTTTTCCTTTAGCAACTCATGCCCTTCATTCCTTGTCTTTCCCTACACCTGTCTGAGGTTGGGAAAACAAAACATGAGTCGAAACTCAATAAGCAAGCATTTTTCATTTTAAATGCATTCCTCTCCATTCGATAGAAGACACTTACCAAGTGATCAACTACCAACGGAATAGAAACCTTTTCGTAAACCATTTTTGGAAACCTTTCATAAACCATTTATGAAAATCATTCGTAAATGCATTTCTCTCCATTCGATAGGAGACACTTAGCAAGTGATCAACTATCAATGGAATAGAAACCTTTTCATAAACATTGGATGTGCAAATGCTTCCTTTCCACTCCTGACATAAACCTTCGTGTGCGGGTACGCTAGCCCAGGGAACATCTCACATAGCATGGTCCAATACGCCGGCTGTCTCCGACTTGGCCTCATCAAGGGGAACCTCTATTCCTCTTGACGCCTACAGGGTTCCTACATGCATGACTTTTGATTATCCCGGCATTATATACCTCTTACACCAGGTGGCTTGTCATTCTCATGTAGAGAATTATTTGCACAATTCATTTAAAAACATCATTTCAAATCCATACTTTTCTTTTCAATCCATGTATGAAAAAGCAATGCATTTAATTCACACATAACATTCCTTTGCCTCCACCTCTAGGGAGGACGCCGTCGGCACACAGCCCATACGACTCGGCAATAGTGAATGGGGACCCTCTGATCCGCTTTCTACCTCCACCAAAGCCTCTTCCTTATACATCATACATGTGCACATGTCCATGAATATCACATAATATCAATATGCCGGCATGACTTTTCATAAAAACTCATAAACATTCATCATTTCAAAACATTATAGGAATGACCATCCTTAAAACACATTTCGTAATCATATTTGTAATCATTTGAAATATTTGAAATATTTGAAAAACAATTTCAAAATAGAACTTGCTTACAATGAAACAATAAAATCACATTTTAAAAAGCTTGCTTGCTTACCTCCTCAGTCCGTGTCCTCCACCTTTTCCTTCCCTTTTTTTTTTCCTATACAAGGAAAATGGATATTTTATCCATCCATTCTATGTTTACTTTCCATGCTTGCTTTATAACACTTCATTACCTCATTCCCATAGAGGTTAATCGTATAAAGATATTTAGTCATTACTCATTTATATGGATTTTTATCCATAAATCTTTTAAAAATTCCATCCATATATCCTCATAATTAGACAAAAATAAATCTCAATTTTTTCCCAAAATACGCTGTTCATTTTCTCCATGTACTAAAAATCAACATAAATTCACTTAAGCATAATCCTTAATTCCAAAAATCATGAAATTAATATATCATAATTCCAACATCATATTTATCATAATCATACATCCCAAATCATCATTTATCAAATTTGGAGCATTATTTCCACATATCGTACATGATTTTCCCGAATGCTCTATCTTTGCTCCAAATTTTTGATGTTTCGGCATAATTCTACTTTGGCATTATAACCTTACTTATTTTCTCATGCTTAGGTATTATCTAAGCATGATTTTACCCTACTTAACATTCAAAAGAAATTTGGAAGAAATTGCTTACCCGAAGTGGAGATATCCCACTTTTTCTCGCACTTTCTCTCTCTAACTTCCTCCTCTTCTTTCTCCTCAAGGCTAAAACGTGGTGGGGGTGAAAAAATTCTCAAATGGAGCTGGGTTTGAGTGCTTTGGTCGTTCACCCCATGCCCCCTATTTATACTTTTTGATTTTTTATCAAATTGGATTTTACCCCCCCTTGCTTGAGGTATTAAATTGTAAATGTATTTTTTTCTAATTTCCAAAAGGTTCTTTGAGCCATGTGCAGCCACCCTAGCTACTGTTCACGCCTCCCCTATGGCAGCCCTATTTTTTTTATAATTTTTTGATTTATTAAATCAATTATTTTAGGCTAATTCAATCTTAGCCATTGATTTTTGATAATGATGGATTCGGACCATTGGATTTGGCCTCAAAACTCCAAGCTCCAGCAGCCATAGCAGATTTTCATTAATTATTTATCATATAATTAATTAAAATTAATCCAAAGTCAAATACTAATTAATGAAAAAGTAAAGCTACTTTTTGATCTTCAAATGACGTTTAATCTTGACCCTTAATTCATAATTTTTGATCAATCTTGGACCACTCATCATGTTCATCATCATATTTTGGCCATCCATAAAAAATTTCATCTCAATCCGACGTCCGGATTGCAAGATATGAATTTTTCTTCATTTTCTTCACAAAAATCCATAAAAATCCGAAAATACTAAATAAATCAAAAAGTTGCTATTTTGTCCTTTTGTGGGAAGCTTCCTTTTTTGTCTTTTTGTGATTAAGTTAATCCAAAGTGATTAACTTAACATATTTCTTAATCCTTACTATTCACATTTCACTATTCACGTGCACTATTCACGTGCACTATTCATCCGAATTTCCTGCATAAGTATTTTAACCTTCATTTCCATATATTTCATATCCATCAATATATATTTCTCAAATATATTACCTAGGGTTTACAACCCTAGGGTTTTGTACACGTCTCAAAGATCGGGGTTCCACATCTGTCCGTCTGCATCCTTTGCAATAGCAGTCAATAGGCTTCCTTTGAAACCCCCTTTGAGAAAAGCACCATCCATACCGATAAATGGCCTACAGCCATCACTGAAAGCCTTTCTGCAGGCATCAATACATAGGAAGGCTCTTTGAAAATGATGATCCGCATCGGTCTTGATATGTGTGATCGACCCTACATTAGTCTTCACAATTGTATTAAAGAATGTTGGAAGAATTGCAAATGATTCATCCTCCGTCCCGTTGATCTTCCCCATCGCCTGCTTCTTGCTTCTCCATACTTTCCAGTAATTCAAAGTCAGCCCAAAGTTGGCATGCAACCCATTATTCAATTGCTTGATCTTAAGATTACTGTTAACACGGAGTTCCTTCTCAATCGATGTTGTGATCCAGCTCTTGTTTGCTGATTTGTTTCCACTCCCTTCTGCAACTGTGCATGTATGCTCCTCATTGTTATATGTCTTGATAACAAAGGTCACACCATCAGCTTTCCTTGATGCATGTATTCTCCATGGACAACCATCAACCTTACATGTGGCAGTTAGGCGGTAGCACTCATTCTTCACAAACTTTATATCAAAACCATTTACGATTGCATGTTGACGGATCACTAGCTCCAACTGCTTCTTATTTTGAAACTCAAGGCCGACACATAGGTATGGATCCTTGAGCTCGAAGTATGGATCATATTCATGGGAAGTCACATTCCCATTGTAGTCTTCGTGCACCTTAACAAAAGAATCATCACTATCATCACTATCATAATTATTAAATCTGTTGGTGTCATGCTGCGCTTCATAGTGGTCATTTTCTGCAGATCCCCTATCACTGGTATCATCATGCGGAGGTAGGTCGCTCACATTTTCCTCAATTTCAAGCCCCTCATTTTTTGCACTAAAGTTGGTTGCATTTTCGTTGGCTGCACTTCCATTAATATTGTCCTCCACTTCGTTTGCCTGCCCAACAACCTCCGACACCTCTTCCTTCACAAATATTGTACGGTGACTCTTGGATTTTTTGGAACTCGGCTCCTGCTGTTGATCTGGCACCCATTGGACTCCTGCTTTCGGTGTGACCCACACATCCATGCAATCTTCTAAAATGGCTTCTCGTAGGCAACTATGCAACACTTCATCATTTGAGATCAATATCTTCCTTTTCCCACACCAAAAGTCCAATAGATGACCATGAACCCCGGTTTCTATAGACATTTGTTCACGCATTCTACATAGGCTGTATGTCTCCACATTAGCACTGCTAACCCCAAAATCTCCCCCAGCGTATACCTCACAACCTTCCTCTATGTCGTACACGAATCTGCCTCCATAGTGCCACCACAAAATCAAATCAACCTCAGATGTCTTCCTGCATATTATCCATCATAAAAACATCAGAAATAAATGATTGATCATGAAAATAATGAAACAAGAAAGGATTTAAATCTTATAAATCCACAATATCGTAAAAAGATAGTAGTTGTTCAAAAAATAGTAATCAATTATGCAATGCACACCATTTTGTGAGCACTAGCTGTTTCAATTAGGAGCTCAAAGGAAGCTCTCCATCATAGAAAATTATAGAATATTCAACATAGATGATTATGCTGAGCTATTTGAATTAGGGACTCAAGGGTAGCTCTCGATCATAGAAAATGGCACAACAATCAGAGAAATCCAACAACACTTTCACATTATACATGACAGACAATGCTTAATCACCACATGGGACCACCGACCCTACAAGGGCAGCTAGGCAACGATAAATCAAACTACTTATAACAAATTAAACAAACTGTCTACGTAAAAGTCCCATTTTTCATCACCATATGGGACCACCCAACCGACAGGGACATCCAAGCAACGACAATTTCTAAAAGACGAAGGCATATTTCCATACATGGGACCACCTCCACTGCGTCTTCCGCACACGACAATAAAGCATACCACACAGACAGCTCACCATCCAACAAATGTGACAAATGTGCATAAAATAATATCGAATTTACCATATAAATATATATAATTTATCAACCAACTTACCTCTCTTCTCTACCCTTCTCTCTTTGCCCTTTTCGAACCATTATGGTAGAAGACGATACCCAGCGACGTCCTACAGCGAACGTAGGCACTATTGCGATTTGGAGGGTTTTGATTTGAGGATTTCAGTTCGGGCTTACGTTAGGCTGGTTGTTCCATTTCAGAAGGGTTTTATCGTTAGGGCGATGGATACAGGCAGGATATCGATTTTTTTTCTCCGATTTGGAATTCTCAAACTGCAATTTGGGGGTTTTCTAAAAGTAAAGGGCTTTCGATTTCGGGGGGCTCGGACTGTGATTTGGGGGTTTCTGAAAGCAAATGCCTTTCGATTTCGGGGGGCTCGGACTGTGATTTGGGGGTTTCTGAAAGAAAATGCCTTTCGATTTCGGGGGGCTTCGACTGTGATTTGGGGGTTTCTGAAAGCAAATGGCTTTCGATTTTAGGGCTTTTGATTCGGCCTACCGCCCGGCTAGCTGTTCGATTTGGGAAGGGTATTCTCGTTAGGGCTCCGCTTTCATTTTTATCGAAGGGTAATTTTGTAATTGCACACTGTTAAGCGGTGGGAGACTGACGGCGTTAGGGCGCAGGGTTTAAAATGCACAAAATGAAACTTTTCAGGGTCCAAAAAGCTAATACGAAAACTTCGGGGTCTAATATGCTAATTCGCAAACTTAGAGGGGGTATGACGCAAATACCCATCAAAATCTCTCTCTCATATAGATGTGTATAGGTTATATATATTGCTGGATTTTTCTAGTGTGAGGCCCACTTGGTGCTGCAATTCCACACTCCTTAAATGTTCCCTTATCTACCATATGTGGTGGCACATTTACAGCCAAGTAAAATCTGGTTTTACCATTTACAAAAGTCAAAAAATCTACTTTAATCACAACCATCCACTTGTCCACAATTGCCCTTCTTTGCTTATCCCTTAAGCAACTTGTTACTTGCTCTCCAAGAAACCAACTTCTCATAATAATTAGCTTAATCCATTCTATTCATCTCATAGATTTCATAATTTTATTCTATCGTTTCAAATTTCATCTCAAACCGACGTTTCTACGTCAAGTTATGATCACTTGAATATATCTTTTAGATTTGGGATAAAAATAATTAATTATCACCCTAATCCCATCATGATTCCCTTAATCCATTCCATTCATAAAATTGGGCCCACCGTCATGAGCTTACCTTTCAAATTTCATCGAAATCCGCCTTGTAGGCGTCAATTCCATAATTACACTTTAATCTCCATAAATTAAATTATGATTATTAACATGATTATTCATGATACTTTGTCACCCTTAAGTCCTCATTAAGCCCCTCGGGTCATACCGACTCACTTTGGGCTCCGACGATTAAATTTTTAATCACCGTTTCCAATGGAAACCCTAATTCAAAATATCATAAAATTCTAAAATCATCCAAAAATTCCATTTAATTCACATATAAATCACTTGTACATGTTCAATGCACATATTAAATCCTTCTTAGGTTGGGGTTTCACAGTTTGCTTCATGGGAAGTAAGTGACACTTCTTAAGGTAAATAATTTATCCTAAGTGTTGCCAAGGATGGGAATGCTTCATGTTAATGGAATTGAGAAATTTTGCTTATGAGTAAGCAAGTGCTCCATGCTAATGCTTTCTAAGGATTTCATGTTTGACATCGATGGTTTTAAGAATTTGCTTCTAAGCAAGCAAATTCTATGTGATATTGTTTTAACAGCATTTTATAAGAAAAAGAGAATTTTACCCTTTTTCACAAAATATTGTTTGTAAATGAGTTTTGAGTTATTTCTATAATAACTTATGATAAACAATGATGAAAAAGATTTATTTTGCTAGGTCAAGATAATTAAATAATAAATGATGTTTTGGACATAGTCCATATGTATTGAAATGATGTTCGAAAAGTTTTGATTTTCTTTAGACAAAGAGATCTATGTTAAAAATGTTTATACAGATGTGTTAAAAAGGGATTTATAGATGACCAACCTCCTATGGTTGATTTCATAAAATGGTTTGATTTCAGGTTGCTTAATGACATGCAAAAGATTGTGCAATTTCCCTTTATGTAAAAACGATTGATATGTGGACAATTATTAATTTTTAGGTTATGGACAAGGGGATAACATAATTGCATAACTTTTGTAAACAAAAGGTCCTGAAATGGAAACCAAGAAAATATTAGAGAAAAATATGATTTATTTATGGAAATCCAAAGGATTTGAAATTCTTTTATTAAAAGGATTTTAATCTGTATTATTCTCAAACATTTCAAATGTTTATCAAAATATTTTACTCAAAATATTTCTAAAGGAACTTAAGGAAGTTCATCCTAAAACTAGATTTAAAATAACAACTTATTAAAGTGGGTGCGCTCACTTACAAGTTGACACGGACTGCGGTCCGTGATGGGTTTTTGAAAATAATTGTTAAATATAGACTTCGGTCTAAGATTTTTGTAGATATGGATGCAGGCTGCGGTCTGTGTTTCTTCAAACCAAATAGACTGCGGTCCGTCATAGTAACGTACGGTGCACCAGTACAAGAAACAGGTCGGTTGTAGAGCACGGTTGGGATGACCGGGGCCCACTCTATGGCCAAGTCGCTAAGGGATGACAGGAGTGCCAGCGACGCCCTCCCTGAGATGGGAGCAGGATAATTGAACAGCCGCCTGGCTAGCATGCTGTTATGAATTCTCTTCCAAAAGGTAGCATGATCACTTGCTAAGTGTCACTACTGGATGGGGAGAAATGCATTTGCATACGTTTGGCTTTTCAAAAGCCCAAAGATTGGGTTATAAAACATTTATAAAACAAGTTATCCTAAATTGGATCCTTATGAGCTAATATGCATAAGTTACTTTAAAAGACAGTGTGTTTTACACAAAAGTGTAAATAACAAGAATTAAAGGAAATGTGTTTATGCAAATGCATTTATGAAAATTGTTTACGTATTTTGTTTGCCTTGTTTGCTATAAACAAGCCCCAAAACGGGGATTATGAGAAGGGATTTATGTGAAACTTGAGATGGACATAGGAATGTCCATTTCTAAAAGAGCCTAAATGAAGAATGTTTATGGACATAAGAATGTCCATTTTTAAAGAACCTAAATGATAAGGGTTTATGAACGTAAAACGTCCCCTGTTAATATGTTGGATTTTATAATGAAAAATATTTTTGGACATAAAAATGTCCTTTGGCAAGAAAGGCTTATGTGATTGATGTTTTAGGACATATGAATGTCCATTGCCAAATGAGGCTATGTGAAAAATGTTTTGAGACATAAAATGTCTCTTAGATAAATGATTTTATGATGGTTTATGTTAATGATGTTTTGAGACATGAGATGTCTCCTTTACCTAAGGATTTATGTTGTTTTGGACGTAAAACATCCACTGGCAACCGATGATTTCATGTAATGGCTATGAACATTAAAAATGTTCATATAAGATTTAAAGGGAACTCATTAGAGAAGGTAAAATGTATATGTTTTGCCTTAACAAGCCCAGGTGTGGCTTGTAAATGATTTTAAGAATGAATGTCTTTTGAAAACATTCAAGGACATGGAATTGTCCTCATAAACAAAGGATTTCACGATGATATTTTAGGACATATACACGTCCTCAGGAAAAAGCATTTCCCGATTTTATGAAAAAGATTTTCAAGGAAGCCTTGCCCTAAAGATAAAATGCTTGCTTACTGAGTTGTCGCTCACGTTTTATTTTCCCAACCCCTAGACAGGTGAAAGGAGAGACCTGGCAAAGGAACAGGAGTTATCCACTGAAGAAATGAAAAGAAATTATAAGTTCCATGTGCTAAGGTAAGCTAATGTGTATGTGAACTTAATTAGAATTTTAAGTTCTATATATGATTCAAAGATTAAATTTATAAATGTATGGATATAAAATGTGATGCTTAGGTCAAGGAATCTTTCATTGTAGAAAGGCATGAAAAGATGCTACATGTTTATGCATATTTGAACTTAGTTAGAGTTCTAAGTTCCATGTGAATTAATGACTGAAGGTATGCAAGTATGATATGTACAATGATCGAGTATATAATGATAGGCATGTAAAGATGTTATGAATGAAATGATGAATTTTATTACAAGTGAAATGTCCAATGTGTGATGATTGTCATGTCAAGTTATGAATGATGACAGATGAATAAACGAAAAAAATTTGGACAAGATCCAATTAAAAAACCCGCCACGTGATAAAGGCAATAATCTTGACTCACATTTACCAATCGATAGGATCTTGAGGTAAGGAAGTGACGTCTCGGTTCGGGGCGTTACACCCGTATCCTTTAAAATCGGGATCACAGACCTTAGACTGCATCCATAACTTAAAAACATCACAGACCGAAGTCTGTGTCTTTAAAAAAATCATTTTCGAAATCACATCACAGACTGCAGTCTGTGTCAACTTGTAAAGCGAGGCACCCACTTAAACAAATTGTCATTTGAAATCTAATTTTAGGATAACCTTCCTCAAATTCTTTCGGAAATATTTTGAGTAAAATATTTTGATAAACATTTGAAATGTTTGAAAAATAATACATCTTAAAATCCTTATAAAAGAATTTCAAAACCTTTGAATTTTCTAAATTAAACCATATATTTTCTAACATTTTCTTGGTTTCCATTTCGGGGTCTTTTGCTCACAAAAGTTATGCAATTATGCTACCCCTTCTCAACCACCCTAATAATCAAATTATTGTCTACCTATCTATTATAGCATTTTTACATAAGGGGCTTGCATAATCTTTTGCATACCATTTAGCAACCCGAAATCAAACCATTTTATAAAATCAATATAGGATGTTGGTCATCCTTAAATCTCTTTCAACACATCCGTATAAATATTTTTCAAAACATTTTCAACATAGATTTTCTTATCTAAAGGAAATCAAAACTTTTTTGAATATCATTACAAAACATATGGACTATGTTCAAATCATTGTTTATATTTAAATATCAATACATGAATTCCCATTTTCTTTTTCTTTCATAAACATAATTATTTATCATAAAACAGCATAAAATAAATTAAAAACTTATTTACATTTGTTGCTTTGTGAAAAAGGGTAAAACTCCCTTATTCTTATAAAATACTTTTGAAATAACATCATAAAAAACTTGCTTGCTTAAAAGAAATTTTTTAAAACCATTGGTATCAAACATGAAATCCTTTGAAAACATTATCATGGAAAACTTGCTTACTCATAAGCGAAATTCTCAATTCCATTAACATAAAGCATTGACAATCTTTGGCAACACTGATGATAAAATTCTTATCTTAAAACGTATTGTTTGCTTCCCATGAAGCAAACCTTGAGGCTTTTCCTTAAAACCATTATTTTCCAAAACTTACGACTTTTCATTAAAGCCGTCATTTTCCAAAACTTGTGACTTTTCATTAAAGCCATCATTTTCAAAACTTGTGCTTGCCAATTCATTAAAATATAAACATAAACATTTCAATCATATTAATCGCATAGAAAATAACATTTTAGAAAGTTTGCTTACTTACCTGAGATCACCATAATCCCTTTCCTTCTATTCTTTTCCTTGCCTTTGCCTAAATAAATGAAAATAATATTTCATTTATTTGCATTGTCTTCAAATACTTATATTCCTCAGGTTTTCCAACCTACATAAGTTCATCTAACTTAACCCACTTGTCTTTCAAGTCGGGTATTCATATTTAGCAACATAGCCTATACTTATCCATCATCAATTCATTCATTTTTAATACCCTTATGGAGAGTAAAATTACATACATGTAATAATCTTTCATTAAATCATTATTTGGAGGTTCATTACCTCCATTTCTATTTATTTTTATATTTTTACTATGTTGGACAACAGCATCCTTTTTCAGACAGCTGAATCACGTAAATTATGGGGTATATTTATACCCATCAAACCCTAATTTTTATTTTTTTATGATCCTAATATGTATTATATATCATGTGAAATTTTTAGACCGAAATTCCTTGTATAAAAATTATTAAAAATCATTTGGTGCATCTGATCTTGTCACCCGTTCAATCCTGTTCAGGTTGATTTTCTCAGATTTTTAATTTAAAACCTGCTTATCCTTTTGAGCTGAAATTTGGTTCATTCCTTAATAACCTTATACTAAGTTCTCAAACAAATTTTCATACTACAATTCGTCCATTTACTATTTCGTTCATACTTTAGATTTCTGCCTCATTTCTTCTAGGTTTTGCTCCCATATTTGCCTCTCCTCTCAATACATATGCAAAACTCTTAATCAATACTCAATTTTAGAATGTTATTAATCTTTTTTTAGAAGTTTATTATGAATCCTATTCATGATCCATAAATAAAGGTAGAGAACTTGGATTTTAATGAATCAAATTCCAAGAAATACTTACTTGATTTTAGCTAAACTTGTGTTTCAATCTTTCTAACTTGGATTCCTCTCTTTGCTCCTCTTTCTCTTCCTCTTTTTCTTCTTTCTTTCTCCTTTCCTCCTTGCCTTGGACTTCCATGATGCCGGTTGGGGTCGTGCAAGGGTTGCCTTGCTTGAGAGAAAAGTCTCTTCCTTTCTCTCTCTCTCTCTCTCTCTCTCCTTCTTTCTTCTTCTCTCTCTTTCTCTCTCTCCTTTTCCCCCTTGCTAGAATGTCCCTTGCTCTCTCCTTTTTTTGCCCCTTTTATAAGGGTGCTTGCTTAACCCTTAAGTAACCTTCTTTACTTAGCTCTTAAGCAACCCACTTTACTTAGCTCTTAAGTAACCCACTTTACTTGCTCTCCAAGAAAGAAACTTCCCATAATAATTAGTTTCATCCAATCCATTCATATCATAAATTTCATAATTTTATTCAATCGTTTCAAGTTTCATCTCAAACCGAGTTTTCTAACTCCACTTATGACCACTTGAATTTATCTTTTGGAGTGTAGGCTAAAAATAATTAATCATTGCCTTAATCCCACCATGATTTCCATAATCCAATCCATTCAAAATATTGAGCCCACCGTCATGAGCTTACCTTTCAAATTTTATCGAAATCCGCCTTGCAGGCGTCAAGTTATGAATTTTCTATCATTTTTATGGTTTTGAAATGGCTAGTTTGGTTAATCGAGATTTTGGTGCCATTGGATTTGGTTTTTGGAGATGGGATTTTCAAATGGAGTTTTGAGAAAGGAAAAAGGAAATAGAGATGGAATGGAGAGAACTGGAGAGTTTGACAGTGAGAGAGAGAGTGAGATGGAGAAAGATAGAGGGACTGAGAGAGAGAAGCAGAGAGAGGAGATGGAGAACAAGAGCCAACTAAGAGAGATGGATAGAGAGGGAACAGAGATGGATAGAGAGGGAACAGAGATGGATAGAGAAGGAGTGAAAACGGAGAGGGAGAGGGATTTGGCGTGAGAGGGAGAAAAATAGAGAGAAAAACAGATTGAGAGAGAGAGAGAGAGGAAAACTGAGTGGGAGAGAGACGAGAATGGGAATTTGAGAGAGAGAGAGAGAGAGAGAGAGAGAGAGAGAGAAACCAAAAGAGAGGGAGAGGGAGTTCGAGAAAGAGAGAAGAGGTTGTGAGAGGGAAATGGGAGAGAGCTCATCTGGAAGAGAGAAATGGAGACAAGGAGGAGTCGGCGTGGGAGAAGGAAGAATGAGGAAGAAGAGAAGAGAAAAAAGAAAGAAAAGGGAGAAAATCGGGAAGTTGGACGGTTGCATGCATGAAGTTGACTTACCCTAGGCGAAGTCGACTTCCCTTAGGCGAAGTCGACTTCACCCCTGTGGAGTCGACTTCGCCCCTGATACAGAGTCGACTTCACCGAAGTCGACTTGGGTTGTTCGGTGTCGACTTGGCCTATTGACTTGGACTATTCTAAGTTCATTTCTCCTATCTAATTGTTTCTAATTTAACTCAAATATCCCCATATCATTTCTAATTTTGTAAAAAGATTCTTTTCCTAAAGGTTTGGTGAATATATCTGCAATTTGGTCCTCAGTTTTCACATATTCCAAACAAACATCATGATTTTCAATATGTTCACGAATAAAATGATGTCTTACATCGATATGTTTGGTTCTAGAATGCAATATTGGATTTTTAGTCAAACAAATTGCACTTGTATTATCACATCTAATTGGAATATTATAATAATCAACACCATAATTTTTAAGTTGTTGTTTCATCCAAAGTAGTTGGGCACAACAGCTCCCGGCGGCTATATATTCGGCTTCCACGGTAGATAGAGCAACATTAGTTTGTTTCCTTAAATACCATAAAACCAATATGTTTCCAAAGAATTGACATGTTCCACTAGTACTTTTTCTATATACTTTGTATCCGGCAAAATCCGCATGCGAGTAGCCAATTAAATCAAAAGTTGACCCCTTTGGATACCAAAGTCCAAGATTAGTGGTATTTATCAAATATTTAAAAATTCTTTTACAACCATTAAATGTGATTCTTTAGGACATAATTGAAATCTAGAACACATGCAAACACTGAATAGAATATTGGGTCTAGAAGCAGTTAAATATAGCAAAGATCCTATCATGCTTCTATATAGCTTTTGTTTGACACATTTGCCATTTTCATCCGTGTCGATCTTGATTGTTGAACTCATTGGAGTGTTTGCTCCCTTGCTAGTCTGCATTCCGAATTTCTTTAGCATTTCTTTGATATACTTGGACTGATCTATAAAAATTCCTTCAGCTTGTTGCTTGATTTGCAGTCCAAGGAAGAAATTTAATTTTCCCATCATGCTCATTTCGAATTCACTCTTCATTGTCTTAGAAAATTCTTGGCACAGAGTTTCGTCAGTAGCAAATGCCAGTAAAATACGTATGGCTTCTAGTCTAGCCACAGGTGCATATGATTCTTCAAAATCAATTCCTTCTTCTTGGGAATGTCCTTTAGCTACTAGTTTGGGTTTCTTTCTTATTACAAGTCCACTTTCGTCTAATTTGTTCCTAAATACCCATTTGGTACCAATAATAGTGCAATCTTTGGGTCTAGGAACTAAATGTCATACATTTTTCCTTTCAAATTGATTTTGCTCTTCTTGCATTGCAATAACCCAGTTTTCATCATTAAGAGCTTGATCAATAGTTGTCGGTTCAATTTTTGATACAAATACAAATTGTCCACAAATATTTTATTTGGACCTTCTAGTCTTTACTCCTTCATAGATATTTCCTATAACTTGCTCAATTGGATGGGCATTTTTGAATTTCAAATCAGTTGGAGGTTTGTAAGAATTGTTACCTTCACTTACCCTTTCCTCCGTGAAATTTTCTTGCTTAGGCTCGGTTTCCTCTTGTTGCTCTTGTTGTTTTGCTTTTGAATTCTTCGATGTATCATCTGCATCACTTAATTCATCCTCCTTTTTCGGATTTTGGTTAAATTCATCAAAAACAACATGTATTGATTCCTCTACTATTTGATTTCTTTTGTTGAAAATTCTATAACTTTGCTATTTGATGAATAACCAAGAAAAATTGCCTCATCACTTTTGGCATCTAATTTTCCCAAATTTTTTTTTCCATTGTTTAACACATAGCAAGTACATCCAAAAGTATGAAAATATGATATGTTTGGTTTTCTGCATTTTCAAAGTTCATATGGGGTCAATTTCAATATAGCTCTAATGGTAACTCGGTTTAATACATGACAAGCTGTACTTACAGCTTCACCCCAAAATCTTTTGGATAATTTACTCTCATTTAGCATAGTTCTAGCCATTTCTTGTATTTTCCGGTTTTTCCTTTCAACAACACCATTTTGTTGAGGAGTTTTCGATGCGGAAAATGTATAGTGAATTCCTTTTTCATTGCAAAATTCTATGAATCGTTTATTTTCAAATTCACCACCATGATCATTTCTAATGGAAATAATTGTACTTTGTTTTTCATTTTGCACCAAATTTAAAAATGTGACAAACATAGAAAATGCTTCATCTTTGCTAGCTAAGAGTATAATCTAAGTAAATCTTGAAAAATCGTCAACAATTACAAATACATACTTTTTCCCATCAAGAGTTAAAATGTCTGATAGCCCATAAAGGTCCATATGCAATAATTCAAGTGGTCTAGTCGTTGAAATTTTCTTTTTGGTGGAAAATGACATTTTAGGTTGTTTGGATAATTGAAAAGTCTTGCAAATCTTATCCTTGTCATATTTAAGCTTTGGTAACCCTTGTACTAGACTCTTTTTCCACAAAGTTTTAATATTTGACATATTTATATATCTAAGCCTTGTATGCCATATCCATGGATCATTTTCTATGGCTATTAGACATTTTCCCTTAAGTTCATCTAGGCAAACCAAATATACATTTCCATGTCTTTTGCCACTAAATACTAGGTGATCATCATCAAATACATTACATATGGAGGATTCAAATACAACTTTATATCCTTTATCACATAATTGACTAATACTCATTAGGTTGTGTTTGAGTCCTTCAACAAATAGTACGCCCTCAATACATGCATTTGAAATTCCATAAACATTTCATTTACCTTTTATTTTACCTTTTTCATTATTTCCAAAAGCAACTGTTCCTTCGTTGCACGGGTTAATCTTATGGAACAGTCCTTTTTCTCCTGTCATATGTCTTGAGCAGCCATTATCCATAAACCATATGTTATTGACTTTAGCTCTAAAACAAACCTGCAAAAATAACGTCAAGTGGAGTTCATCCTTTTGGTACCCATTTTATGGGTCCATTTGGGTTAGTTATCCATTGGAATCTACGTTGATCTTCATTTGAAGCCATAGATCCAATGCTTTTGGGCATCCAAACCAATTTTGCACCAAGGTTTTGTATTTTTCTCAATTTGCATTGAAATGCTTTGTGTCCCATCTTGTTGCAAAAATTACAAGCTCTTGGAAGTCTAGAAGTGGAAAGCCATTTGGTAATTGGTTCCCCAATTACTCTTTTAGTCCAAATCACATGATTTATTTTGGGCTTAGCATGGATGAATTTTGGTTTGTTTCAGTGGATCCTTGGAGCATTAGATTTGCTGTTTTCACCATCCTCAAATGTAGCATACCCAAGTCCTTTCTTACAGCTTTGGGTGGTCATTTTCAAAAACATTTCGACGCTTTCTCCAAGATTAGAAAACTTAGCAAGTGATTCATTAATGATTCATTTTTCTTTTTGAGTTTTCCTAACTCATTTATCAAGGTATTCTTTTCATTTTTCAATTGATCAACCTTTTCAACAAGTTTACTGTTCACAATTATCACTGCATCGCATTGTCTTTTTTTATTGTGAACTTATTTCTTAGTTTCTTTATTTTCTCATATAATGAATCATAGGCTTGTTGAAGTTCTTCTAATTCAGCGCATTTGAGGCATTCATTTGTAGAAAAGATAGAAAAGGATTTTTGTTTGGAGGTTACCGCTTGATTACTTGTGTAGTTTATTGAATTGGATTGATCCTCTGAAATTTCCGTCGCTGCAAGACATAAGTCGGAATTTACCATGCAACAAGTTCTTGCGCAATCCGCCTTATTTTCTTCACTTGAAGAGTTGCATGTCGTAGATTATTCCTCGTTTACATATATGCCTTCTCCTTTGATTCTTTGGAATTTTTTGTTGTCGCATCGATCTTTTCTTTGCTCATTTGCTTTAGTTTCTTCGGGTGTTGGGCATTGGGCTTGCATATGCCCCGTACCACCACACCGGAAACATTTTATTGTCTCTTTCTTTTTCTCTTTAGAATTTCTTTCTTTAAAGTTTCTGAAATTTCTTCCTTATAAGTTTTCTGAATCATTTTGTTAGTAAGGCGATTTCATCATCGTTTTGTGATGACGAGGTGGAGTCGTCCGAATCTTGTGCGGCTTTCAAGGCAATGACTCTCTTGCCTTTGTGTTGCTCCACATTTCTTCTTTTTATCAACTCATGTGACATGAGTGAGCTTATAAGGTCTTCAAGCTGTAGTGTATTGAGGTCTTTTGCTTCCTCAATAGCTGTGATCTTTGGAGTCCATGATTCAGGTAGCGCCCTTAAACTTTTCATTACCTGCTCAGATTCAGAAATTTTTTTTCCTAGACCTTTCAAGGCGTTAGTAATCTTGGAAAATCTAGCAAACATTTCAGAAATATTTTCTATTTCTAACATTTGAAAGCTTTCTAATTCTCCAATTAAAATATTTCTCCTTGTACCTTGGACTTCAGAAGTTCCCTCATATATGGATGTCAATGTATCCCATATTTCTTTGGCAGTTTGGCATGATGATACTCTATCATATTTCGATGTCGTTAATGCCCAAAAGAGGGAATTCATGGCTTTAGCGCTGCTTTTAACAATTCTAACTTCCTCCTCAGACCATGTGGAAGCTCTTTCATCGGTAGGTAATACAACGCCATCTTGGATAGCGATCTAAGAATCAATATCCGTAGCCATAATTAATTTTTTCATTCTCAACTTCCAATAACCGAAGTTAGTCCCATCAAATAGAGGTGGTCTAGTAAAAGATTGACCTTCGGCAAAAGCAGCGGTGGAAGTTTATTGGGATGCCATTTCAAAAGATCTCTTTGGTTTAAACTCAAAGACCTACTCTGATACCACTTGTCGGTCCCAAGTTAATGGCGATTACCCAAGAGGGGAGGGGTGAATTGGGTATTTAAAATTTTTTTGCTTTAAATAGAAACTTTACCCTGGATTAATTTAGTCCCCTTTAATGAAACAAATGGAAAGCAATAAGATAATGAAGTAGAAATAAAAATCAATACACGAGATTTTATAGTGGTTTGGGCAACCTTCCCTACTCTACTCTTCCAAGTTCACACTCCTTGTGACTTGGGTTCCACTATGTATCCCACAAATACAACTAGAGCCTCCGTTCTCTTCTAGATTCCAGCTCTAGCGGGCATATACAACTAGAGACTCCGCTCTCTTCTAGATTCCATCTCTAGGGGGCATATACAACACTTAGCACAAGTAGGTGACAAGTCTCACTCCAGTCACAACACTACTTTGCTATCACTTGCTTTGAAACACCGATATCAAACCAATAATCAAAACCGAATAACAAATTGAAAAGAGAAGAGATCTACACTTTACAGGTTGTGTAGGCAAGTTTCAGCTCGAGGAAGAACTCGTAGAAGTGACGATTTGATCGACGTTGGAGTATGCAGCAAGTTGAAGCTCGTTCTTCCTTCAAAACGTGTATAGATCACTCAATGCTAGATGAAAATGAGATTTAGGCCTTAGTAGCTTTTCTTTCTTCTTTTTCTACTCTTTCTTACTTGCTTTCACGTTCACTTGAGTGTCTATATATAATGGAAGGAGAGATTTGCACGTTAGAGAGTTGGTTGGCGCGTAATAAATGCACCAATGTTCAAATTTTCGAACGTTATGACCCAAGTCGCAGGTGGAGTCAACTTCGGGTGTGACTTCACCCAAGTCGCAGGCTGGAGTCGACTTCGAGTGCGACTTTGGATGTAAACAGGCTGCTCAAGTTCCTCCTCAGGTCGACTTGGTCTTGAACTTGACCCAAGTCGCATGTGGAGTCGACTTCGGGTGCGACTTCGATTTTTGGCAATTTTCAAGTCTCTTCTTCAGGTCGACTTAGACTTGGACTTGACCTAAGTCGCTACTGGAGTCGACTTCGGTGCGACTTCACCTTCTATGCTTGCTTGATGATCTTGAATTTCTTTGGTCGCTTGATTTTCTTCAAATTAAATGTTCTTTTGCTGATTTATATTACTTGACACTTAGTATGATTATCCTATCTTGAAAACATTTGGTTCCATGTCTTGAAATCTCAGATTCTTGAATCTTGGAGGTCATGAAGATGTCCAATTGATATTTCTTGATCCAAAATGATGAATTCATGTAACTTTGCTTGTTTAAATCTTGATCTATCTTCATTTGATCCAAGTTGATTATTTGGGTCGGCTTGGTCTTCAACTTCACTCTAGTCGAACGTCAAGTAGACTTGGTTTGCGACTTTGCTCTTCAAATCCTGTGTTGGTCAGTTGAAGATGATGTTGGAGTCGACTTGGTCTGTGACTTCACCCAAGTCGCATGTGGAGTCGACTTCGTTTGCGACTTCGGCAGCTCTTGGTCCCCAATTTCAACGCTGAGCAAAAAATCACGTTTGAAGTCGATGCTGGAGTCGACTTGGGGATCGACTTGGCCTAAGTCGATACCTGAGTCGACTTGGGAATCGAATTGACCTGTCATGTTTCATATTTTTCATTTTTATAACCTTAAAACACTTCGCAAACAAGTTAGTAGCCAAAACTTACACAAATTGAGTTGTTAATCATCAAAACATATGCTTTGGGTATTTTGCCTTCGATTTCAATACTTGTTTCCAATAGGCAGGAGTGCCAGCGGCACCCTCCTTGAGATGGGAGCAGGATAAAGGAACAGCCGCCTGGCTAGCATGCTGTTAAGGATTCTCTTCCAAAAAGTAGCATGATCACTTGCTAAGTGTCACTACTGGATGGGAAGAAATACATTTTCATACGTTTTTCTTTTAAAAGCCCAAAGATTGGGATATAAAAGCATTTATATGAAAAGTTATCCTAAATTGGATTTTTATGAGCCGTTATGTATAAGTTACCCTAAAAGCAGGGTGTTCTACACAAAATATGTAAATATTAAGAATAAAAAGAAATAGTTTTTATGCAAAAGTTTTCATGAAAAGGATTTATGACTTGTTTGCTATAAACAAGCCCCAAGATGGGAATTATGAAAAAGGGTTTATGTTGGAAAATATTTTGAACATAAGAATGTCCATTTCCAAAAATTTTATGTGGAAAAAATGTTTGGACGTGAGAATGTCCACTTCCTAAGGGGATTTATGTTGGACCATGTGTGGACATAAAAATATCCGTTTCTAAAAGAGTTTAAGGGATAAAAGTATTTGTGGACATATGAAGGTCCATTGCCAAAAAGGCTTACGTGAAATGTATTTTGGATATAAAAATGTCCATTACCAAAGTGTTTATGTGAAAAATGTTTTAGGATGTATAAACATCCATTTCCAACAAGGTTTACGTGGAAAATTTTTTTAGGACGTATAAACGTCCGTTTCCAACAAGGTTTATGTGGAAAAATGTTTTAGGACGTATAAACGTCCGTTTCCAACAAGGTTTACGTGGAAAAATATTTTAGGACGTATGAACGTCCAGTGCCAAAATGATTTATGTGGAAAAACATCTTTTCGTGGAAATGAGAATGTCCATTGCCAAATATGGTTTATGTCAAGATGTTTTGGGACATAAAATGTCCCCTGGCCAAAATAATTTATGAGAAAAATATTTTAGGAATGATTTTCAAGGAAGTCTTGCCCTAAAAGATAAAATGCTTGCTTACTGAGTTATCACTGATGTTTTGTGTTCCAAACTTAGACAAGTACTGGGAGACTCAAGCGGTCGAGGACCTAAGAAATGGAGAAAAGGTACGAGATAGTACCATGTGGGCTAAAAAGATTAGCCATGGTGAGTGAAATGATATGAATGAAAATATTCAGGTATGCTGATGTGTATGAATTTATTTAAAGTTCTAAGTTCTAGGAGAACTAATGAATAAATGAATGAATGTATGTATGGATAAATGTATGTCTGGAATGGCAATATTAGGATTAGGTCAAGAGGGCCTATGATGTATAACAGCATGTTGAAATAGTTTAAAGGATATGTACAAGTGTACCATTGCTTATGTTATAAATAAAATAATGATGAATGAAGAAACGAAAAAAAACTTTTTGGACGAAATCCAATCAAGAACCCGCCGCGTGATCAGGGCAACAATCCTGATTCACATTTACCAATCAATAAGGTCTTGAGGTAAGGAAGTGATGTCTCGGTTTGGGGCGCCACATAACTCATGTGCACATTCCTTTCTCCACATTCTTATGCTAGCATGCTTTTTATAAAACTCGACAGACCCTAGTCTGTGACTTTTTCTTTTCAAAATTTGATGCTAGCATGTCATTTCAAAATACTACAGACCTCGGCATGTATTCCCTTTTCTAACTTTAAAACTTGGCACAACTCAAGTTAACAAGTCAATAAAAATATTTTGTAAGGATGACCAACCTTAAATAATTTTATAAACATTTAAATAACACATTTCTAAATCATTTGAAATATTTGAAGGAAACGTTTGGGAAATAGTAAATTCGAAACATTGCTAAAATGTTTATAAATAATTTTTTATCGGTAAAACAATTTTGAAAAATATTTTAATATTTGAAAACAAAAGACTTTGTAAACATTTTTCTTCCCATTTCTGGATTTTCTATGAACAAAGGATATACAAACACATAATTCATTTTTCATACGATATCATATTCTTTGTCCACATGCCACATGGGTTACTTCTATATGAAGGTAAGCTTGTATGATCCTTTGGTCATTACTTTTTAAAAAAGTCATCATTCAAATTAATTATCGGTTGGCCTTCCTTAAATCCCTTTCAAAATATTTTAATAAATCATTTCAAATTCGTTCGATAAAATCAAATATTATTTGAAAATCAAGATTTTACTTTCTCCATCATAATGCAACCATTTCCACATTTCTCCTCATTTTCATAAGGATTTGCTTATGATAAAACAATTCCCACATATCTCAACATTTTTCCTTACTTCCATAAGGATTTGCTTATGATAAAGCAGTTCCAACATATTCTATGGTTGCAATATAAAAACATATAAAATCATATTCAAAAAGTTTGCTTGCTTACCTTCTCAGTCCATGTCCTCAACGTTCTCCTTTCCTCTTCCTGTACAAGGAAATTGGATATTTTATCAATCTATTCCATGTTTTAGATTGCTTTCCATGCATGCTTTATGATCATTCATTACCTCATTTTTATAGAGGTTATCCCTTTATAAATACTTGGTCATTACCTCCTTATATGGATTTTTTTATCCAAAAATTTCATCTATATATCCTCAAAAATAAATCTCAATTTTTCCCACAATCACGTTGTTCACTGTTCATAGTTACTGTTCATGATTAATATTCACGTACTGTAGCAGGTTACTGTTCATCCGAGATTACTGTTCACAATGTGTTCGTTACTGTTCATGGGTTCCAAAAATTGACATTTTTTTCAAAAATAAAAAATACCATAACATAGCTCTTAGTTAGTATAACATGTGAAAGTTCATAAATTTTGAATTCATCATCATTTACTTGGCCAAATAAATCATTTTCTCCATATACTAAAATTCATCATAATTTCACTTAAGCATAATCTTTAAATTCAAAAATCATGAGATTAATATATCATTATTCCAACATCATAACTATCATAAACATTCACCTAAATCATCATTTATCAATATCGGAGCATAATTTACACATATCATATGTTATGTTCTTGAATGCTCTATTTTTGCTCCAAATTTTTGATGTTTTGGAATAATTCCAATTAGGCATTATAACTTTACTTATTTTCTGATGCTTAGACATTATCTAAGCATGGTTTTACCCTACTTAACACCCGAAAGAAATTTGAAAGGAATTCCCTTACCTCAAGTGGAGAACTCCCCTCCTACTCGGCTCTTTCTCTCTCTTTCCTTCTCTCCTTCTTTCTCTAAAGCCACAAACGAATTTTGGGGGTTGAAAATGCTCAATGGCACTGAGATTTGTGCCTTTGGATGTTCACCATGCTCCCCTATTTATAGCATGGCATTTTTCATAAAATTATAATTTACCCCTTGATTGAGGTACTTAATTTTAATTTTTTTTCCAATTTCCATAATTTGTCTTGAGAAATGTGCAGCCACCCTAGATACTGTTCATGCCCCCTAGTTGTAGCTATTTATTTATGATTTTTGATTTATTAAAATTAATTATTTTAGGCTAATTAAATCTCAACGTTGATTCATGATAAGATTGATTTTGGACCATTGAATTTTGGTCCAAAAGTCAAGCCTCCAGCAGCCATTGTAGCTTTTCATTAATTATTTGATTTTTAATTAATTAAAAATAACCCGAAAGTCAAATATAATTAATGAAAAAGGTGGACTACCTTTTTGATCTCCAAACGAGGTTTCATCTTGACCCTTAATTCATGTTTTTCATCACATCTTAAACCATTCATCATGTTCATCATAAATATTTGGCCATCCATAAAAAATTTCACTTTAATCCGACGTCTGGACTGCAAGTTATGAATTTTTCTTCATTTTCTCTCAAAAATCCACTAAAAATCCGAAAATACTAAATAAATCAAAAAGTGGCTATTTTTTCCTTTTGTGAGAAGCTTCCTTTTTCATCTTTTATGATTAAGTTAATCCAAAGTGATTAACTTAACATATTCCTTAATCCCACGTTTACTATTCACGTGCACTATTCATCCGAATTAACATTCCATAATTAGCAATTTAATTCTCTAATGCCATATATTGCAAAATATCATTAATATATATTTCATATAAATATCATTATATTACCCAGGGTTTATAACCCTAAGGTTTCATACACATTCCTAAAATTGGGGTTTCACAGCCTAGGCGCCACACAGGCCGCACTGTGGCGCCAATGCAGAACCTTCTCCTCCTTCAACGTGTTGTGGCCTGCTGAAAGGGTAACTTCTTTTTACCATTGGTTTGGCCTAATTGTATTGCTATTGGAATCAATGTGTGGTTGAATGTGATATGGTGACTTGGAGTTGATTATTTGCATTTGGAAGTGTTGTTTGGAGTTTGCGAATGATAGATTTGGATTGACATAAAGCACATCTTGTGGAGGAGTTGATAGTTGGACTTACAAGACAATTTGATATTGACGGGAAATATTCGTATTAGGATTCTATTTGTGTTTTTTGATTCAGTGGTAGTTCACATATTGGAGAAATCATTCATCCTCTTTTGCCAAACGAAAGAAAACTGTGGCACCCCAGCTCGAGCGTCACAACTTTACTCCAAGATCTATCGATTGATAAACGTGATCAGGATTGTTGCCCTATCACATGGCGGGCTTATTGGATATTTATCCACTTAATCCTAACTCCTTAGGAGTTTATATCATTCCACTTGTTTCAACTTTCCATCAAATGCCTTTTTAGGTCATTAAACCATTTGAGAATTACACATGTTATCTCACAACCTTTATATTTAATCATATCATGATATTTCATGCCTTAGCATTTATCAATAAAAAAATTTCGCCAATCCATAGGCATAAAACATAACATAATCCTTCTACAACATTGAATAACAATTTAATTATTATCATTCATATAACCATTCAACCCTTAGGTTCATACACAGGTAACTCATAGAAATTCATTCATCCTTGAATCTCCACCTGTGCTCCTTGCCTCCTTCCTTTCACCTATCTTTGGGTTTGGAAAACAAAATGTGAGTCGAAACTCAATAAGCAAGCTATAAGGTTTTCAAACAATTCATTTTAAAGGCAATATTGTTTAAAAGCATTTCTCTCCATTCGGTAGGAGTCACTTAGCAAGTGATCTACTACCTACGAAGTAGAAACCTTTTCATAAATCATTCATAAACTATTCATAAACCATTCATATAAACCAGTTTAATCCCAATTTTTTGGGCATTTCATAAATATTGGATGTGCAAATGCATCATTTTCATTCATGAAATTATCTTTCATGTGAGGGTACGCTAGCTCGGGGAACATCCTTTCATAACATGATCCTTTCCATCCTTGGCGCCGGACCTTCCGACTTGGCAACGTCAATGGCGGACTCCTTGTCCTGCTTTTTGCCTTGACTAGCCTACTTGATTTTCATTCCATGCATGACTTTTAGTCACCCTGGCATTATATACCTCTTGCACATGGTAACTTGTCATTCTTATGTAGAGAATTCTTTACACAATCTCTTTTAAACATCGTTTAAATCCATGCTTCATCACTTTTCATAAATACTTGCAAAATAGTAAGCAATTCATTTATCATAATCGAAATAACATTTCAACACATATTGAAGTAAAGGAATGACCATCCTTAAATAACTTGGAAATAATTCATCAATCAATTGCAAAATGGTTCAAAACATTTAGAACATCATTTGTAGTTATTTTATCATATTTTAATAAAACAAAAAGTATTTAGAAAATTGCTTGCTTACCTACTTCACCTTAGCTTTTCGTATCGCTTATCTCTTTGCCTTTGCCTATACATATAAGAATGACATTGCATTCATCACATTTTCATTTGCTTGATTAGTTTTCCAACCCATAATACATTAACATATATGACCCACTTGAATTCCAAGTAGAGCATACATACATCGCACTCACTTGTGCATCATACAATCCATTCCTTATTGTGTTTGAAACCCATATTTAAGGTAAACACATAATTATCATTCATAAATCAACATATGGAGATTTATATCTCCCATTAACCATTTTTCATCCATTTTCCATTTTCCCTACGTCAATGCTCATTCAAAGCATATAAGTGACGTTTTAAGCTTCATAACTTAATCTCAAAATTTGAGATAGTCAAACATCATTCATACAGCAACATCCTTATGCATTTCATCACATATTCATGCATATTTTGCATTTTAGCAACTCTACGTAAGTCATGTACCACTTATCCATGTTATCCTTCCACATACACCTATCTTACAACACATAACTTGGGTGTTTCTTAAAATTTCTCAAGTCAAAAAATTGTGTCCTTAATTAGCATGATTAAAATATTTAATTAACATTTAATTTAGGGTTTAATTTTGGATTTTCAATCCATTCATCATAGGGTTCCAAAACAGCAACATTAGGACCCGTTTTTCATCTTTCAACACCTCTTTCAAGACTTAAATCATAATTTCTAGAAAATAATCATGTTTTTCTTAACCCAAATTTATGGTATTATCACATATTAAAAATTCATAATTTAGTTTCTTCCAAAACAGCAACATCTTAAGCATATATGGTATCCATTTTGACCCGTTTTGACGTATCCAAACATAAGTCTTTAAAAATCAGTTTTAGGGAAAATCATTCCAAGCCCTTTTGGACACTCAAATTACCTTAGTCCTAGGGTAATTTACCCTCCATAACATTAATAAATTATTTTATTACAAACAGCAACAAAAATCATATGGAAAACACCCGTTTTGGCCCCCATTTGGACGTCCCACATGTATACCCTAAAAAATCAGATTTAGGGAAAACTCTTCCAGCCCACTTAGGCCATCAAAAGGGTCCTTAATTTAGTGTACTTTACCCTACAATTCATCCATAAACCATTTAAGCACTTCCTTGTATCATTTTTAACTCAAAAATGGAAAAATCGGGCTTTTCTTGAAACCCTAAGATCCATTTTTGCTAAAATACTGAACAAATGCTTAAATCAACATATGTAATTCAAAAGAACATTAATTATATCCAAATAATCATGCTTTAATCATACAGAAACTTGGTTTATGATTTTGAGAATTTACAAGTTAGATTTCTTTTTAAAATTCAACCCTAACTTCCCTTTTCACTCTCTTGAACTCTTGATCTCATTTAAATCTTTCAAAAATCATTCAATACCTTCATCAAGGCATCATAACTCATCCTTTAAGATTTATTTATGAACTATATTCATGGCTCATGATTTGAGAGAAGAAACTTAGGTTTCAAGAATCCAAAACTTGAAATATACTTACTTGAATCAAATCAAACTTGAATCCAAACTTTCCAAGCTTGAATCCATTTCTTTCCTCCCATTTTCCTTCTCTTTCTCTCCTATTTTACCCCTCTTTTCCTTGCTTTTTTGGGTCACAACACTTAGAAAATTTTGGGAATTTTCTCCCATTGTGCATGTGAATGTCCACCCCTTGGATAAGCCCCTTTTTATATTTTTTCCCATCTTGTGGGGCCCACTTTGCCACATCTTAGATAGTGTAATTAAGGGGTATCTTATCCCTTAATGACATGGCTCATTCATGTCAAAGTAAAATACCCATTTTCCATTTATCAAAAATCATTAAAATCTACTCATTAATGGAATGCATTGTTGTCCACTATTTGCAACATCCATGAAGCTTCCTTTTCAACGATTTTTGCCATGAAATTCTACATATTTATTGCCCATTTACTTCACCTAGGTGTTTGGAAATTTAGATATGCATTTTAGGATTTTTAAAAATCCAAATTCCATGTCGTATTTGCCCTTGGACGTCCCTTGGTGTGGCACATTATCTACACCTCCATGTGAGCTACACTTAGGCATTAAACCAATGCATTTAAATCCTGTATTTCCCATGGATTTTAGCATTAAATAAATCCAAAAAAATGTAGCTCAAAGCACCTCCATTTGACACCTCTCATGGGCATTAAACTACACCATTAAACCACTTGCTTTAACATAAATGCTATGGTACTCTAGGGAGCACAAAGTCAATGCTAGGCACCTTTTTCCAATTAAGAACTTTTCCATGGTAATTATCTTAATCCAATCGATTCATACCATAGATTTCATAATTTTATTCAATCATTTCAAATTTCATCTCAAACCGATGTTTCTACGTCAAGTTATGAACCTTTGAAAATAACCTTAGAGTGTGAGATTAAAATTAAATAATTATCACCTTAATCTCATCACTTTTTCCTTAATACAATCCTCTCATAAGTTTGAGATCAAAATCATGATCTTACCTTTCAAATTTCATCTCATTTGCCTTATAGGCGTTAAGTTATGAATTTTCTACGATTTCCAACATAATCCCATAATTTTCATTTTAATCTCTATTAATTAAATCATGAAAATTAAAATAAATATTCATGCCTCATTGGCATATCCCAATCCTCGTTAAGCCCCTTTAGTCATCTTGACTCAATTTGGGTTATGGCGATTAGTCTTAATCACCATTCTTAATTGCAAACCCTAATTGCAAAATACCATTAAATCATAAAAATCATAAATCATTCATAATTATTTAAATAAAAAATGTATCATATTTATAGACCTACTTGGGTTTTGGTATCACAAAAACCCACGACCCCATTGACTTTGATGCAACCCGCTTTGTATCGGCACAGACATTTAAGCGGTATATGGATTCACTACAGAAAAGGCACCGCATACCTGAGCGGGGGATTAAGATTGATTCATTCTCAGATGCTTTCATAAATTCAATTGTGCCCGGAGATGGCAGAAGTTCATGGCGCAGCCACAACCGGCCATTGTCCTTGTAGTGAAGGAATTCTACACTAATGTCGTCGAGCATGATCAAGGGAGGGTTAACGTCCGAGGCACAATTGTTCCCTTTCATCATGAAGCCATCAATGCATTCTACGAGCTACCTAATATTGATTACCTGGATCAACATGAGGAAAGTTTGGAGAGGGATGAGAGGGATATCACAGCGATCACTCGAACTTATTGACACCTCCAGAATTTTGGGCCTGCTTTGGCCAGCCTTCACATTAAATTGGTGGAGAGAGCGAGCATGATGACGACTCCGCCTCATCAGATGCCTAGGGGAGTACCTTTCTTTTCTGTTTCATTTCTCATACCATTATCATTTAGGTTCATTTAGTTCCATGCATTGAGGACAATGCATCCCTCAAGTTTAGGGAGGGATGTATAATTCCTTTTGGTGTGTTTGCGTGCATATAATTAGATAATCATGTATATATGTGTAGATTGCATAATATGTCAAATTCTAATTGTGAAAATTATTTTGTTGCAATCCATTGTGATGAAAATTTTACAAGGTTTAGGAAAACTTTAACTTGAAGTTGATTTCATGAAAAATTCGAATAATTATGCCAAGGATTAGGTGTTAAGGAAGTTTACAAGTGAGATATGAAAATTTCATAGTAAATTATCATAATTCAATTTCATGCTAATCTATTCAACTGAAATGACAAGGACTAAGTTAAATGTTTGATAACCATGTGCTTTAAAGAAATAAATGGTCTCAGTCATGCAAAAAGTTTCACTTCTTTCTATGGGACTTAAAATGGGTTAACTTGCATGTATTAGTACCCTTACTAAATTGTTAGAATAATAAAAGGGGGTGATTGACCTAAGCTAAGTAACCGGGACTTGGCATCAACAAATGTCAAGGTTCGCATAAAAAGGCAAACGAAAGTCATAGTAATAACGCTTTTAAAAGAAAATTCTCCCCAGATACCCTGAAATATGGTGAGGGGAGCAAAAAAATGGGATAGAAAATTCTCTCCAGATATCCTGAAATAT
Organism: Annona cherimola; assembly: GCA_030490835.1. NCBI lineage: Eukaryota > Viridiplantae > Streptophyta > Magnoliopsida > Magnoliales > Annonaceae > Annona > Annona cherimola. The sequence goes on from CM059974.1 coordinate 81,724,968, forward strand.
AATGAGGAGAGTTAAGTAATAAGTTTGGGGAAACGAATGTGCATTTGGGCAAAATGAGGTCAAGTGAATTAGGTGAATTAACGTAATGTTCTTTGATAAGAGACATATTCTTAAACATTGGTTCACATATTTTTTGTTATTTTTTCTAATCAGTTTCTTTTGATCAGGAGGACGATTAGCAGGATTGAGTTATCACTCTGGACTATTAACATTGTCATTTACATGCAGCTTGCTCTGAGAATGAAAACACATGTCCTATTTTAGCTAATTCATGATTTTTTTTATGAATTATTTCAAGTTGAGGTTGTTCTTGCCCTGTTGAGTGGAGAAATGTGATTGTTAGGAAAATAATTGTAATCAGGTTTGAATTGGCAGAGTCTTCATACATTCATTCATTTTGCTTTTATGTGTTGCTCGAGCACTAGCAGCATTTCAGTTTGGGAGTGTGATAACTCGTGAAAATACGAGTTATCATGGCTCATTTCAGACTAGTTTTATATGTTAATCCAAGAGAATGAGGTTAAATTGCACCCATTTAGCTTAATTTTCATGCACTTTGCATTTTAGGTACAACACGTAGTTGTTATGCATTTTTAGTATAAACCGAGGCAAACCTTGTGAACTTCGGGTTATAGCACCAACACCTCATCATTTATAAGTACATTTATTGGATGTTAGTTGGTTTTGCAAGAAAGATGGGTGGCTAACCGCTTTGGAATATGATGGGATGAAGAATGGAGCAAATGGAGAAAGCCAACTTACTGGCGATCCGACATCAACCTATGGCGCCTAGGCGCCGCTTCATAACCATATAGGAATTCACTAGAAACACTTCAGTTGGCAGGCTTCTAGAGAGGCGCCAACCCCCACACATGTGCATTTTGACACGTGTCTCATGCTAAGTTCAAGGGGGTATAAATATACATTGAGGGTTCGTATGGAAGGAGAGAACGCGTGAGGAGCAGCCAAGGATGGAGAAAAGAAGGGACTTCCAATACAAGAGCACCTGAAGAGGAGAATCAACTTCGTTGGTGGAAACTAGCAAGTTTTAGCTTCTCTTTCTTATTCTCTACATATTTTCCTTTTCTCTTTTGTTGGGAATGTATTCAAACTGGGTTTTAATTGGATTTAACTCCATGTTCATGAGTTAAACCTCAATAGATAGGAAATTGAGATGATTTGATGCCTAAACTATGTTGTTTTGGTTCTTGATGATTTGAAAATGAGTATTTGATTGCTGAATACTTGTGTTGTGTGGATTTACCCTTGCGTGTGGTGTTTAATGTTTTTTACAAGACTAACTACTTTGTAAGATGATTTATTTGTTGGATTTATCTTTGGAAAAGGAGAATCTAGGCAAGGTTGATGTGTAAGACATAAGTTTCTCTCTTGGTGAATGGAGAATGTTTAATTGATAGGAATATACCATTAAACCCTATGTAGTCAGAGCAGGTTACGTATAGAACAATTCCATCACATTCATTTGTATTGGAACATAGCAATTGGGTGTTGTGTAATTAGCTTTACGTGTGTTGGAAGACACGTCTAAAGATTATTGAACTTGCATTAAGAATTCCCTGCACAATCTACTGAAAAGGAACCAATTTAATATAGTTTAGAGTTAAGAAATCCCATCTCTCCCATCTATCGACCCAACTCGATAAACCCTTTTTGCAATCCTGCTCTTTCGTTAAACTTTCTCTCATTCACTTTTACTTATCTTGTACATTCAATTACATTTATGACAATTCTTTCCAATTACCAAAGGCAATTGAAGTAATAGACATAATTAGTTTAGACACTATCCTCGTGAGAATGATACTCTAGTCACTTTATATTACTTGATTGACACGTATACTTACTGAAAACGAGCATTTAATTAGATATATACGTAGCTCGTCAGCATACAATCATCATATGATCACATATAGTTCATTGTATAATCATATATATCTCATCATAGTCAATCAATCTTCATACTTAGTAAGTTCACCACACCTATTTACCAATCCATGCTCTAATACCAAGCTCTGTAGTGTTCCAAACTAAGTGACACATCCTGAGCCTTACTCCGGGACCGTTATTGATTGGTAAACGTGATCGGGATTGTTACCCTGTCACACAACGGGATATATTGAATTTTTATTCTTTTATAATTCACTTCATAGGAGTTAATCACATCATTCATGTTCAATTTCACATCAATTTGCCCATCCAGGTCATTATCAAGTCCTGATATATTCATTATATATCATAAATCCTATATCTTTCATAGCATAGAAAAACATACATTCATCATTCATCCTTAAAAAATTTTCATCAATTCAACAATTCAATGTACACTATAGTGTAAATTTTGTAAATTGCATCACATAGCAATTATTGAATTTATTGCACATTTTCCACCCATAATACCATATACAGGCATCCATAGAATTATCATTCCTCAACATTTAACCGGTGCTCCTTTCTGTATCCGTCCTTGTACCTGTCATAGGGTTTGGAAAATAAAAAATGAGTTGAAACTCAATAAGCAAGCTGCATAGTTTTTCAGGCAATTCATTTTACAGGCAAACTTTTTTATTTAAATATCATCTTGGAAAGCATCGTTATACCCACTCGTGGGTCTATCATGAAAAACATGAACCATTGTACCCATCATGGGTACATCATAAATAACGCAATGCATTATCTTAAATCATGAACATCATAGGACGATACGCTAGGTAGACAACCATCCGTCTCCGTCTTCTCCCATCTCAGGGATGGCGCCGCCAGCCTTTAGCCTATCTTAGCGACTTAGTCATACTAAAAAGGGATAATCGGTCCGCTTACACCTTTAAATTGGACCTAGTTCCTTGTGCACCATGAACTTATCATAAACATGAACTTGGACTTGCTAGCATGATTTTCATAAACAACATGTGAACCATAAGTTCTCAATCCTTTTGATAAATTGTTTGCAAATCATCTGTCATAGTTAAAATAACATTTCAATAACATGTTGAGATAAGGAATGGTCATCCTTAAATAATCTTATAAACAATTTAAACATCCTTTTGCTAATCAATATAAATAATTCGAATAACATTTGCAATCATTTTATCATAGTTTGAGAAAGCAAAACTTTTAGAAAGTTGTTTGCTTACCTGGATCACGTCAACTTTCCATATCACCTTTTTCTTTGTCTTTGCCTATACACATATGAATGACATTGCACTCATATATATAATCTCATCCTCATATGCTTACATATAACTTAGATTTCCAACCCTCATGTTAACATACATAGCCAACTTGTATTCAAAGTCGGGTATTCATACATAGCAACATAGCTTATACATCACATGATCCATTCATTCCTTTCATTTTTAATACCCTTATGTAGGGTAAACCTTTAAACACATCATATCCTTCCGTTTACTCTACATATGGAAGCTCATTGCTTCCTATTTATCACATATCATTTCTTTTTCATATTTCTCATATCGGTGCTAACATTAGGCACATGCTTGATAGTTTAGGCCATATATATTAATCTCAAAATTTGAGATTATAAATCATTAACAAAACAGCACCTTATTGTGACATTTTATCACATTTTCATTCATCTTTTCACTTTAGTAAATCACATTAGTCATTTCTCATCTTAGCCATACATACCCTTTATGTGCACCCTTCTTAATACACATATATTATGTGTTTTCCAATCTTTTCCAAAATAGAAACTTATCCTCCATTATGACAGTATGAAGTGAGAAGGAATGGATGGAATTAGCAAAAGTGTCTTTTGCTTTTAATGAGATATGTATGAAATTTTATGTGAGAGCTTTTTTGCTCTTTGCTATAGAAATGCAGGTATTTATGTTATATGAACATTACGTGTGCAAAGAAGATGATTGCTATTGATCCCTACTTAATATGATTGAATGGGTAGCTTAAATGTTACCCTATGATAAGATAAGAGATTATACAAATATAATTTCTCTAAGTATAAGAAAAATAGTATGCCTACCATAAGAACAAGAGTTGGATGACATAAAAGAAAGGCCAATTGCCAATGAGAAACTCATATGGGAATAATAAACAGTAGGAATCAATGATAGGTCTAATGGACCATGGCTAAAAACACCACCAAGACAGATTAGCGCAGTGGAAGTGTGGTGAGCCATTGAAAGTATTGGAAAAAGATAATATGTTGGCTATTTCACATGAGCCTTACCCCGATATTTAAAATGTAATAAGATTTTGGGACGAAACTTGTTATAAGAGGGGGAGGATTGTGATACCCAGAACAAACATGACTCATACATGCAATCTAGGCATGTAATGAGTGTTAATTATCTGATTAAAGTTGATGGATGAGATTAGGGCTAATGATTAAGTAAGGTGGTTAAGTTAATCATCTTAGCCCAATATGCTCAAAGTAACCTAATGAGGGTTAGAGAATGTGAATATATTTAGGATAATTACATCATATATTATGATTTAATTAATGAAGATTATGATGATAATTATAGATTTAAGGTGATGAACGTTAGAAAATTCATAACTTGACTTCTATAAGGCAGAATGAGGTAAAATTTGAAAGGTAAGCACATGATGATGAGCTCAACCTTATGAATGGATTGGATTATGAAAATTATGATGAGATTATGGTGATAATTATTTATTTTCATTCAAATCAAAAAGACAATTTCAAATTGCCATAACTTATGCTAGAAATGTCGTTTTGAGATAGAATTTGACACGAACGGTTAAAATAATATGGTGAATCTTATGGATAGGTTTGATTAAGCTAATTATCATGAAAAATTGTATAATCACAAAAGGACGAAAGATGTTGACTTTTGTTCATGAAAAGTAACATGTCATTAATGAACCGAAGGTGACAAGTGACACGTGTCAATACGAGATTCATTGAGCAAGATTTAAAGTCAACTAATTAAATGGACAATTGACTTTTGAAAGATGCATGGGACACATGTACTCGTAGGGTTCATTTGGAATCCATTCAATTAATGAAAAATCAACCCAATAATGAGTCTATTGAAGGGTTCGTTGAGGTGGCACAACGTGGAAATTTTGGAGGATTTTTGTATTTCCAAAAAATATAGAAAATCCATGAATTATCAAGATGCTTAATGGCATGAGTGTAGGCTAGGTTGTGTAGCCATAAATGGCTCTAAGAGGTGGCATACAAGGAACGTCCAAGGGGCTTCCTTAAGTTGATTTTTAATTTTTTTAAATGCCAAAATTACATGTAATTAGCCTACATGACTAGGTACATAAATGACCTAGATTTGGACATATTTTTAATGGAAAATATTGCCAAAATCCAAGCCACATGGAACGTCCAAATAGTGGATAGCAAGGTGTGAAATCCCGAATTTTTAAGCTTAATAAATATAGCTTGAAATCGTCTAAGGATAAAATCGAAAATCTCATAAAATGAAGGGCTCAAGTGTAACCCATATGGGAAATGAAAATTAGTTGAAAAATGATTAAGCGAAGTGGGATTAGCAATAATCACGAAAAGACCAAATTACAATTTTACAAAGTGAGATTAAATTGTAAATTTAGAAAAGATGATTGATTGGTAATTTTGACAAGAGTGGAGGCAAAAAGGGGACTTAATTTGAATTTACAAAGGTTATATTTGGAATTTATAAGAAAATGGAGGGTAATTTATGATCCCACAAAGATTAGCTATGAAAATGAATTTTTACAAATATTTCGTGAAGAAATTTCAAAATTCTGAATAATACTAAGTGAAATTGTTTAAATTTACGGATCTTATGGAAAAATAAAAATAAATGAAATTTTTTTGGCTAATTAGGGGCTCTAATTAAGGGCTTATATTTATCCTCGTTGTTTTCATTAGATCTAAGCATTTATAACTCAAATAGACAACTAAATTATGTTCCCTCTAATCTAGATGGATCAGATTATGAAAAATAGTTAACTAAATTACCTAACTTAAGTGCATCAGAAAACGTGCCCAAAAGGCACAGCATGCACGTAAAGGAGTTTACGTTAATATTTTATTATTTTTATATAATTATTTAGTTAATTCATATCTTAATGAATATAAGATTGTTTGAGATGAAACTTTTGGAGCAAGCCTATTTTAATATACCCTACATAATGAATGGATTAAATTTTGAAAAACATGTCTATAAGTTTTTAAAATGAAATTTTATACCAAAATACGATTTTAATTAAATTAAAATATGTACTTTGCTCCAATTGAGGTGAAATTTTATGGGTAAGCCTATTTTAATATGCCCAATTTAATGAAGGAATGAAATTTTTGAAAACATGTCTCCAAAATTTTAAAAAGGAGATTTTTATCCAAATATGAATTAGTTAACTAAAATAAAATAGAAATTTTTTTCAAAATTCTAAAACGTACATTTTGTGAGCAATTGGATATATATTAATAAGAAAAAATTTCGTAATATATAAGTGTGTATGTAGGCAGTTATGATTTAATTTGTTAACATTGGAATTTACCGTTTAAAAAAAAATGTGAACGGTAGCAAGAATGTCCGGTACACGTAATGTGGACAGCCGTATTGCTGAAAATTAAACAGCCATGTTTTGACCCTGCTGGATTGATAAAACGCAAATGCCTGTAATTATTTACGCTCAATTATTAATAAGCCAACAGCTGTAGCGGTGAAACTAGAGAAAAGGAAAGGAAACCCAACCATGGTAAACCGCATACGGGAAGTATAAAAAGAGGCTGCTGAAGTAAAAAAAATGCTGGATGTGCAGTACATTAACAGGAAAGAGAAAGGCGTGGACGGCAGCATCAAACCAACCAGCACTCCAGGCATTCTTCTTCATTCTTTACATCAACATATTTTATTTACTTAATTATTATTTCAGATATAATGCTCATCTCGTCCCCTATTTAAAAGATTTCAGTTTTGATTTTAAAACCACCTGCTGGATGATTATATAATTTATACGTATGATATTTTGATCTTGATAATTTTAACAATCTATGCAGAACATTGATTAATAAATATAAAACACATGTTGTAAACATATTTTATCGTTCCTACATAAATGTTTTGCATTAAATAGAATTTTAATCTATATGCTGCTGGACGTTCATATACCGTTTTATTAATTAAGCATGATTTTTTTTCATGATTTTAATTAAACTCTGAAAATGCTATCCTGTTCCATGCTTAAATTCTGACTTCGTTTAATTAAATGCAGAAGCTCTACCCTACTGAACGTTAATGGATATAATTAATGTATATATTAATTCAGCAGCTGGATTATATGTATATAGTTGCTGGAATTATAAAATAATGGCAGTTGTATTTTATTTAAGTTATTTAATGGATGATTATGTGATATTAGAAACAAAAATATGAATGAGATAGTAAATGAACGATTTTTACCATAAAAAGTTTTTTATAAGTTCATTATATGATCATTAAAGAACGACCAAATTTATAGCTTAAAATATTAAGCAGGTTGCAAATTAAAAATCCGAGAAGATTAACTTAAACAGGGTAAAACGGGTGACAAGATCAGCTGTAGTAAATGATTTTTAATATTTTTTGTAGAGGATTTTTGATCTAACATTTTTATATGATGTATATAATATCGTTATTATCACTCGAAAAAATAAAATATGTTTTTTGGATGACATAAGTATGGTTTAAAATTAACGTGATTAAGGCTGCTTCTGATTACACAACACTGTCCAGCACAGTGAAAATGTCAAAATAAATATATAATATTAATATTTCTTAATAAAATTTTTATGAAAGTTAATTCATGTAATGATAGATGTATGATAGAAATTTCAGAATTAAATACCTTGATTTGATTACAAATAAAGATTTAAAGAGATCAGTACGCCTGATTTCAACAAATGAGGACAGTTTGAGAAATAATCAAAAATAAATATGAAAACTAAGTGAAAGTGATCCAAATTAATATATATGTTATTCAAGAGTGTAATAAAAGATTAAGGATAGCAATAATGATTAATAATTTATGTTATAATATGTATATGGAATTAATGGGTAAATAAGAAGATGAAACTTAATGAAAATAAGAAAACAAAGGTTGTTTTGGAATTTAATAATAAGTTCCAGAAATTTTAAATGGAATTTATTTTCATTATAATGTGTAAACAAGGTTTACAAAAAAGGTACAAATTTATGATCACTAAGTAAGTGATTAAGTACCTAAGATGTGATTTTAGAAAATATAGATGAGGGTAAAATGCAATATATAGGGCTGTTTGAGGGAAATTACAAAAATTATAAAAATTTTAGACCCAAATTATAAGCCCTTACCCTTAAGAAAATATCTTGAGAGATTTTCTCAAATAATATGTCAATTATAGGAAATATATGCTAAGTATAAAATGCTAAAATCCAAGATGTTGGATTTAGCTAAGTATTACAAATCCTACGTAAGATTTGGAAAATTAACCCTTAAATAATGATGTCAAAATAAATGGAATGATTAGACCTTGAAACAAGTTCAACCAAATGAGGATAAGAGTGGTTGGTATTAGCCAAATATGAAAATGTGGTTAGAAGATAATTATATTGAACTTATGGAAAAAGGAAGATAAACGGCTTATTTGAATTGGTGACATCAAATGACTTAGGAAGTTCATAAGCAATTGCCTTAAGAAGTTGACTAAAGGAAAGAAAACAAGTGTTAAAGATGGAATTGATAAGTGAGAGATTATAAACATAAGTGAATTGGAACAGGGTGATGACAATATTGAACTAAAGGTAGAAATGGGTCAAAGTTGATATGAAACACACATGGGTTAGAAAATCCTAAGATAGATTCAGAGTTAATAGTAGAAATGTGCAAGCATGGGATATTATGTTTATATGAGAAAAAAATGGTCCTTTTCATTTGTATAGGAAAAGGAAAGGAAAAAGGTGGAAAGTACAAGTTGACTATCACAGGTAAGCAAGTTACATGCTTTCTAAAAGATTTCTAAATGCTTGCAAATTGTTTGCTCACATGATTTATAAAATATATTTAAGGATGGTCATTCCTATAATGCTTTACATGAGATGATTGCTAACTGCTTGTTAACTACTTTTATGAAAAGTTTATGATTTATAAATGTTATGCCAGCATGTGAATGTGAATGATCATGGTGCACGAGGATTAGTTATGAGAGAGGTGTAATTAGACCGGTTGTCCCCCTCTAGCGTGACCGAGTCGCTAATACAGGCTGTGGCCGGCGGCGACCTCCCTGAAATGGGAGCAAGATCAAGTAGTGGACGCCTAGCTAGCGATCTATTTGGAAAAATGTCATGTATGCATTGGATGCATTTGCATTTTCATATTATGCACAAAAAGGAAATGGAAAATGTTTACTTACAAAAGGAAAGGACTTGCTTACTGAGTATTAGTACTCATGTTTTGTTTTCCAAAATTTAGTCAGGTAAATGGAGATGGCCCATGGAGAAGGACAGGTATAAAAAGAATGTTAAGATGTTTGCATTCCTTTGCATGTGTGAAAAGAAGAAGAAGAATTTATAGTATGATCAATGTTATGTTGAATGTTGATGAAAACAATTAAGTTGAGGTAGTACAACCTGTATGGAATATGTGAGAGAATGCAGAATTATATGTAAATGGTATATATGATGATTTTTCTGTAAAGACAATCGTTATGACTTTGATAATGTAAAGACAATAGTTAAGACTATGATATGAGAAATGCTTTTCAAGTTGGATGAATGAAAATGTTATCTATATTGATGTTATATATATATATATATAAATTGCCGTGTGATCAGGGCAACAATCCTAAGTCACATTTACCAACCCTTTTCGACCCCGGAGTAAGGACTATGTGGAGCCTCGGGTCGGGGGCGCCACACAAGGTGAGCCACTTTTGAGCAGATTTTGATATTTTAAAAATATGATAAATATGCACTTTACTAGGGTAAGAATGGGACAACACATCCATGGGATAAGTGTTGGAAATATAGCTAAATCCATATTTTGATGATTAACAAATCAATTTGAGTATGTCTTGGCTACTAACAAATTTGTGAAATGTTTAAGGAATAACCATTTGAAGAAAAACAAGTATGGAAGGCCAAGTCGATCCCCAAGTCGACTCCAAGATCGACTTCAAACATGCAGAACGTCCAGAGCTGAAAACGGAAGAAGGGAAGGTGAAGTCGCAGGCCAAGTCGACTCCACCTGCGACTTGGGTAGCCAAGTCGCAAACGAAGTCGACCTCACCATCGACTTCAGTCGGGAGAAACCTTCCAGAGTTGAATTCGAAACAGCAGAATGCCGAAGTCGCACCCCAAGTCGACTCCACGTGCGACTTGAGGTGAATTCGCAGCCGAAGTCGACTCCGACATCGACTTCGATCGGGCAGAAGCTATTTTTCAGAAAACAAGCTCATTATCAACTCAAGTGTTTCAAATTCCAAGCAAGACTCAATTCCTTCGAAGATTCACAAGGTTCAAGCTAATCCAGGAAAAATCAAAGTCAAGTTCTTCAAGGTTCACAAGATCTATAAGTATGAGGAGCCATTCCAGAATCAAAAGGACTGAAGGAAGAAAGACTAAGCAAAACAAAAGAAAACGATTTCCAAGTTCCAAGATCGTGAAGCCATCTGACGAGGTGAAGTCGAAGCCGAAGTCGACTCCACCTGCGACTTGGGTCAAGTCGAGAACCCAAGTCGACCCTGACTGGAACTTGAAGTTGCGACGGAGAAGCGAAGTCGCACCCAAAGTCGACTCCATCTGCGACTTGGGCGAAGTCGCATCCGAAGTCGACTCCACCTGCGACTTGGGTCGCAACGGTCGGAATTAATTCGAACGTTGGTGCATTAAATGCGCGCCACCTACCTTCTAACGTTCGGATTCCCTCCAAAATTATAAATAGCATTCATGGTGGACGAGGGAAAAAGTAGGAAAACATTAAGTGAGCATAACTCCTATCTACAAGAGCATTAAAGTGATCAAGCCAATCAAGAGAGGAAGAACTACACTTCAAAACTGCAAGAGCTTCACTTCAGATTCTTCAAAGCCTACCACAAGTTCTTCTCTGCGCCAAACTGCTTCTACACATCTGTAAAGTGTAGATTTCTTTTATTGATTATTTGTTTGTATTGAACTTGATTTAGCTTGGGTAGCTAAGATCAAGTGATAGCAAAGTAGTGTGTGATTGGAGTGTGACTCATCACCTACTTGTGCTAGTTGTTGATGCCTCCTAGAGCTAGAATCTAGAAGAGAGCAAGAGGCTCTAGTTGTATATGCCCCCTAGAGCTTTGAATCTAGAAGAGAGCAAGAGGCTCTAATTGTATTGAGAGAATACAATAGTGGAACCCAAGTCACAAGGTGTGTGAGCTTGGAAGAGTGGAGTAGGGAGGTTGCCCGAACCACTATAAAAATTCATGTCTACTTGTTTTTATTTCTGCTCTCTACATTACTTTGCTTTCCATTCTGTTTCTTCATTAAGGGGACTAGCTTAATCCGGGGTAAAGTTTCTGTTTGAGTTATAAATTTTTAAGAACCCAATTCACCCCTCCCCTCTTGGGTTTTGCCATCTATTCGGGACCCAACAATAAGTACCCAATAATTACTCTCAAAATGAGGTGGAAAAGGGGGACAAAAATCCATTTAAATGGAAGGAGAGAGAAGAGACCATGGGACGTTCATTTTGGGCAAAATGTGAGAGAGAAAAAAAATCTCTCAAAGGGGCAGCAGCTGAATGTGCTGAGGAGGAAGGAAAAGAAAGAGAAAAAGAAGAAGAAAAGAGAAGTAAAAGAAGGGAAGAAAGAGAAGAGATCCAAGCTTGACAAGTTGGAAAGAGAAGACACCACTTCAAGTAAGTATTGAATCAAGTTTGATTCATTAATTTCTAAATTTTTCATCTTCATTCGTGGGTCATAAATTTGATCCTTAATGAACCCTAAATGATGAATTATGAAACCCTTAATTAGGATACTAAGTGAGGAATGAATGAAATGAAGAAAGATAGGGATGAGGTTAGGGTTGATTTGAACCCATAAACCTAGCTGGAATTTTTCATAATTCCACATTTATGTTGTTTTTTTAACCATTAATCATGTTTCGATTATGAATTATGTTTCCTTGATTTATATATGGTGATTTGGGTATGATTTAAGTATAGAAAGATAAGCCCTAAAGTGGACAATATGATGAAAATTCCACTCTTTTGAGATGGATATGACACATAGATTAAACCAATTGATACATGGATGAATTAAAGGGTAAAATTCCCTAAATTTAGGGCACATGAGATGTCCAACATGGGGGTAGAAAGAAATGCACGAATCTGAATTTTTATGGACCCGTGATGTGAACATCCAAAGGGTGTCCAAAGGGTACTCAAACTGCATGGAAAGTTGCTGTTTTGGAGCAACTAATTTATGGACTTTGAATATGTGAAATTATCCTAAATTTGATATAAGAAAAGTATATTTATGGGATGAAATTAAGGAGGTAAAAATCTGTTTTAAAACATATGTCAAAAAGGATATTGAAAGTGGGAAAGAATGGGGCCAAAGTTGCTGTTTTGGAACCATATGATTAAGAGATTTTAATTCTATGAAAATACCCTAAATTATGTGCTAATTAAGTTTTTTAATTATGCCAAAATGGAAGGCAAGTTTCTATTTTGAAAGAAATTGAAAAACACATAATATATGTGTAGTTAAAAAGTGCACATAAAGGGTATATAAGGCAAGGATGAGAAATGCCTAAGTATGATTTGTTAAAATGAAAAAATGAATAAAAATATGATAAAATGGGTGATTAAGGTGCTGTTTTAATGATATGTTGAAATCTCAAAATTTGAGATTAATATATGAAAGCATATATGGAAGCACCTATGCGAGAAATGTGGAAAATAGATATTAAATGACAAATGGGAAGCAATGAGCTTCCATATATAGTGTGAATAAAAGATTATTATATATTTGAAAGTTTACCCTAATAAGGGTATTAAAAATGAAATGAATGAATGAATAATGTAATGTACAAGTATGTTGATGTGTATGAACACCCGACTTAAAAGACAAGTGGGTTAAGCTAGTTTAATATGAATCCAAAATGGATTCATGTAGGTTGGAAATGTTGGAAACAATGTCTAAAAAAGCAGCTTAATATATGACAAATGCTCTGTTTTTCAAAAAGACATATGAACATGATTAATGCTTGAAAGGTATCAACTCAAATGAAGTTTTGTCAATCATCAAAAAGGGGGAGATTGTTGGAAACAATGTTTAAAACAATAAAAATTGACCAAATCTTGAGTTTCGATGATTAACAAGAACTAATTTGAGTATATAAAAGGTATTAATGTGTTTGATAAATGTTTAAGGAAAGCAAAGAGGTCAAGTCGATCTTCAAGTCGACTTGGACTTCGACTTGGGTGAAGTCGATCCCAAAGTCGACTCAAATATCGACTTGAGAATGAATCCCAAAAATGCAACAGGTGAAGTCGCAGGTCAAGTCGACTCCACTTGCGACTTGGGAAGTCAAGTCGCAGACGAAGTCGACTCCAGCATCGACTTCAAACAAAAGAAAATGTCCAGCGTTGATTTTGGGGGCACGAAGCTGCCCAAGTCGCAAACGAAGTCGACTCTAGGTGCGACTTGGGTCAAGTCGCAGACAAGGTCGACTCCAACTTCGACTTGAGGATTTTAGACTTGAAGATTGAAGTTTCAAGTTTATTCCAAGGATCATATTGAACTTGTTCAAAATGAGATGAAAAGTTCATTCACAAGGGAACAAATTAAGATTCTTGAAGATCAAAGCTAAGATTCATATTCAATGTTCAAATCAAGTCTATCAAGCCAAGGCAAATGTTCAAGCTTATTCAAATAAGGCAACACCCAAGTTATGGAGACCAAGTGAGTCCAAGACTAAGCGAGGAACAAGCATATATCATGCAAGGACTCTAACAGCTCAAAAGCTTTGCAAGGATCAAGCCGAATCTTGAAGAACAAAGCAGCTTCAGCAAAACCCGAGCCAAGTCGCAGGCTAAGTCGACTTCAGATTCGACTTGAGTCGAAGTCTGAAACCAAGTCGACTAAAACTCAGACTTGGGAAATTGGAGGAACTGGAGTCGCAGACGAAGTCGACTCCAGATGCGACTTGGGTTGCCAAGTCGCAAGCCAAGTCGACTCCATCTTCGACTTGGGTATAACGTTCAAATTTTCGAACGTTGGAGTTCATTTATTGCGCACCAACAACTTCCACAACGTTCCAATCCTTCTTACTCTATAAAAGGACAATCAAATGAACATGAGAGTAAGCAATACACACTACTCTAAGGATCATAGAGAGAAAAGAAGTTCAAGAAAGATTTTCAAATCCTTTTCTCCATATTTGAGATTTTTCAAAAGGAAGAAAGAGCTTCAAACTGCAAGTTGCTTCAACAATCATCATTCAAGCTATTTCTGATTTCTTCCTCGAGCTCAAAACTGCCTACACAAATCTGTAAAGTGTAGTTTTTATTCATTTCTTTATTTGGTTGTATAAATCTTGATTTAGCTTGAGTAGCTAAGATCAAGTGTATGCAAAGTAGGGTGTGATTGGAGTGAGACTCATCACCTACTTGTGCAAGTGATTGTATATGCCCCCTAGAGCTTTGAATCTAGAGGAGAGCAAGTGGCTCTAGTTGTGTATGCCCCCTAGAGCTTTGAATCTAGAAGAGAGCGGTGACTCTAAGTGTATTCTTGGAATACATAGTGGAACCCAAGTCACAACGGAGTGTGAGCTTGGAAGAGTGGAGTAGGGAAGGTTTGCCCGAACCACTATAAATCTTGTGTTCTACTTATTTTTACTGCTTTATCTTATTTGCTCTCCATTCGCTTAAAAAGGGGATTAACTTTTTCAAGGGGTTAAGATTTTTAAGTTTACAAAAGAAATTTTAAAGAACCCAATTCACCCCTCCCCTCTTGGGTTAGGCCATCAACTCGGGACCAACAAGTGGTATCAGAGCAGGTCTTTGAGTTTATCAAAGAGATCTTATTGAAATGGCATCCCAATCTACTTCCGTTCCCGCATTTGCTGAAGGCCAATCCTTTACAAGGCCACCGTTGTTTGATGGGAACAATTTTGGATATTGGAAGCTTCGTATGAAGCAACTCATCATGGCTACCGATATGGACTCTTGGATTGCTATCCAAGATGGAGTAATACTGCCTACCGATGAACGAGCTTCCAAATGGACCGATGAGGAAGTAAGAATAGTGAAGAGCAATGCCAAAGCTATGAACTCCTTATTTTGTGCTCTCACTGCTTCCGAGTATGATAGAGTATCCTCTTGCTTAACCGCCAAAGAGATATGGGATACACTAATCTCTATCTACGAAGGAACTTCTCAAGTCCAAGGGACGAGAAGGAATATTTTGATTGGAGAACTAGAGAACTTTAGAATGCTAGAAACAGAAAATATTTCTGAAATGTTTGCTAGATTCTCTAAGATTACTAATGTTTTAAAAGGTCTTGGAAAAGCAATATCTGAATCTGAGCAGGTCATGAAGATTTTAAGAGCTCTACCCGAATCATGGACTCCAAAGATCACTGCAATTGAAGAAGCCAAAGACCTCAACACGCTGAAGCTTGAAAACTTAATTAGCTCACTTATGTCACATGAGCTAATTAAGAAAAGGAATGAAGATCAACACAGGGGCAAAAGAGCAATTGCCTTAAAAGCCGCACAAGACACCGATGACACATCTTCTTCTCAAAATGACGACGAGATTGCTCTACTCACAAAACGATTCAGAAAATTTGTGAGGAAAGGCAAAAATTTCAGAAGCTTCAAAGAAAGAACTCCCCAAGAGAAGAAGAAAGAATCAACCAAGTGCTACCGATGCGGCGGTTCGGGACATATGCAGGCTCAATGTCCAACTCCCGAAGAAAACAAGGCAAAAGAACAAAGAAAGGATCGAGGGAACAATAGAAGATTCCAGAAATACAAAGGAAGAGGCATGTACGTAAATGATGAAGAATCTACGACGAGTAGCTTCTCAACCGATGACATAGAGGCGGAAGAATGTGCAAGAATTTGCTGCATGGCACAAATCGAGCAAGGAGAACAAATTACCTCAACAAAAGACACAAGCAATGAAGAGGTAAGTTCCAAACTCTCCCTTTCTAATTCAAGTTATTCTTCCTCTCATGAATGCCTCAAATGTACTGAATTAGATGAACTACAAACTGCATATGATTCATTATATGAAGAAATGAAGAAATTAGGAAGCAAGTTTACAATTAAGAAGAGACAATGTGATGCAACAATAATTGTAAATGGTAAACTTGCAGAAAGATTAGTCAAATTGAAAGATGAAACTGAATTGCTGAAAATGGAGAACAAATCATTAAATGAATCATTAGCTAAGTTCTCTAATCCAGGAGAAAATGTTAAAATGTTTCTGAATATGACCTCCCAAACACATAAAAGAGGTCTTGGGTATCATACATTTGAGCAAGGAGAAAGTAGCAAATCAAATGAACAAATACTTGAGAAAAATCAAACTAAAAATACATCTATATACAAGCCACAAAAGAAAAATTTTAAGTGGACTAGAAGACCAATGATTGAACCTTTGCATGCTTGGAGACCTACTCCAAGATTACCTTTGGCTTGTAATTTCTGCAATAAGATGGGTCATAAAACTTACAAATGTAATTTTAAGAAACTATATGACCATGGTGTTAAATTAGTTTGGGTTCCAAGAAACACAAGATTTGGGCTTTCAAAGTTAGATCAACTTAGATTAGATTCTATTACTAACCCAAATGGACCCATAAAATGGGTACCAAAAAGATAAGATTTATTTCCTTATTTTTCAGACATGTTTTAAGGCCAAGGCAAACAATGAATGGTTCATGGATAGCGGTTGTTCAAGGCATATGACCGGTGAAAGAAGTTTGTTTCATAAACTTAAGCCTTGCAACGATGGAATGGTTGCCTTTGGAAATAATGAAAAAGGTAAAATTAAAGGTAAAGGAAATATACTTAGTACCTCAAATGCATGCATGGAAGATGTTTTGTTTGTTGAAGGACTCAAACACAATTTAATGAGTATTAGCCAATTATATGATAAAGGATATAAAGTTGTGTTTGAATCATCTATATGTAATGTATTTGATGGAGAACATATCATGTTTAGTGGTAAACGACATGGAAATGTTTATTTGGTTTCACTTGATGAATTGAATGGTCAATGTCTTATGGCCATTGATAATGATCCATGGGTTTGGCATAAAAGGCTTGGACATGTAAACATGGGAAATATAAAGACCCTTTGGAAAAAGAATTTGGTAGAAGGATTACCAAAGTTGAAATATGACAAAGACAAAATTTGCAAGGCATGTCAATTATCAAAACAACCCAAGATGCCTTTCTCTACCAAAAAGGAAATTTCCACCACAAAGCCACTTGAATTACTACATATGGATCTATACGGGCCATCCGACATTCTAACCATTGGTGGAAAGAAATATGTATTTGTCATAGTTGATGATTTTTCAAGATTCACTTGGATAATTCTCTTAGCTAGTAAAGATGAAGCCTTCTCTATGTTTGCAACTTTTGTGAATTTGGTGCAAAATGAAAAACAGAGTACTATTGTGACCATAAGAAGCGATCATGGTGGCGAATTCGAAAACAAACGATTCATGGAATTTTGTAATGAAAAAGGAATTCACCACACATTTTCTGCACCAAGAACTCCACAACAAAATGGAGTAGTTGAAAGGAAAAATAGAACTATACAAGAGATGGCTAGAACTATGCTAAATGAGAGCAATCTATCCAAGAAATTTTGGGGTGAAGCTGTGAGTACAGCTTGTCATGTTTTGAATCGTGTTACCATTCGAGCAATCTTGAAAAAGACTCCATATGAACTTTGGAAAGGAAGGAAACCAAATATATCTTATTTTCATGTTTTTGGATGTACATGTTATGTTTTAAACAATGGAAAAGTCAACTTGGGAAAATTAGATGCCAAAAGTGATGAGGCTATATTCCTTGGTTATTCATCAAATAGCAAAGCATATAGAGTATTCAATAAACGAAATCAAGTTGTAGAAGAATCCATACATGTTGTATTTGATGAATTTAACCAAACTCCGAGAAAGGAGGATGAACTAAGTGATGCAGATGAGACGAAAGGCAAAGAACAACCAAAGGAACTCGAGCTCAAGCCAGAAAATCCAGAGGAAGAAGAGGTAAGTGAAGGTAATAACTCTTACAAACCTCCAACTGATTTAAAGTTTAAAAATGCCCATCCAATTGAACAAGTTATTGGAAACATATATGAAGGAGTAAAAACTAGAAGATCAAAACAAAACGTTTATGGCCAATATGCGTTTGTATCAAAAATTGAACCAAATACCATTGAACAAGCTCTTAATGATGAAAATTGGGTTATTTCAATGCAAGAAGAGCTAAATCAATTCGAAAGAAACAATGTATGGCATTTAGTTCCTAGACCAAACAATCATACAGTCATTGGTACAAAATGGGTATTTAGGAACAAATTAGACGAAAGCGGTCTTGTAATTAGAAACAAGGCAAGATTAGTAGCCAAAGGGTATTCCCAAGAAGAAGGAATTGATTTTGAAGAATCATATGCACCCGTGGCTAGATTAGAAGCCATACGCATCCTACTAGCATTTGCTTCTCATATGAACTTCAAATTGTTTCAAATGGATGTAAAAAGCGCATTTTTGAATGGTTATTTGAATGAAGAAGTATATGTTGAACAACCCCCTGGTTTTGAAGAAAAGGATCAATCAAAGTATGTTTATAAATTAACCAAAGCGTTATATGGACTAAAACAAGCACCAAGAGCTTGGTACGAAAGGTTAAATAGTTTCTTGATTGATCATGAGTTTCAAAGAGGGAAAATAGACACTACTTTGTTCATTAAGTACAAAAATAAAAATATTTTGATTGTACAAATTTATGTGGATGACATAATATTTGGTGCTACTGACGAAAAACTTTGTCAAGAGTTTTCTAAGATAATGCAGAGCGAATTCGAAATGAGCATGATGGGAGAATTAAATTTCTTCCTTGGACTGCAAATCAAGCAACAAAGTGAAGGAATATTTTTGAACCAGTCCAAGTATGTCAAAGAAATGCTCAAGAGATTCGGAATGCAGAATAGCAAAGGGGCAAACACTCCAATGAGCTCTACAATCAAGATCGACACGGACGAAAACGGTAAAAGTATCGATCAAAAGCTCTATAGAAGCATGATTGGATCCTTGTTATATTTAACTGCTTCTAGACCCGATATCTTATTTAGTGTTTGTATGTGCTCTAGATTTCAAGCATGTCCCAAAGAATCACACCTACTTGCTGTAAAAAGAATTTTTAAATATTTGATAAAAACTACAAACCTTGGACTATGGTATCCAAAGGGGTCAACCTTTGATCTAATCGGCTATTCGGATGCAGACTTTGCCGGATATAAAGTAGATAGAAAAAGTACCAGTGGAACTTGTCAATTTCTTGGACATATGCTAGTTTCATGGCATTCAAGAAAACAAACAAGTGTTGCACTATCTACTGCGGAAGCCGAGTACATAGCCGCCGGTAGTTGTTGTGCCCAACTACTTTGGATGAAACAACAGTTGAAAGACTATGGTATTGATTATGTTGATATTCCTATTAGATGTGATAATACAAGTGCAATTTGTTTGACTAAAAATCCAGTCTTGCATTCTAGAACCAAACATATTGATGTAAGACATCATTTTATTCGTGAACATGTTGAAAATCATGATGTGTGCTTAGAATATGTGAAAACAGAGGATCAAATTGCTGATATCTTTACCAAACCTCTAACTAAAGAATCATTTTACAAGATTAGGAATGATATGGGGATGATAGAGCTAAATTAGGAAAAATTAAAACAAGAAATCAAAATTTGAAAAAGGTAAACTGATGAGTCAAGTCGACTCCATAGGAGCCAAGTCGACTCCGCCAAGTCGACTTGGGAAAAGTGAAGTCGACTCCGCTTCAGGAGCGAAGTCGACTCCACAGGAGCGAAGTCGACTCCGCTTCAATAACAAAGTCGACTCCGAGGGACCGAAGTCGACTTCGCCTAGGGCAAAGTCGACTCCGCGCGCGACCGTCCGACTTCCGCGAACTTCTCCCTTTTCTTCTCTTTCTTCTTCCTTTCCTCCCATTTTTCCTCCGAATCCTCTGTTTCTCTCTCTCTCTCTCTCGGCGACAGTTTTCTCCCCCTCCGGCGATCCGCTGTCACTCCCGGCAAGCCGCTGTCTCTCCATCTTCCACGATTTCACACCCTTGGCTCTCACTCTCTCTCTTTAAGCTCTCCCTCTCACAGCTCTAAAGCATTCTCTATTTCATATTCTTCAGTCACTAAAATTCCAATTTCAATGGCTCCAAAAGCTAAAACTCCTAAACTAGCAGTCAAAAAGCCAAGCCAACGGCCAGTGCCTAGGCCATCCCAATCCTCCACAGAGGAAGATATTCCTAGAAGAGCAAGGACTCCATCCAAACGAGTTAGAGAGGAACCATCAACCTCGACGGGTAGACGGGTTCGATTCCAGACAACAACCCAGTCAACTGATAGAGCCCCACGATCAGAAAGCCAACCTGAAAGCTCGTATTCTTCGAGGATTCCTATCAAGAAGGGGCAAGTTCTAAAAATGCCCACTACTTATTTCAGGACAGAGCTACAGCATAGTCGCTTCTACAGAAACTTCTATGAACGAAAGGTATTCATTCCTAAGATCATAGATTTCAAGTTCCTCAACGACTATGAGTTCGACATAGAAGAGTTGTTGGATTTCCAAGGATGGATACAACTATTCAAATCCGATGAACGGATCTATCCTGATCTCACAAGACAGTTTTATTATTTATGGGACAACACCAAGTTTTGCACTTATGTCAAAGGCACTGAAATAAATTTTGGGAGTAGCAACTATCCAGATCAAGATGAAGCCTTGAGAAGAATTGGAAATATTCTTCAAGTACCTTTTGATGAAGAGAGGCTTCCCAAGGATCTGACTATGGACAAGATCTACAATGAGTTAACCAAAAGCAACAAGTACCATGCAGGCACCAAATTCCTACATTACATGGATCTTTCTCCCAGACTCAGGGTTATCCGTCTATTGATCGCCCACTGTATTTTGCCAAAAGGAGGCGGAAGGAATCAATTGAATCCACAAGAAGCAATGATCTTGTGGAAATTAGTGAACAAAGTCAAGATCAGTCTTCCCAGACTATTCCTAGAAGCCTTAGCATCCAGAAAAGACAATCCGAGAGGCGTGTTACCTTATGGATCTTGGATCACCAAGATTTTTGAGCGGGTTGAGCTCGACATTGATGGGGAACCATTTGAAGTCCCCAAGACGACCAACGCTATCAACAAGGCTTTGCTCCAACGCATGAAAATCAATTTGGAGCAGTTTAGGGATGATCGCATCCGAGAGAAGCTTGGCGAGCCAGTCCGAGAACAAGAGGACAATGCACAAGCTGAGGGGGAGCAAGCTCCCGAGGCATCGCCTGAACGGCCTGCATCTCCTCTGTCACACGGATCACATTCTCCTCAAGGATCCGTTGCACCCGAACGCGTGCCGCCTACTTCAGATCAAATGGCTGCACTTCAAAGCCTCAAAAACGAGATCTTGGAAGCTATGGGTCATCAAGAAGATAGGATGACTAGCCTAGTGACCGGTGTGCTGAATGCTATCACTGATATGCATTCCCGACAAGATCACATGGATCGGGAACTGCGTACCATCAAATATCACCTCGCCTCCGGACGTCACAAGAAGAGGCCTATGCCCGAACTCGATCCATACGAATCGGGTTCAGTTCATAAAGCAGCATCTCCCGATCATGATATCTCCATCTACTCATCTGCCCAAAATCGTCCCATCAAACCAATCTTATATCCGATCTCTCAGTTTCAATTCACAAAATCATTAAAAGTTGATCGATTTTTGATAGTTTGACAAAAAGGGGGAGATAGAATAGGTGAGTTGAGTAAAATTTTCTTTTGGGTTGGGTAGTTTTGTATCTAGGTTTCATTTTGGTTTTGTGTTGCATGAAACTTGATACATATATATGCTATTGATGAATGTTATGTTTGCTTAATATGTTATAAAGTATTCAACATGATTTGCTTGAAAATGATTTGCTTGAAAGGTATCCAATATGCCAAAATGATATAATAGTTGAAATTTCAAAAAGCTCTGACCTATATGACAAATGCTCTGTTTTTCAAAAAGACATATGAACATGATTAATGCTTGAAAGGTATCAACTCAAATGAAGTTTTGTCAATCATCAAAAAGGGGGAGATTGTTGGAAACAATGTTTAAAACAATAAAAATTGACCAAATCTTGAGTTTCGATGATTAACAAGAACTAATTTGAGTATATAAAAGGTACTAATGTGTTTGATAAATGTTTAAGGAAAGCAAAGAGGTCAAGTCGATCTTCAAGTCGACTTGGACTTCGACTTGGGTGAAGTCGATCCCAAAGTCGACTCAAATATCGACTTGAGAATGAATCCCAAAAATGCAACAGGTGAAGTCGCAGGTCAAGTCGACTCCACTTGCGACTTGGGAAGTCAAGTCGCAGACGAAGTCGACTCCAGCATCGACTTCAAACAAAAGAAAATGTCCAGCGTTGATTTTGGGGGCACGAAGCTGCCCAAGTCGCAAACGAAGTCGACTCCAGGTGCGACTTGGGTCAAGTCGCAGACAAGGTCGACTCCAACTTCGACTTGAGGATTTTAGACTTGAAGATTGAAGTTTCAAGTTTATGCCAAGGATCATATTGAACTTGTTCAAAATGAGATGAAAAGTTCATTCACAAGGAAACAAATTAAGATTCTTGAAGATCAAAGCTAAGATTCATATTCAATGTTCAAATCAAGTCTATCAAGCCAAGGCAAATGTTCAAGCTTATTCAAATAAGGCAACACCCAAGTTATGGAGACCAAGTGAGTCCAAGACTAAGCGAGGAACAAGCATATATCATGCAAGGACTCTAACAGCTCAAAAGCTTTGCAAGGATCAAGCCGAATCTTGAAGAACAAAGCAGCTTCAGCAAAACCCGAGCCAAGTCGCAGGCTAAGTCGACTTCAGATTCGACTTGAGTCGAAGTCTGAAACCAAGTCGACTAAAACTCAGACTTGGGAAATTGGAGGAACTGGAGTCGCAGACGAAGTCGACTCCAGATGCGACTTGGGTTGCCAAGTCGCAAGCCAAGTCGACTCCATCTTCGACTTGGGTATAACGTTCAAATTTTCGAACGTTGGAGTTCATTTATTGCGCACCAACAACTTCCACAACGTTCCAATCCTTCTTACTCTATAAAAGGACAATCAAATGAACATGAGAGTAAGCAATACACACTACTCTAAGGATCATAGAGAGAAAAGAAGTTCAAGAAAGATTTTCAAATCCTTTTCTCCATATTTGAGATTTTTCAAAAGGAAGAAAGAGCTTCAAACTGCAAGTTGCTTCAACAATCATCATTCAAGCTATTTCTGATTTCTTCCTCGAGCTCAAAACTGCCTACACAAATCTGTAAAGTGTAGTTTTTATTCATTTCTTTATTTGGTTG
Organism: Annona cherimola; assembly: GCA_030490835.1. Taxonomy (NCBI): domain Eukaryota; kingdom Viridiplantae; phylum Streptophyta; class Magnoliopsida; order Magnoliales; family Annonaceae; genus Annona; species Annona cherimola. Next base: position 81,748,608 of record CM059974.1, read on the forward strand.
TATAAATCTTGATTTAGCTTGAGTAGCTAAGATCAAGTGTATGCAAAGTAGGGTGTGATTGGAGTGAGACTCATCACCTACTTGTGCAAGTGATTGTATATGCCCCCTAGAGCTTTGAATCTAGAAGAGAGCAAGTGGCTCTAGTTGTGTATGCCCCCTAGAGCTTTGAATCTAGAAGAGAGCGGTGACTCTAAGTGTATTCTTGGAATACATAGTGGAACCCAAGTCACAACGGAGTGTGAGCTTGGAAGAGTGGAGTAGGGAAGGTTTGCCCGAACCACTATAAATCTTGTGTTCTACTTATTTTTACTGCTTTATCTTATTTGCTCTCCATTCGCTTAAAAAGGGGATTAACTTTTTCAAGGGGTTAAGATTTTTAAGTTTACAAAAGAAATTTTAAAGAACCCAATTCACCCCTCCCCTCTTGGGTTAGGCCATCAACTCGGGACCAACAGGAAAACCTTAAGGGATGCAAGCATTTGAAATTTATGCATATAAATGAAAAATCATTTTCATTTATGTAGGCAAAGGCAAGGAAAAGTATCGAACAAGGAGGTCAAGGTTATCTCAGGTAAGCAAGCGAACTTTCCAAAATATTGATTTCCTCTTATGTATTGAAATGGTTAAATATGTTTATGCTGATATTTTATGAATTTCTTTTGAATGAGTAATCATAAGTTTTGAAAATGATGACTTCATGGGAAGCAAGCAACACTTTTCAAGATAATTATTTCATCACAATTGTTGTGATAATTAAGAATGATTATGATGATGGTTTTAAGAATTTGCTTACAAGTAAGCAAGTTCTTTAGGATGCTATTTCCAAAGGATTTCATGCTTTATACCTATGGTTTTAAGAATTTGCTTATAAGAAAGCAAGTTCTTTATGATGCTGTTTTCAAAAGGATTTTATAAGAAAAAGGAAGTTTCGCCCTTTTCATAAAATGATAATTGCAAACAAGTTTTGAGTTCATCTCTATAGGATTTTGTGAAAAACAACTATGTTTATGAAAGAAAATGAAAAAGGGATTTGATTTATACAAAAAGATGAGTTTTTCTATGCCATGATACTAATACATAAATGATAACACTCATACATAAATTATGATTTGGACATAGTCCATATGTTTGAAATGGTGTTAGAAAAGTTTTGATTTCCTTAAAAGGAAAGATATTTTGAAAATGCTTCGAAAATGTTTACATGGATGTTTCTAAAAGGGTTTAAGGATGGCCAACTCAATAAGTTAATTTCATCAAATGAATTATTTTGGGTTACTAAAATGGCATACAAAAGGCTATGCAAGCCCCTCTTTATGTAAAAAAAAATGGCAAGATGGATATGTGGACAAGGATATGATATTAGGGTGGTTAAGAAGGGGATGATGCAATTGCATAACCTTTGTAGGCAAAAGGCCCCAAAATGAAAACTAAAATAATGATAGAGAAATACGCTGTTTATTCTTGAAAATTCAAAAATCTTTGAAGTTTCTTTATCATGATGATTTTAAGATTTATTTCAAGCAACATTTTTACAAAAGAATTGTTTTCTCAAGTATTTCAAAGGCTTATCAAAATGTTTTACTCAAAATATTTATAAAAGAATTTAAGGGAGGTCATCTTAAAACTAGATTTCAAATGATAACTTATTTAAAGTGGGTGCGTTTACTTTACAAGTTGACACGGACTGCGGTCTGTGATATTTTTCAAGATGGATATGGATTGCGGTATGTGATCCCGTTTTTTTTAAGATGATTTAAATGGACATTGGTTACAGTCTATGATACTTTAAACCACATGGACTGCGGTCCGTGATGTTTCAAGAGATCATGCTAGCATAAGGACATCTTTGATGATGACGTATAGTTCACCAATACAAGGAATAGGCCGGTTGTCGAGCACGGTGGGAGATGGATTGGGGCCCACTCTACATATGGCCAAGTCACTAAGGGATGACAGGAGGCCTGCAGCGCCCTCCCTAAGATGGGAGAAGGATTAAGGAACAACCACCTGGCTAGCGTGTTGTTAAGGATTCTCTTCCAAAAGGTAGAATGATCACTTGCTAAGTGTCACTACTGAATGGGGAAAATGCATTTGCGTATGTTTTGCTTTTGAAAATCCTAAAGATTGGAACATAAAAGTGTTTATACAAAAAGTTATCCTAAATGGAATTTTATGAGCCTATGCAAAAAGATTACCCTAAAAATAGGGTGTTTTACACAAAAAGTGTAAATATCAAGGATGAGATGAAATGTTTTCTATGCAAATGCTTTCATGAAAAGGGATTATGTGTTTTCGTCTTGTTTACTATAAACAAGACCCAAAATGAGGATTACAAAATAAGTTTTATGTCTTGTTTTCTATAAACAAGCCCTAAGATGGGGATTATGAAGAAGAGTTTATATGAAAAATATTTTTATATATCTTGTTTGCTATAAACAAGCCCCAAGATGGGGATTATGTAGAAGGATTTATGTGGCAAAATGTTTTGGACATAAAAATGTCCATTACCAAAAAAGATTGATGTGGAAAAACGTTTCAGGACATGTGAATGTCCGTTTCCAAAAGGATTTATGTAGAAAAATATTTTAAGACATATAAATGTCCATTGCCAAAGAAAGTTTATGTCAAAAATATTTTGGGACATAAAATATCTTCTGACTAAAAGGATTTATAAGAAAAATTGCTTGGATGTAAAAACATCCTGTGATACCCAGACCCAAGTAAGGCTTATATTTATATGCAATTGGCATATAAACATGAATCATGTATGATTTAGTTGAATTATGAATGATTTTCTTTACAATTTTGATGATTTAATGAAATTAGGACAAATGGTTATGAATGATGATTATAAACCAATATGGGTTAATATGATTAAAGAGGCCTAATGAGGATTAGGGAATGTGAATATATTGAGGATAATTACCTCATATATTATCGTTTAACTAATGGGGATTATGTTGATAATTATGGATTTAAGGTGATAAATGTTAAAAAATTCATAACTTGACGCCTGTAAGGCGGATTGAGATAAAATTTGAAAGGTAAGCACATAATTTTATGGTCAATTTTATGGAAAGATTGGATTATGAAAATTTTGATTGTATTAGGGTGATAATTGATCAATTTCATCCAAAATCCAAAGATGACTTCAAATGATCATAACTTGAGATAGAAAAGTCGGATTGAGACGAAATTTGAAATGAACCGATAAAATTATGAGATCAATGCAATGAAAGGATTCGATTAAGCTAAGTTTTGTGGAATTATGCCTACACGATAAAGGTGAAGCACCTTTGACTTTTGTGCACCATAAAGTAGCTTGTATTTATGTTAAAGTTGAAGTAATTAATTGTATAAATGAGGTATCGAAAGGAGGTAATTACAAGTAGATTTTGTGAATTTCTTAAAATGAAAAAATCCATGAAAATATCAAGTGATTAATGAGAGGATTTAAGGAGCTAGCGGGCTAGCTTAAAGGAGCTTGAAGTGGTGGCACATGGGGGACGTCCAAGGGCTGTTTATATGACTTTTTTTATTTTTTAAAAATGTAAAATATGCATTTAAATGACCTAGGCAGCTAAGGTGAGTTATGGACGTGATATGGGTTGATTTTTGTGACAAGAAAATGCCATAAGGTCAATGACAAGTGGACAGCAATATGGAGGCTAGGAGAGGTGGATGTTCAAGCTACTGTTTGGTTTTTTTTTTATAATTTTTTTAAATGATAAATGGACCCTTAAGTAAGCTATTAGCTAGGGTGATTAAATGTCCATAAATTAAAGCTGCATTTTGTGGAAAAAAATTGCAAAAAGGCTACTGTAATTGGACGTCAATGTGTGGACAGATTTGTGGCCCATCAATGCAATGGATTTTGATGAATTTAATATAAGATAATTACCCATTTTACTAGGGTAATATTGTGCCATGTCATCAAGGGATAAGATGTCCATTAATTACGCTCCAACTGAGGTGGCAAAGTGGGCCTAAAATCTAGAAAATGAAGGGCATAAGAAGAAGCACATGGGACGTCATATGGGGGATATATTTGCCATTTAAAAATTTATAAAATAATAAAAAGGGATTGCTTGGGCAACAAGGAAGCAGGAAATAAGGAGGAAAGTGGTAGCAAGGGGTCGTTCAAGCCAGCAAGGAGAGAAAGAGAGAGAAAGAGAGAATTCAAGGGGAAGGAAAAGGAAGAAAAAGAAGAAGAAAAAAAGAGGAAAAAAAGGAAGGAAAGAGGAGAAACCAATTTAAGGAAGCTTGGATTCAAAGTTTCCTAGAATCAAGTAAGTATGGATCAAGTTTTGAATGTTTTAATCCTAAGTTTCTTCTCTCAAGTTATGGATCACGAATTTGATTCATAATAAACCCTTAAAGGATGATTAATGATGCCCTTGATTTGGGTATTGAATGAGGATTGAATGACATGGATGAATTTAAGGGTTTAAAGAGGTTAAGATGGATGTTAGGGTTGAATTTTGAGAAGAAACCTAACTTGGAATTTCTCAAAACCCTAAACCAAGTTGCTGTATGATTAAAGCATGATGATTTGGATATAATTCATGTTCTTTTGAATTACATATGATATTTAAGCATTGGTTGATGATTTTAGCAAATATGAAACCCTAAGTCTCAAGAAAGGACCCGATTTTCCATTTTTGAGTTAAAAATGATACAAGGAAGCACTTAAATGGTTTATGGATGAATTTTAGGATAAATTACCCTAAATTAAGGACCTTTTGAATGACTTAAGTGGGCTGGATGAGTTTTCCCTAAATCTGATTTTTTAGGATATATATATGGGACATCCAAACAGGGGCCAAAACGGGTGTTTTCCATATGATTTTTGTTGCTGATTGTAATGAAATGATTTATGGAAGCTATGGAGGTTAAAATACCCCATGTTTAAGGTAATTTAAGTTTCAAAAATGGTTTGAAAAGATTAGCCCTAAATCTGATTTTATGGACATATGTTTGGACACGTCAAAACGGGTCAAATGGATACCCAATATGTGTAAAGATATTGCTGTTATGGAAGCAAACGAATTATGTATTTTAAATATGTGATAATATCCTAAATTTGGGTTAAGAAAAGCATGATTATTTTCTGGAATTTATGGATTAAAAATCTGTTTTGATTTAAGTATCAAAAGAGGCGTTGAATGCATGAAAAATGGGTCCAAACGTGGCTGTTTTGGAACCCAACGATGAATGGATTAAAATTTCGAAATTAAACCCTAAATTATATGTTAATTAAGGGGTTTAATCATGCTGAAATAAAAAACAAGTTGTTGTGTTGAAATATTTTAAGGAACACTTAAGTTATGTGTTGTAAGTTAAGTATATGTGGAAGGCTAAGCATGGACAAGTAATGAATAACTTATGTGAATTCCTAAAATGCAAAAAATGCATGAAAATGTAAGGGAATACATGATTAAGGTACTATTTTGGTAATTTGTAAAACCCCGAATTTTAAGCTTAATAAATATAGCTTGAAATCGTCTAAAGGATAAAAATCGAAATCTCATAAAAAGAAGGGTTCAGGTGTAACCCATATGGGAAATGAAAATTAGTGGAAAAAATGATTAAGTAAATTAGGGATTAGCGATAATCACGAAAAGAAAAAAATGGATGGAGAATTCTTAGGTGGCAACTCGTTAAAATTCCTTTTCCATGTCATTTTGGAAATTTAAGAATATAGTTAAATCGAGAATTTCTTAGGAAATTCATATCGGACAATGTTGAAGTCCAATTGAGATGAAATTTTAAGGATAACTTGATCATGAGGTAACTTACGTGATCAACTGTGGAATTTTAAAAATTATGATTAAAAATATTATTATCATAATTAATGTTATGAATTAGCTTCAAAAGACCATAAGTTGGTCTATAATGATTATTTCAAGATGAAAATTTTTATGGGTTATGAAGAATTATTTAGAATACTTATTAAAATTTCAAAATTCACATTTGAAATGTATGTGAATTTTGTGGAGACATATATATGTCCATTTTTCAATAATTAAATAAAAATAGGTACACAACTCCGATTAAGGTGAAATTTTAAGGGAAAGCTTAAATTAATATGCCCAAATTAATGAAGGAATTAAATTTTGGAAAATATGTCTCCAAAATTTTAAAAAGAGATTTTTCGTCCAAATATGAATTAGTCAATTAAGATAAAATAAATTTTTTTTCAAAATTCCGAAAGGTGCATTTTGTGAGCAATTGTATATATATTAATAAGAAAAGTTTTCATAATATATAAGTGTGTATGTAGGCAATTATGAATTAATTTATTAATGCAGATAAAAAAGAGAAAAAAGAGAAAAACTCGCTGGCAGCAAGAAGTGGACGATGCATGGACATTAAATAAAAAAATAATAAAAAAATATATTATAAAAGAAACACATAAGAGGGGTAGCTGTATTTATTTAATTGCCGAAATTATAAAAAAAAATGACAACTTTTATAATAGTAAGCGGTGAGCTGGGTTAAATGAAATTTAACCATGGTGAACCGACTTATGTAAAGTATAAAAAGGGAAGAAATGCTGCAGAAGAAGGGCCAACCACTACAGCGATAATGCGACAGTAGTTCAGAAGGTGTACGAAGTATGCAAGTAGGTGTTCAAGGGCCCTGACACTGTTCCTCTCCCTCAAGACGTACAAAGGCCGCAGCTTATACTTGATAAAATGAAACCAAAAGATGTTGGTTCAAGTGGTGGAACGTCTAAGCACTCAAATAAGTGTGAAATGTAGGCAGATGGGAATATAGCCAGAGACTATGAAAAAAGTGAGGTAAATGGGAAGGGAAAGAATTAGGAAGGGAGGCATGAGGAGAGGAAAGGGGATGCGAAGGAAGAAAAATCATCCCATTTGCAGAAAATGTCAAAGACGTCATATGGGCAAATGTTTAAAAGGGTCAAATAAGTGTTTTAAATGTAGGCAGATGGGACATATAGCTAGAGACTGTGAAAAAAGTGAGGTAAATATTGTGAAATGTTCTGTTTATGATCAAGCTGGGCATATCACCTCGAATTACCCATATAAAGTTCAAATGTCACAAGGACGTGGGAGAATTCCACCGCCAAGAGTAGCGGGAGTAGTCAATCGATCAAGAACATCTACAAATCCGATGTAAGTGCATGCCTTGACCCAAACCGAATCACAGGAGCAAGAGGAAAAGGTGGTGACATGTATGGTTTACATTTTAGAAGAATCAGCGATAACCTTATTTGATTCAGGTGCTAGTCATTGATTTATAGCCTGTCAATACGTAACCACGCACGCGAGGAAACCCATAGGATAATTCATGTTTAATCCCCCGTGTATAGATTAGCTAGCTCTAGCCAAGTATGTAAAGCATGTCCAATTAGGATAGGATCAATGGTTCTAAATGCCGACCTAATCCTACTTCCTATGATGGAGTTCGATATAATACTAGGCATGGATTGGTTGAGTAAATGGGGAGCTACCATTGACTACAAAAGTAAGAAAGTGTGGTTTGAAGCGAATCCAGGAAAAGACACAACCATTGGAAGATTAAAACAATTTGAGAATCTGACAATATAAAATATCCTCCACGAAAGCAGCAAAAATGATCCGCCAAGAGTGTCAGGCATATCTAGTAACAGTAAGCATTAAAAGAGAAGCTGAGATGAAAATTGATCAGTTTCCAGTGGTTAAAGAATCTCCAGATTGTTCCCAAAGGAATTGACCATCTTACCTCCAGAGAGAGAAATGGATATGACAATTGACGTTATACTAAGTACGACCCCAATATCAAAAACTCCGTATCGGATGGCACCAGCTCAAATGAATGAATTAAAGACACAAATACAAGAGCTGTTGGACAAAGGTTTTATTCGACCTAGTGTGTCACCATGGGGAGCTCCAGTATTATTTGTCAGAAAGAAAGATGGAAGTCTGAGGCTGTGTATTGATTACTGAGAATTAAATAAAGTCACTGTAAAGAACAAGTACCCATTGCCAAGAATTGATGATCTATTTAATCAGTCGAATGGAGCCTCAACATTTTCTAAAATTGATTTACAGTCAGGGTATCATCAGTTAAGGATAACTCCTACCGATATTCCTAAAACGGCTTTTTCGAACTCGGTATGGACACTATGAATTTGTGGTAATACCTTTTCGCCTTACAAATGCCTCTGCCGTATTTATGGATATGATGGACAGAATATTCCGAAACTTTCTGGAATAATTTGTGGTCATATTTATTAATAGTATTTTGATCTACTCAAAATCAGAAGAGGAACATGAGGGTCACCTACGAAAGGTACTAGAAAAGCTAAGGAAGGAAGGATTGTATGCCAAGTTAAAGAAATGTGAATTTTGGTTAAAATAAGTGGCATTTTTTGGGCATATAATCTCAGAAAAAGGAATATAAGTTGACCCACAAAAGATTGAAGCCAGATTGAAATGGCCAAGGCCGATAAACATTACAGAAATCAAGAATTTTCAAGGATTGGCCGGGTATTATCGAAGGTTTGTTGAAGGATTTTCATAGTTATCAGCCTTATTGACAAGACTAACTCGCAAGGGAGTTAAGTATATATGGTCTGAAGAACGTGAATGCAGCTTCCAAGAGCTGAAACAACGACTAATAAAGGCACCAATCTTAACCCTACCCGAAGGCAATGAAGGATTTGTGATTTATAGTAATGCCTCAAGAAAAGGATTGGGATGTGTGCTAATGTAGAGAGGAAAAGTGACAGCTTATGCATCTCGACAGTTAAAGCCCAACGAAGTAAGCTACCCCACTCATGATTTGGAATTGGCTGCAGTAGTGTTTGCCTTAAAAATTTGAAGACACTACCTGTATGGTGTGAGATGTGAGATTTACACAGATCACAAGAGCCTTAAGTATATTTTCACTCAGAAATAGTTGAACAAGATGTTGGAAACATGTGGAAAATAAGCCATGTTTATGTTTTGATGATTAACAAATCAATTTGAGTAAGTTTTGGTTACTAACATGTTTGTGAAGATGATTAAAGGATATGCAAATGAAGAAAATGAAGCGTGACAGGTCAAGTCGATTTCCAAGTCGACTCAGGCATCGACTTAGGCCAAGTCGATCCCTGAGTCAACTCCAGCAGCGACCTCAAGACGTCATTTTCGTCCAGCGTTGAAATCGTGGAGCCAAGCTGCCGAAGTCGCAAACGAAGTCTACTCCGCATGCGACTTGGGTGAAGTCGCAGACCAAGTCGACTCCGGCATCGACTTCAAACTTGTTTTTCTATCCAGAGTTGAAATCGGGGACGAGAGCTGCCAAAGTCATAAACGAAGTTTACTCTGCATGCGACTTGGGTGAAGTCGCAGACCAAGTCGACTCCGGCATTGACTTCAAACTTATTTTTCTGTCCAGAGTTGAAATCGGGGATGAGAGCTGCCGAAGTCGCATCCCAAGTCGACTCCGCATGCAACTTGGGTGAAGTCGCAGACCAAGTCGACTCCAGCTTCGACTTCAGTGCGGAACTTGTAGAACAAGTAGACTCAATGCTAGACTCAAGTGAAGATGAAGGCCAAGTCGACTCAAACACTTGACTTGGATCAAATGAAGATCAAATGAAGATCAAGTGAAGACCAAAGCAAGCTGGGTTGCATGAATCCATCATGGATCATGAACACATACTCGGACATCTTCCATGCATCCATAGATTCAAGACTCAAGACATGGAATCAAATATTTTAAGATAGAAGAATCATAGAGAGTCTTAAGTAATATAAAATGGTGGAAGAACAATCAAACATGAAGAAATTTAATCAAGCAAGTCATTCCAAAGAATTTCAAGTTCAACTAGCAAGCTGAGGAAGTGAAGTTGCACCCGAAGTCGACTTCATTTGTGACTTGGGTCAAGTCGAGGACGAAGTCGATCTAGACTGAAACTTGAAGAAGCTGCGGACAGCCGAAGTCGCACCCGAAGTCGACTCCATCTGCGACTTGGGCGAAGTCGCACCCGAAGTCGACTCCACCTGTGACTTGGGTCACAACGGTCGGAAATTTTTCGAACGTTGGCTCATTAAATGCACGCCACATACTTCCAAACGTTCGGATTCCCTCAACATTTATAAAAAACATTCAATATGAACGTGGAGGGTAGCTGAGAATTCATTGAATGAGCATAACTCCCATCTCTAAGAGCATTAAGTGATCAAGCCAACATCTAGAAGAAGAACCTTGCTTTCAAATTGCCAAGAGCCGCTCGTTGAATCTTTCAGACTGCTTTACAAGTTCTTCTCTGCGCAAAATCTGCCTCTATACACCAGTAACGTGTAGAAACTTTCTTTTACTTTCTCTTGTTGTATTTAACTTGATTTAGTTTAGGTAACTAAGATCAAGTGTAAGCAAAGTAGTGTGTGATTGGAGTGGAACTCGTCACCTACTTGTGCTGTGAATTGTTGATGCCCCCTAGAGCTGGAATCTAGAAGAGAGCAGTGGCCCTAGTTGTATTTGTGAAATACATAGTGGAACCCAAGTCACAAGAGGTGTGAGATTGGAAGAGTGGAGTAGGAAGGGTTGCCCGAACTACTATAAAATCTTGCTTGTTGATTTATATTTCTGCTCTCAGCACTATATTGCTTTCCATTTGTTTCTTCATAAAGGGGACTAGATTAATCTGGGGTAAAATTTCTATTTAAGTTGAAAAATTTTAATTACCTAATTCACAGGACCTCTTGGGTAAGTTCCATTAACTCGGGACCAACACAAGAGACAACGAAGATGGCTCGAATTATTGAAAGATTACGATCTGGTGATTTTATACCATCCAGGTAAGACAAACGTTATAGCTGACGCATTGAGCGGGAATGTTAGTATAGCGCACCTTATTACCAAAGAAGAAGGACTACTTCAAGAAATGAGACTATTGGAGCTGATAGTATGTCCACCTAGAATTCAAGTAAGATTGTCGCAAATGCAGATACAATCTTCTCTATTTGAACAAATTAAAGTTGCGCAGCAAGAAGATACAGATCTACATACACATGTAGAGAAAATGAAGAAAAAGCGGTTAACTGAATTTGACATCGATGAATAAGGTATGTATCGATATAAACGTCGACTATGCATACCAAATTTAGGAAAATTGAAGGATCAAATTCTCAAGGAGGCACACTTTTTGCCATTTTTCATGCACCCGAGAATCACAAAGATGTATCAGGATCTCAATAAAACATATTGGTGGAACAATATGAAAAGAGAAATCACTAAATATGTATCAAGGTGTTTAACTTGCCAAAGGGTAAAAGCTGATCATCAACGGATGCCTGGAAAATTGCTGTATTTGGAAATTTCCGAACGAAAATGGGACGATATCACTATGGACTTTATAGAAGGATTTCCAAAGACTCAAGCAGGAAATGATTCTATATGGGTTATAGTGGATCGATTGTCAAAAGTTGCACACTTTATACCTATAAGGAAAACTTATACAGCTGAAAGATTAGGTAAGATATACTGTAAGGATATAGTACAACTCCATGGAGTGCCAAAGTCAATAGTTTCTGATTGAGATGCGACATTTACATCACGATTTTGGAAAACTTTGCATGACACCTTAGGACCCAACTCAAGTTTAGTATAAATTTTCATCCCCAAGCAGACGGACAAACGGAGCGAGTGAATCAAATCATTGAGGATATGTTCCGAATGTGCATATTGGAATTTAGAGGATCATGGGATGAATATGTACCGATGGCAGAGTTTGCATATAATAATAGCTACCAAGCCAGTATTCAAATGGCTCCATTTGAAGCACTATATGGATGAAGGTGTCGAACACCCTTGAACTGGGATGAAGTTGAAGAGAAAAAGCTTGCTCCAGACCTGTCTCAACGAATGACAGATAAAGTGCAAATTATTAACTAGTGTATACTTACAGCTCAAAGTCGGCAAAAGAGTTATACAAATTGTAAGAAAAAGGACTTGAATATCCAAGTAGGTGAACATTTTTTATAAAGGTTGCACCATTCAAGGGAGTTATTAGGTTTGGAAAAAGAAGCAAGTTTAATCCCAGGTACACTGGACCGTTTGAAGTGTTGAAAAAAGTTGGAAGACTAGCATATAGAATAGTGTTACCTCCAGCGTTAGCTTTAGTACATAATATTTTTCACATATCTATGTTAAGGAAGTATGTTCTCGACCCAACTCATGTGTTAATAACAGAGAATCTACCAATCCAGGATTATTTTATTTATGAGGAAATACCCCTTAGGATCTTGGATCATAAAGTAAAAAAATTTCGGAATAGAGAACTTGAATATGTTGAAGTTCAATGGAATCGACATTCCGAAAGTGAAGCTACTTGGGAATTGAAAGAAGAGGTACAAAGAAAGTATCCCCAATTATTTCAAGAAAAGAAGATTTTGGGATGAAACCTTTTGTAAGGGGATGAGGATTGTAACTCCCAAACCCGAGTAGAACTTGTATACATGCATTTACAACAAATTTGTGAGTGATTTTCATTATAATTGGAAATGAATTGCTACTGTCAAATGTGAATTGATATGATCAAAGTAGCTTGTTAGGAATTGTGCAAGAATAATATGTCATGAGTAATTATCTTAATTATCATGATTTAATTAATGGAAAAGAGAAGGGTAATTATGAAATTAAGTTGGGATATATTAGGAAATTCATAACTTGATGCCGGTAAGGCAGATAGAGGTGAAATTTGAGAAATAGGCACAAAATTTTATGCTCAATCTTATGGATGGATTGAATTGAGCAAATGTGATGGGATTATGGAAATAATTATTTAATTTTATCTTAATCCAAGGATGAACTTCAAATGACTATAACTTGAGATGGAAATGTCGTTTTAAGGTAAAATTTGAAATGAACAGTTAAAATGACTAAATTAATATTATGAATGGAATGGATTAGGCTAATTACCATGAAAACATGAATGGTCACAAAAAGACAAAATAATTTTGTCTTTTGTAGGAGCAATCATGAGATGAAGATCCTAATCACGAGACAAAGTCAATGCCTAGGTGAGATGTCAACCTTAGATATTTTTGGCTTGATTTTCTTAATTATTAAAGTTGATAAAATCAAGGATAATTGCAATGCATTAAAGAATGCATTAAGAAGCAAAGGAGGTGGCATGCTTGGACGCCCATGACAGAGTGATAATAGGATTTTTGGATTTTTTAAAAATCCTGAATAATACACCACACCACCTAAGAGCATAGGGTAATTATGGGAACTGTAACTTGAGAAGATTTTTACCACAAAATGACAAATTCTCAGCCACATGGTCGACCAAGGGAGACACTAAAGGGTAAATGGATTTTTTTTTAGATTTTATGGAAGATAAATATGTAATTTACATGGAGCTAGTTGAACCATGTCAAATGGGCATCAATTACCCCAAGTGAGATGGCAAGTGGGTCCCACAAACCGAGCAAAAATGTCAAGGGGCAGGAGCATAGGGACGTTCAACTTTGGGTAAAATCAAAAAGAGAAAAGAAATCATAAAGGAGCAAAGCAAGGAGGAGACGTCCACTTTTTGGAGAAGAACTCAAGGAGAAAATCCAAACCAAGAACACCTCAAGCATACCCAAATCCCAGCAAGGAAAAGAAAAGGGAAAAAGGAAGAAAGGAGGAGGAAAAAAAGAGCAACGAGAGGAATCCAAGTTAGAAAGATTGGAACTCAAGTTTAGTTCAATTAAAGTAAGTATATCTTGGAATTTGATTCATTAAAATCCAAATTCTCTACCCCTATTTATGGGTCATAAATATGATTCATAATGAACCCCTAAAGAAAGATTAATGACACTCTTGAATTGAGTATTGATTAAGGATTGAATGACATACATGGAATTATGAGTTCAAGAGAGAGAAAATGGAAGTTGGAGATGATTTTGAAATGAAAAACTATCTTGAAATTCCTTTAATGCCTAAGATGAGTTGTTGGATTGGTTTGATTTCATGCTTAAATCATGATTTATGCTTCTATGAATTGCATATGTCAATTTGGCCCTAAGTTATGAATTTTAGGAAAAAAAAGGGAAGCTAGGGTTCATATTTGAATGAATTTTCCAATTTTATGATAAATATCATATATTAGACAACTTGAATAATTTATGGATGATTTAGAGGGTAAAATACCCTAAAATATATGTACTTTGGACGGCCAAAATGAATGGGGAAGAAAGACCCAAAATTTAGAATTTTATATGAACAAGGAGGCGAACACGGAGGGAGTGTCCAGAGAGTTGGCGCCTAGGCGCGACGCTAAATCGTGAACATGATGGAATTATAATTCTGTGAAAAATATTTAAAGAAGGATATTTAATAACTATGACATGAACATCAAAAAGACATATAGATATCCAGAGATGATCATGGCATGAATGATAAATGGCAAGTGAAAGCCATATGGATGAATGATTGCTATGCAAGTTGATCTATATATAAAATGAATTGTTGGTTAGAAAACTATATGTGTGCATGCAAATGAAAATATTATGAGTGCAATGTCATTCTTTTGTATAGGTAAAGGCAAAGAAAAGATTGAGTAAAGATTAAGGCAAGCAAGACAAGCAAGCAATTTTCTAAATACTTCTTGTTTTTGGATTTGCAAAGGTATGATTTAAATTTTTATTAATTTTTTTAAGAATAGTCATTTCTTTATCTCGTTTTGCAATGAAATGGTATTTCTCTAACTAATTTCTATAATGCTTTCTCAAGTATTCTTGACAAATGATGATACATGAATTTGTGAAAGGAAAATCGTGCTAGCATGTCATGACAAGTATCATGTTTATAAAAAATTCAATTGCACAAGCATGAGGTCCACCTTGAATGTAGTAATCAGACCAGTGGTTCCCCTTGGGTGTGGCCAAGTCGCTAAGAGAAGGACAAGTGCCAGCAGCGCCTCCCTTAATTGGGGGAGAGGAATGAGCCGGATGGTTGCCTAGCTAGCTTCCATCCAATGATGTCATGTTTTGAAATGATGCATTGCACTACATTACTCACAAGGTTTCTATGAAAAAGGTTTCCATCCGATTAACAGTTGATCACTTGATAAGCGTCTTCTACTAACATTGAAGGAAATGCTTTTATGCAAAGTTTGCCTTCAAAATGAATTGCCTGAAAACTATATCTTGCTTATTGGGTTTCGACTCATGTTTTGTTTTGTTTTCCAAACCCGAAGACAGGTGAAAGATATGACGAGGTGAAAGAGCACAGGGAAGATTTCACAAATAATGACTCTTGTGATATTAAACATGGCTATACAGTGAATGAATGAATGTTTAATGAATGGATGAGTGAATATCTTATGGAATTATGTTGTATGTTAATGTTACATATTTGATGTCACAAATTGAGATGTTGAATGCAAGTATGGAAATTCTATGATGAATAAGTAAAGTATTAATTGTTATACGATAAATATGTACGAATTATGTGATATGAAATGACTAAGTATATGTGTAATGCCCTATAATGAGAAATCAAATACGCATATGAGAGCCTCGACTCTTAAGGGGTCAAGAATCCGCAGTGTGACAGGCAATAATCCAGATCACGTTTACCAATCAATAGATCTTGGAGTAAGGTTGTGATGCTCAGGACGGGGCGCCACAGACATGATTTTACATGTTGCTTTCTACAATACGCCTAACACCTTAGTTCTTGCACAAGGGAAAGGAAGTTGCAGATATGAGTCAATAAGGTATAGGAGAAGCCAGTCATAAATCTAATCGACCAGCGCAAAGAGAACAAGTAAGAACAACGGCTTGTCAACGACGGGCAAATATAAACCCTGAGTCAAAGGTTGAAGGTGGAGCCACTACAGATAACACCTCACAGGTAGAAGGAGTGGATGAAAGGATAACTGCAGTTGTAAAAGGAGCTGTGCAATATGCCACTCGAGATTGGGCGGCCCAAGCAGCAGAAATAATACAAGGCCTTTGGGAAAAAGCCCAACAGGACCAATTAGAAGAAGGTGGAAGAGATGGACCGGTACAAGTAATAATTCTTAACCTAGTACCAAATCCATTAAGGATTAATGATGTTATGATAGAAACGAATGGAAAGGATATCAATGCCTTTCTAGCTCAGCATCCACCTAAGTTCTCAGGTGAATCAGATCCTATTCAGGCTGAGTAGTGGATGACTGAAACCAAGACATGTTTAAAGTTTGTACATGTAGTTCTATGTGATACCCAAGCATTGATTGACAATGCTTATAAATGGTGGCAATGCTTATGAGTGATAGGAAACCCTAGTAGCCATTATGCCACAACCAAGAAAGGTAATGTGGTAAACTTTTATGGAAGAATTTAATAAGAAATATCTTCCAATAGGACACCAGGATATAATACATGTTGATAGTGAACATGTACAATCAGGGCAAGGACAACTTGACCCTAAAGACTAAGGAACTTGATGTAGAGAAAGAAATAAGTAAGAAAGGCTAGCTCAACCAAAGCTAATTACAGCTACTGGTTGGTAAAAAGTCTCTGTAAATTATTACAAAAAGGAGTAGCAAAACGTGTCTAGTCAGATGTGAAACCCTAAAACCCTAGGGTTAGAAACCCTAGGTAATATATTAATCCTTATATGAAATATATTGATGATATTTTTGCAATATGTAGAATTGGAGGATTAAATAGCTAATTATGGAATGTTAATTCAGATGAATAGTAAACATAAATAGTGAAACGTGAATAGTGAATGTGGGATTAAGGAATATGTTAAGTTAATCACTTAGGATTAACTTAAAAGATGAAAAAGGAAGCTTCCCACTAAAGGACAAAAGTGCTTTTTGGATTAAAATATTAATTTTCGGATTTTTAAGGATTTTTGTGTAGAAAACATAAAAAAATCCATATTTTGCAATCTGAACATCGGATTGAGGTAAAAAATTTTTATAGATGGCCAAAATATTATGATGAACATGATGAGTGGTCCAAGATTGATCAAAAATCATGAATCAAAGCTCAAGATTAAACGTCATTTGAAGATCAAAAAGTAGCTTTACTTTTTCATTAATTAGAATTTGACTTTGGATTAATTTTAATTAATTAAATAGATAAATAATAAATATAAAATCAGCACAAGGCTCAAGGAGGGCAGGGGCATGGTATTTGGAGCCCAAATCAACAGCTCAAAATCGATCTTATCATAAGATCAACGGTTTAGATGAAATTAGCTTAAAATATGAAATTTTATATAAAATAAAAATAATTAAAAATGAGTAGCTAGGGGAAAACGTGGATGGGCAGCAAGGGATGGCTCTTGGCTCAAAAATATGCTTAGGATTTGATGAAAAAGCAATGGCTAAGATGGATTCAACCATGGATGATCAACAGTTGAGATTAATCACACCTTTTGATGTAAATCAAGCATTAATGGATGGATCAACTCTTACAACTAGTGGCCAACAATTTTCCATTTAGGATAAGGAAAAATTGCTTAGAAATGACATAGAAATGATATATTTGGAATTTAATCCAAAATTCAAGGTGGTAGAATGCAAATCCATGAAATTTGAAGCATTATAAATAGGGAGCAATGCTATGAACGAATTTCAAATCCCACAAGCACCTAAGCTTGAGCAAGAGCTCATTTTCCCACCCCCACCCACGTTCTAGGCTAAGAGAAGCAAGGAGAGAAGGAGAGGAGAGAGAAAGAGGAGAAAGAAGGAGCGTATCTTCACTTGAGGTAAGTGAATTCTCCTCAAAATTGTTTTGGATATTAGATAAGGTAAAACCATGCTTAGATAATGCCTAAGCATGAGAAAATAAGTATAGTTATAATGCTAAATTGGAATTATGCCTAAACATCAAAAATTTGGAGCAAAGATAGAGCATTCGGAAAAATCATGTATTAAATGTACAAATAATGCTCCAATATTGCTAAATAATGATTTGAGATGAATTTTTATGATAATTATGATATTCTAATGATGATATATTAATCTCATAATTTTTGGATTTAAGGATTATTCTTAAGTGAAATTATGTTGAATTTTTAGTATATGGAGAAAATGATTTATTTAGCCAAGTTAATGATGATGAATTCAAAATTCATGAATTTTTTCATAATATACTAACTAAGATCTATGTCATGGTATTTTTTATTTTTGGAAAAAATGTCAAATTTTAAAACCCATGAACAGTAACCAACTCACTGTGAACAGTAACCTCGGGTGAACAGTAAACATGAACAGTACCCATGAATAGTGATTGTGAACAATAATGATGAACAATAACTATGAACAGTAAACAGCGTGATTTTGGAAAAAAATTGAGATTAATATTTTAAAGAAAGTATGGATGGAATTTTAAAGGATTTATGGATAAAAATCTATATAAGGAAGTAATGACCTGATGCCTTTAAGAGACTAACCTCTATAGAAATGAGGTAATATATGATCATAAAGCATGCATGAGAAATAATTTAAAACATGGAATGGTATGGATAAAATACCCTTTTCACTTGTATAGGAAAAGGAAAGGAAAGGATAAAGGATTCAGACTGAAGCAAAATAGAGGTAACCAAGCAAACTTTTTGAAAATAATTTTATATGTTTATATATTGCAACCATGGAATATGTCAGAACTACTTTATCATAAGCAAATCCTTATGGAAGTAAGGAAAAATATTCAAATATGTGGGAATTGCTTTATCATAAGCAAATCCTTATGAAAATGAGGAGAAATGTGGAAATGGTTGCATTATGATGGAGAAAGGAAAATCTTGATTTCTAAATAATATTTGATTTTATCGAATAAATTTAAAAAATGTTTTGAAGCGGATTTAAGGAAGGCCAACCAATAATCGATTTGAATGGAGATTTTTAAAGTAATGACCAAAGGATCATACAAGCTTACCTCCATGTAGAAGTAACCCATGTGTCATGTGGACAAAGAATATGATACCATATAAAAAAATAAATTATGCGTTGGTATATCCTTTGTTCATGAAAAACCCAAAAATGGGAAGAAAAGCGGTTGCAAAATCTTGTCTTTAGATATTAAAATGTTTTTGAAATTGTTTTACCACTCAAAAAAATTTTAAAAACATTCTAGCAAAATTTTGAAATTATTATTTCTCAAACATTTCCTTTAAATATTTTAAATGATTTAGAAATGTATTATTTAAATATTTTCAAAATTATTTAAGGTTGGTCATCCTTACAAAATGTTTTTGTTAACTTGGGTTGTGCCAAGTTTTCAAGTTAGAAAATGGAATACAGGCTGAGATCTGTACTATTTTGAAATGACATGCTAGCATCAAGTTTTGAAAAGGAAAAGTCACAGACTAGGGTCTATGGAGTTTTATAAAAAGCATGCTAGCATAAGAATGTGGAGAAAGGAATGTGCACATGAGTTATGTACTAGGTCTACTGTAGAGGATATGCAGACCGGACGCGGTTGCAAGATGGGCCCCCTCTACATAGGCCAAGTCGCTTCAAAAGGCGAATTACCTGCGGCGCCCTCCCTGAAATGGGAGAAGGACGCAGATAACTACATGGCTCGCGAGTTATCAATTGAGATGGTTTCTCTTCTAAGGAGGAAGGATGATCACTTGGTAAGTGTCATCTACCAGACGGACAAAAACGTCATCCATGATGCATATGCTTGTTTTAAAAAGGTTTTATGGAAAATGTTTTAAGGACATGAGAAAGTCCTTGGAGAAAGGAAGTTTTATGAAAAATATCTTATGACATAAAATATGCCCATACAGGTAAATTTTTACAAGCATATGTTTTTGGTATGAAATATGAAAGGTTTTATGAAAAGGTTTCCACTGATTGATAGTAGATCACTTGATAAGTGTCTACTATTGAACGGGAGAAATGCATTTAAATGGAAAAATGCTTGCTTACTGAGTTTTGACTCACGTTTTGCTTTTCAAACCATAGACAGGTACAACACAAGACATGATGGAAAAGGAAAGGATGAGATAAAGAAAAAGTGATGACATGTCGATTTACATATTTTCGTAGTTTATATGTATGAAATGATCAGCTTAAAATAACCTTCATTATAGAAAAACAAGTATGAATGTCATCAATGATAATTGAAAATTGAGATTAAGTATGTGTTTACATGTGATGGAAGAAAAAAAAATTTGGATAAGATCCAATTAAGTACCCGCCACGTAATTAGGGCAACAATCCAGATTCACACTTACCAATCGACAAGATCTTGGAGTAAGGAAAAATGTGACACCTCGGGTTGGGGCGCCACACAACATGTATGGAAGGAAAAGAAGATTACACATATGATACTAGAAAGCTTGGTATCATGTTTCATAGCAAGGGATGGTAGATAGATGAAGAAAAATAAAGGCAAGAATAATTGTCGAGATTTTCTCTTCAATTCCGATGTGATCGAAAGATAGGTATGAGAGAAATTATCTATCTATGATGTTCATAAGAAATGAGATTAGAAAGAATGATAAGGACGCTTACTGGTTTATGAAAATTGGAAAGGGAGACAAGGAAGAAAATGTTTTAGACTGATTTATTACCAGTGCTCCTATTAAGAAGTCTGCGTTGGTATAACCTAGTTGTAGATATTATGAGGTGAAAAGGAATGGATAGGTTAGCAAAAGTGTCTTTCGCTAAGACAAATATGAAATTTGATGTGAGAGCAACTTCTGCTCTATGCTATAGAATGAAGGTATTTATGTTATAATAATAATAGGTGAAGATGATTGCTATGGATTTCTACTTTGTATGATTGAATGGATAGCTTAAATCTCACCCTATAATAAGATGAGAAATTTTATAATTTCTCTATGTATAAGAAAAATAGTATGTCTACCATAAGAACAAGATTTGGAAGGCACAAAGAAAAGGGAAATTGTCAATGAGAAACTCAAATGAGAATAGGAAACAATAAAGATAAGTAATAGGTCTAATGAACCAAGGCTAAAAGCGCCACCAAGACAGAGTAGCACAGTGGAAACGTGGTGAACCATTGAAAGTATTGGAAAAAGATGATAAGATTGGCTATTTCATATGAGCCTTACGCCGATATTTAAAATGTAATAGGTTTCTAGATGAAATCTACTATAAGGGGGGGAGGATTATGATACCCAGACCCAAGTAAGGCTTATATGTATATGCAATTGGCATATAAACATGAATCATGTATGATTTAGTTGAATTATGAATGATTTTATTTGCAATTTTGATGATTTATTGCAATTAGGACAAATGGTTATGAATGATGATTATAAGCCGATATGGTTCAATATGATTAAAGAGGCCTTATGAGGATTAGGGAATGTGAATATATTGTGGCGCCCCGGCCCAAGCGTCACAACATTACTACAAGATCAATCGATTGGTAAGCATGATCAGGATTGTTGCTCTGTCACTTAGCAAGTTCTTTAGATATTTATCCCTTTTTATTTTAACTCCTTAGGAGTTTACATCATATTATATATATTCCATTTGAAATATATACACATAACCTCATAAATTTCCATACTTTACCATTTCATGTTGAATTATCATCAATAATTGACCATAAATTTTTTTCGCTATTTATAGTCAAAATCATCACGTAGTCATAAGCATAACATAAGCTTTTTACAACATTCAATTCATCAACAATGTCATTAACATACAACTATGCAAACTCATAGAGTCAATCACGAGAACTTGTAGAAATTCAATTTTTCCTTGAATCTTCATCCATGCTCCTTGCATGGTTCTCTCCTTCACCTGTATTTAGGATTTGAAAAACAAAACTGTGAGTCGAAACTCAATAAGCAAGCTATAGGTTTTCAGGCAATTCATTTTCAAGGCAATTCATATAGATGGATTTCCCTCCATTCGATTGAAGATACTTACCAAGTGATCAACTACCAATAGAGTAGAAACCTTTTCATAAATCATTCATGGAAAGCTACTTTATACCCACTCGAGGGTATATCTTTCAACATGCTTCTCATACCCATCCAGGGTATGTCATAAACAATGCGATGCATCATTTAAAATCATAATATTCCTTTGGATAGAAGCTAGCTAGGCAACCATCCACTTTCATCCTCTCTCCCATTCCAAGGAGGTGCCGCCGGGCCTCGGCTACCTTAGCGACTTGGCCACACCAAAGGGGGACATTCGGTCCATTTACACCTTTGAGGTAGACCTCATACTTTTGTGTGCATGCTTCTTTCATAAACATGACTTGATATGCTAGCATGATTTTTCATTAATAAACATGAATTCATCGTTTATCACAAGTACGTGGAAAGCAATAAGCAATTCATTTATTTCAATACTCATTTATACAAGGAATGACCATCCTTAAACACTTTATAAATAATTAAAATCATTCATTTGCTAACTCATATAAACAGTTAGAACATCATTGATAAGCATTTTATCACATTTGATAAAACAAAGCATTTTAGAAAACTGTTTGCTTACCTTTCTTGCTTAGCTTTTCTCATCGTTAACTTCTTTACCCTTGCCTATACATAAACATAGGATTGCATTTATAACAAGCCCTTTTCTTGCATTCACTTAGTTTTCCAATCTCATAATCCATATCATTCATAATCAAACTTGGATTTTCAAGTCGATCATACATACAAGACAGACACTTATGCAATCATAGCATTCATTCCATACTTTCCATAATGCGTTTTAATCCCATAATTAGGTTAAACACATAAAATAAATTTACATACATTCATATCTCAACATATGGGGATTTATGTCTCCCATTAACCATTTTTCATGCATTTTCCATTTTTCCTACGTCAATGCTTATTCTAAGCATATAAGTGACGTTTCAAGCTTCATAAATAAATCTAAAAATTTGAGATAATTAATCCTCATTCCTACAGAGACTTTCTCATGCATGTTATCACATTTTCATGTATATTTTGCATTTTAGCAAATTCACATAAGTCACATATCAACCATTCACATATATGCTTCACATATATTCAACATACAACATATATATTATGTGTTTCTTAAATTTTCTTAACACAGAAACTTCCACCCATTTTCATCATCATTAAATCCTTTAATTAACATATACAGGGTTAAATTTTAGATTTTTAACGCATTCATCTTAGGGTTCCAAACCAGCCATGTTAAGACACATGTTTCATCATTTCAACGCTCCTTTCATGACTTAAATCATAACAGATTTTTAAGTCATAATTTTTAGTAACTAAACATGCTTTTCTTAACCCAAATTTAGGGTATTATCACATATTTAAAAATTCAAAATTTGTTGGTTTCCATAACAGCAACATATTCACACATATTGGGTATCCATTTGACCCGTTTTAACGTGTCCAAAATTATGTCCATAAAATCAGATTTAGGGATAATCTTTTCAAAAAAATTTGGACACTTAAAGTACATTAAAAATAGGGTGTTTTACCCTCCATAAAATTCATAAATCATTTCATTACAAATAGCAAGAAAATCATATGAAAATCATCCATTTTGGCCCCCATTTTGACGTCCCTCAAGCATACTCTAAAAAATCAGACTTAGGCCAAATTTATCCAGCCCACTTTGGCCATCCAAAGGGTCCTTAATTTAGGGTACTTTAACCTAAAATTAATCCATAAACAATTTAAGCACTTCCTTTTATAATTTTTAACCCAAAAATGGAGAAATCGGGTCATTTCTTGAATCTTAGGGTTTCATATTCGCTAAAATCATCAACCAATGGTTAAATCATCATATGTAATTCAAAATAACATGAATTATATCCAAATCAACATGCTCAAATCATACAGCAACTTAGTTTAGGGTTTTGAGATTTTCCAAATTAGTTTTTATCTCAAAATTCAACCTAAACTTCCATTTTCACTCTCTTGAACTCTTGATTTCATTTAAATCTTTAAAAAATAATTTATTACTCATATTAAGGCATCATAATTTAGTCTTTAAGAGTTCTTTATGAACCATATTCATGGCTCATGAATTGAGAGAGAAAAACTTGATTTAGGTGATTCAAAACATAAATTTCACTTACTTGAATCAATCTTAACTTGATTCCAACTTGAGTTGCTTGGTTCCTCTTCTTTTTCTCCTCCTTTTTCTTCCTCTTTTTCCTCTTTTCCTTGATGGTTTAGTCGTGCAAAGGAGTGCTCAAGCCTTAGCCAATTTTGGAAATTTCTCCCCCCTTTCTTGATACGCATGTTCCAAGGAATATGTATCAAATTTTTGATTTTTTTAACCAGATAGTGGGACCCGTTTGCCACATGTCATGAGGATAATTTATTTCTACCTTATCCCTTGATGACATGGCATTTTTATATCCAAGTAAAATATGCATTTTCTATTTTACAAAAATCCATAAAATCCATGCATTTAAGCACCATGTTGCTGTCCACTATTTGCAACATCCATGAAGCTTCCTTTTCAATGATTTTTGCCATGAAAATCCACATTTTTAATTGCCCATTTACTTCACCTAGGTTTTAGGCAGCTCAGACATATTTTTTAGGATTTTAAAAAATCACATTTCATGCCCATATTTGTGAGGACCAGGTATTTTATTCTATTTTTATTATAACTTTTCTCTATTTATGAGGTAACTTATGAACATGCTAGTAAGAATTTTACGATATTAATGGATACATAACATACATGGACACGACATTTAGGAGATGTATAGTGCATATGTGCATGTATGATTAGCGTTCCATTGATGGGCACTATGACTATTGTTTCCCTCGCAGAGTAGGTACGGGGTTCGACCTGACCCGATAGGGATTCAGTAATAAAGGAAGCCCGCGCGCGCTAGGGTTCATTTTTCATCCCGCACCCGGCTATCTTCCTTCTTCTTCTCTTTTCGTTCTCTGCGTCTTCTCTTCTTTCCCCACCATTCAGTTCGGACTAGCCACGGATTCATTCAAGGAAGCTCTACCGACTCTTTGAGGATCATCGACTCGAATCGTGGAAGTTCCGAATCTCTCCGTCTAAGTCTGGAGCACTGTTTTTGGGGGAAATTTCGATTCAAGTAAGTAGATGTCGCCCCTTCTCGATTTAGTGATGAAATTTTATGTTAAACGCGATGCGAGGCTAGAGGGAATGTATAGCTTCTAACGACTCCATGGTATTAGGCGTAGAGTTCGTAACAGTTAGGGTTCATGGTGAATTTACTTTGAATGCGTGATTTCTATGATGTAAAAGACTTCTTAGCAGTTGTTATACTGTTGGAATGTGACGTGAATTGATTTGCCCCAATCGAGAGTATGAATTGAAGGTCCTTTCATTTCGCACCTATCATGTGTTTGATAAAATGCTTGTGTGACAGATCTATGTGTTGAATCTGAATTGTGTTGATGTTGTATGCGTGGTTTGCGATGTGTTTCTTTGTCTGTTATGTATGATGCGTTATCTCAAATAGTTGGTTGTAAGGGTTGTTCATGGCCCCTGATTGACATGAGGAGAGGGTTGTTCATGGCCCTTGATGGACATGAGTAGATGATTGGTTGTGTTGGTCAATTTGTGTGTATGGTTATATGTATACGATCTTGGGAGTGGGTATTGGACCCATGTGTATTAGCTTCATCACTGTATGAGTATCCATCATTATGCTTATTTGCACTTTGTGCTAACCACTATCTACTTACTGGGTCTATTTAGACTCATATCATTGTTATTGTGGTTTTAGATCGCAGGTCAGAAGGGGAACTTAAGGATGGGACAAGTTGAAGATCAAACATGAGAGACCCTAGCACAATATGTTGATTTCAGTTCTTTTAGACTTGTGCTCTTTTGATAATCATATATGTAGACAATTACTTAGGCGGATTCCCTTTGACAACTATAATGTATTTGGTATTTCAGATTGGATTATAATCCTTGTTGATGCACATGTGCATGACTATTATATCTGTTTGTTGTGTAAGGAAAATATGTAATGATTTCCTTCTATATGAATGTTCTTATTATATGAAGATGCAAGTATATAAATAGGATTGAATGTTACAGATGGAAATGTTATGAATATCAGGTCATGTATTCCATATTACCCCTTGTATGTTATGGGGAGATGCTGCCGAATTTTTCTTAGATTGTGTAGCTCCGTTGATTAGTTATTGAGTATTTTTAGAATGGGGTGTTACAGAAAGTGGTATCAGAGCATAAGAATGTTTTAAATTATTAAGTTAGTGAAAGAGACCGATTAGGTGAGTGGTTAGAATACATGTTAAGTACATAGTATATTATCAGGGATGCAGTCTAGGTTCTTGATATGGGACTTGGAATATCTCTATGTTAAATTAGTCTGTGTACATTGGTCAAATTTATGTTGCTTAATCTTAGTTGTTTATGGATGTTGCACAGAGGATGGCACCAAGGACAAGGCTTAATAAGGAAAAGGGCATTATGGAAGAGGGTGGACTAAGTGAAACAATAGTTCCACCTCAAGGAATGTCACTTGCTATTGAAGGCCAACAACAAGGGCAAGTTCCACGGGAGAGGTCCCCACTTCAAGAAGACGAGGAGAACGCAGATGATGATGCATACTGGGAGAATCCTAGCAGGGGTTATCATGGGATACACAGTCAAGGAGGAGTAGGAACCAGTAGTGGTGAGATTCCTATAGGACCAGAGGTAAATACTGGGGCACAAGCAGGTGTGGAGGCTATGATGGGAATGATGAGAGGTATGATGCAGAATTTTCAAGAATTTATGCAAGCTCAGATGGAGAGAATGACGGCAAGCCTGGACACTCAAAGAGAACAACAAAGGACTTCAGGTGACACAAACCGTGCAGGTCCAAGGATGGGAGCAAGAAGACAAGAGCAAGAAGGAAGAAGGCCTCAAGAAGAGAAGTTAGACATCAAAGCATTCCAGGAGATGAAGCCTCCTATATTTCAAGGAGAAAGAGATTATTTAGTTGTGGATCGATGGGTGGCGAAGATGGAAAAGATTTTCAACTATATGGAATGCACAGAAGAACAAAAGGTCAAGTATGCTCTTTATGTGATGGAGGGGGATGCAGAACAGTGGTGGGATGCTGAGAAGGCTGTGTTACCAGATGGGGGTGGAAGACTACGATGGCCCGAATTTCTGGAAAGATTTCTTGCCCACTATGTGCCTGATAGTGAGAAAACACGTCGAGCATCAGAATTCATGCACTTAGTACAGGGGAAAATGACCGTGGAAGAGTATGATGCTAAATTTCGGTCGCTTTCTAGATTTGTTCCATGGATAAGGACCAATCCACAAGAAAGGGCACGTAAATTTCAAGAGGGACTGAAATTCTCTATTCGAAGGGGCTTAGCACCCTTCATGTTACGTGATTATGGAGAAATGCTTGATCGAGCCCGCATGATAGAACGGGAAGAAGAAGAGCAAGAGAGGATTAAGGAAAAGAGAAAAGGGCCAAGAGGAGAAGTACAAGGACACAAGAAGCAGAGGACTATTGAGGGTGGAACTTTTACATTTAAGTCAGCCTGTTTCCAATGTGGTCAATTGGGTCATAAAAAAACATCATGCCCGCAATTGGTAGGTCAAGGGGAAGAGCAAACCAGGGGACAAGCACAAGCCCATGTTAGGGAGCAACAACCACAACAGCCACAGGTTCAAAGACAGAGGACAGGACGACATATTGTTTGCTTCTACTGTCGTCAACAAGGGCACATTAGGAGGGATTGCCCTATACTCTTAGGTGGAGGAGGAGTAGGGGCAGCTCGGGTACAACAACAATTACCAGTTCATAATATTCCTCCTGGTGGGATGCAGGTTGGGAGAGGACCCTATCCTCAGCAGGTTCGCCCTCAGGTCGATAGAAGACCACAAGTGATGGCAGTGGTTCAAGCTGCAAATGCACAAGAGGCACAATCCGTAGAGAATGTGGTTACAGGTAACCTTCTTGTTAGTGGATGCATGGCCTTTGTATTGTTTGATCCTGGTGCATCACGATCGTTTGTGTCAATAGCTTTTGTGAAGAAAGCCAAGTTGATTAAACATCCCATGCATGAGCTAATGAGGGTGTCTACCCCCTTGAGAGCAGTTAGTATAGCAACTGAAATGTGTAGATGTGTTCCTGTGATGATTGAGGGTAGACAGTTCCTAGCAGATTTGATAGTATTGGAGATGGAGGGATTGGACATTATCTTGGGCATGGATTGGTTAGCTAAGTATGATGCTAATGTAGGTTGCCGATCAAAGCAAGTTATCCTTAAGCTACATAATGATATGGAATTCATATTCAGAGGATCACCAACAGGTGGGTTACCCAAATTGGAGTCAGCCTTAGGAGCAATGAGTTTGGTTCGAAAAGGTTGTCTTGCTTATCTTGCCTCAGTAGTAGATATCAACCAAGTGGACAAACAGTTGGATGAGATCCCTGTGGTACGTGAGTTCCCTGATGTGTTTCCTGCAGATTTGCCTAGTTTGCCACCCGAACGGGAAGTGGAATTTGGAATAGATTTGCAGCCTGGAGTGGAGCCAATTTCAAGAGCTCCTTATCGCATGGCACCAGTAGAGATGGCTGAATTGAAGACTCAGTTGCAGGATCTATTAGATAAAGGATTTATTCGGCCCAGTGTGTCACCATGGGGAGCCCCAGTTTTGTTTGTGAAAAAGAAAGATGGGAGTTTGAGGTTATGCATTGACTATCGCGAACTCAATAAAGTGACTATTAAGAATAAGTATCCATTGCCTCGTATTGATGATTTGTTAGACCAGCTGCAAGGAGCAAGTAAGTTTTCAAAGATTGACTTACAATCCGGGTATCATCAAATGAGAGTTAAAGAGTCAGATATACAGAAAACAGCATTTAGGACTCGGTATGGACATTATGAGTTCCTAGTCATGCCTTTTGGTTTAACAAATGCCCCTGCAGCATTCATGGACTTAATGAATAGGTATTTCGGCCATATTTGGATCAAATTGTGGTTGTGTTTATCGATGACATTTTGGTATATTCCAAGAGCAGTGAAGAGCATGAAGGACACTTGAGATTGATTTTACAAAGGCTAAGGGAAGAAAAGCTTTATGGAAAACTTAAGAAGTGTGATTTTTGGATGAACAGTGTGGGCTTTTTGGGTCATGTTGTTTCTAAAGATGGAATATCTGTGGACCCGCATAAGATAGAGGCCGTGGTAAACTGGCCTAGGCCATCCAGTGTTACTGAGGTGAGAAGCTTTTTGGGTTTAGCAGGGTACTATAGGCGATTTGTGGAAGGGTTCTCTACCATTGCCACTCCGATGACGAAGCTCACACACAAAGGGGTAAAGTTCGAATGGACAGACAAGTGTGAAGAAGCATTTCAAGAGTTGAAGAGACGGTTAGTAGAAGCACCTGTGTTAACTGTACCTTCAGGAAATGGTGGATTTGTGATATATAGTGATGCATCAAAGAAGGGATTGGGATGTGTCCTTATGCAACATGGTAGGGTGATAGCCTATGCATCAAGACAATTGAGACCACATGAGGTGAATTATCCAACTCATGACTTGGAGTTAGCTGCAGTGATCTTTGCACTGAAAATATGGAGGCACTACTTATATGGCGGACGATGTGAAGTATATACTGATCACAAAAGTTTGAAGTACATCTTTACTCAAAAGGAGTTAAATATGCGGCAACGAAGGTGGCTAGAGTTAATAAAAGATTATGACCTGAGTATTCATTATCATCCAGGTAAAGCAAATGTTGTTGCAGATGCACTGAGTAGGAAATCTGGGAGTAGCATGGCTAGTTTACTTACTGGTCAAGAAAAATTATTTGAAGAAATAAGAAGAATGGACTTGCATGTGTGTGTTGATGGGGTAACAGCACAAATTAGCCAATTAAATATTCAACCTACTCTTAGAGATGAAATTAGACAAGCACAAGAGGAAAGCCAAGATGAATCCTTTCAAAAGGTGAGAGAGAGAGCATTGAAAGGAGAATTGCAAGATTTTATAATTGGGACCGATGGTATTATGAGATTCAGGGGTCGTATGGCCATTCCCAGGAGAGTTCAAATTTTACAAAAGATACTCGAAGAGGCACATTACTCACCTTACATGATTCACCCTGGGAGTACAAAGATGTATCAGGATTTAAAGATGCACTATTGGTGGGATGGAATGAAGGGTGATGTGGCTAAGTATGTGGCCAAGTGTTTAACATGCCAGCAAGTCAAGGCCGAACACCAGAGACCTGGAGGAGCATTGCAACCCATTGAAATTCCAAAGTGGAAGTGGGAAGGTATAGCGATGGACTTCATTGTTGGACTACCACGCACAGTGGAAGGATATGATAGTATTTGGGTTATTGTGGATAGATTGACTAAGGTGGCACATTTTATTGCTGTTAAAACCACTTTTACAGTTGAAAAGCTAGCATGGATATATCATAAGGAGATCGTGAGACTCCATGGGGTGCCAATGTCTATCATCTCAGATCGGGGATCAGTGTTCACATCAAGGTTCTGGAAGGCTTTACATAGAGCAATGGGCACTCAATTGGATTTTAGCACTTCCTTCCATCCGCAGTCTGATGGCCAAACAGAACGAGTGAACCAACAGTTAGAAGATATGTTGAGAGCTTGTGTCTTGGAATGGGGTAGCACTTGGATTGACCATCTGGCTTTGGCCGAATTTGCATACAACAATACTTATCATTCCAGCATTCAAATGGCTCCTTTTGAGGCATTGTATGGACGAAAATGTAGATCGCCACTTTGTTGGGATGAAGTGGGGGAGAGTACTATAGTTGGCCCTCAAATGATAGCAGACACAGTGGAGAAGGTATCACGAATTTAGGAACAGATCCGCATTGCCCAATCTCGTCAAAAGAGCTATGCAGATACTAGGAGGCGAGAGCTAGAGTTCCAAGTGGGAGATAAGGTATTTTTAAAGGTATCCCCAATGAAGGGTGTGGTTCGGTTTGGTACAAAAGGAAAATTAAGTCCAAGATATATCGGTCCCTACGAAATCTTGGAACGAGTTGGAAAGGTGGCATATCGCATTGCTTTGCCACCTTTCTTAGTCGGGGTGCATGATGTATTCCATGTCTCATCATTAAGGAAATATGAGCCAGACCCGTCACATGTGCTCAAGCCTGAGGAAATACGAGTAGAAAAGAATTTGCAATATGTAGAGAGGCCAGTTCGAGTCTTAGATAGTAAGGAGAAACAATTGAGAAACAAGACTATCAAGCTGCTTAAAATCCAGTGGAGTAACCATACAGAAGATGAGGCTACTTGGGAGTTGGAGGAGATAATGAGGGAGAAATATCCTTATTTATGGGAATGATTGCAAGTTTCGAGGACGAAACTTTTCTAACGAGGGTAGACTGTGAGGACCAGGTATTTTATTCTATTTTTATTATAACTTTTCTCTATTTATGAGGTAACTTATGAACATGCTAGTAAGAATTTTACGATATTAATGGATACATAACATACATGGACACGACATTTAGGAGATGTATAGTGCATATGTGCATGTATGATTAGCGTTCCATTGATGGGCACTATGACTATTGTTTCCCTCGCAGAGTAGGTACGGGGTTCGACCTGACCCGATAGGGATTCAGTAATAAAGGAAGCCCGCGCGCGCTAGGGTTCATTTTTCATCCCGCACCCGGCTATCTTCCTTCTTCTTCTCTTTTCGTTCTCTGCGTCTTCTCTTCTTTCCCCACCATTCAGTTCGGACTAGCCACGGATTCATTCAAGGAAGCTCTACCGACTCTTTGAGGATCATCGACTCGAATCGTGGAAGTTCCGAATCTCTCCGTCTAAGTCTGGAGCACTGTTTTTGGGGGAAATTTCGATTCAAGTAAGTAGATGTCGCCCATTCTCGATTTAGTGATGAAATTTTATGTTAAACGCGATGCGAGGCTAGAGGGAATGTATAGCTTCTAACGACTCCATGGTATTAGGCGTAGAGTTCGTAACAGTTAGGGTTCATGGTGAATTTACTTTGAATGCGTGATTTCTATGATGTAAAAGACTTCTTAGCAGTTGTTATACTGTTGGAATGTGACGTGAATTGATTTGCCCCAATCGAGAGTATGAATTGAAGGTCCTTTCATTTCGCACCTATCATGTGTTTGATAAAATGCTTGTGTGACAGATCTATGTGTTGAATCTGAATTGTGTTGATGTTGTATGCCTGGTTTGCGATGTGTTTCATTGTCTGTTATGTATGATGCGTTATCTCAAATAGTTGGTTGTAAGGGTTGTTCATGGCCCCTGATTGACATGAGGAGAGGGTTGTTCATGGCCCTTGATGGACATGAGTAGATGATTGGTTGTGTTGGTCAATTTGTGTGTATGGTTATATGTATACGATCTTGGGAGTGGGTATTGGACCCATGTGTATTAGCTTCATCACTGTATGAGTATCCATCATTATGCTTATTTGCACTTTGTGCTAACCACTATCTACTTACTGGGTCTATTTAGACTCATATCATTGTTATTGTGGTTTTAGATCGCAGGTCAGAAGGGGAACTTAAGGATGGGACAAGTTGAAGATCAAACATGAGAGACCCTAGCACAATATGTTGATTTCAGTTCTTTTAGACTTGTGCTCTTTTGATAATCATATATGTAGACAATTACTTAGGCGGATTCCCTTTGACAACTATAATGTATTTGGTATTTCAGATTGGATTATAATCCTTGTTGATGCACATATGCATGACTATTATATCTGTTTGTTGTGTAAGGAAAATATGTAATGATTTCCTTCTATATGAATGTTCTTATTATATGAAGATGCAAGTATATAAATAGGATTGAATGTTACAGATGGAAATGTTATGAATATCAGGTCATGTATTCCATATTACCCCTTGTATGTTATGGGGAGATGCTGCCGAATTTTTCTTAGATTGTGTAGCGCCGTTGATTAGTTATTGAGTATTTTTAGAATGGGGTGTTACAATATTCCCCTTGGACGTCCCATGCTCTTGCCACATAATCTATGCTCCATTTGAGCTAGATATTAGGCAATTAATCCAAGCATTTAATCCTTGAAATTTCCATGGACTTGACCATTAAATAATTCTTTAAAATCCAGCTAAAACCACTGAATTTTTGACACCTTGCATAGCATTTAAATATGTTATTTTCAAAAGTGCTTTTTATTAAATGCTATGGTAGTCTAGGGTACACAAAGTCAATGTTAGGTACCTTTTTCTAATTAAACACTTTTCCATGGTAATTAGCTTAATCAAATTAACTCATTCCATAGATTTCATAATTTTATTCCATCATTTCAAATTTCATCTCAAACCGACGTTTCTACGTCAAGTTATGAACCTTTGAAATTTTCCTTGGAGTATGAGATTAAAAATAGATAATTATCATCTTAATCTCATCACTTGTGCCTTAATCCAATTTAATTATAATTTTGAGCCCAAAATCATGAGCTTTCCTTTAAAATTTTATCTCATTTCGCCTTGTAGGCATAAAGTTATGAATTTTCTATGATTTTCAACACAATTCCATAATTTTCATTTTAATCTCCATTAATTAAATCATGAAAATTAAAATAAATATTCATGTCACATTAGCATGTTCTAATCCACATTAAGCCTCTTTAGTCACCTTGACTTATATTGGGCTTTGGTGATTAATCTTAATCACCATTCACTATTGCAACTAGGGTTTGCAAAATTCATAAATTCATGAAATCATCCAAAATTCAATCATTTCATACATAAATCTTGCATTACACTTTAAATGAAATTATATGAGTCCTAATTATTTTTGGGTATTACATATATTGAGGATAATTACCTCATATATTATTGTTTAACTAATGAAGATTATGTTGATAATTATGGATTTAAGGTGATAAATGCTAAAAAATTCATAACTTGACGCGTGTAAGGCGGATTGAGATGAAATTTGAAAGGTAAGCACATAATTTTGTACTCAATCTTATGGAAAGATTGGATTATGAAAATTTTGATGAGATTAAGGTGATAATTGATCAATTTCATCCAAAATTCAAAGATGACTTCAAATGATCATAATTTGAGATAGAAAAGTCGGATTGAGACGAAATTTGAAATGGACGGTTAAAATTATGAGATCAAGGCAATGAAAGGATTAGATTAAGCTAAGTATTGTGAGATTATGCATACATGAAAAAGGTGAAGCACCTTTGACTTTTGTGCACCATAAAGTAGTTTGCATTTATGTTAAAGTTAAAGTAATTAATTAAATAATTAATGGCATAAATGAGGTGTCAAATGGAGGTAATTACAAGTGTATTTTTTGAATTTTTTAAAATAAAATAATTCATGAAAATATCAAGTGATTAATGAGAGGATTTAAGGGGCTAGTGGGCTAGCTCAGAGGAGCTTGAAGTGGAGGCACATGGGGGACGTCCAAAGGCTGGTTATATGATTTTCTTTTATTTTTTAAAAATGAAAAATATACATTTAAATGACCTAGGTAGCTATGGTGAGTTATGGACGTGATATGGGTTGATTTTTGTGGCAAGAAAATGTCATAAGGTCAATGACAAGTGGACATCTCCATGTGGACAGCAACATGGAGGCTAGGAGAGGTGGACGTTCAAGCTGCTGTTTGGCTTTTTTTGTATTTTTTTAAATTATAAATGGACCCCTAAGTAATATATTAGCTAGGACGATTAAATGTCCATAAATTAAAGATGCATTTTGTGGAAAAAATTGCAAAAAGGCTGCTGCAATTGGACGTCAATGTATGGATAGATTTGTGGCCCATCAATGCAATGGATTTTGATGAATTTAATATAAGATAATTACCCATTTTACTAGGGTATATTGTGCCATGTCATCAAGGGATAAGATGCCCATTAATTACCCTCCAAATAAGGTGGCAAAGTGGGCCCAAAAATCTAGAAAATAAAGGGCATAAGGAACACATGGGACGTCCATATGGGGATATATTTGGCATTTAAAAAAATTATAAAATAACAAATAAAAAAAAGTGATTTCTTGGGTAGCAAGAAAGGAGGAAATAAGGAGGAAAGTGGTAGCAAGTGGTCGTTCAAGCCAGCAATGAGAGAAAAAGAGAGAAAGAGAGAATTCAAGGGGGAAAACCCCCAAACAAAGGCAACATCCTTGAGCACGACCAAGTGGGAGGAAAATGAAGAAAAAGAAGAAGAAAAAAAGAGGAAAAAAATGAAGGAAAGAGGAGAAACCAATTTCGGAAAGCTTGGATTCAAAGTTTCCTAGAATAAGTAAATATGGATCAAGTTTTGGATGTTTTAATCTTAAGTTTCTTCTCTCAATTTATGGATTATGAATTTAATTCATAATGAACCCTTAAAGGATGATTCATGATGCCCTTTATTTGGGCATTGAATGAGAATTGAATGGTATAGATGAATTTAAAGGTTTAAAGAGGTTAAGTGGATGTTAGGGTTGAATTTTGAGAAAAACCTAACTTAGAATTTCTTACAACCCTAAACCAAGTTGTTGTATAATTAAATAATGATGATTTGGATGTAATTAATGTTATTTTGAATTATATATGATGATTTAAGCATTGGTTGATGATTTTAGCAAATATGAAACCCTAAGTCTCAAGGAATGACCCGATTTTTCATTTTTGAGTTAAAAATGATACAAGGAAGCACTTAAATGATTTATGGATGAATTTTATGGTAAAGTACCCTAAATTAAGGACCCTTTGGATTGCCTAAGTGGGCTGGATGAGTTTTCCCTAAATCAGATTTTTTAGGGTATGTATTTGGGACGTCCAAACGGGGGCCAAAACGGGTGTTTTCCATATGATTTTTGTTGCTGATTGTAATGAAATGATTTATAGAAGTTATGGAGGGTAAAATAACCCAAGTTTAAGGTATTTTGAGTTTCCAAAATGATTTGGAAAGATTAGCTCTACATCTGATTTTATGGACATATGTTTGGACACATCAAAACGGGTCAAATGGATACCCAATATGTGTAAAGATATTGCTGTTATGGAAGAAAATGAATTATGGATTTTAAATATGTTATAATACCATAAATTTGGGTTAAGAAAATAATGATTATTTTCTGGAATTTATGGATTAGAATCTGTTTTGATTTAAGTATCAAAAGAGGCGTTGAAAGGATGAAAAAGGGGTCCAAACATGGCTGTTTTGGAACCCAATGATGAATGGATTAAAATTCTGAAATTAAACCCTAAATGATATGTTAATTAAGGAGTTTAATCATGCTGAAATAAGAAACAAGTTTCTGTGTTGAAATATTTTAAGGGACACTTAAGTTATGTGTTGTAAGTTACGTATATGTAGAAGGCTAAGCATGGACAAGTGATGAATAACTTATGTGAATTTCTAAAATGTAAAAAATGCATGAAAATTTGAGGGAATACATGATTAAGGTACCGTTTTGTAATTAATTATAATCTCAAATTTTGAGATTTATATATGATGCCTAAATTATCAACTAAGTGCCTAAAATGAGCACCGGCGTACGAAAAGTGAAAAATATGTTAAAAATGATAAATAGAGGTAATGAATCTCCAAATAATGATTTAATAAATGGTTGTTATATGTATGAAATTTTACCTTACATAAGAGTATTAAAAATGAATGAATGGATGATATGATATATGTATACATGTATGAACACCCGACTTGAAAGACAAGAGGGTTAAGCTAGTATAATGTAAATCCAAATAGATTTATGTAGGTTGGAAAACCCTAAGGGATGCAAGCATTTGAAGTTGATGCATATAAATGAAATATTATTTTCATTTATCTAGGCAAAGACTAGGAAAAGAATGGAAGAAAGGGATTAAGGCTATCTCCGGTAAGCAAGCGAACTTTTCAAATTATTGATTTCTTCCTATGTGTTGAAATGATTTAAGATGTTATGTCGATGATTTTATGAATGTTTACAAGTGGCTAAGCACAAGTTTTGAAAATGACGGCTTTAAAGACAAGCCACAAGTTTCAGACAAGGATGACTTTAATGAAAAACCTCAAGGTTTGCTTCATGGAAAACAAGCAACACTTTTTAAGATAATTATTTTATCACAAGTGTTGCCAAAGATTGGGAATGCTTTATGCTAATGGATTTAGTAATTTGCTTACAAGTAAGCAAGTTCTTCATGATGATATTTTCAAAAGATTTTATGCTTTATGCCGATGGTTTTAAGCAAGCAAGTCCTTTATGATGTCGTTTTCAAAAGGAATTTATAAGAAAAAGGGAATTTTGCCTTTTTTCACAAATCAATATTTGCAAATAAGTTTTGAGTTTACTATTACGATATTTTGTGATAAACAACTATGTTTATGAAAGAAAAAGAAAAAGGGATTTGATTTATGAAAAAGATTAGTTTTTCTATTCCATGACACTAGAATATAAACGACGATTTGGACATAGTCCATATATTTTGAAATGATGTTAGAAAAGTTTTGATTTCCTTAAAGTGGAAAATATTTACAAAATGCTTCAAAAATATTTGCGTGAATGTTTCTAAAGGGATTTAAGGATGGCCGACCAGATAAGTTGATTTAATAAAATTGTTTGATTTCGGATTACTAAAATGGCATGCAAAAGGCTATGTAAGCTTCTCTTTATGAAAAATGGGCAAATTGGATTTGTGGACAAAGATTTGATATCATGATGGTTAAGAAGGGGATAATACAATGACATGACCTTTGTGAGTAAAAGGCCCCGAAATGGAAACCAAGAAAGAGCTAGGAAAATATGTGGTTTATTCTTGAAAATTCAAAAGCTTTGAACTTCTTTCATCATAACAATTTTAAGATTTATTTCTCAAACATTTCAATTGCTTATCAAAATATTTTACTCAAAATTTTTCTAAAAGAATTTAAGGAAGGTCATCCTAAAGCTTTACAAGTTGACACGAACTGCGGTCTGTGATGTTTTTTTTCAAAATGATTTAAAAAGACACAGACCTCGATCTGTGATATTTTTCAAAAATGGATGCGGAATGCGGTCTGTGATCCCGCTTTTTCAAGATGGTTTAAAAGGACATGGGTTGTGATCTGTAATACTTTAAACCATACGGACAGCGGTTGTATGGTGCACCAATACAAGGAATAAGTCGGTTGTAAAGCATGGTCGGAGATGGACCGAGGCCCACTCTACATATGGCCAAGTCGCTAAGGGATGGCAGGAGGCCAGCGGCGCCCTCCCTGAGATGGGAGAAGATGAAGGAACAGCTGCCTGACTAGAGTGCTATTAATGATGGATTCTCTTCCAAAAGGTAGAATGATCACTTGCTAAGTGTCACTACTGAATGGGGAGAAATGCATTTGCATATGTTTTGCTTTTGAAAAGCCCAAAGATTGGGACATAAAAGCATTTTTATGAAAAGTTACCCTAAAAGCAGGGTGTTTTACATAAAAAGTGTAAATATTAAAGATAAGATGAAATATTTTCTATGCAAATGCTTTTATGAAAAAGGATTTATGTCAAACTTATTTTTGGACATAAGAATGTTCATTGCCAAAGGGCTTAAATGAAAAATGTTTATGGACATGAGGATGTCCTTTACCAAAGAATTTATGAGAAAAGTGTTTTAGGACATATGAATGTCCGTTTCCAAAAAGAGTTTATGTGGAAAAATATTTTTGGACATATTAATGTCCATTGCCAAAGAAAGTTGTGTCAAAAATGTTTTGGGACATTAGATGTCCCTTGGCTAAAGGAATTTATGATGAAAAATATTTTGGACGTAAGAACGTCCATTGGTAAAAGAAGTTTTTTACAAATGTCTTGGAACATTATAAATGTTCACACAAGACCAAAGAAAATTACTTAAAGAGGGTAAAACGTATATGTTTTGACTTAATAAGCCCAGACGTGGCTTGTAAATGATTTTAAGAATGGATGTTTATGAAAATATTCTAGGACATTGATTGTCCTCATGAGCAAAGGATTTTTATAACAATGTTTTAGGACATGTAAATGTCCTCAAGTGAAAAGATGTTCAAGATGTTTATGAAAAATGTTTTAAAGGAAGTCTTGCCCTAAAAGATAAAATGCTTGCTTACTGAGTTATCTCTCACGTTTTGTTTTTCCAAACCTTAAATAGGTACTGGGAAGCTCAAGCGGTCGTGGACCTAAGCATCTAAGGAAAGGTAAGAGATGATATGCAAATGTGGACTATAGTAACTAGCCATGATGAATGAGATAGCATGATTTAATGTTTTAAGGTATGTTGACGTATATGTGAACTTAGAGTTTTAAGTTCTATGTGAACCAATGATTGAATGTACGTATGTATGGAATGAAAATGTCATGATTAACTCAAGAAGACTCTTATTGTAGAAGAGCATGATGAGATGCTATGAATGATATGTGCAATTTACTACAAGTGTATTGTCGCTTGTAAGATGAATGATGTGCAATGCAGAGACATGAAATGATGATGAAATAAAATTTTCTTTTGGACAAGATCCAATTAAGAACCCGCCGCGTGATCAGGGGCAACAATCTTTATTCACATTTACCAATTGATAAAGTCTGGGGCTAAGGATGTGACGTCTCGGGTTGGGGCACCACAGAAGTTGGTATCAAAGTAAGGATTGGTAAATAGGCGTGGAAAGAAAAGACTTGATATCATAAAGATGGTATCTTAGTAAGGATTAATAGATAGACGTAGAGGAAAAAAATGAAAAACAATGAAAGAGATAGGTTGAAATTATGAGACATATATGATATATATTGTCTTTTATTATGTGTCATTATGATGTGATGATATGGCTATTTAAGGAAATGTGGCTGGTTTGCTATGTTTCATGGTGTAGATGGTATATGAAGGAAAAATGATATGAGGCCAGATGAGATGAAGAAAGAGGTAAGGAGAATCTAAGAAAAGACAAAGGATAGAAGGGAATAAGAACAGATGATGGATTGAATAATGGAACCCTACATATAGACCCCTCGTACCTAAGGTTTACCACACCTCATTTAAGATAGCACAAGATTGTGCTCTACTTTACATATGTTTAAGGTGCGACTGATAATTGGAAATTAGTAATATATTTTGGGGGCATTTTATACCAATTTGGTGGGTAATTAATTAAGTTTCATGTGAAATTTACTCTAAAATGTGGTTTTGTAACATTTGGGCATTAAATATTAATTTCAATTTATTTATATAATTTTTGTGATCTTTTGACTAGAAATTATTGTTATTTATTTGTTGTTATAAAATCAAATGGAATTGAATTAATTTCATTTTGGTGACCCATTTATTAATTTCATAAATTAATTATTTAAATATTTTTATGCAGATCATGCAAATTCCAAAAGTGGACCCTACCAGAATTCCAGCACTTAATCAAGATGTCCAATTTTTTTTTCAACTGTCCATATAATGCTGATGATACCATCTTGAAAATTCACGGCAACATGGGACCCACAAGATCATGTCCAATTGCTCAACACCATTTGTTGGATACAAGTAATGAAATCAAAGGCAAAATATCCAAAGTATATGTTTTGATGATTAACAACTCAATTTGAGTAAGTTTTGACTACTAATATGTTTTGTGCAATGTTTAAGGATATAAAAATGAAAAATATGAAGCATACAGGTCAAGTCAATTCCCAAGTCGACTCAGGCATCGACTTAGGCCAAATCGATCCCGAAGACGACTCTAACATCGACTTCAAAGGATAATTTTTGTCCAGCGTTGAAATTGGGGACCAAGAGCTACCGAAGTTGCAAATGAAGTCGACTCCACATGCGACTTGGGTGAAGTCGCAGACCATGTCGACTCCAACATCGACTTCAACTGACCAGCACAGGATTTGAAGAGCAAAGTCGCAGACCAAGTCGACTTGACATTCAACTTGAGTGAAGTTGAAGACCAGGTCACCCAAATAATCAACTTGATCAAATGAAGATAGATCAAAGACTTAAGCAAGCAAAGTTGCATGAATTCATCATTTTGGATCAAGAAATATCACTTGGACATTTTCATGCACTCCAAGACTCAAGGATTCAAAATTTCAAGATACAGAGCTACAGGTTTTCAAGTTAGGATGATAATACTAAGATTCAAGTGATATAAATCAACAAAAGAACATTTAAATTGAAGAAAATCAAGCGACCAAAGAAATTCAAGATCATTAAGCAAGCTAAGGAAGTGAATTCGCACCGAAGTTGACTCTAGCAGCGACTTGGGTCAAGTCCCAGTCCAAGTCGACCTGAAGAAGAGACTTGAAAATTGTAGAAATCTAAAGTCGCACCCGAAGTTGACTCCACATGCGACTTGGGTCAAGTCCAAGACCAAGTCGACCTAAGGAGGAACTTGAGCAGCCTGCTTACACCTGAAGTCGCATCCGAAGTCGACTCCACCTGTGACTTGTGTTGCAACGTCCGAAAATTTGAACGTTGGCGCAATTAATATGCGCCAACCAACTCTCTAACGTTCAAATCTCCTCTTCTATTATATATAGACACTCAAGTAAACGTGAAATCATAGAGAAAAGAGCAGAAACAAAAGATACTAAGTTAAAAACTCCATTCTCCTAGCCTTGAGTGATCTATACACTTTTGAAGGAAGAACAAGCTTCAAACTTGTTGCTTGCTTTAACGCCAATCGATTCGTTTCTTCTATGAGTTCTTCCTCGAGCTGAAACTTCCCTACACAAACTGTAAAGTGTAGATCTTTTTCTTTTTGAATTTGTTATTCGGTTTTGATACTTGGTTTGATTTTGGTGTTTCAAACCAAGTAATAGCAAAGCAGCATTGTGATTAGAGTATGGACTCGTCACCTCCTTGTGCTGTGTGTTGTATATGCCCCCTAGAGCTAGAATATAGAAGAGAGCGGAGGCTCTAGTTGTATTCGTGGAATACATAGTGGAACCCAAGTCACAAGGGGTGTGAGCTTGGAAGAGTGGGGTAGGGAAGGTTGCCTGCACCACTATAAATCTTGTCCATTGATTTTTATTTCCGCTTTCGTTATCTTATTGCTTTCCATTTATTTCATTAAAGGGGACTAAACTAAATCGGGGAACATTTTCTAGTTTAAGCAAAAAATTTTAAATACCCAATTCACCCCTCCCCTCTTGGGTAATTGCCATTAACTCGGGACCAACAAGTGGTATCAGAGCAGGTCTTTGAGTTTAAACCAAAGAGATCTTTTGACATGGCATCCCAATTAACTTCCACCCCAGATTTTGCCGAGGGTCAGTCTTTTACTAGACCACCTCTATTTGATGGGACCAACTTCGGCTATTGGAAGTTGAGAATGAAATAATTAATCATGGCTACAGATATTGATTCTTGGATTGCTATCCAAGATGAAGTTGTATTACCTACCAATGAAAGAGCCTACATTTGGTCCGAGGAGGAAGTAAGAATTGTTAAAAGCAACGCGAAAGCCATGAATTCCCTCTTTTGTGCATTAACGACATCAGAATATGATAGAGTATCATCATACCAAACCGCCAAAGAATATATGGGATACATTGACATCCATTTATGAAGGAACTTCTCAAGTCCAAAGGACAAGGAGAAATATTTTGATTGAAAAATTAGAAAGCTTTAAAATGTTTGAAACAAAAAATATTTCTGAAATGTTTGCTAGATTTTCCAAGATTACTAATGTCTTGAAAGGTCTAGGAAAAGCAATTTCTGAATCTGAGCAGGTGATGAAAATTTTAAGGGTGCTACCCGAATCATGGGCTTCAAAGATTACAGCTATTGAGGAAGCAAAAGACCTCAATACACTACGGCTTGAAGACCTTATAAGTTCACTCATGTCACATGAGTTGATAAAAAGGAGAAATGAGGAGCAACATTGAGGCAAGAGAGCCATTGCCTTGAAAGCCGCACAAGATTCGGACGACTCCACCTCATCATCACAAAACGACGATGAGGAAATTGCCTTACTTACAAAACGATTTAGAAAATTTGTAAGGAAAGGAAGAAATTTCAGAAACTTTAAAGAAAGAAATTCTAAAGAGAAAAAGAAAGAAGCAACAAAATATTTCCGGTGTGGCGGTACGGGGCATATGCAAGCCCAATGCCCAACGCCCGAGGAAACCAAAGCAAAGGAGCGAAGAGAAAAGAAAGATCGAGGCGACAACAGAAAATTCGAAAGAATTAAAGGAAGAGGCATGTATGTAAACGAGGAAGGATCCACAACAAGCAGTTCCTCAAGTGAAGAAAATGAAGCAGATTATGCAAGGATTTGTTGCATGGAAAATTCCGACATATGTCTTACAGCGATGGAAATATTGGAGGATCAAACCACCTCAACAAACTGCACAAATAGCCAAGAGGTAACCTCTAAGAAAAAATCTTTTTCTATTTTCTCTTCTATAAATGAACGTCTCAAATGTGCTGAATTAGAAGAACTTCAACAAGCATATGATTCATTATATGAGAAAATAAAGAAATTAGAAAATAAGTTCACGATAAAGAAAAGACAATGCGATGCAGTGATAATTGTGAACGGTAAACTTGCTGAAAAGGTTGATCAATTAAAAAACGAAAAGAATACCTTGATAAATGAGTTAGAAAAACTCGAAAAGGAAAATGAATCATTAAATGAATCGCTTGCTAAGTTTTCTAATCCTGGTGAAAGTGTCAAAATATTTTTAAAAAAACCACCCAAGGCTGTAAGAAAGGACTTGGGTATATTATATTTGAGCAGGGTGAAAATAGCAAATCTAATGCTCTAAGGAACCTTAGGAAAAAACTAAAATCCATCTATGCTAAACCTAAGATAAATCATGTGATTTGGACTAAAAGACCAATTGGGGAACTAATTACCAAATGGCTTCCTACTCCTAGACTTCCAGGAGCTTGTAAATTTTGCAACAAGATGGGACACAAGGCATTTCAATGCAAATTGAGAAAATTACAAAACCTTGGTGCAAAATTGGTTTGGATGCCCAAGAGCATTGGATTTATGGCTACAAAGAAAGATCAACATAGATTCCAATGGATACCTTACCCAAATGGACCCATAAAATAGGTACCAAAAGGATGAGCTCTACTTGACTTTACTTTTGCAGGTTTGTCTTAGAGCTAAGGCCAATAACATATGGTTTATGGATAGTGGCTGCTCAAGACACATAACAGGAGAAAAAGGATTGTTCCATAAGGTTAACTCGTGCAACAAAGGAACAGTTGCTTTTGAAAATAATGACAAAGGTAAAATCAAAGGTAAAGGAAATGTTTATAGAATTTCAAATGCATGTATTAAGGACGTACTATTTGTTGAAGGACTCAAACACAACCTAATGAGTATTAGTTAATTATGTGACAAAGGTTATAAAGTTGTATTTGAATCCTCTATATGCAACGTATTTGATGATGATCACATAGTATTTAGTGACAAAAGACGTGGAAATGTATATTTGGTTTGCCTAGATGAACTTGAGGAAAAATGTATAATAGCCATAGAAAATGATCCATGGGTATGACATACAAGGCTTGGACATATAAATATGTCAAATATTAAAACCTTGTGGAAAAGGAGTTTAGTACAAGGGTTACCAAAGCTTAAATATGACAAGGATAAGATTTGCAAAGCTTGCCAATTACCCAAACAACCCAAAATTCCATTTACCACCAAAATGAAAATTTCAACAACTAGGCCACTTGAATTATTGCATATGAATCTTTATGGGTCATCGGACATTTTAACTCTTGGTGGAAAAAAGTATGTATTTGTAATTGTTGACAATTTTTCAAGATTTACTTGGATTA
This sequence comes from Annona cherimola, assembly GCA_030490835.1. Taxonomy (NCBI): domain Eukaryota; kingdom Viridiplantae; phylum Streptophyta; class Magnoliopsida; order Magnoliales; family Annonaceae; genus Annona; species Annona cherimola. Next base: position 81,793,259 of record CM059974.1, read on the forward strand.
TACTCTTAGCTAGCAAAGATGAAGCATTTTTTATGTTTGTCACGTTTTCAAGTTTGGTGGAAAATGAAAAACAAAGTTTAATTATTTCCATTAGAAGTGATCATGGTGGTGAATTTGAAAATAAACGATTCATAGAATTTTGCAATGAAAAAGGAATTCACCATACATTTTCTGCACCAATAACTCCTCAACAAAATGAAGTTGTTGAAAGGAAAAATTGGACAATACAAGAAATGGCTAGAACTATGCTAAATGAGAGTAAGTTGTCCAAAACAAGTTACCATTAGAGCAATATTAAAAAAGACCCCATATGAACTTTGGAAAGGCAGAAAACCAAACAAATCATATTTCCATACTTTTGGATGTACTTGTTATGTGTTAAACAATGAAAAAACTAATTTGGAAAAATTAGATGCCAAAAGTGATGAGGCAATTTTTCTTGGTTATTCATCAAATAGCAAAACATATAGAATTTTCAACAAAAGAAATCAAATAGTAGAGGAGTCAATACATATTGTTTTTGATAAATTTTAACCAAACTCCGAGAAAGGAGGATGAATTAAGTGATGCAGATGATACATCAAAGAATTCAAAAGCGGAACAATAAGAGCAACAAGGAGAAACTGAGCCCAAGCCAGAAAATTCCACGGAGGAAAGGGTAAGTGAAGGTAATAATTCTTATAAACCTCCAACTGATTTAAAATTCAAAAATATCCATCTAATTGAGCAAGTTCTAGGCAATATCTACAAAGGAGTAAAGATTAGAAGGTCAAAATAAAATATTTGTGGACAATATGCTTTTGTATCAAAAAATGAATCGACAACTATTGATCAAGCTCTTAATGATGAAAACTGGGTTATTGCAATGCAAGAAGAGCTAAATAAGGAACAATGTATTACATTTAGTTCCTAGACCCAATGATTGCACTATTATTGGTACCAAATTGGTATTTAGGAACAAATTAGACGAAAGTGGACTTGTAATAAGAAACAAAGCCAGACTAGTAGCCAAAGGTTGTTCCCAAGAAGAATGGATTGATTTTGAAGAATCATATACACCTATGACTAGACTAGAAGCCATACGTATTTTACTAGCATTTTCTTCTCACATGGATTTCAAATTGTTTCAAATGGATGTAAAAAGTGCATTTTTGAATGGATACTTGAATGAAGAAGTATATGTTGAACAACCTCCGGGATTTGAAGAAAAGGATCAATCAAATTATGTTTACAAATTAACCAAAGCATTATATGGACTAAAACAAGCTCTACGAGCTTGGTATGAAAGGTTGAACAAATTTTTGATTGATCATGAATTTCAAAGAGGAAAGGTTGATACTACGTTATTCATCAAATATAAGAGTAAAAATATTTTAATTGTTCAAATTTATGTTGATGATATAATATTTAGTGTATAGATGAAACTCTATGTCAAGAATTTTCTAAGATTATGCAGAGTGAATTTGAAATGAGCATGATAGGAGATTTGATTTTCTTCCTTTGACTGCAAATCAAGCAACAAGCCGAAGAGATTTTTATAAATCAGTCCAAGTATATCAAAGAAATGCTAAAGAAATTCGGAATGCAGACTAGCAAGGGACCAAAACTCCAATGAGTTCAACAATCAAGATCGACACGGATGAAAACGGTAAGTGTGTCGAACAAAAGCTATACAGAAGTATGATAGGTTCGTTGTTATATTTAATTGCTTCTAGACCTGATATTCTATTCAGTGTTTTCATGTGTTCTAGATTTCAATCATGTCCTAAAGAATCACATTTAATGGTTGTAAAAAGAATTTTTAAATATTTGATAAATACCACTAATCTTGGACTTTGGTATCCAAAGGGGTCAACCTTTGATTTAATCGGCTACTCGAATGCGGATTTTTCCGGATACAAAGTAGATAGAAAAAGTACTAATGGAACATGTCAATTCCTTGGAAACATGTTGGTTTCATGGTATTCAAGGAAACAAACTAGTGTTGCTTTATCTACGGGAGAAGTCGAATATATAACTGCCGGGAGCTGTTGTGCCCAACTACTTTGGATGAAACAACAACTTAAAGATTATGGTGTTGATTATTATAATATTCAAATTAGATGTGATAATACAAGTGCAATTTGTTTAACTAAAAATCTTGTATTACATTCTAGAACCAAACATATAGATATAAGACATCATTTTATTCGTGAACATGTTGAAAACCATGACATTTGTTTGGAATATGTGAAAACTGAGGATCAGATGACTGATATATCCACCAAACCTTTAGCAAAAGAATCTTTTTACAAAATTAGAAATGATATGGGGATGACTGAGTTAAATTAAAAAAAAAAATTAGATAGGAGAAATGAACTTAGATTAGTCTAAGTCGATAGGTCAAGTCGACTCCGAACTACCCAAGTCGACTTCAGTGAAGTAGACTCAAGAAAGCAAAGTCGACTCCGCAGGGGTGAGGTCGAATTCGCCTAGGGTAAGTCGACTTTAGGCGCGCGACCATCGGGCTTCCCATCTTCCTTCTTTTCTTTCTTTTTTCTCTTCTTCTTCTTCATTTTTCTCTCCTCCCGCACTGTCGACCTCTTTCCAGTCCTTCCATCTCTCCCACTCGAGCTCCGTTTCTCTCTCACTGTCCCTCTCCATCTCTCTCTCTCCGGTTTCAATCTCTCTCCGTTCTCAGCTTCACCTCTGCTTTTCTCTCCTTTTCTCTCCATCCTCTCTGCCTCTCTCCCTTTTTCTCTCGAGCTTCCTCTCTCTCTCGTTCAATCTCTCTCTCTCTCCGGACTTCATTTTCTCTCTGGATTTCATCTTTCTCTCCGGCCTCCACTTCTCCCACACGAGCTCTCTCTCTCAGTCCGACCCTCTCATTCTCTTCTCTCTCAATCTCGAGCTTTCTCAGTCCATCTCTCCCTCTTTATTCATCTCTCTCTCTCTCTATTCTCAGCTTTCGGTCTCCATTTCTCACTCTCACAGATTCCCTTTCTCCCTCCATTTCTCTCAAAATTCCACTTGAAAAATTCCATTTCCAAAAACCCATCTCAAATGGCACCCAAATCTAGATTGCCCAAATTGTCTGTGTCCAAACCATCCTTGAAGCCAGTTCCAAGACAATCTAGCTCTCAAGCCGAAGAGGAAGTCCCCGGGAGACAACGGACTCCCTCCAAGCGTGCCCGGGAAGAACCATCCACTTCTACCGGCCGTCGGGTCCAATTCCAAGCCAGAACTGCATCAACGACTGCTCTTAGGGAAGAGGAACCCCAGACTTCCCAAAGCACTGAAACAAGGGCCAGAACAAGGGGAACTCCAACTGCAAAAGGGCAGGTCTTGAAAATGCCAACCACTTATTTCAAGACCGAGCTACAACATAGCAGATTTTACAAGAGTTTTTACGAGCGTAAGATATTCTTACCCAAGATTATAGATTTCAAGTTTTTAAGTGATTATGAGTTTGAAATTAAGAAGTTACTAGATTTCCAAGGTTGGACGAGACTGCTAAAGGCAGATGATAGGGTGTGTCCTGACCTAATAAGGATTTTCTATTACTTGTAGGATGATTAGTACTTCAGTACTTTTGTGAAAGGGGTTGAAATGTTTTTAGGAACAAGAGGGGTCCCAAGCTTAGATCATGCTATTATGCAGGTGGGGCAAATCCTAGAGGTCCCTTATGATGATGAGCAGCTACCTGCAGATCTTTCTCTCACCCAGATGTATAATCAGCTCACTAGGAGCAACAAATATCATCCTGGGATTAAGTTTTTACATTACATGCATTTATCCCCTAGATTGAGGGTCCTAAGGTTGCTGATTACCCACTGTATCTACCCCAAGGGCGAAGGCAGAAATCAGTTGAACCCACAAGAGGCAGAAATCCTTTGAAAAGTCGCCAGTAAAGTCAAAGTCAGTCTCCCACGACTCTTCCTAGAAGCCCTTGCCTCCAGAAAGGACAACCCACGAGGGGTTTTGCCTTAGGGGACATGGAGCACTAAGATCCTGGAGCATTTTGAGGTGGATATTGATGGAGAGCCGTTTGAAGTATTGAAGCCGACGAATGCAATCAACAAGGCCCTACTTCAAAGAATGAAAATAAATGTGGATTAGTGTGGCGCCCCAAACTGAGGCGTCACTTCCTTACCTGAAGATCTTATCAATTGGTAAATGTGAATCAGGATTGTTGCCCTGATCATGCGGCGGGATTTTAATTGCAACTCGTCCAAATTTTTTTTCGTTTCTTCATTCATCATCATTTCATTTATAACATTAGCAATGATACACTTGTATGTATCCTTAAAACCATTTCAACATGCTATTATTCATCATAGGCCCTCTTGACCTAATCATGATATTGCTATTCCAGACATACATTCATCCATACATCCATTAGTTCTCCTAGAACTTAGAACTTTAAATAAATTCATATACGTCAGCATACCTGAATACTTCTATTCATATCATTCCACTTACCATGGCTAATCTTTTTAGCCCACATGGTACTATCTCGTACCTTTTCTCCGTTTCTTAGGTCCTCGACCGCTTGAGTCTCCTAGTACCTGTCTGAGGTTTGAAAAATAAAATGTGAGTGATAACTCAGTAAATAAGTATTTTGGGGCAAGACTTTCCTTGAAAATCATTTCCTAAAACATTTTTCTCATAAATCATTTTGGCCAGGAGACATTTTTTGTCCCAAAACATCTTGACATAAACCATATTTGGCAATGGACATTCTCATGTCCACGAAAAGATGTTTTTCCACATGAATCATTTTGGCATTGGACGTTCATACGTCCTAAAACATTTTTCCACTTGAACCTTGTTGGAAACGGACTTTTATACGTCATAAAATATTTTTCCACGTAAACCTAGTTGGAATCCGACGTTTATACGTCCTAAAATGTTTTTCACATAAACACTTTGATAATGAACATTTTTATATCCAAAATACATTTTCCGTAAGCCTTTTTGGCAATGGACATTCATATGTCCACAAACACCTTTATCCCTTAAACTCTTTTACAAATGGGCATTTTTATGTCCACACATGTACCAACATAAATCCCTTTAGGAAATGGACATTCTCATGTCCAATCATTTTTTTCACATAAACCTTTTGAAAATGGACATTTTTATGTCCAAAATATTTTCCAACATAAACCTTTTTTATTATCCCCATCTTGGAGCTTGTTTATAGCAAACAAGTCATAAATCTTTTTCATGAAAACTTTTGCATAAAAACTATTTTTTTTATTCTTAATATTTACACATTTTGTGTAAAACACCCTACTTTTAGAGTAACTTATGCATAATGGCTCATAGAAATCCAATTTAGGATAACTTTTTGTATAAATGCTTTTATATCCCAATCTTTGGGCTTTTGAAAAGCAAAACGTATGCAAACGCTGATCATGCTACCTTTTGGAAGAGAATCCTTAACAGCACGCTAGCCAGGCGGCTATTTATTTATCCTGCTCCCATCTCAGGGAGGGCACCGCTGGTACTCCTGTCATCTCTTAGTGACTTGGCCTTATGTAGAGTGGGCCCTGGTCATCCCAACCATGCTTTGCAACCTGCCTGTTTCTTGTACTGGTGCACCGCACATTATTATGACCGACCACAGCCCGTTTGGTTTGAAAAACCACAGACCGCAGCCCCATGTCCTTTTAAACCGGGATCACAGACCTCCGTCTGCAACCATAACACACAAAAAATCTTAGACCGAAGTCTATATCTTTAAAAATTATTTTTGAAAATACATTACAGACCGCAGTCCGTGTCAACTTGTAAGCGAGCGCACCCACTTTAACAAGTTGTCATTTGAAATCTAGTTTTAGGATGATCTTCCTTAAATTCTGTTAGAAACATTTTGAGTAAAATATTTTGATAAATATTTGAAATGTTTGAGAAACAACACACCTTAAAACCCTTTTAATAAAAGAATTTCAAAACTTTTAGATTTTCAAGAATAAATCATACATTTTTCCTAGTATTATCTTGGTTTCCATTTCGGGGCCTTTTGCTTACAAAAGTTATGCAATTGTGCTAACCCCTTCTCAATCACCTTAAAATTAATTTCTTGTCCACATATCAATTTGTCATTTTTTACATAAAGGACTTGCATAATCTTTTGCATACCATTTAGCTACCCGAAATCGAACCATTATATGAAATCAACATAGGAGGTTGGTCATCCTTAAATCCCTTTCAACACATCCGTATAAACATTTTTCAAGATATTTTCAACATAGATTTCCTTATCTAAAGGAAATCAAAACTTTTCGAATATTATTTCAAAAATATGATCTATGTCCAAATCATCATTTATTATTTAATTATCATGACCTAGCAAAACAAATCTTTTTCATAAATCAAATCCCCTTTTTTTTATAACATGATTATTTATCATTAAACATCATAAGAGAAATTCAAAACTTATTTACATTTGTTACTTTGTGAAAAGGAAAAAATTTCCTTTTTCTTATAAAGTACTTTTGAAATAACATCATAAAGAACTTGTTTACTTAAAAGCAAATTCTTAAAAAAAACCATCGACATAAAACGTGAAATCCTTTGAAAACATTATCGTGGAGAACTTGCTTACTCATAAGCAAATTTCTCAATCCACTAACATAATGTCAATCCATGGCAATACTTGTAATAAATTCTTTATCTTAATAACGTTGCTTGCTTCCCATGAAGCAAACCCTGAGGCTTTTCCTTAAAACCATTCTTTTCCAAAACTTATGACTTTTCATTAAAGCCGTCATTTTTCAAAACTTGTGGCTTTTCATTAAAGCCGTCATTTTCAAAACTTGTGCTTGCCCATTTGTTTAAACATAATCATAAACAATTTCAATCACATATCATCACATAGAAAGAAAACATCATTTTAGAAAGTTTGCTTGCTTACCTGAGATCGCCATAATCCTTTTCTTCCATACTCGACTTTGCCTTTGCCTAGACAAATGAAAATAATATTTCATTTATTTGCATCATCTTCAAATAGTTATATTCCTTAGGTTTTCCAACCTACATAAATCCATTTGTCATAGGGTTCCCAAAATAGCAACTTTAGAACCAGTTTTTCGTCGTTTGAATGCTCCCTTTAGCAGCATGGTCTAAACAGATTTTTAATCCAAATTTTCCGTCCTTAAGCCATGATTTTCTTAACCCAAATTTAGGGTATTAACACATATTTAAAATTCATATATTAGTTGCTTCCAAAATAGTAACTTTCGTATACATCTTGGGTACCCTTTGCACCCCTCTTTGGACATCCCTCTGCATATCTTCAAAAAATTATATTTAGGGTAATCTTGTTTACCTCTACTAGGTTAAACCCTCATAATCACTTGTTTATATACCTTTATAAATCAAATTCCATCACCAAAACCTAGAATTTAACATTTATCTTGATTTATTCCTTAAGTTGTCCATAATGCTGAATTTTGTATGCCTGAATTCTCAAAATCTTGAATTAATATCAAATCAAGTATTTTTGATCTAAAATTTCTACCGTACCTTAATACCTACATTAATTAATCAAAATAAATATTTTCAGCACAAAAAATTAAGAATTTATATTTATTTTGGTATTTTTACCTTGCTGGACAGCAGCATCCCTTTTCAAACATCCCTAATCACGTAAATTATTGGTTATATTTATACCAATAAAAACCTAATTTTTATTTTGTTATTGTGATAAGTAATATGTCTTATATATCTTGTAAAATTTTCATCCTAAAATTCCTTGTATAAAAATTATTAAAAATCCTTTGGTGCAGATAATCCTGACACCCGTACAACCCTGTTTAGGTTGATTTTCTCAGATTTTTAATTTGCAACGTACATATCCTTTTATGCTGAAAATTGGGTAATTCCTTAATCGCCTGATCATGAGTCTTCACAAAAAGTTTCATGATACAATTCGTATTTTAGATTTCTGTCTCGTTTCTTCTAGGTTTTGCTCCCATATTTGCATCTCTTTTCAATACATATGCAAAACTCTCAACAAATAATTAATTCCAGCATGTTTTTAATCTTTATTTAGACGTTTATTATGATTCAAAACTATGATTCCAATATCAAGAAGAAAACTTAAAAATTGGAAAGCTTAACTCAACGGGTACTTACCCGATTTCGCCGATTCTTTGCCCCGAGCTTCCCGAGCTTCTCCTTCCCTTTTTCCTTCTTCTTTTCCTTCTCTTTTCCCCTCTTCCTTGCTGGGTTTGACATGCTTGCTGCTGGTCCTTGGAGAAAATCTCTTTTTTTCTCCCTTTTTCCTCTCTTCTCTCTCTCTCTCTCTCTCTCTCTCTCTCTTCTCTCTCTCCTCTTCCTTGCTGCTGGAACGTCCAACCCCCTTGCTCCCTTTTTTTTTCTTTTTATAAGATACTTTTCTTGGTGCCCAAGTAACCCCATAGGCATTTTAGTAAATTTCATTTTTACTTTCCACAATTGCCCTTCTTTACTTAGCTCTTACGCAACTTGTTACTTGCTCTCCAAGAAAGTAACTTCCCATGATAATTAGCTTAATCCATTCCATTCGTCTCATAGATTTCATAATTTTATTCCATCCTTTCAAATTTCATCTCAATCTGACGTTTCTACGTCAAGTTATGACCACTTGAATTTATCTTTTGGATTTGGGATAAAAATAATTAATTATTACCCTAATACCATCATGATTCCCTTAATCTAATCTATTCATAAGATTGGGCCCACCGTCGTGAGCTTACCTTTCAAATTTCATCGAAATCCGCCTTGTAGGCGTCAAGTTATGAATTTTCTATCATTTTTTATCTTAATTCCATAATTACACTTTAATCTCCATAAATTAAATCATGATTATTAACATGATTATTCATGGCACCTTGTCACCTTTAAATCCTCATTAAGCCCCTCGGGTCATACCGACTCACTTTGGGCTCCGGCGATTAAGTTTTTAATCACCATTCTTAATTAAACCCTAATTGCAAAATATCATCAAATCATAAAATCATCCATAAATCATTCAAAATTCATTTAAATCACATATAAATCAAATATATATGTTCAATGCATACCATTAAGTCCTACATAGGTTGGGGTTTCACAATCCTCCCCTCCTTATAACAGGTTTCGTCTCGAAACCTATTACATTTCAAATGTCGGGGGTAAAGCTCATATAAATTTGCTAACTTATCATCTTCTTCCAACATTTCAATGGTTCGATACGCTTCTGCTGTGCTACTCTGCCTTAGTGGCATTTTTAGTCTTGGTCCATTAGACCTATTGCTCATCTCTACTGTTCCTTGTTCACACATGAGTTTCTCATTGACATTTGCCTTTTCATTTGTTTCATTTCACACTATTTTTCCTTGTACCTAGGGAAATTGCATCACTTCTAATCTTATCATAGGGTAAGTCTTAAGTTACCTATTCAATCATATCAAATAAAGTTCTATGGCAATCATATCCCTTTTTACACATACGATTCATATAATATGAATATCTTCATTTCTATAGCAAAAGAGCAAAAATGCTCTCACATACAATTTCAATACATCTTAGCAAAGACACCTTTGCTAACCCATTCATTCATAAAAATCTATAGCAATCATTTTCACATATCATCAATAATACATTCATTTTATAATGTAGAACAAAAGTTGCTCTCATATAGAGTCTCATACATGAAATTTAATACATGTCTTAGAAAAAGATATTTTTGGCATACTTATCCATTTCTTCTTTCCTATTGACTCATATCGGCAACTGCCTTTCCCTTGTTCAAAATTAAGGTAATAGGTATGTTGTAGAATGCAACATATAAAATTATGTCAATAGCATTTCTTATCATAATATTCATTCATATCACACATAATCAATATGATCATTTCTGATCATAGAATTATCATACATAGTAAATTTTACAATCTGGAAAAAGCAATGATATTTCTTTTTTCATATACACTTAGCACTTGAATAAAATCAAATGCATTCATATTTTCATAACATCAAACATCATACATTAGGAGTCAAAAGAAACTCCCTTTTTCCTACCTTTCTCATTTCTACCTACACATTTCATGGTGTAAGGTTGCTTTTCCCTACACATACAGATTATATTTGCATAATCTGTCATTTTATCATGAACACAATTTCTAAATCAATCAATCACTTAGAAAATCGAAGCCTAGGTGCCGCCTAAATGGCACCACAGCATCGCACCTTATACATGCAAAGTCTAACACAGTCCAGTGCTATATTAGGTAAGGTGTGGTCAACCTTAGGTATGGGGGGTCTCTATGTAGGGTTCCATAACCCATCATCTGTTCTGATTCCCTTCTATCCTTTGTCTTTCCTTATATTTTCTTGCCTCCTTCTTCATTTCATCTGACCTCATATCATTTTTCCTTCGTGTACCATCTATACTATGAAATATGGCAATCCAACTATATTTCCTCAAATAATCATATTCTTGTGTCATAATGATGCACAATGTAAGACAATACATATCATATATGTTTTATAATCTCAATCTATCTCTTTCATTTTCCTTTTTTCTTCTATATCTATCTATCAATCCTTGCAAAAATATCATCTTTGTGATATTAAATCTTTTCTTACCACGCCTATTTACCAATCCATGCTCTGATACCAAGCTCTATGCCGCCCCAAACCGAGACGTCACTTCCATACCTCAAGATCTTATCGATTGGTAAATGTGAATTAGGATTGTTGCCCTGATCACACGACGGGATTTTAATTGGAACTCGTCCAAATTTTTTTTCGTTTCTTCATTCATCATCATTTCATTTATAACATAAGTAATGGTACACTTGTACATATCCTTTAAACCATTTCAAGATGTTGTTATTCATCATAGGCCCTCTTCACCTAATCATGACATTGCCATTCCAGACATACATTCATCCATACATCCATTAGTTCTCCTAGAACTTTAAATAAATTCATATATATCATCACACCTAATATACTTCCATTTATATCATTCCACTCACCAAAGCTAATCTTTTTAGCCCACATGGTACTATCTCGTACCTTTTCTCCATTTTTTAGGTCCTCGATCGCTTGAGTCTCCCAGTACCTGTCTGAGGTTTGGAAAACAAAACGTGAGTGATAACTCAGTAAGCAAGCATTTTGGGGCAAAACTTTCCATGAAAATCATTTCCTAAAACATTTTTCTCATAAATCATTTTGGCCAGGGGACTTTTTTTGTCCCAAAACATCTTGAAATAAACCATATTTGGCAATGGACATTCTCATGTCCACGAAAAAATTTTTTTTCGCATAAATCATTTTGGCATTAGACGTTCATACGTCCTAAAACATTTTTCCACTTGAACCTTGTTGGAAACGGACGTTTATACGTCCTAAAACATTTTTCCACGTACACCTTGTTGGAATCGGACATTTATACGTCCTAAAACGTTTTTCACTTAAACACTTTGATAATGGACATTTTTATGTCCAAAATACATTTTCCGCAAGCCTTTTAGCAATGGACATTCATATGTCCACAAACACCTTTATCCCTTAAACTCTTTTAGAAATGGACATTTTTATATCCAAACATGTTCCAACATAAATCCCTTTAGGAAATGGACATTCTCATGTCCAACTATTTTTCTCACATAAACCTTTTGGAAATGGACATTCTTATGTCCAAAACATTTTCCAACATAAACCCTTTTTCATGATCCCCATCTTGGGGCTTGTTTATAGCAAACAAGTCATAAATCTTTTTCATGAAAATTTTTGCATAAAAACTATTTTTTTATTCTTAATATTTACACATTTTGTGTAAAGCACCCTAGTTTTAGGGTACCTTATGCATAATGGCTCATAGAAATCCAATTTATGATAACTTTTTGTATAAATGCTTTTATATCCCAATCTTTGGGCTTTTGAAAAGCAAAACGTATGCAAACACATTTCTCCCCATCCAGTAGTGACACTTAGCAAGTGATCATGCTACTTTTTGGAAGAGAATCCTTAACAGCACGCTAGCCAAGTGGTTGTTTATTTATCCTGCTCCCATCTCAGGGAGGGCACCGCTGGTACTCCTGCCATCCCTTAGTGACTTGGCCTTATGTAGAGTGGGCCTCGGTCATCCCAACCGTGCTCTAAAACCTGCCTGTTTCTTGTACTGGTGCACCATACATTATTATGATGGACCGTAGTTCGTTTGGTTTAAAGAACCACAGACCACAACCAATGTCCTTTTAAACCGGGATCACAGACCTCTGTCTGCATCCATAACACACACAAAATCTTAGACCGAAGTTTATATCTTTAAAAATTATTTTTAAAAATACATTACAGACCCCAGTCCTTGTCAACTTGTAAGCGAGCGCACCCACTTTAACAGGTTGTCATTTGAAATCTAGTTTTAGGATGACCTTCCTTCAATTTTGTTAGAAACATTTTGAGTAAAATATTTTGACAAATATTTGAAATGTTTGAGAAACAACACACCTTAAAACCCTTTTAATAAAAGAATTTCAAAACTTTTAGATTTTCAAGAATAAATCATACATTTTTCCTAGTATTATCTTGGTTTCCATTTCGGGGCCTTTTGCTTACAAAAGTTATATGCAATTGTGCTAACCCCCTTCCTCAATCACCTTAAAATTAATTTCTTGTCCACATATCAATTTGTCATTTTTTACATAAAGGGCTTGCATAATCTTTTGCATACCATTTAGCTACCCGAAATCGAACCACTATATAAAATCAACATAGGAGGTTGGTCATCCTTAAATCCCTTTCAACACATCCGTATAAATATTTTTCAAAATATTTTCAACATAGATTTCCTTATTTAAAAGAAATCAAAACTTTTCGAATATCATTTCAAAACATATGAACTATGTCTAAATCATCATTTATTATTTAATTATCATGACCTGGCAAAAAATATATTTTTCATAAATCAAATCCCTTTTTTTTATAACATGATTATTTATCATTAAACATTATAAGATAAATTCAAAACTTATTTACATTTGTTGCTTTGTGAAAAGGGAAAAATTCTCTTTTTCTTATAAAGTACTTTTGAAACAACATCATAAAGAACTTGTTTACTTAAAAGAAAATTCTTAAAAAAAACCATCGACATAAAACGTGAAATCCTTTGAAAACATTATCGTGGAGAACTTACTTACTCATAAGCAAATTTCTCAATCCATTAACATAAAGCATTGCCAATCCATGGCAATACTTGTGATAAATTCTTTATCTTAAAAACATTGCTTGCTTCCCATGAAGCAAACCTTGAGGTTTTTCCTTAAAGTCATTCTTTTCCAAAACTTAAGACTTTTCATTAAAGCTGTCATTTTCCAAAACTTATGACTTTTCATTAAAGCCGTCATTTTCAAAACTTGTGTTTTCCCATTCAATTAAACATAATCATAAACAATTTTAATCACATATCATCACATAGAAAGAAAACATCATTTTAGAAAGTTTGCTTGCTTACCTGAGTTCGTCATAATCCTTTTCTTCAATACTCGTCTTTGCCTTTGCCCAGACAAATGAAAATAATATTTCATTTATTTGCATCATCTTCAAATTGTTATATTCCTTAGGTTTTCCACCCTACATAAATCCATTTGTCATAAGGTTCCCAAAACATCAACTTCAAAACCCGTTTTTCGTCATTTCAATGCTCCCTTTAGCAGCATGGTCTAAACAGATTTTTAATCCAAATTTTCCAGCCTTAAGCCATGCTTTTCTTAACCCAAATTTAGGATATTAACACATATTTAAAATCCATATATTAGTTACTTCCAAAACAGCAACTTTCGTATACATCTTGGGTACCCTTTGCACCCCTCTTTGAACATCCCTTTGCATATCTTCAAAAAATCATATTTAAGGTAATCGTGTTTACCTTTAATAGATTAAACCCTCATAATCACTTGTTTATATCCCAATATAAATCAAATTCCATCATCAAAACCTGAAATTTAACATTTATCTTGATTTATTCCTTAAGTTGTCCGTAATGCTGAATTCAATATGCCTGAATTCTCAAAATCTTGAATTAATATCAAATCAAGTAGTTTTGATCTGAAATTTCTACCATACCTTAATAACTACATTAATTAATCAAAATAAATATTTTCAGCACAAAACATTAACATTTATATTTATTTTGGTATTTTTACCTTGCTGGACAGCAGCATCCCTTTTCAAACAGCCTTAATCACGTAAATTCTTAGGTATATTTATACCCATAAAACCTAATTTTTATTTTGATAGTGTGATCCTCAATATGTATTATATATGCTATAAACTTTTCAGCCTAAAATTTCTTTTATAAAAAGTATTAAAAATCCTTTGCTGCAGCTGATCCTGACACCCGTACAACCCTGTTCAGGTTGATTTTTATAGTTTTTAAATTTGAAACGTACTTATGCTTTTAAGCTGAAAATTGGGTCGTTTCTTAATCACCCCATCATGAGTCTTGAAAAACGTTTTCATGATAAAATTGATTGATTAACTATTCCGTTCATATTTTAGATTTCTGCCTCATTTCTTCTAGGTTTTGCTCCCATATTTGCATATCTTTTCAATACATATGCAAAACCCTCAATCAATAATTAATTCCAGCATGTAGTTAATCTTTCTTTAGAGGTTTATTATGATTCAAAATCATGATTTCAATATCAAGAAGAAAACTTGAAAATTGGAAAGCTTAACTCAATGGGTACTTACCCGATTTCGCCGATTCTTTGCCCCGAGCTTCCCGAGCTTCTCCTTCCCTTTTTCCTTCTTCTTTTCTCCTCTTCCTTGCTGGGTTTGACGTGCTTGCTACTGGTCCTTGGAGAAAATTCTTTTTTTTCTCACTTTTTCCTCTCTTCTCTCTCTCTCTCTCTCCCTCTCCTTCTCCTTCTCTCTCTCCTCTTCCTTGCTGCTGGAACATCCAACCCCCTTGCTCCCTTTTTTTTTTCTTTTTATAAGCTACTTTTTTTGGTGCCCAAGTAACCCCATAGACATTTTAGTAAATTCCATATTCACTTTCCATAATTGCCCTTCTTTACTTAGCTATTAAGCAACTTGTTACTTGCTCTCCAAGAAAGAAACTTTCCATGATAATTAGCTTAATCCATTCCATTCATCTCGTAGATTTCATAATTTTATTTCATCGTTTCAAATTTCATCTCAATCCGACGTTTCTACGTCAAGTTATGACCACTTGAATTTATCTTTTGGATTTGGGATAAAAATAATTAATTATCACCATAATCCCATCATGATTCCCTTAATCAAATCCATTCATAAGATTGGGCCCACTGTCCTGAGCTTACCTTTCAAATTTTATCGAAATCCGCCTTGTAGGCGTCAAGTTATGAATTTTCTATCATTTTTCATCTTAATTCCATAGCTATACTTTAATCTCCATAAATTAAATCATGATTATTAACATGATTATTCATGACACCTTATCACCTTTAAATCCTCATTAAGCCCCTCGGGTCATACCGACTTATTTTGGGCTCCGGCGATTAAGTTTTTAATCACCATTCTTAATTAAACCCTAATTGCAAAATATCATCAAATCATAAAATCATTCATAAATCATTCAAAATTCATTTAAATCACATATAAATCAAATATATATGTTCAATACATACCATTGAGTCCTAGATAGGTTGACGTTTCACAATCAGTTCATGGCAGAGTGGATCCGAGAAAGGATGAGTGTATCGGCTCCATAAGAAGTCGGAGGAGCACAGGTTGAGGGGAAGCAGCCCCCGCCATCATCGGAACCTCAACCAGCTCCATCTCCACCACATGACGCTCCCGAGGAGCCCACGTCACCACATTCTCATGGGTCGTGTTCACCACGAGGATCCGAGATCCCAGACCCAGCTCCAGGGCCACCATCTTGGGATAACTCAGTGAATGCCATCCAAAAACATCTGGAGCAGATCGAGGATCGCTTGACGTCTCAGATTGTCGGGGTCTTAACTGCAATCATGGATATGCACTCAAGACAGGATCGCATGGATCGGGAACTGAGAACGATTTGGTATCACTTGGCATCGGGAAGAAACAGGAATTAACCAATACCCGAATTGGATCCATTTGACACTGGGTCAGTGTGCCGTGATCCAACTCCTCACCCAATATCATCTTTCTATTCCTTGGCCCACGTTAGACCCATCCGACCCACTCCTCCTCTCCAATCAACTCCATATCCTATATCAGCATTTCTATATGCCAAATCTCAGCGAGTCGATCCCTATTTGATCTATTGACAAAAAGGGGGAGAATAGTTGAGTTTGTTTTTAGTTTTTAGGATTTTTGGTTGGGTAGCTTGTATATATGTTTTAATTTGCTTTTGAAACTTGTATGAAACATTTTTGATCATATATGAAAAGTTTATTCATCAAAAATTTTGTTTATGTTCTGTTTACCTATGAAAAGTTTGTTATATGCTCTATTTATGTTCTGTTATGAAATTGAAATAGTTGATTGAATGTTTATGTGCAATATTTAACTTGTGACTTATTTAAGAAATCATTGAAAATGAAATATGCAAATGTTGAAATGGAATATGTATGTCAAGTTCAAAAGGCAAATGACCTACAATTATCCTAAAAATGTCAAAACAGGATAAAATGGTATGTTTTAAAGATATCGAAAGGTATATACTCAAATTGATTTTGTCAATCATCAAAAAGGGGGAGATTGTTGGAAACAAGTAATGAAATCAAAGGAAAAATACCCAAAGTATATGTTTTGATGATTAACAACTCAATTTGAGTAAGTTTTGTGCAATGTTTAAGGATATGAAAATGAAAAATATGAAGCATGACAGGGGAAGTCAATTCCCAAGTCGACTCAGGCATCGACTTAGGCCAAGTCAATCCCCAAGTCGACTCCAGCATCGACTTCAAAGGCTAATTTTTGTCCAACGTTGAAATTGGGGACCAAGAGCTGCCGAAGTCGCAAACAAAGTCGACTCCACATGCGACTTGGGTGAAGTTGCAAACCAAGTCGACTCCAGCATCGACTTCAACTGACCAGCGCAGGATTTGAAGAGCAAAGTCGCAGACCAAGTCGACTTGACATTCGACTTGAGTGAAGTTGAAGACCAAGTTGACCCAAACAATCAACTTGAATCAAATCAAGACAAATCAAAGACTTAAACAAGCAAAGTTGCATAAATTCATCATTTTGGATCAAGAAATATCACTTGGACATTTTCATGCACTTCAAGACTTAAGGATTCAAAATTTCAAGACACGGAGCTACAGGTTTTCAAGTTAGTATTATAATACTAAGTTTCAAGTGATATAAATAGCAAAAGAACATTTAAATTGAAGAAAATCAAGCGACCAAAGAAATTCAAGATCATCAAGCAAGCTAAGGAAGTGAAGTCGCACCGAAGTCGACTCCAGCAGCGACTTGTGTGGAACCCCGACCGTATACGCGTCATTTCGACATTGTAACCCTAGATTCTTTTGCAATTATTTTCATAATAAATGAAAATTCATGAAGTATATTGATGGATATGTGTATTGGAGGTTAAAATAATGCAATTAGGAATTTAACCTCGTGAATAGTACCCGTGAATAATAACCGAGGATTAAGACACGCGATTAAGAGTTAATCACTTAGATTAACTTAATCGCAAAAAGACAAAATAGAGATTTAATCACTACAGGATGAAATAGCAATTCTTTTGATATTTTAATCCAAATTTGGATTTTAGTGGAAAAATAGAAAAAAATTCATAAATTGCAATCCGGGCGTCGGAATTCGATGAAATTTTTTATGGATGGTTAAAAATTCATGATGGACATGATGGATAGGTTAAGATGTGATGAAAATTACAAATCAAAGGTCAAGATGAAGAGTCAAATAAAGATCGAAAAAGTGAATTAACTCTTCCATTAATGTGCATTTGACTATGGATTAAAATAAATAAAAAAAAATAAAAAAATAAATTAAAACAGCAGCTGCAACAGGGGCATGGCGGGGGGTGGGTGAGATCTTCACCAAAATCAACGGTCCAAGATCATCATCATCATCAACCGACGGCTAAGATTGATTTAGCCTAATTTAATTAATTTTAAAAATCAAAAAATTTAAGAAAAATAGGGCTGCATAGGGGGGCTGGAGCAGGCCTAGGGTGGATGCTCTTGGCTCAAGGCATTTTTCAAAAATTAAAAAGAAATACCAATTTATAATTAAATACCTCAAAGCTAGGGGGTAAATTCCAAATTCTTGAAAAATACAACCCTATAAATAGGGCAGCAGGGAGAACGTCCAAGTCCAAGAAATCCCAGCTCCACTTGAGCCATTTTAAGCCCCCAAACCATCCCACACGTCCAAGGAAAGAAAGGAGTAAGTTAGAGAGAGAAAGTGTGAGAAAAAAAGGCGTATCTCCACTTCGGGTAAGTGATTTCTACCCAAATTTGTTTTTGGATGTTAAGTAGGTTAAAAAATGCTTAGATAATGCCTAAGAATGAGAAAATAAGTATAGATATAATGCTTAAATTAAATTATGCTAAAACATCAAAAATTTGGAGCGAAGATAGGGTATTCGGGAAAATAGCATATGATATGTGAAAATAATAGTCCAAAATTGATAAATGATGATTTGGGATGTATGATTATGATAAATATGATGTTGAAATGATGATATATTAATTTCATAATTTTTGGAATTAAAGATTATGCTTAAGTGAATTTATGTTGATTTTTAATATATGGAGAAAATGATTTTTTTGCCAAGTAAATGATGATAAATTCAAAATATATGAAATTTCCTATGATATACTAAGCATAAGCTATGTCATAGTATTTTTTATTTTTGGAAAAAATATCAATTTTTTGAACCCATGAGCAGTAACCTCGGATGAACGGTAATTTGCTAAAGTAATCTGCTACAGTGATTTGCTACAGTAAACAGCGTGATTTTGGAGAAAATTTGAGATCAATATTTAAATATAAGGATGGAATTTTTGAGGAACCTGTGGATAAAAATATCCATATAAAGAAATAATGCCCAAATATTATAGAACATGCATTGGAAGCAGCTAGAATAGAAAAAATAAAAATATCTTTTTTCCTTAAATAGGAAAAGGAAAAGAAAAAGTCGAGGACACCAACTGACAAGGTAAGCAAGTTATATCTTTTGCAAATTATTTCAAAAATGCTTGAAATTGTTTGTAAATTGCTTTATGAAATTTATTTAAGATTGGCCATACCTATAACTGCTTTACATGAACTGAAGTTCGTTTTGTAAAATTGTTTATTAAATGCTTTTCATGAAATTGTTTATGATTTGAAAGTATCATGTCAGCATGTGTATGTAAATGAGCATATGCACGAGGAATAGGCCTTCGTCGAGGTAGTAAGCGGACCGAATGTCCCCCTCGCTATTGCCAAGTCGCTTATATAGGCCCAGGCCGGCGGCGACCTCCCTGAGATGGGAGCATGTATGGGATGAGCGCCTAGCTAGCGTCGCATCCAAAGGAATGTCATGAATGCTATGAATGCATTGCATTTGCATTTTATGAAATGCATAAAAATGATTGAAAAATTATGTATGACTTGCTTACTGAGTATTATTACTCACCCATGTTTTTTCAACAACAGACAGGAAATGATGATGAATGCAGCATGCAAAATATATGTAGATTTTGATATAAAGGATATATATATAAATTTTATATAAAGACAATGATTAAATTTTGAAATGGAAAAGTATATCTTTTCAATGATGATGTTTTATGAACAGGTTGTGATTATCACTATGATATGTGAAATATATTTCATGTTGGATGAATGATGAAAATTTTCCATGTGTTGATGATACATATATATATAATCTTACCGTGTGATCAGGGCAACAATCCTGAGTCACGTTCACCAATCAAAAATGATCCCGGAGTAAGGCTTCTAGGCACCTCGGTTCGGGGCGCCACAAAAGTTGGTATCAGAGCATGGATTGGTAAATAGGCAAAAAAGGAAAGAAATGATCAAGTTAGAATACATGAAATTATGAATATGATCCATTGATTTATTATTGATGAAAATGTATAATATATGCGAATTATATGATCGTATGACTATGTTTATTTGACTAAGTATATCATGATATGATGAATATTGATGTTATACTAGTGAATGTTTTGTGAAGTTAAAAATGCCACTCACTAGAGCTAAAGCAAGAGCTAACAAGGGAAAGGCCCCAATAGAAGAATCAGTTGATCAAGCAAGGGACGAAGCTAGTAAAAGAACGTATAGGGCAGAATCCGAGGAGCAATCCTCTAGGACCTGCCCATGGCGAGAGGAAAGCCCTATACCTCAGGCAGAGGTCAATATAGAAGAGAGAATGCAGTGGCCATAGAGAAAGCTATGCAGCAATGGACAACTCAGGCTGCTGGTTATTACAGGAAATGCGAAACTAGCAGGCCCCGCCATTAAGAGGAGACAGGGAAAGACCAGGTCCTTCGGCCAACCCCGACACGTCAAGGGGAATGGAGGATAGTCTCCTTGAGGCCGACAGAAAGGCTATCAATGCCTTTGTTGCCCATCGCCCGCCCAAGTTTGTAGGAGAACCGGACCCCCTCATTGTAGAGCAATGGATTACAGAAATCAAGAAATTATTCAGAATATCACCCTACAATGATCAGCAGAAAGTGTTGTGTACCACCCACCTACTGGTAAAAGATGCTTATGAATGGTGGGAGACGCTGATGGTCACCATGCCACATTCGGAGCAAGTTACGTGGCATTAATTTTTTGAGGAATTTAACAAAGAATATCTCCCTGTAGGGCTATAGAGCCAGAGGGTGATAGAGTTTGAGAAACTCTACCAAGGCAGGATGACAGTCACAGAGTATGCTACGAAGTTCAACGCCTTGGTGAGATATGTGCCTTGGATTGCCAATGTGCTAGAAAATAAGGCATAAAGGTTCCAGCGGGGATTGAGACCCCAGTTAAGAGAGGGGTTAGACCCATTGTTAATAAAGGACTATGCCTCTAGCATTGAGAAAGCTAGGGCATTAGAAATGGAGGAAAGGCCAATCAAAATATTGGATTTCAAGATCAAGAAGCTTCGGAATAGAGAGATCGAATATGTAAAGGTACAATGGAATCGATATTCAGAATCCGAAGCCATTTGGGAGCTACGAGAAGAGGTTGAAAGGAAATATCCTCAATTGTTCAAAGAAAAATAGGTTTCGGGACGAAGCCTATTGTAAAGGAGGGGAGGATTGAGGAACCCCAACCGTATACGCATCATTTCGACATTGTAACCCTAGATTCCTTTGTAATTATTTTTATAATAAATGAAAATTCATGAATTATATTGATGGATACGTGTATTGGAGGTTAAAATAATGCAATTAGGAATTTAACCCTGTGAATAGTAACTGGGGATTAAGGCAAGCGATTAAGAGTTAATCACTTGGATTAACTTAATCACAACAAGACAAAATAGAGATTTAATCACTACAGGACGAAATAGCAATTCTTTTGGATATTTTAATCCAAATTTGGATTTTAGTGAAAAAATAGAAAAAAATCATAAAGTGCAATCCGGGCGTCGGAATTCGATGAAATTTTTTATGGATGGTTAAAAATTCATGACGGACATGATGGATGAGTTAAGATGTAATGAAAATCATAAATCAAAGGTCAAGATGAAGAGTCAAATAAAGATCGAAAAAGTGAATTAACTTTTCCATTAATGTGCATTTGACTTTGTATTAAAATAAATAAATAAAAAATAAAAAAATTAATTAAAAAAGCAGCTGCAGCAGGGGCATGGCGGGGGGTGGGTGAGATCTTAACCAAAATCAATGGTCCAAGATCATCATCATCATCAACCGACGGCTAAGATTGATTTAGCCTAATTTAATTAATTTTAAAAATCAAAAAAAATAAGAAAAATAGGGCTGCATAGGGGGGCTGGAGCAGGCCTAGGGTGGCTGCTCTTGGTTCAAGGAATTTTTCAAAAATTAAAAATAAATACTAATTTATAATTAAATACCTCAAAGCTAGGGGTAAATTCTAAATTCTTGAAAAATGCAACCTTATAAATAGGGCAGCAGGGAGAACACCCAAGGCCAAGAAATCCCAGCTCCTCTTGAGCCATTTCAAGCCCCCAAACCATCCCACACGTCCAAGGAAAGAAAGGAGTAAGTTAGAGAGAGAAAGTGTGAGAAAAGGAGGCGTATCTCCACTTTGGGTAAGTGATTTCTACCCAAATTTTTTTTGGATGTTAAGTAGGGCAAAAAAATGCTTAGATAATGCCTAAGAATGAGAAAATAAGTATAGATATAATGCTTAAATGGAATTATGACAAAATATCAAAAATTTGGAGCGAAGATAGGGTATTCGGGAAGATAGCCTATGATATGTGAAAGTAATGCTCCAAAATTGATAAATGATGATTTGGGATGTATGATTATGATAAATATGATTTTGAAATGATGATATATTAATTTCATAATTTTTGGAATTAAGGATTATGCTTAAGTGAATTTATATTGATTTTTAGTATACGGAGAAAATGATTTTTTTCTCCAAGTAAATGATGATACATTCAAAATGTATGAAATTTCCTATGATATACTAAGCATAAGCTATGTCATGGTATTTTTTATTTTTTGAAAAATTATCAATTTTTGGAACCCATGAACAGTAACCACGTCTCTGTGTACAGTAACTGCTACAGTAATTTGCTACAATGATTTGCTACAGTGATTTACTATAGTTATTTGCTACAATAAACAGCGTGATTTTGGAGATAATTTGATATTAATATTTAAATATAACGATGGAATTTTTGAGGAACCTGTGGATAAAAATATCCATATAAAGAAATAATGCCCAAATATTATAGAACATGCATTGGAAGCAGCTTGAATAGAAAAAATGAAAATATCTTTTTTCCTTAAATAGGAAAAGGAAAAGGAAAAGTCGAGGACACCAACTGACAAGGTAAGCAAGTTATATCTTTTGCAAATTATTTCAAAAATGCTTGAAATTGTTTGTAAATTGCTTTATGAAATTTATTTAAGGTTGGCCATACCTATAACTGTTTTTCACGAATTGAAGTTATTAAATTGTTTATTAAATGTTTTTTTATGAAATTGTTTATGATTTGCAAATATCATGTCGGCATGTGTATGTAAATGAGCATATGCACGAGGAATAGGCCTTCGTCGAGGTAGTAAGCGGACCGAATGTCCCCCTCGCTATAGCCAAGTCGCTTATATAGGCCCAGGCCGGCGACGACCTCCATGAGATGGGAGCATGTATAGGATGGGCGCCTAGCTAGCATCACATCCAAAGGAATGTCATGAATGCTATGAATGCATTGCATTTGCATTTTATGAAATGCATGAAAATGATTGAAAAATTATGTATGGCTTGCTTACTGAGTATTATTACTCACCCATACTTTTTCAACTACAGATAGGAAATGATGATAAAGGCAGCATGCAAAATATATGTAGATTTTGATATAAACGATGTATATGTAAATTTTATGTAAAGACAACGATGAAATTTTGAAATGGAAAAGTATATCTTTTCAATGATTATGTTTTATGAACAGGTTGTGATTATCACTATGATATGTGAAATATATTTCATGTTGGATTAATGATGAAAATTTTTCATGTGTTGATGATACATATATATATATATATAAAATCCTGCCGTGTGATCAGGGCAACAATCCTAAGTCATGTTTACCAATCAAAAATGATCCCATAGTAAGGCTTCTAGGCACCTCGGTTCGAGGCGCCACAACTTGGGTCAAGTCCCAGTCGAAGTCAACCTGAAGAAGAGACTTGGAAATTGCAGAAATCCGAAGTCGCACCCGAAGTCAACTTCACATGCGACTTGGGTCAAGTCCAAGACCAAGTAACAAGGGGTGTGAGCTTGGAAGAGTGGAGTAGAGAAGGTTGCCCGAACCACTATAAATCTTGTCCATTGATTTTTATTTCCTCTTTCATTATCTTATTGCTTTTCATTTGTTTCATTAAAGGGGACTAAACTAAATCGAGGAACATTTTTCAGTTTAAGTAAAAAAATTTAAATACCCAATTCACCCCTCCCCTCTTGGGTAATTGCCATTAACTCGGGACCAACACCATTCAAACCAAAATTTCAGCAGCTACCCATTTAATCAAAACCATCCAGCACATGCAAAATCTTGCAGTCCATTTTTCTCCAATCCAGCAAAAGATCAACACCGCCCAGCCTCTAGAATTCAGACCGTTGATTGCTATTATCAGATCCAAGCACCACCGATCAGAGATCCAGCTGCTCAGCCCTTTTAATCCAAGCCGTCCATGTAATGCATCAAGCAGCGATTCAGCAAGCTTGATCACGTCTAGATTTTTTGTCCAAACAATCAGCAAATATTCAGGCCGTCCGTCCTCATGCAACGTGATCAGCAGAGCAATCGGGCTCACATGGAAATCAAATCATGCAACTATTGGTCCCGAGTTAATGGCAATTACCCAAGAGGGGAGGGGTGAATTGGGTATTTAAAAATTTATAACTTAAACAGAAACTTTACCCCGGATTAGTCTAGTCCCCTTAATGAAGAAACGAAATGGAAAGCAATATAATGTAGAGAGCAGAAATATAAATCAAGCACATAAGATTTTTATAGTGGTTCGGGCAACCTCCCTACTCCACTCTTCCAAGCTCACACTCCTTGTGACTTGGGTTCCACTATTGTATTCTTCAAATACAATTAGAGTCACTGCTCTCTTTTAGATTCCAGCTTTAGGGGGCTTCAACACAACACAACACAAGTAGGTGATGAGTTCCACTCCAATCACACACTACTTTGCTTTAACTTGATCTTAGTTCCTCAAACTAAATCAAGTTCAATACAGACAAATGAAATAACAGAAGAAGTCTACACTTTACAGATGTGTAGAAACAATTTGGCGCAGAGAAGAACTCGTAATGTAGGCTTTGAAGATTCAGAGATATAGCTCTTGCAATCTGAAGCAAAGTTCTTCCTCTTTGAATGGCTTGATCTCTTTAGAGCTCTTGAATATAGGAGTTAAGCACACTTAATGAATCTCAGCTACTTCCCTCGTCCACCATGAATGCCTTTTGTAATTTTGGAGGGAATCCGAACGTTAGAAGGTAGGTGGCGCGCATTTAATGCGCCAACGTTCGAATAAATTCCGACCGTTGTGACCCAAGTCGCAGGCGGAGTCGACTTCGGGTGCGACTTCGCCTTCCGTAGCAACTTCAAGTTCCAGGTCGGGTCGACTTGGGTATCGACTTGACCCAAGTCGCAGGTGAAGTCGACTTCAGGTGCGACTTCACCTTGTCAGTTGGCTTTGATGAGCTTGAAGACTTTGGAGATTGCTTTGTTTTGCTTAGGCTTCTCCATTCCTTCAATTCCTTTGCATTTTTCATATCTTGGATCATTGAGTCTTCTTGCTTTCATTTGCTTCGAGTTTTGCAATCCTTGAATCCATGAGATTTGAATCTTCTTGGTATCTTGAACTTGGATTGGTTGTCGTATCATGACTTTCTTCATCTTGAGATAAGCTTGGAGCTTTGCCTTGAACTTGAGATATTTAAGTTGATCTTGCACCTTTGATTAGGTATTGAAAACACTCAAGTTGATTCTTGAAACTGCATCTTTGATCTTAGAAAAACTCAAGTCGCACTTGGGGTCGACTTCGTCCGCGACTTCGCCCAAGTCGCAACTGGAGTCGACTTCGTTTGCGACTTCGGCATTCTTCCATCCCAAATTCAGCTCTGGAGTGATTTTCCCGACTGAAGTCGATGCTGGAGTCGACTTCGTTTGCGACTTGGCTTCCCAAGTCGCAAGTGGAGTCGACTTGGCCTGCGACTTCACTTGTTCTTCTCCCATTTTCAACTCTGGACAGATTTGGCTTCTTGAAGTCGATCTTGGGGTCGACTTGGAGTACGACTTGGCCTTCCATGCTTTATTTTCTTCAAATGTATATGCCTTAAACATTTCCACAAACGTGTTAGTAGCCAAGACTTACTTAAATTGATTTGTTAATCATCAAAACATAGATTTAGCTAGTTTTCCACATATTTCCAACAATCTCCCCCTTTTTTATGATTGACAAAACCGATTTGAGTGTATACCTTTCAATTACTTAAAAATACGATAAGTTTGTATTTGAAGTGTTATCATACATATGCTCATGCAAACTTTCAATAAAAAACATTCAACAAACATATCCTATCCTACTCTTCTCCCCAAACATAAACATATCCTATCCTACTCTTCTCCCCAAACATATCCTACTCTTCTCCCCCTAAAATCCTACTCGTCTCCCCCTTTTTGTCAATATATCAAAAAGTTAGAGGATAAAGAGATAGGTGGGTTTGTTCCCCCTAAACAGGTGCTCCCCCTAAGTTTATGCTAAGTTAATTCAATCATTCCCATGTCATTTCTAATCTTATAAAATGCTTCTTTTGCTAGGGGCTTTGTAAATATGTCTGCAACTTGATCCTCTGTTCTTACATATACCAAACATATATCATGATTTTCTACATGTTCTCTAATGAAATGGTGTCTAAGGTCTATATGTTTGGTCCTAGAATACAAGACTGGATTTTTAGTTAAACATATGGCACTAGTATTATCACATCTAATGGGTATATCTTTAAAATCAATGCCATAGTCCCTAAGTTGCTGTTTCATCCAAAGTAGTTGGGCACAACAGCTCCCGACGGCAATGTATTCGGCTTCCGCCGTAGATAGAGCAACACTAGTTTATTTTCTTGAAAACTACGAAACCAACATGTTCCCAAGAAATTGACATGTTTCACTAGTGCTTTTTCTATCTACTTTGTAACCGGAAAAATCCGCATCCGAGTAGCCGATTAGATCAAAATTAGAGCCCTTTGGATACCAAAGTCCTATATTGGTAGTGTCAACTAGGTATCTGAAAATTCTTTTCACAGCTACCAAGTGTGATTCTTTTGGACATGATTGAAATCTAGAGCACATACACACACTAAACAATATCTCAGGCCTAGAAGCAGTTAAATACAACAAAGAACCTATCATGCTTCTATACAATTTTAAATCAACTATTTTTTCTTTTTCATCTTTCTCGATTTTGATTGTTGAGCTCATTGGCGTGTTTGCTCCTTTGCTATTTTCCATACCAAACTTCTTCAGCATTTCTTTGATATACTTGGACTGGTTGTTGAAGATTCCTTCATTTAATTGCTTGATTTGCAGTCCAAGGAAGAAATTTAGTTCTCCCATCATGCTCATCTCAAATTCCTTCTGCATAAGCTCAGAAAATTCTTGACAAAGTATTTCATTAGTAGCACCGAAAATGATATCATCAACATAAATTTGAATGATCAATATGTCCTTTTCTTTATACTTGATAAACAAAGTGGTGTCTACCTTTCCTTTTTGAAAATCATGATCAATCAGAAATTTGCTCAATCGATCATACCAAGCCCTTGGAGCTTGTTTTAATCCATATAATGCTTTGGTTAACTTGTATACAAATTTAGATTGATCTTTTTCCTCAAATCCAGGTGGTTGTTCTACATACACCTCTTCATTTATATATCCAATCAGAAATGAACTTTTAACATCCATTTGAAACAATTTAAAGTTCATGTGAGATGCAAAAGCTAATAAGATGCGAATTGCTTCCAATCTAGCAACCGGGGCATAGGATTCCTCAAAATCTATTCCTTCTTCTTGTGAGTATCCTTTTGCCACAAGTCTAGTTTTGTTTCTCACTACAAGTCCACTTTCATCTATTTTGTTCCTAAAGACCCACTTGGTGCCAATAACAGTACAATCGTTTGGTCTAGGAACAAGGTGCCAAACTTGGTTTCTTTCAAATTGATTTAGCTCTTCTTGCATTGCTATAATCCAGTTCTCATCATCAAGAGCTTGATCAATATTAGAAGGTTTAATTTTAGATACAAAAGCGTATTGTCCACAAACATTTTGTTTTGATCTTCTAGTTTTCACACTTTCATATACATTCCCTATAACTTGTTCAATTGGATGGGCATGTTTGAATTTCAAATCTCTTGGAGGTTTGTAGGAATTATTACCTTCACTTACCCTTTCCTCCATGGAATCTTCTAGCTTTTCCACATGTAATTTTTCAAGATTGCTTGTTATATCATCTGCATCACTTAAATCATCTTTTCTTTTAAAGCATGGGTTAGTTTCATCAAAAACAACATGTATGGACTCTTCTACCACTTGGTTTCGTTTATTGAATACTATATATGCTTTGCTATTTGATGAGTACCCAAGGAATATTGCCTAATCACTTTTAACATCTAATTTTCCCAAGTTGATTTTTCCATTGTTCAAAATATAGCATGTGCATCCAAAAGCATGAAAATAAGAAATATTTGGTTTCCTTCCTTTCCATAGCTCATATGGGGTCTTTTTCAAGATTACTCTAATGGTAACTCGATTCAAAACATGACAAGCTGTACTCACAGCTTCACCCCAAAATTTCTTGGATAATTTGCTCTCATTTAGCATTGTTCTAGCCATCTCTTGTATAGTTCTGTTTTTCCTTTCAACTGCTCCATTTTGTTGTGGAGTTCTTGGTGCAGAAAATGTGTGATGAATTCCTTTTTCATTACATAACTCTATGAATCGTTTGTTTTTAAATTCACCACCATGGTCACTTCTTATACTCATAATAGTACTTTATTTTTCATTTTGCACCAAATTTACAAAAGTTGAAAACATAGGGAAGGCTTCATCTTTGCTAGCTAAGAGAATTATCCATGTGAATCTTGAAAAATCATCAACAATAACAAATACATATTTCTTTCCACCAATGGTTAAAATATCGGATGACCCATATAGATCCATGTGTAGCAATTCAAGTGGCCTAGTGGTGGAAATTTCCTTTTTGGTAGAGAAAGGCATCTTAGGTTGTTTAGATAATTGACATGCCTTGCAAATTTTGTCTTTGTCATATTTCAACTTTGGCAAGCCTTCTACCAAACTCTTCTTCCATAGGGTCTTTATATTTTCCATGTTTATATGTCCAAGCCTTTTATGCCAAACCCATGGATCATTATCAATGACCATTAGACATTGACCATCTAATTCGTCAAGTGAAACCAAATATACATTTCCATGTCTTTTTCCACTAAACATGATATGTTCTCCATCAAATACATTACATATAGATGATTCAAACACAACCTTGTATCCTTTGTCACATAATTGACTAATGCTCATTAGGTTATGCTTGAGTCCTTCAACAAACAAAACATCTTCCATGCATGCATTTGAAATACTATAAATGTTTCCTTTACCTTTAATTTTACCTTTCTCATTATTACCAAAGGCAACCGTTCCGTTGTTGTAAGGCTTAAGTTTGTGAAATAGACTTCTTTCTCCGGTCATATGCCTTGAACAACCGCTGTCCATGAACCATACATTGTTTGCCTTTGCCTTGAAACAAATCTGAAAAATAAAAAGGTAAACCTCATCTCTTTGGTACCCATTTTATGGGTCCATTTGGGTTAGTAATATTATTCAACCTTTGTTGCTCTAACTTAGAAAGCCCAAATCTTGTGTTCCTTGGAACCCAAACTAATTTTGCACCATGGTCATACAATTTCTTAAAGTTACACTTATAGGCTTTATGACCCATTTTGTTGCAGTAATTGCAAGCCAATGGTAATCTAGGAGTAGGCCTCCAAGTATATTTTGGTTCAAATGTTGGCCTGCTAGTCCACATGACATTTTTTCTTCTTGGCTTGTATATTGGTGCAGTTTTGGTTTGATATTTCTCAAGTATTGACACATTCGATTTGCCACTTTCTTTTTGCTCAAATGTATAATATCCAAGGCCTCTTTTATTTGTTTGAGCAGTCATGTTCAGAAACATCTTCACATTTTCTCCGGGATTAGAGAACTTTGCTAATGATTCATTTAATGATTCGTTCTCCTTTTTCATTTTCTCTACCTCTTTCAACAATGATTCATTTTCTTCTTTCAGTTTTGTTGATCTTTCAGCTAGTTTTCCATTTACAATAATAACTGAGTTACACTGTTGTCTCTTTAATGACAACTTGTTTCCTAGCTTTTTGATTTCTTCATATAATGAATCATATGCAATTTGCAGTTCTTCTAATTCAGCACATTTGAGGCATTCTTGAAAAGAAGAATAAGTAGATTGAGAATGGCAAAGTTTGGAAGTTACCACTTCATTTTTTGTATATTTTGTTGAAGTGGTTTGTTCTTCCAAAACTTCCGTTGTGTTCAAACACAACAAATCTTCTTCTTGCTCAATCCGCGCCATGCAGCATATTCTTGCACAATTTGCCGCCTCAAATTCGTCGGTTGAAGAGCTGCTTGTTGATAAAGTCTCTTCAATGACATACATGCCTCTCCCCTTTGGCCTTTGGTATTTTCTGCCTTCATGTCCTTCCTTCCTCTCTTGATACTCTTTTGATTTCTCTTCCGGCGTAGGACATTGAGCTTATATGTGTCCTATCCCGCCGCATTTGTAGCACTTCGTTGGCTCCTTCTTCTTCTCTCTTCATGTTCTTTCTTTGAAGTCCTTGAAGTTCCTTTCTTTTCTCACAAATTTTCTGAATTTGCGAGTGAGAAGTGCAATATTTTCATTATCATTTTGAGAAGAGGAGGTAGACTCTTCTGAGTTGTGTGCCACCTTTAATGCAATGGTTTTCTTCCCTTTGTGATTGTCTTCATTTCTTCTCTTAATTAGCTCATGTGACATTAATGAGCTAATTAGATATTCTAGCTTTAGTGTGTTTAGGTCTTTGGCTTTTTCAATTGCCGTAATCTTTGAAGTCCAAGATTCCGGTAGAGCTCTTAGTATCTTCATGACCTGTTCAGATTCAGAAATAGCCCTTCCAAGACCTTTCAATGCGTTAGTAATTTTTGAAAATCTTGCAAACATCTCAGAAATATTTTCTGTTTCTAACATTCAAAAGCTTTCCAACTCTCCTATCAGAATGTTTCTTCCAGTCCCTTGGACTTGAGAAGTTCCTTCATAAATAGATGTTAAAGTATCTCATATTTCTTTAGCGGTTAGGCAAGAGGATACTCTATCATATTCAGAAGCCGTAAGAGCACAAAATAAAGAGTTCATAGCCTTAGCATTGCTCTTAACGGTTCTTACTTCCTCTTCGGTCCATTTGGAAGCTCTTTCATCAATTGGGAAAGTTACACCGTCTTGGATTGCAATCCAAGAGTCCATATCGGTAGCCATAATGAGTTGCTTCATACGAAGCTTCCAATAACCGAAATTGTTCCCATCAAACAATGGTGGCCTAGTAAATGATTGGCCCTCAGCAAAAGCGGGAACGGAAGTAGATTGGGATGCCATGATAATAGGATCTCTTTGGTTTATCTCAAAGACCTGCTCTGATACCACTTGTTGGTCCCGAGTTAATGGCAATTACCCAAGAGGGGAGGGGTGAATTGGGTATTTAAAAATTTATAACTTAAACAGAAACTTTACCCCGGATTAGTCTAGTCCCCTTAATGAAGAAACGAAATGGAAAGCAATATAATGTAGAGAGCAGAAATATAAATCAAGCACATAAGATTTTTATAGTGGTTCGGGCAACCTCCCTACTCCACTCTTCCAAGCTCACACTCCTTGTGACTTGGGTTCCACTATTGTATTCTTCAAATACAATTAGAGTCACTGCTCTCTTTTAGATTCCAGCTCTAGGGGGCTTCAACACAACACAGCACAAGTAGGTGATGAGTTCCACTCCAATCACACACTACTTTGCTTTAACTTGATCTTAGTTCCTCAAACTAAATCAAGTTCAATACAGACAAATGAAATAACAGAAGAAGTCTACACTTTACAGATGTGTAGAAACAATTTGGCGCAGAGAAGAACTCGTAATGTAGGCTTTGAAGATTCAGAGATATAGCTCTTGCAATCTGAAGCAAAGTTCTTCCTCTTTGAATGGCTCGATCTCTTTAGAGCTCTTGAATATAGGAGTTAAGCGCACTTAATGAATCTCAGCTACTTCCCTCGTCCACCATGAATGCCTTTTGTAATTTTGGAGGGAATCCGAACGTTAGAAGGTAGGTGGCGCGCATTTAATGCGCCAACGTTCGAATAAATTCCGACCGTTGCGACCCAAGTCGCAGGCGGAGTCGACTTCGGGTGCGACTTCGCCTTCCGTAGCGACTTCAAGTTCCAGGTCGGGTCGACTTGGGTATCGACTTGACCCAAGTCGCAGGTGAAGTCAACTTCAGGTGCGACTTCACCTTGTCAGTTGGCTTTGATGAGCTTGAAGACTTTGGAGATTGCTTTGTTTTGCTTAGGCTTCTCCATTCCTTCAATTCCTTTGCATTTTTCATATCTTGGATCATTGAGTCTTCTTGCTTTCATTTGCTCCGAGTCTTGCAATCCTTGAATCCATGAGATTTGAATCTTCTTGGTATCTTGAACTTGGATTGGTTGTCGTATCATGACTTTCTTCATCTTGAGATAAGCTTGGAGCTTTGCCTTGAACTTGAGATATTTAAGTTGATCTTGCACCTTTGATTAGGTATTGAAAACACTCAAGTTGATTCTTGAAACTGCATCTTTGATCTTAGAAAAACTCAAGTCTCACTTGGGGTCGACTTCGTCCGCGACTTCGCCCAAGTCGCAACTGGAGTCGACTTCGTTTGCGACTTCGGCATTCTTCCATCCCAAATTCAGCTCTGGAGTGATTTTCCCGACTGAAGTCGATGCTGGAGTCGACTTCGTTTGCGACTTGGCTTCCCAAGTCGCAAGTGGAGTCGACTTGGCCTGCGACTGCACTTGTTCTTCTCCCATTTTCAACTCTGGACAGATTTGGCTTCTTGAAGTCGATCTTGGGGTCGACTTGGAGAACGACTTGGCGTTCCATGCTTTATTTTCTTCAAATGTATATGCCTTAAACATTTCCACAAAGTGTTAGTAGCCAAGACTTACTCAAATTGATTTGTTAATCATCAAAACATAGATTTAGCTAGTTTTCCACATATTTCCAAGAGCAACGATCCAGCTTATGCAATTAACACCAGCCAATCAACAAAAAAATCAGCCATCCAAAATCCACTGCTAATCCAATGTGTCCAGCCATCCAGAAATTTCTGTCCAGATTCTTAGCCCCTCAAAATCAATCAAGGCCATGGATCTGAGCTGAAAAATCCATGCAGCTGCCAAAATCCACCGTCCAGATTTTCTTTCTAGCTGGCCACACCCATCTGATCACGTGATCATTAGCTAGAAAATCCTAAACGCCTAAATAAGAAGATCACGTCCATTCATCATGCCATCCAAAATCCACCAGTCAGCCACCGTTTAATGCTACATCCAGGCCGTCCATTCTCAATCAAAAATTTGATCAGCGGCTGTCCATTTAATCCAGACATGTATGAGGTCCCAGACGTCCAAAAATCTAGCTCATGCCATCTGATCACGTTAATAATCAGCCATTGTTTTATTCACCCCCTAAGCTATTAATTCTAACCATCCAAATTGCGTTCGAAAGTGGGGCCCACTAATATCTAACCGCTCATTTCAATTAAATTCAAGCCACCCATTCATTTGTCCATCTTTTTATCCACCTGTTCAATTTAAATCAGCACCGTCAATTGAACCAAACCATTAAGCCACCAGAAAAATCTAGCCATTCAAGCAGCGGGCCCCACATGCAAAATCGGTCCAAGTCAAGAGCAAAGAATCTCAGTCATCCAGCCATCCAGAAAAATCAGTCGTCTCCAAACAGATCTTGATGCGTAATCAGAAGATATTAGGCTGTCCACTTTAGATACAAATTGCACAGGCAAAATAGCAGTCCATAGGTATGCGAATTGCATGATGACTAATCAACGTAATTTCGATTCTACGCAATATTATAAAAAGGGCAGAGGCGGGTAGCTTTAGAGGAGATAACCCAAGGAGCAGAAGGCCAAAAAAAAAATTCAACGAACAGCAGAAATTTGGGAGAGAAAAATTTAGAGAGAGAGAGAGAGAAAGGTGGAGAGCACGGGCAAGAGGCGGACGACGAGTTACGTGGAGCGGCCGACACACCATCGGGGCTTCAAACCAATAAGCTTTCCTATGTTTTCCCTTTTTAATTTTAGTTAGCTTGTTTAAGATGGATTTGAATTTGAATTTTATTTTGGACCTAAACATGCTTGGCTAAACCCTTAATCTAGGGTTTAGGATGTAGCATGCGTACAATGTAGCGTGCTGTGGGTTTTTAATTTATTTATGGTGATATTGTTGTTAATTTAATATCTTGTGATTTTAATGCTTGCTTTGTACATTGGCCCGTACTTTAGCATAATTCCATATATTAGGTGATGGAACCGAGAGGTGGAAACCTAATATACGATAATCAAGATATTAAACCTGAAAATCTAAGACCATGAGAATAGGTATGATGACCTTAAGAAATTTCATGAACAAACCACAAAACTTAATGAATTCTAATTAATTTAATCCCATGAGAATATGTGGTTAAGAAAAATTAGGGTACGCCTTGTAGGTTTCGAGAGAAGGTGCAAGGATAAATTAGGATTTGTTCTCCTCAAACAATATCCAAATTAAATAATTATACCACTAGCCGTTGCAAAAGATGCATGTGAAATCCTAGACCCTAGGTACTTGCACTCTCGTTCTCTACTCGTTCTAATTTGCAATTTTCTCTTCTCATTTTTATTTCTTTTCCATCTTATTTACTCTATTCTCTTCCACTTTTTTATTTCATTTTATATATTCTCCTCATATCCAACACGAAAGCGTTTAAAAAAAATTTTTAATCCTGAATTCCCTGAGGATCGATAATTTATATACTACAATCTACGACCCGTGCACTTGTGGTGAGATTGTAAACAATGACGTTGTGACGCCATAAGGAAGGCACCAAGGCACCGACTTTCTAAGTGATTGATGGTTTAGAGATTATGTTTATGATAAAATGGCAGATTATGCAAATATAATCTGAATGTGTAAGGAAAAGTAACCTTACACCATGAAAAGTGAAGATAAAAATGAAAAATATAGGAAAAAAAAGAGTTTCCTTTTGATCCTTTTATGAATGTATGATGTTTGATGTTATGAAAATACAAGTGCATTTGATTTCATTCAAATGCTAAGTACATGTAAAAGAATAAAGGTCATTGACCTTTCTATATCATATAATTGACTATGTATGATATGAATTATTTTACGATAAGAAATGACATTGACATGATTTTACAAGTTGCTTTCTACAACATGCCTAACACCATAGTTCTTGCACAAGGGAAAGGCAGTTGTGGATATGAGTTAACAAGGAATAGGAGAATCCAATAATAAATCTAATCGAACAATGCAAAGAGAACAAGTAAGAACAAGAGCTCATCAACAACGGGAAAATATAAACCCTGAGTCAAAGGTTGAAGGTGGGCCACTGCAGGTAACACCTCACAGGTAGAAAGAGTGGAGGAAAGGATAACTGCAGTTGTAGGAGCTGTGCAGTATGCCACTTGAGATTGGGCGGCTATGAAACCCTAACCCACATAGGATTCATGTATATGCATTTGAATGATTCATGTATGATTGATTGAATTATGAATGAATTATTTGTAGTATTTATGAATTGTTGCAATTAGGTTGATGATTATGAATGATGATAAAAATCAATCACTCTAAGTCGAAATGGGTCAATATGATTAAAGTGGCCTAGCGAGGATTAAAAAATATTAGTGTGCCATGAAAATTAGTTAAAATTTCATAATGTGATTAATGGAAATTAGAAGGCTAATTATATAGCCAAGTTGGAAAATTCATAACTTGACACCTATAAGGCGGATTAAGATGAAAATTGAGATGGAAGTGAGATGGAAGCACATAATTTATTGCTTAATCACATGGAAAAGCTAGATAATGAACATTTTGATGATAATTGATCGTCACCGTCCAAAATTCAGAAATAACTTCAATTGATCATAACTTGAGCTAGAAAAGTCGGATTGAGATGAAATTTGAAATGGACGGCTAAAATTATGAGATCAAGGTTATGAAAGGATTTGATTAATCTAATGATGATGGAATTGGGCTTGCATGAAAAATGGATTATCTCTTTTGACTTTTTGCACCAAAAAAGTGATTAGCATTTATGTTAAAGATAAATAAAATATCAAATGAATAAAGATAAAATTGAGGTGTCAAAAGGAGGTCAATTGCAGGTTATTTTATGAATTATTAAAATAAAAAAATCCCTACAATTATCTCAGGAATAAATGCTGAATTAAGAGGCTAATATACTAGCTTAGGAGAGAGTAGTTTGGATGGCATGCATGGGACATACAAGGTAACTAATACTTGGATTTTTGTGATTTTTTTCACATAAAATATATGCCAAAGTCAACTATGGATGATTGTGAATAAATGTGCATTTAATTAGAGTGGAAATACGTGGTTAAAAGCATTAAATCAGGACCATTGAGATATGATGATTAAATGGACAGTAACATGATGCGGAGGAGATGTGGACGGTTATGACACTTTTGGAATTTTTTGTGATTTTTTAATTATACTAAATTGGCCCCTAATTAAGCTAAAATACTAGGTGATTAAATGACCATTAAATTAAAGCTGCAAAATGGTGGAAAAAATGCAGAAAGGGCAACTGAAAATGGACAGCAACATGAGCTCCAAAATGGACCGTCCAAAGGGCTGATCATTTGATTTTTTTGATTTTTTTTAAAAATTCTGAATACATGCATAAGTAGTCCACATGTTATGGTACATAAATACCCATTAAAAAATGCTGCAAATTCATTGAAAAAAATGGCAAGAAGCTGCTGAAAATGGGACATGATCAGTGGACAGCATGGTGGTTAGTTAATGATATGGATAATTGATAAATTTTACTTAGGTAAAATGTAATTTAAATGGACCACATTTTTCCATGTCAGCAAGAGGGATTAATATATATTAAAATACCCTCAAATCATTTGTAAAATGGGGCCCACAAGATGGAAAATCCAGCTATCACTTAAAGTGGACGTCCATATGCACATATACTTTTGGAGTTAGAAAAATTCAAGGAAAAAGAAGTCCTCATTCCAGCAGCTACATGTCCACCTTATTCAGCAAGGGAAAGGCCAAGAAAAAGGAGAGAAAAAGGAGAGAAAAAGGGAAAGAAAAAAAGAAAACAAGCCAAGGAAATTAGTTAAAGAAGTTGAGCTTAAGTGTTACTAAATTCAAGTAAGTATACTCTTGAGTTTGAATCATCTGAATCTAGTTTTTCTAACTCAATTTATGATTCATGAATATGATTCCTAATGAAACCTTAAAGGAGGATTTATGATGCCCTTAATTAGGATATTATATGAAAATTTAATGACAAGTATGCAATTAAGGGTTCAAAAGGAAGAGAATGATGATTAGGGTGGATTATAAGTTCATAAACTAGCAAAAAACTTACTTTGATTTACATGTAATGTTGCTGTTTTGTTGGATTGGTATGATAACATGATAATTCATATTTAGATGTATGATATATGTTGATTTAAGCATGAGTTATGAATTTTAGAAAGAATGCTAATTAGGGTTACTCTTAAGACCCAATTTCCATGTTATGATGTTGCAAATGATACATGAATTAGCTTAAATGAATTATGGATGATTTAGATGGTAAAATACCCTAAACATAGGTTACTTTGGATGTTAAAAAAGGCTTAGCAAGGACTGCCCAAAATCAGATTTTAAGGGATAAACAAGTGGACGTCCAAAGTAGTGTAGAAAGGGTACCCTACATTCATGAAAAGTTGCTATTTTATAAGCGACCAATATATGGACTTTAAATATGTGATAATACCATGAATTTGGGTTAAGAAAAGTGTGATTAATTGCTGGAATTAAGCGATTAAAAATCTATTTATATTTGAGTATCAAAAGGGTCATTGAAAGTGTAAAAATCGAGGGTCCCAAAGTTGCTGTTTTGGAACTATGAAATAGTGGATTAAAAATCCGTGAAAATACACTAAATAAAGTGTTAATTAAGGTGTATAATCACACTGAATTTGAAGTCAAGTTGCTGCGGCGCCCCAACCCGAGCGTCATAACCTTACTCCAAGATCTTATCGATTGGTAAATGTGAATCAGGATTGTTGCCCTGATCACGC
Source organism: Annona cherimola (assembly GCA_030490835.1). Lineage (NCBI taxonomy): Eukaryota > Viridiplantae > Streptophyta > Magnoliopsida > Magnoliales > Annonaceae > Annona > Annona cherimola. The sequence continues at coordinate 81,831,414 of CM059974.1, forward strand.
GGCGGGTTCTTAATTGGGTTTCGTCCAAAATTTTTTTTATTTCTTTGCATTTCACTTCATTCATCTTACAAGCAACAATACACTTGTAATCAATTGCACATATCAAGTGTGCATTTCATCCATAATATCTCAACTTGCTTTTCTATGTTAAAGGTCCTCTTGACCTAATCATGTCCTTTTTCCCTTATCTCAATCATATCATATCTATACAAGGCATTTTAAATCTTTTACCTTCTCAATCCTATAATACCTATGCATGGTATCTTGAAAATATGTACTAACAGTACCATATCCCTTAGGGCATTCACTCATGCTTCCACATACAAAGGATTACAAACCTTTTGAAATTCTTTTTTCCTCTCTCAGTGAGAACATGCCTTTCATCACTTGAATTTTCCCTGCACTTGTCTAAGGGGGGAAAAACAAAACATGAGTCAAAAATCAATAAGCAAGTATCTTTCATTCTCGTTTAAATGCATTTCTCTCCATTCGATAGGAGACACTTAGCAAGTGATCAACTACTAATGGAATAGAAACCTTTTCGTAAACCATTCTTGGAAACCATTCATAAACCATTCATGAAAATCATTCATGTAAACCATTCGTAAATCCCAATTTTTGGGCATTTCATAAACATTGGATGTGCGAATGCATCATCTCCATTCATGATCAATTCATTCTCTCAACAAGTTCTTACACGAGCTGAAATCTGCCTACACAAACTTGTAAAGTGTAGTTTCTTTATTTGATTCATTACTTGTATTTGACACTTGATTTGATATTGGAAATCGAAACCAATTGAAGGCAAAGTAGTGTTGTGACTTGAGTGTGACTCGTCACCTACTTGTGCTGTGTTTGTGCAAGCCCCCTAAAGCTGGAATATAGAAGAGAGTCGTTGCTCTAGTTATATATGATAATCCATTAGTGGAACCCAAGTCACGACAGGTATGAGCTTGGAAGAGTGGAGTAGGGAAGGTTGCCCGAACTACTATAAAAATCGTGTCTATTGTTGTGGCTTGCTAAGTTGCTTTTATTGCTTTATTTCTCTCAATATTTTCTCCTTGTTTCATTAAGGGGATTGAATTAAAAAGGGAGAAAAGTTTTGTTTAAGTGAAAATTTTTAAATACACAATTCACCCCTCCTCTCTTGGGTTATTACCATAAACTCAGGACCAACATTCTTCCTTATTTGGTTCCGGGCTTTCATTTTTTGTCTTTGATGATTTCTTTGATTTTTCCCTTATATTCCCGGCCTACCCCTTTTAAGTCTGCTAGATTCTCCAACCTCTTGCTAACTGGGAACTTCTGTAGCAATTTCTTTTTCCTTGTTCTTTCTGACCCTTGACCTTGTATCAACGATGGTGCTTTTTTTGAATATATCAAAAGCACATAACTTTCATTCATAGTTAGGATTAGGTCATCATATACACATTTCATCATCATACGGCTAATTTAACATAACCAAATCACACAATCACAACCCTATCACATTCTATCATTCATCAACCATACACATTCATATCCATTCATTCATTTCATGCATTCAAAATCCTCAATTATAGTTATATTATTATAACTTCTGTAGCAATGTCCTTTTCCTTGTTCTTTCTGACCCTTGACCTTGTATCAACCATGGTGCTTTTTTTGAATATATCAAAAGCACACAACTTTCATTCATAGTTAGGATGAGGTCATCATATACACATTTCATCATCATACGGCTAATTTAACATACCCAAATCACACAATCATAACCCTATCACATTCTATCATTCATCAACCATACACATTCATATCCATTCATTCATTTCATGCATTCAAAATCCTCGATTATAGTTATATTATTATAACTAATCTCATCATTCACATTATTAAACATTCCATTCATAAAACAAAGTCTTAACATGTCATAACATATCACACATATATACATACATGTCATATTCCACACCATAATCATACATGTATGTCACACATCAACCATCATCCATCAAAAGAGTGTCATCAAACCATAATTATACAGGCAAACTTTCATAAAAGTTCATAAAAAACATCATCTCCTACCGAGACCCCTCTTTATATAACGCCTACAACTCAGCGGGACCTATGTGGGTTCCTCGGTAACTATACTCATGTCAGACCATGCGAGGACATCTTCCTCCCCTCCATCAATACTATCATCATCATCATTATCTTCTTCGTCAACCTCTTCATATTCACTTTCACCCTCTTCTTGCTCCACCTAAGGAGCAAGGTATTCCATCGGGTCCTCATTATCGTTATCGTCATCATTATTATTATTTCCATTATCAAATTGGATGGGTTCACCATCCTGTCCTTCTATATGGATAATGACTTCATTAAGGCCCGGTGCAACGGGTGATTCTAAAATTCCCTGTGCCCGACGTTGTTTTACGGCAATAGCTACCTCCTCCTTCTTCTGATGTATTCTTTCCCAACTTACCCCATGTCTAAACTGCACAAGTCCGTGAGCAAATCTGTACCACAAACCATCATCTGGGGGTATAGGTGCTGGGGTTTGATCCCAAAATTTTTGGAGATCATGTGGATATATAAGATCAGATGGGACTCGTGGGTCTATCTAGTGGTCAGAAAGCAATGCTGCAGAGTTCACCACTTTAGAAGCCTGACTTGTGGACTCCTCTAGGTTTGACCTTTGTGGGTAGGTGTTGACATAATAATCTCCTTGAGCCTGTGTCGGAGGGTCCCTAGGTGGAAAACCTGGAGGAACTAGTGGGAAATAAGCTGCATTCCACCATCTATTTACATTCTCTTCTATCCTTCGTTTTCGCTCCTCCTTCTCCTTTTCTTTTCTAAGCTCATCCCTACTCATGGATTTCTTTCCTCTATCTGCCATCTACTATTTAAACATAGCATGTTAGCTATATTCAAAACATCATAGTGCAAATCATCATAATCATAGACAACTCATCCTATAATCACATATTTAGCATCATATGCGATAAATTTCCATACTTAGAAAAATTTTCACGCCTATTTACCAATTCATGCTCTGATACCAACTTCTATGGTGCCCCAGCTCGATCGTCATAACATTAGCCTTACTATGAGACCGTTGTTGATTGGTAAACGTGACCAAGATTGTTGCCCTGTCACACGACTGGTTTTATTGGATATTTATCCACTTAAATCCTGACTCTTTAAGAGTTTATATCATTTCATATATTCAAATTTCCATCAAATGCCTTTTAAGTCATTAAACCATTTGAGAAATACACATGCTATCTCATAAAATTCAAACTTAATCATAACATCATAATTCATACTTTAACATTTGACCGTAAAATTTTTTGTCATTCATAGTCACAACTCATGACATAATTCTTATACAACATTAAAATAACTAATTAATGTTATCATACAACCATTCAATCCATAAGTTCACACACAGGTAACCCATAAAAATTTATTTATCCTTAAATCTCATCTTGTGTTTCTCACTTGGTGATTCCTTTCACCTGTCTTTTGGATTTAGAAAATAAAATCGTGAGTTAAAACTCAGTAAGCCAGCTATAAGGTTTTCAAGCAATTCATTTTCATTTAAAATAACTTGGAAAGCAATATTATACCCACTGTAGGGTATAGCATGAAAACATGCTTCTTTTACTTGTCAAGAGTATAACATAAACAATGCAATGCATTATTTTAAAACATGACATCATAGGATAGTAGCTAGTTAGGCAATCATCCACCTTCATCGTCTCTCTCAATCCAGGGAGGCACCGCCGGCCCGAGGCCTATCTTAGCGACTTGGCCGCATCAAAGATGGACAATTGGTCTGCTTACATCTTTGAAGTGGACCTCATGCTTTGTGCACGTGATTCCTTTTATAAACATAATCCTTGACATGCTAGCATGATTTTTCATTTATAAATCCATGTTTCATCATTTGTCATAGATTGTGATACCCGGATCCAAGTAGAATTCATATGAAGGCATTTGGCATGTAATTATGATACATGTATGTCTTGAATGAATTTTGGATGATTTTATGATCAATGATATTTCGCAATTAGGGTTTTAGTTAAGAATGGTGGTTAAAAATTTAATCGTCGGAGCCAAAGTGAGTCGGCATGACCCGACGGGCTTAACGAGGATTGAAAAGTGAAAATGTGTCATGAATAATCATGATAATCACCATGATTTAATTTATGGAGATTAAAGTGTAATTATGGAATTAAGTTGAAAAATGATAGAAAATTCATAACTTGACGCCTACAAGGCGGATTTCGATGAAATTTGAAAGATAAGTTCACGATGGTGGGCCCAATCTTATGAATGGATTGGATTAAGGGAATCATGATAGGATTAGGGTGATAATTAATTATTTTTATCCCTAATCCAAAAGATAAATTCAAGTGGTCATAACTTGAGTTAGAAAACTCGGTTTGAGATGAAACTTGAGAAAGATGGATAAAACGATATGACAAACGATATGGTAAAAGTAGATTAAGCTAATTATTAAAGAATTTTCTTAATCACTACAAGACGAAACACATTTATGGGAGAAAAAGCCAAAATTTTATGCGTGAAGCAAGATGTAGAGATATGGGCGTCCAAGCTCAAGAAAATCTGATTTTTTGGATTTTTAAAAATCTAAAAATTACTTGTAAATGGGCTATGAGCTAGGGGATTTAATGTATGGTAGATTGAGGTGCATTTAAGGCATAAAATGGCAAACTAAAGGGCTACCATGTGGGACGTTGCAAGTGGACAACTTGATATCCCATTAATGTATTGATTTTGTGGATTTTATGAAATATAAATCATGTAATTAACTTGGAGGTGGTTGTGCCACATTGCTTAAGGGATAAGGGGGTCTTAATAAGGTCATTTCATGAAATCGAATAGGGAATTAATTGCTGGAAAATTCCAGCAACTTTCTAAGAGACTTAATGTGCAAGGAAGAAAGGAAAGAGAGAGGAAAGAGGAGAGGGGAGAAAAAATCCTCCAAGGACCAGTTGTTGTGCACGTACAAACCTAGCAAGGAGGATAGGAAAAGAGGAAGAAAAGGAGAAGGAAACGAGGAAGGCAAAGATTGGTAGAAAGCTTGGGAAGTTCGGGACAAAGAATCGACGAAATCGGGTAAGTACCCATTGAGTTTAAGCCTTCCAATTTCCAAATTTTCTTCTTGATTTGGAATCATGGTTTTGAGTCATAAAAGACCTCTTAAAGAACATGTTTCAAGGATTAAATATGCGTAGAAAAATGAGTTGATTTATAAAGTTTAATTTGGGGATTAATCAGCCCATGTTTATATGATTCATAATTTTTGAAATTGAGGATTATGCTTAAGTGAGATTATGTTGATTTTTTAGTATATAGAGAAAATGATTTATTTGGCTTAGTTAATGATGATAAATTCATAATTCATGAATTTTTCCATGATATACTAAACATAAGCTATGTCATGGTATTTTTTTTGGAAAAAATATCAATTTTTGGAACCCATGAACAGTAACCCCCGTTGCTGTGAACAGTAACCTCGAGTGAACAATAAACGTGAACAGTACCCCCATGAACAGTGATGATGAACAGTAATCTACTACAGTAGCTATGAACAGTGAACAGCGTGATTTTGGGAAAAAAATAGAGATTTATTTTTTTATATTTTATGAGGATATATGAATGGAATTTTTAAAAGATTTATGGATAAAAATCCATATAAGGAGGTAATGACCAAGTATCTTTATAAGATTAACCTCTATAGGAATGAGGTAACAAATGATTATAAAGCATGCATGGGAAGCAATCTAAGACATGGAATGATATAGACGTGGAATGATATAGATATAGAAAGAAAGGAAAAGGTGGAGGACACAAACTGAGGAGGTAAGCAAGCACAAATTTGAAAATATGATTTTATTGCTTTATTGTAAGCAAGCAAACCCTTTTGGAAATGTTTTATTCTCCTGTATTTATGAAATGTGTTTAAGGGTGGTCATTCCTATAATGTTTTGAAATGATGAATATTTATGAGTTTTTATGAAAAGTCATGCCGGCATATTGATATCATGTGATGTTCATGGACATGTGCACATGTATGATGCATAATGAAGAGGCTTTCGTGGAGGAAGTAGGATCGGGGATCCCTCTTCACCATTGCCAAGTCGCAAGAGCTGTGTGCCGGTGGCGTCCTCCCAAGAGGTGGGGGCACAAGGAAGAGGCTTTAATGGAGGTAGAAAGCGGATCAGAGGGTCCCCCTTCACTATTGCCGAGTCGTATGGGTTGTGTGCCGACGGCGTCCTCCCCGGAGGTGGAGGCAAAGGAATGTTATGTGTGAATGAATGCATTGCATTTTTATACATGGATTGAAAAGGAAAGCATGGATTTGAAATGATATTTTTAAGGGATAATGCAAATAATTCTCTACATGAGAATGACAAGTCACCTGGTGTAAGAGGTATATAATGTCGGAAAAATCAAAAGTCATGCATGTAGGAGATTATGTAGGCGTCAAGAGGAAGAGAGGTTCCCCTTGATGAGGCCAAGTCGGAGACAGCCGGCGTATTGGACCATGCTATGTGAGATGTTCCCTGAGCTAGCGTACCCGCACACGAAAGTTTATGTCCGGAATGGAAAGGAAGCATTTTCACATCCAATGTTTATGAAAAGGTTTCTATTCCATTGGTAGTTGATCACTTGTGTGGCACCCCAAACCGAGACGTCACTTCCTTACCTCAAGACCTTATTGATTGGTAAATGTGAATCAGGATTGTTGCCCTGATCACGCGGCGGGTTCTTAATTGGATCTCGTCCAAAAAAAATTTCATTCATCATTGTTCATACTTTACATTTCACATCATTCATCAAACAAGGGGCAATACACTTGTAATAAAATTTCATAATTCTATTTCATAGCATCTCATCCTACTTTTCTACAATAACATTTACATTTCATACATACATCCATACACGCATTGGATCGCATAGAATTTATAATTCAACATAAGTTCACATATATATTAACATACCTTGGATCTTTAATCAGCTATCACATTCCATTCCCTATAGCCCACATGGCTACCATCACATACCTTTCCTTTATTGCTTAAATTTGCATCCTCTTGAGTTTCCCGGTACCTGTCTAAGGTTTGGGAAAACAAAATGTGAGTGATAACTCAGTAAGCAAGCATTTTACCTTTTAGGGCAAGGCTTCCTTGAAAATCATTTCCTAAAATATTTTTCTCATAAATCATTTTGGTCAGGGAACGACATTCTCATGTCCACGAAAAGACTTTTTTCCACATAAATCATTTTGGCACTGGACGTTCATACGTCCTAAAATATTTTTCCACGTAAACCTTGTTGGAAACGGACGTTTATACGTCCTAAAACATTTTTTTACATAAACACTTTGGTAATGGACATTTTTACGTCCAAAATACCTTTCACGTAAGCCTTTTTGGCAATGGATATTCATATGTCCACAAACACTTTTATCCCCTAAACTCTTTTAGAGACGGACATTTTTATGTCCACACATGTTCCAAAATACATCCATTTAGGAAATGGACATTCTCATGTCCAACCGTTTTTCCCAAATAAACCTTTTGGAAATGGACATTCTCATGTCCAAACATTTTCTAACATAAACCCTTGTTCATAATCCCCATCTTGGGGCTTGTTTATAGCAAACAAGTCATAAATTCTTTTCATGAAAATTTTTGCATAAAAGTCATTTCTTTTTATTCTTAATATTTACACATTTTGTGTAAAACACCCTTCTTTTAAGGTAACTTATACATAACAGCTCATAAAAATCCAATTTAGGATAACTTTTCATATAAATGCTTTTATATCCCAATCTTTGGGCTTTTGAAAAGCAAAACGTATGCAAATGTATTTCTTCCCATCCAGTAGTGACACTTAACAAGTAATCATGTTACATTTTGGAAGAGAATCCTTAACAGCATGCTAGCCAGGCGGCTGTTCCTTTATCCTGCTCCCATCTCAGGGAGGGCACCGCTGGCACTCTTGTCATCCCTTAGCGACTTGGCCATATGTAGAGTAGACCCCGGTCATCCCAACCGTGCTCTACAACCGGCCTATTCCTTGTACTGGTGCACCATACATCATCATGACGGACCGCAGTCCGTGTGGTTTGAAGTATTACAGACCGTAGCCCGTATCCTTTTAAAACCAGGATCACAGACCTTTGACTGCATCCATAACTTAAAAACATCACAGACCGAAGTCTGTGTCTTTAAAAAAATCATTTTCGAAATCACATCACAGACTGCAATCCGTGTCAACTTGTAAAGCGAGCGCACCCACTTAAACAAATTGTCATTTGAAATCTAATTTTAGGATAACCTTCCTCAAATTCTTTCGGAAATATTTTGAGTAAAACATTTTGATAAACATTTGAAATGTTTGAAAAATAATACATCTTAAAATCCTTATAAAAGAATTTCAAAACCTTTGAATTTACAAAATTAAACCATATATTTTCTAACATTTTCTTGGTTTCCATTTCGGGGTCTTTTGCTCACAAAAGTTATGCAATTATGCTACCCCTTCTCAACCACCCTAATAATCAAATTATTGTCCACTTATCTATTATAGCATTTTTACATAAGGGGCTTGCATAATCTTTTGCATACCATTTAGCAACCCGAAATCAAACCATTTTATGAAATCAACATAGGATGTTGGTCATCCTTAAATCTCCTTCAACACATCCGTATAAATATTTTTCAAAACATTTTCAACATAGATTTTCTTATCTAAAGGAAATCAAAACTTTTTCGAATATCATTTCAAAACATATGGACTATGTCCAAATCATTGTTTATATTTAAATATCAATACATTAATTTCCATTTTTTTCTTTCATAAACATAATTATTTATCATAAAACATCATAAAAGAAATTCAAAACTTATTTACATTTGTTGCTTTGTGAAAAAGGGTAAAACTCCCTTATTGTTATAAAATACTTTCGACCCTACATCATAAAGAACTTGCTTGCTTAAAAGTAAATTCGTAAAACCATCGGTATCAAACATGAAATCCTTTGAAAACAGTATCATGGAAAATTTGCTTACTCATAAGCAAAATTCTCAATTCCATTAACATAAAGCATTGTCAATCTTTGGCAACACTGATGATAAAATTCTTATCTTAAAACGTATTGCTTGCTTCCCGTGAAGCAAACCTTGAGACTTTTCCTTAAAACCATTCTTTTTCAAAACTTACGATTTTTCATTAAAGCCGTCATTTTCCAAAACTTGTGGCTTTTCATTAAAGCCATCATTTTCAAAACTTGTGCTTGTCCATTCATTAAAACATAAACATAAACATTTCAATCATATTAATCACATAGAAAATAACATTTTAGAAAGTTCGCTTGCTTACCTGAGATCGCCATAATCCCTTTCCTTCAATTCTTTTCCTTGTCTTTGCCTAAATAAATGAAAATAACATTTCATTTATTTGCATCATCTTCAAATACTTATATTCCTTAGGTTTTCCAACCTACATAAGTTCATCTAACTTAACCCACTTGTCTTTCAAGTCGGGTATTCATACTTAGCAACATAGCCTATACATATCAATCATCAATTCATTCATTTTTAATACCCTTATGTAGACTAAACTTACATACATGTAACAATATTTTATTAAATCATTATTTGGAGGTTCATTACCTCCATTTATTATTTTTAACATATTTTTCATTTTTCATACAACGGTGCTCATTTTAAGCACTTAGTTGCTATTTTAGACATCATATAATAATCTCAAAATTGAGATTATCATTATTTACTTAAACAGTACCTAATCCACGTTTTTCATCATGTTGTTATGCATTTTTGCATTTTAACAACTTACATAATCCATATATCATTTATTCATACTTATCTCTACGTATATGTCCATTTCTCAATACATAAATCATGTGTTTCTTAAAATTTTTCAACACAGAAAATTGTCTCTAATTCCGACATGATTAAACCCCTTAATTAACATATAATTTAGGGTTTATTTCTGAAATTTTAATCCATTTATCATAGGGTTCCCATAACAGCAATTTTAGAACTCGTTTTTCGTTGTTTCAATGCTCTCTTTAGCAACATAGTCTAAATAGATTTTTAGTCCAAATTTTCCAGCCTTAAACCATACTTTTCTTAATCCAAATTTAGGGTATTAACACATATTTGAATCCCATAATTAAATGGTTTCCATACAGCAAGATTCATATACATCTTGGGTACCCTTTGCACCCTTTTTTGAACATCCCTTTGCATATCTTTAAAAAATCATATTTAGGGTAATCTTGTTTACCTATAATAGGTTAAACCCTCATAATAACTTGTTTATATCCCATTTTAAGTCCAATTCCATCACACAAACCTGGAACTTAACATTTATCTTGATTTATTCCTTAAGCTGTCCATAATGCTGAATTCAGGCACACTGAATTCTCAAAAACTTGAATTAATATCAAATTAAATAGTTTTGATCTAAAATTTCTAAAATACCTTAATAAATATATAAATTAACGAAAATAAATATTTAAAACATTAAATATTTAGTATTTATATTTATTTTTGTATTTTTACTCTGCTGGACAGCAGCATCCTTTTTCAGACAGCCTGAATCACGTAAATTATGGGGTATATTTACACCCATCAAACCCTAATTTTTATTTTTTTATATCATCCAAAATATGTATTATATATCATGTGAAAATTTTATTACAAAATTCTTTGTATAAAAATTATTAAAAAGCATTTGGTGTATCTGATCTTGTCACCCGTTCAATCCTGTTCAGGTTGATTTTCTCAGATTTTTAATTTAAAACATGCTTATCGTTTTGAGCTAAAGATTAGGTATTTCCTTAATCACCCTATAATTAGTTTTCACACAAATTTTCATGCTACAATTCGTCCATTTACCATTCCGTTCATACTTTAGATTTCTGCCTCATTTCTTCTAAGTTTTCCTCCCATATTTGCATCTCCTTTCAATACATATGCAAAACCCTTAATCAATACTCAATTTCAGAATGTTATTAATATTTTTTTATAAGTTTATTATGAATCCTATTTATGATCCATAAATAAAGGTAGAGAACTTGGATTTTAATGAATCAAATTCCAAGAAATACTTACTTGATTTGAGCTAAACTTGTGTTTCAATCTTTCTAACTTGGATTCCTTTCTTTGCTCCTCTTTCTCTTCCTCTTTTTCTTCTTTCTTTCTCCTTTCCTCCTTGCCTTGGACGTCCATGATGCCGGTTGGGGTCGTGCAAGGGTTGCCTTGCTTGAGAGAAAAGTCTCTTCCTTTCTCTCTCTCTCTCTCTCTCTCTCTCTCTCTCTCTCCTTCTTTCTTCTTTTCTATCTTTCTCTCTCTCCTTTTCCCCCTTGCTAGAATGTAACTTTCTCTCTCCTTTTTTTTGCACCTTTTATAAGGGTGCTTGCTTAACCCTTAAGTAACCTTCTTTACTTAGCTCTTAAGCAACTCACTTTACTTAGCTCTTAAGTAACCCACTTTACTTGCTCTCCAAGAAAGCAACTTTCCATAATAACTAGCTTCATCCAATCCATTTATATCATAGATTTCATAATTTTATTCAATCGTTTCAAGTTTCATCTCAAACCGAGTTTTCTAACTCCACTTATGACCACTTGAATTTATCTTTTGGAGTGTAGGCTAAAAATAATTAATCATTGCCTTAATCCCACAATGATTTCTATAATCCAATCCATTCAAAATATTGGGCCCACCGTCATGAGCTTACCTTTCAAATTTTATTGAAATTCACCTTGCAAGCGTCAAGTTATGAATTTTCTATCATTTTTATAGTTTTGAAACGGCTAGTTTGGGCAATCAAGATTTTGGTGCCGTTGGATTTGGTTTTTGGAGATGGGATTTTCAAATGGAGTTTTGAGAAAGGAAAAAGGAAATAGAGATGGAATGGAGAGAACTGGAGAGTTTGACAGTGAGAGAGAGAGAGTGAGATGGAGAAAGATATAGAGGGACTGAGAGAGAGAAGCAGAGAGAGGAGATGGAGAACAAGAGCCGACTTAGAGAGATGGATAGAGAGGGAACAGAGATGGATAGAGAAGGAGTGAAAAACGGAGAGGGAGAGGGATTTGGCGTGAGAGGGAGAAAAATAGAGAGAAAAACAAATTGAGAGAGAGAGAGGAAAACTGAGTGGGAGAGAGACGGGAATGGGAATTTGAGAGAGAGAGAGAGAGAGAGAGAAACCAAAAGAGAGGGAGAGGGAGTTCGAGAAAGAGAGAAGAGGCTGTGAGAGGGAAATGGGAGAGAGCTCGTCTGGAAGAGAGAAATGGAGACAAGGAGGAGTCGGCGCGAGAGAAGGAAGAATGAGGAAGAAGAGAAGAGAAAAAAGAAAGAAAAGGGAGAAAATCGGGAAGCCGGACGGTTGCGCGCCCGAAGTCGACTTACCCTAGGCGAAGTCGACTTGGGTTGTTAGGTGTCGACTTAGCCTATCGACTTGGACTATTCTAAGTTCATTTCTCCTATCTAATTATTTCTAATTTAACTCAATCATCCCTATATCATTTTTAATTTTGTAAAAAGATTCTTTTGCTAAAGGTTTGGTGAATATATCTGCAATTTGGTCCTCAGTTTTCACATATTCCAAACAAACATCATGATTTTCAATATGCTCATGAATAAAATGATGTCTTATATCTATATGTTTAGTTCTAGAATGCAATATTGGATTTTTAGTCAAACAAATTGTACTTGTATTATCACATCTAATTGGAATATTATAATAATCAACACAATAATCTTTAAGTTGTTGTTTCATCTAAAATAGTTGGGCACAACAGCTCCCGGTGGCTATATGTTCAGCTTCCACCGTAGATAGAGTAACATTAGTTTGTTTCCTTAAATACCATGAAATTAACATTTTACCAAAGAATTGACATGTTTCACTAGTACTTTTTCTATCTACTTTGTATCCGGCAAAATCCGCATCCGAGTAGCCAATTAAATCAAAAGTTGACCCCTTTGGATACCATAGTCCAAGATTAGTGGTATTTATCAAATATTTAAAAATTCTTTTACAGCCATTAAATGTAATTCTTTTGGACATGATTGAAATCTAGAACACATGGAAACACTGAATAGAATATCGGGTCTAGAAGCAGTTAAATATAGCAAAGATCCTATCATGCTTCTATATAGCTTTTGTTCGACACATTTACCGTTTTCATCCGTGTCGATCTTGATTGTTGAACTCATTGGAGTGTTTGCTCCCTTGCTAGTCTGCATTCCAAATTTCTTTAGCATTTCTTTGATATACTTGGACTGATTTATAAAAATTCCTTCAGCTTGTTGCTTGATTTTCAGTCAAAGGAAGAAATTTAATTCTCCCATTATGCTCATTTCGAATTCACTCTGCATTGTCTTAGAAAATTCTTGGCACAGAGTTTCGTCAGTAGCACCAAATATTATATCATCTACATAAATTTGGACAATTAAAATATTTTTGCTTTTATACTTGATGAATAATGTAGTATCAACCTTTCCTCGTTGAAATTCATGATCAATCAAAAATTTGTTCAACCTTTCATACCAAGCTTGTGGAGTTTGTTTTAGTCCATATAATGCTTTAGTTAATTTATAAACATATTTTGATTGATCATTTTCTTCAAATCCAGGGGGTTGTTCTACATATACTTCTTCATTCAAGTATCCATTCAAACATGCAATTTTCACATCCATTTGAAACAATTTGAAATCCATGTGAGAAGAAAATGGCAGTAAAATACGTATGACTTCTAGTCTAGCCACAGGTGCATATGATTCTTCAAAATCAATCCCTTCTTCTTGGGAATTCCCTTTGGCTACTAGTTTGGCTTTGTTTCTTATTACAAGTCCACTTTCGTCTAATTTTTTCCTAAATACCCATTTGGTACCAATAATAGTGCAATCTTTAGGTCTAGGAACTAAATGTCATACATTTTTCTTTTCAAATTGATTTAGCTCTTCTTGCATTGCAATAATCCAGTTTTCATCATTAAGAGCTTGATCAATAGTTGTTGGTTCAATTTTTGATACAAATGCAAATTGTCCACAAATATTTTATTTTGACCTTCTAGTCTTTACTCCTTCATAGATATTGCCTATAACTTTCTCAATTGGATGGACATTTTTGAATTTCAAATCAGTTGGAGGTTTGTAAGAATTGTTACCTTCACTTACCCTTTCCTCCATGGAATTTTCTTTCTTAGGCTCGGTTTCCTCTTGTTGCTCTTGTTGTTTTGCTTTTGAATTCTTCGATGTATCATCTGCATCACTTAATTCATCCTCCTTTTTCAGAGTTTGGTTAAATTCATCAAAAACAACATATATTGATTCCTCTACTATTTGATTTCTTTTTTTGAAAATTCTATAGCTTTGCTATTTGATGAATAACCAAGAAAAATTGCCTCATCACTTTTGGCATCTAATTTTCCTAAATTTATTTTTTCATTGTTTAACATATAGCAAGTACATCCAAAAGTATGGAAATATGATATGTTTGGTTTTCTACATTTTCAAAGTTCATATGGGGTCTTTTTCAATATAGCTCTAATGGTAACTCGATTTAATACATGACAAGCTATACTTACAGCTTCACCCCAAAATCTTTTGGACAATTTACTCTCATTTAGCATAGTTCTAGTCATTTCTTGTATTTTCTAGTTTTTCCTTTCAACAACACCGTTTTGTTGAGGAGTTCTTGATGCAGAAAATGTATAGTGAATTCTTTTTTCATTGCAAAATTCTATGAATCGTTTATTTTCAAATTCACCACCATGATCGTTTCTAATGGAAATAATTGTACTTTGTTTTTCATTTTGCACCAAATTTAAAAATGTGACAAACATAAAAAATACTTCATCTTTGCTAGCTAAGAGTATAATCCAAGTAAATCTTGAAAAATCATCAACAATTACAAATACATACTTTTTCCCACCAAGAGTTAAAATTTCTGATAGCCCATAAAGATCCATATGCAATAATTCAAGTGGTCTAGTCGTTGAAATTTTCTTTTTGGTGGAAAATGGCATTTTAGGTTGTTTGGATAATTGACAAGCCTTGCAAATCTTATCCTTGTCATATTTAAGCATTGGTAACCCTTGTACTGGACTCTTTTTTCATAAAGTTTTAATATTTGACATATTTATATATCCAAGCTTTGTATGCCATATCCATGGATCATTTTCTATGGCTATTAGACATTTTCCCTTAAGTTCATCTAGGCAAACCAAATATACATTTTCATATCTTTTGCCAGTAAATACTATGTGATCATCATCAAATACATTACGTATGGAGGATTCAAATACAACTTTATATCCTTTATCACATAATTGACTAATACTCATTAGGTTGTGTTTGAGTCCTTCAACAAATAGTACGCCCTCAATACATGCATTTGAAATTCTATAAACATTTCATTTACCTTTTATTTTACCTTTTTCATTATTTCCAAAAGCAACTGTTCCTTCGTTGCACGGGTTAATCTTATGGAACAGTCCTTTTTCTCCTGTCATATGTCTTGAGCAGCCATTATCCATAAACCATATGTTATTGACTTTAGCTCTAAGACAAACCTGCAAAAATAACGTCAAGTGGAGTTCATCCTTTTGGTACCCATTTTATGGGTCCATTTGGGTTAGTTATCCATTGGAATCTACGTTGATCTTCCTTTGAAGCCATAGATCTAATGCTTTTGGGCATCCAAACCAATTTTGCACCAAGGTTTTGTATTTTTCTCAATTTGCATTGAAATGCTTTGTGTCCCATCTTGTTGCAAAAATTACAAGCTCCTGGAAGTCTAGAAGTGGAAAGCCATTTGGTAATTGGTTCCCCAATTGTTCTTTTAGTCCAAATCACATAATTTATTTTGGGCTTAGCATGGATGAATTTTGGTTTGTTTCTGTGGATCCTTGGAGCATTAGATTTGCTGTTTTCACCATCCTCAAATGTAGTATACCAAGTCCTTTCTTACAGCTTTGGGTGGTCATTTTCAAAAACATTTTGACACTTTCTCCAGGATTAGAAAACTTAGCAAGCGATTCATTTTCCTTTTTGAGTTTTTCTAACTCATTTATCAAGGTATTCTTTTCGTTTTTCAATTGATCAACCTTTTCAGTAAGTTTACCGTTCACAATTATCACTACATCGCATTGTCTTTTTTTTATCATGAACTTATTTCCTAATTTCTATATTTTGTCATATAATGAATCATAGGCTTGTTGAAGTTCTTCTAATTCAGCGCATTTGAGGAATTCATTTGTAGAAAAGATAGAAAAGGATTTTTGTTTGGAGGTTACCTCTTGACTACTTGTGTAGTTTATTGAAGTGGATTGATCCTCCAGAATTTCCGTCGCTGCAAGACATAAGTCGGAATTTACCATGCAACAATTTCTTGCGCAATCCACCTTATTTTCTTCACTTGAAGAGCTGCATGTCGTAGATTCTTCCTCGTTTACGTACATGCCTATTCCTTTGATTCTTTGGAATTTTTTGTTGTCGCATCGATCTTTTCTTTGCTCCTTTACTTTAGTTTCTTCGGGCGTTGGGCATTGGGCTTGCATATGCCCCGTATTGCCACACCGGAAATATTTTGTTGTCTCTTTCTTTTTCTCTTTAGAATTTTTTTCTTTAAAGTTTCTAAAATTTCTTCCTTACAAATTTTCTGAATCATTTTGTAAGTAAGGCAATTTCATCATCATTTTGTGATGACGAGGTGGAGTCGTCCGAATCTTGTGCGGCTTTCAAGGCGATTACTCTCTTTCCTTTGTGTTGCTACTCATTTCTTCTTTTTATCAACTCATGCGACATGAGTGAGCTTATAAGGTCTTCAAGCCGTAGTGTATTGAGGTCTTTTGGTTCCTCAATAGCTATGATCTTTGGAGTCCATGATTCAGGTAGCACCCTTAAAATTTTCATTCCCTGCTCAGATTCAGAAATTGCTTTTCCTAGACCTTTCAAGGCGTTAGTAATCTTGAAAAATCTAGCAAACATTTCAGAAATATTTTCTATTTCTAACATTTTAAAGCTTTCCAATTCTCCAATCAAAATATTTCTCCTTGTCCCTTGGACTTCAGAAGTTCCCTCATATATGGATGTCAATGTATCCCATATTTCTTTGGCGGTTTGGCATGATGATACTTTATCATATTTCGATGCCGTTAATGCACAAAAGAGAGAATTCATGGCTTTAGCGTTACTTTTAACAATTCTAACTTCCTCCTCAGACCATGTGGAAGCTCTTTCATCGGTAGGTAATACAACACCATCTTGGATAGCGATCCAAGAATCAATATCCGTAGCCATAATTAATTATTTCATTCTTAACTTCCAATAACTGAAGTTAGTCCCATCAAATAGAGGTGGTCTAGTAAAAGATTGACCTTCGGCAAAATCAGCGGCGGAAGTTGGTTGGGATGCCATTTCAAAAGATCTCTTTAGTTTAAACTCAAAGACCTGCTCTGATACCACTTGTTGGTCCCGAGTTAATGAAAATTACCCGAGTTAATGGCAATTACCCAAGAGGGGAGGGGTGAATTGGGTATTTAAAATTTTTTTGCTTTAAATAGAAACTTTACCCTGGATTAATTCAGTCCCCTTTAATGAAACAAATGGAAGCAATAAGATAATGAAGCAGAAATAAAAATCAATACACAAGATTTTATAGTGGTTCGGGCAACCTTCCCTAGTCTACTCTTCCAGGCTCACACTCCTTGTTACTTGGGTTCCACTATGTATCCCACGAATACAACTAGAGCCTCCGTTCTCTTCTAGATTCCAGCTCTAGGGGGTATGTACAACACTTAGCACAAGTAAGTGACGAGTCCCACTCCAGTCACAATGCTACTTTGCTATCACTTTGTTTGAAACACCAATATCAAACCAAGCATCAAAACTGAATAACAAATTGAAAAGAGAAGAGATCTACACTTTACAGGTTGTGTAGGCAAGTTTCAGCTCGAGGAAGAACTCGTAGAAGTGACGATTTGATCGACGTTGGAGTATACAGCAAGTTGAAGCTCGTTCTTCCTTCAAAACGTGTACAGATCACTCAATGCTAGACGAAAATGAGATTTAGGCCTTAGTAGCTTTTCTTTCTTGTTTTTCTACTCTTTCTTACTTGCTTTCACGTTCACTTGAGTGTCTATATATAATGGAAGGAGAGATTTGCACGTTAGAGAGTTGGTTGGCACGTAATAAATGCACCAACGTTCAAATTTTCGAACGTTACGACCGAAGTCGTAAATGGAGTCGACTTTGGGTGAGACTTCACCCAAGTCGCAAGCTGGAGTCGACTTCGGGTGCGACTTCAGATGTAAACAGGCTACTCAAGTTCCTCATCAGGTCGACTTGGTCTTCAACTTGACCCAAGTCGCATGTGAAGTCGACTTCGGGTGGGACTTCGATTTTCGGCAATTTTCAAGTCTCTTCTTTAGGTCGACTTAGACTTGGACTTAACCTAAGTCGCTACTGGAGTCGACTTCGGTGCGACTTCACCTTCTATGCTTGCTTGATGATCTTGAATTTCTTTGGTTGCTTGATTTTCTTCAAATTAAATGTTCTTTTACTGATTTATATTACTTGACACTTAGTATGATTATACTATCTTGAAAACATTTGGTTCCATGTCTTGAAATCTCAGATTCTTGGATCTTGGAGTTCATGAAGATGTCCAAGTGATATTTCTTGATCCAAAATGATGAATTCATGTAACTTTGCTTGTTTAAATCTTTATCTATCTTCATTTGATCCAAGTTGATTGTTTGGGTTGGCTTGGTCTTCAACTTCACTCAAGTCGAACGTCAAGTCGACTTGTTTGAGACTTTGCTATTCAAATCCTATGTTGGTCATTTGAAGTCGATGCTGGAGTCGACTTGGTCTGCGACTTCACCCAAGTCGCATGTGGAGTCGACTTCGTTTGCGACTTTGGCAGCTCTTGGTCCCCAATTTCAACGCTAGACAAAAAATCACGCTTGAAGTCGATGCTGGAGTCGACTTGGGGATCGACTTGGCCTAAGTCGATACCTGAGTCGACTTGGGAATCGACTTGACCTGTCATGTTTCATATTTTTCATTTTTATAACCTTAAAATACTTCACAAACATATTAGTAGCCAAAAAATTTTTAAATTGAGTTGTTAATCATCAAAACATATGCTTTGGGTATTTTGCCTTTGATTTCAACACTTGTTTCCAATAGGCAGGAGTACCGGCGGCGCCCTCCCTAAGATGGGAGCAGGATAAAGGAACAGCCGTCTGGCTAGCATGCTGTTAAGGATTCTCTTCCAAAAGGTAGCATGATCACTTGCTAAGTGTCACTACTGGATGGGGAGAAATGCATTTGCATACGTTTTGCTTTTCAAAAGCCCAAAGATTGGGATATAAAAGCATTTATATGAAAAGTTATCCTAAATTGGATTTTTATGAGCCATTATGTATAAGTTACCCTAAAAGCAGAGTGTTCTACACAAAACGTGTAAATATTAAGAATAAAAAGAAATGGTTTTTATGTAAAAGTTTTCGTGAAAAGGATTTATGACTTGTTTGCTATAAACAAGCCCCAAGATGGGAATTATGAAAAAGGATTTATGTTGGAAAATATTTTGTACATAAGAATGTCCATTTCCAAAAGTTTTATGTGGGAAAAATGGTTGGACATGTGTGGACATAAAAATGTCCGTTTCTAAAAGAGTTTAAGGGATAAAAGTGTTTGTGGACATATGAATGTCCATTGCCAAAAAGGCTTACATGAAATGTATTTTGGATATAAAAATGTCCATTACCAAAGTGTTTATGTGAAAAATGTTTTAGGACGTATAAACGTCCGTTTCCAACAAGGTTTACGTGGAAAAATATTTTAGGACGTATGAACGTCCAGTGCCAAAATGATTTATGTGGAAAAACGTCTTTTCGTGGACATGAGAATGTCCATTGCCAAATATGGTTTATGTCAAGATGTTTTGGGACATAAAATGTCTTCTGGCCAAAATAATTTATGAGAAAAATATTTTAGGAATGATTTTCAAGGAAGTCTTGCCCTAAAAGTTAAAATGCTTGCTTACTGAGTTATCACTGATGTTTTGTTTTCCAAATCTTAGACAAGTACTGGGAGACTCAAGCGGTTGAGGACCTAAGAAATGGAGAAAATGTATGAGATAGTACCATGTGGGCTAAAAGGATTAGCCATGGTGAGTGAAATGATATGAATGAAAATATTCAGGTATGCTGATGTGTATGAATTTATTTAAAGTTCTAAGTTCTAGGAGAACTAATGAATAAATGAATGAATGTATGTATGGATAAATGTATGTCTGGAATGGAAATATTAGGATTAGGTCAAGAGGGCCTATGATGTATAACAACATGTTGAAATGGTTTAAAGGATATGTACAAGTGTACCATTGCTTACGTTATAAATGAAATGATGATGAATGAAGAAATGAAAAAAAACTTTTTGGACGAAATCCAATCAAGAACCCATCGCATGATCAGGGCAACAATCTTAATTCACATTTACCAATCAATAAGGTCTTGAGGTAAGGAAGTGATGTCTCGGTTTGAGGCGCCACATAACTCATGTGCACATTCCTTTCTCCACATTCTTATGCTAGTATGCTTTTTATAAAACTCCACAGACCCTAGTCTGTGACTTTTTCTTTTCAAAACTTGATGCTAGCATGTTATTTCAAAATAGTACAGACCTCGGCATGTATTCCCTTTTCTAACTTTAAAACTTAGCACAACCCAAGTTAACAAGTCAATAAAAATATTTTGTAAGGATGGCCAACCTTAAATAATTTTATAAACATTTAAATAACACATTTCTAAATCATTTGAAATATTTGAAGGAAACGTTTGGGAAATAGTAAATTCGAAACATTGCTAAAATGTTTATAAATAATTTTTTATCGGTAAAACAATTTTGAATAACATTTTAATATTTGAAAACAAAAGACTTTGTAAACATTTTTCTTCCCATTTCTGGGTTTTCTATGAACAAAGGATATACAAACACATAATTCATTTTTTATACGATATCATATTCTTTGTCCACATGCCACATGGGTTACTTCTATATGAAGGTAAGCTTATATGATCCTTTGGTCATTACTTTTTAAAAAAGTCATCATTCAAATCAATTATCGGTTGGCCTTCCTTAAATCCCTTTCAAAATATTTTAATAACTCATTTCAAATTCATTCGATAAAATAAAATATTATTTGAAAATTAAGATTTTACTTTCTCCATCATAATGCAACTATTTTCACATTTCTCCTCATTTTCATAAGGATTTGCTTATGATAAAGCAATTCCCACATATCTCAACATTTTTCCTTACTTCCATAAGGATTTGCTTATGATAAAGAAGTTCCGACATATTCCATGGTTGCAATATAAAAACATATAAAATCATATTAAAAAAGTTTGCTTGCTTACCTTCTCAGTCCATGTCCTCAACGTTCTCCTTTCCTCTTCCTATACAAGGAAATTGGATATTTTATCCATCTATTCCATGTTTTAGATTGCTTTCTATGCATGCTTTTTGATCAATCATTACCTCATTTTTATAGAGGTTATCCCTTTATAAATACTTGGTCATTACCTCCTTATATGGATCTTTTTATCCAAAAATCCCTTTAAAAATTTCATCTATATATCCTCAAAAATAAATCTCAATTTTTCCCACAATCACATTGTTCACTGTTCATAGTTACTGTTCATGATTACTATTCACATTACTGTAGTAGGTTACTGTTCATCCAAGGTTACTATTCACAATGTGTTGGTTACTGTTCATGGGTTCCAAAATTTGACATTTTTTCTAAAAATAAAAAATACCATGACATAGCTCTTAGTTAGTATATCATGTGAAAGTTCATGAATTTTGAATTCATCATCATTTACTTGGCCAAATAAATCATTTTCTCCATATACTAAAATTCATCATAATTTCACTTAAGCATAATCTTTAAATTCAAAAATAATGAGATTAATATATCATTATTCCAACATCATAACTATCATAAACATTCATCCTAAATCATCATTTATCAATATTGGAGCATTATTTACACATATCATATGTTATCTTCCTGAATGCTCTATTCTTGCTCCAAATTTTTGATATTTTGGCATAATTCCAATTAGGCATTATAACTTTACTTATTTTTTTATGCTTAGACATTATCTAAGCATGGTTTTACACTACTTAACATCCAAAAGAAATTTGGAAAGAATTCCCTTACCTCAAGTGGAGAACTCCCCTCCTACTTGGCTCTTTCTCTCTCTCCTTCTTTCTCTAAAGCCACAAACAAATTTTGTGGGTTGAAAATGCTCAATGGCGCTGAGATTTGTGCCTTTGGACGTTCACCATGCTCCCCTATTTATAGCATGACATTTTTCATAAAATTATAATTTACCCCTTGCTTGAGGTACTTAATTTTAATTTTTTTCCCAATTTCCATGATTTGTCTTGAGCAATGTGCAGCCACCCTAGCTACTGTTCATGCCCCCTATCTGTAGCTATTTATTTATGATTTATGATTTATTAAAATTAATTATTTTAGGCTAATTAAATCTTAACTGTTGATTCTTGATAAGATTGATTTTGAACCATTGGATTTTAGCCCAAAAGTCAAGCCTCCAGCAGCCATTGCAGCTTTTCATTAATTATTTAATTTTTAATTAATTAAAAATAACCCCAAAGTCAAATATAATTAATGAAAAAGGTGGGCTACCTTTTTGATCTCCAAACGACATTTCATCTTGACCCTTAATTCATGACTTTCATCACATCTTAAACCATTCATCATGTTCATCATAAATATTTGGCCATCCATAAAAAATTTCACTTTAATCCGACGTCTGGATTGCAAGTTATGAATTTTTCTTCCTTTTCTCTAAAAAATCCACTAAAAATCCGAAAATACTAAATAAATCAAAAGTGGCTATTTTGTCCTTTTGTGGGAAGCTTCCTTTTTTGTCTTTTATGATTAAGTTAATCGAAATTGATTAACTTAACATATTCCTTAATCCCACGTTTACTATTCACATGCACTATTCATCTGAATTAACATTCCATAATTAGCAGTTTAATTCTCTAATGCCATATATTGCAAAATATCATTAATATATATTTTATATAAATATCATTATATTACCCAGGCTTTATAACCCTAGGATTTCATACACGTTCCTAAAATTGGGGTTTCACAGCCTAGGCGCCACACAGGCCGCACTGTGGTGCCAATGCAGAACCTTCTCCTCCTTCAACGTGTTGTGGCCTGCTGAAAGGGTAACTTCTTTTTACCATTGGTTTGGCCTAATTGTATTGCTATTGGAATCAATGTGTGGTTGAATGTGATATGGTGACTTGGAGTTGATTATTGGCATTTGGAAGTGTTGTTTGGAGTTTGTGGATGATAGATTTGGATTGACATAAAGCACATCTTGTGGAGGAGTTGATAGTTGGACTTACAAGACAATTTGATATTGACGGGAAATATTCATATTGGGATTCTATTTGGGTTTTTTGATTCAGTGGTAGTTCACATATTGGAGAAATCATTCATCCTCTTTTGCCAAACGAAAGAAAACTGTGGTGCCCCAGCCCGAGCGTCACAACCTTACTCCAAGATCTATCGATTGATAAACGTGATCAGGATTGTTGCCCTGTCACATGGCGGGCTTATTGGATATTTATCCACTAAATCTTAACTCCTTAGGAGTTTATATCATTCCACTTGTTTCAACTTTCCATCAAATGCCTTTTTAGGTCATTAAACCATTTGAGAATTACACATGTTATCTCATAACCTTCATATTTAATCATATCATGATATTTCATGCCTTAGCATTTATCCATAAAAATTTTTGCCAATCCATAGGCATAAAACATAACATAATCCTTCTATAACAGTGAATAAAAATTTAATTATTATCATTCATATAACCTTTCAACCCTCAGGTTCATACACAGGTAACTCATAGAAATTCATTCATCCTTGAATCTCCACCTGTGCTCCTTGCCTCCTTCCTTTCACCTGTCTTTGGGTTTGGAAAACAAAACGTGAGTCGAAACTCAATAAGCAAGCTATAGGGTTTTCAATCAATTCATTTTAAAGGCAACATTGTTTAAAAGCATTTCTCTCCATTCGGTAGGAGACACTTAGCAAGTGATCTACTACCTGCGGAGTAGAAACCTTTTCATAAATCATTCATAAACTATTCATATAAACCAGTTTAATCCCAATTTTTTGGGCATTTCATAAATATTGGATGTGCAAATGCATCATTTTCATTCATGAAATTATCTTTCATGTGAGGGTACGCTAGCTCGGAGAACATCCTTTTATAACATGATCCTTTCCATCCTTGGCGCCGGACCTTCCGACTTGGCAACGTCAAGGGCGGACTCCTTGTTCTGCTTTTTGCCTTGACTAGCCTACTTGATTTTCATTCCATGCATGAATTTTAGTCACCCCGGCATTATATACCTCTTACACATGGTAACTTGTCATTCTCATGTAGATAATTCTTTACACCATCTCTTTTAAACATCGTTTAAATCCATGCTTCATCACTTTTCATAAATACTTGCAAAACAGTAAGCAATTCATTTATCATAATTGAAATAACATTTCAAGACATATTGAAGTAAAGGAATGACCATTCTTAAATAACTTGGAAATAATTCATCAATCAATTGCAAAATGGTTCAAAACATTTAGAACATCATTTGCAGTTGTTTTATCATATTTTGATAAAAGAAAAAGTATTTAGAAAATTGCTTGCTTACCTACTTCGCCTTAGCTTTTCGTATCGCTTATCTCTTTGCCTTTGCCTATACATATAAAAATGACATTGCATTCATCACATTTTCATTTGCTTGATTAGTTTTCCAACCCATAATCCATTAACATATATGACCCACATGAATTCCAAGTAGAGTATACATACATCGCACTCACTTGTGCATCATACCATCCATTCCTTGTTGTGTTTGAAAGCCATATTTAACGTAAACACATAATTATCATTCATAAATCAACATATGGGGATTTATATCTCCCATTAACCATTTTTCATCCATTTTCCATTTTCCCTACGTCAATGCTCATTCAAAGCATATAAGTGACGTTTTAAGCTTCATAACTTAATCTTAAACTTTGAGATAATAAAAAATCATTCATAGAGCAACATCCTTATGTATTTCATCACATATTCATGCATATTTTGCATTTTAGCAACTCTACATAAGTCATGTACCACTTATCCATGTTATCCTTATACATACACCTATCTTACAACACATAACTTGGGTGTTTCTTAAAATTTCTCAAGTCAGAAACTTGTGTCCTTAATCAGAATGATTAAAAACCTTAATTAAAATTTAATTTAGGGTTTAATTTCTTATTTTCAATCCATTCATCATAGGGTTCCAAAACAGCAACATTAGGACTCGTTTTTCATCTTTCAACACCTCTTTCAAGACTTAAATCATAACAAATTTTTAAGTCATAATTTTCACAAATAATCATGCTTTTCTTAACCCAAATTTAGGTTATTATCACATATTCAAAATTCATAATTTAGTTTCTTTCAAAATAGCAACATCTTAAGCATGTATGATATCCATTTTGACCCGTTTTGACGTATCCAAGCATAAGTCTTTAAAAATCAGTTTTAGGGCAAATCATTCCAAGCCCTTTTGGACACTCAAAGTAACTTAGTCCTAGGTTAATTTACCCTCCATAAAATTAATAAATTATTTTATTACAAACAGCAACAAAAATCATATGGAAAACACCCGTTTTGGCCCCTGTTTGGACGTCCCACATGTATACCCTAAAAAATCAGATTTAGGGCAAAATATTCCAGCCCAATTAGGCCATCCAAAGGGTCCTTAATTTAGGGTAATTTACCCTACAATTCATCCATAAAACATTTAAGCACTTCCCTGTATCATTTTTAACTCAAAAATGGAAAAATCGAGCTTTTCTTGAAACCCTAAGATCCATTTTTGCTAAAATACTGAACAAATGCTTAAATCAATATATGTAATTCAAAAGAACATGAATTACATCCAAATCATCATGCTTTAATTATACAGAAACTTGGTTTAGGATTTTGAGAATTTACAAGTTAGATTTCTTTTTAAAATTCAACCCTAACTTCCCTTTTCACTCCCTTGAACTCTTGATCTCATTTAAATCTTTCAAAAATCATTCAATACCTTCATCAAGGCATCATAACTCATCCTTTAATATTACTTTATGAACTATATTCATGGCTCATGATTTGAGAGAAGAAACTTAGGTTTTAAGAATCCAAAACTTGAAATATACTTACTTGAATGGAATCAAACTTGAATCCAAACTTTCCTAGCTTGAATCCATTTCTTTCCTCCCATTTTTCCTTCTCTTTATCTCCTATTTTTCCCCTCTTTTCCTTGCTGTTTTGGGTCACAACACTTAGAAAATTTTGGGAATTTTCTCCCCTTCTGCATGTGAATGTCCACCCCTTGGATAAGCCCCTTTTTATATTTTTTTCCATCTTGTGGGGCCCACTTTGCCACATCTTTGATAAGGTAATTAAGGGGTATCTTATCCCTTAATGACATGGCTCATTCATGTCAAAGTAAAATACCCATTTTCCATTTATCAAAAATCATTAAAATCTACTCATTAATGGAATGCATTGTTGCCCACTATTTGCAACATCCATGAAGCTTCCTTTTCAACGATTTTTGCCATGATATTCTACATATTTATTGCCCATTTACTTCACCTAGGTGTTTGGAAATTTAGATATGCATTTTAGGATTTTTAAAAATCCAAATTCCATGCCGTATTTGCCCTTGGACGTCCCTTGGTGTGACACATTATCTACACCTCCATGTGAGCTACACTTAGGCATTAAACCAATGCATTTAAATCCTGTATTTCCCATGGATTTTAGCATTAAAAAAATCCAAAAAAATCTAGCTCAAAGCACCTCCATTTGACACCTCTCATGGGCATTAAACTACACCATTAAACCACTTGCTTTAACATAAATGCTATGGTACTCTAGGGAGTACAAAGTCAATGCTAGGCACTTTTTCCAATTAAGCACTTTTCCATGGTAATTAGCTTAATCCAATCCATTCATACCATAGATTTCATAATTTTATTCAATCATTTCAAATTTCATCTCAAACCGACGTTTCTACGTCAAGTTATGAACCTTTGAAAATAACCTTAGAGTGTGAGATTAAAATTAAATAATTATCACCTTAATCTCATTAATTTTGCCTTAATACAATCCTCTCATAAGGTTGAGCTCAAAATCATGAGCTTACCTTTCAAATTTCATCTCATTTTGCCTTATAGGCGTTAAGTTATGAATATTCTACGATTTCCAACATAATCCCATAATTTCCATTTTAATCTCTATTAATTAAATCATGAAAATTAAAATAAATATTCATGCCTCATTGGCATATCCCAATCCTCATTAAGCCCCTTTAGTCATCTTGACTCAATTTGGGTTATGGCGATTAGTCTTAGTCACCATTCTTAATTGCAAACCCTAATTGCAAAATACCATTAAATCATAAAAATCATAAATCATCCATAATTCATTTAAATAACAAACGTATCATATTTATAGACCTACTTGGGTTTTCGTATCACAAAAACCCACGACCCCATTAACTTTGATCCAACCCGCTTTGTATCGGCACAGGCATTTAAGCGGTATACGGATTCACTACAGAAAAGGCACCGTATACTTGAGCGGGGGATTAAGATTGATTCATTCTCAGATGCTTTCATAAATTCAATTGTGCCCGGAGATGACATAAGTTCATGGCGCAGCCACAACCGGCCATTATCCTTGTAGTGAAGGAATTCTACACTAATGCCGTCGAGCATGATCGAGGGAGGGTTAAGGTCCGAGGCACAATTGTTCCCTTTCATCATGAAGCCATCAATGCATTCTACGAGCTACCTAATATTGATTACCTGGATCAACACGAGGAAAGTTTGGAGGGGGATGAGAGGGATATCACAGCGATCACTCAAACTTATTGTGAAGAGCCACCAGAGTGGAAATTGATAGGCAGGCAATTAACGTCTTTCAAGCATGGTGCTCTTCGATTTCATGGAAAGATGATGTTCTATTTCATCTCCACCTGGATGATGCCATCGACCCACTTGAGTGATATTACAATGGACCGGGCACTTCTCCTTCACGCTATCGATTCTAACTTATCTATAGATGTGGGGAGACTCTTATTCAATCATATATGTGTTAATGCTCGGGCAATAAAAGGCAACTATTGGTTCCCATCACTAATCTCCAAGTTGTGCAAAAGAGCTGGAGTACGATGGGAGGCCACAGAAGAGGTGCTAAATTGTCAAGCCATCGTAGATGATCTGTCTTTCTATACACCACTCTGAGTCCAAACTGCCACAACTCATCCAACATCACAACCATCAGCTGCTTCCTCATCTCAACCGCTCCCAACTAGTGTTAGGCTGACCAACCTGGAAAACTTAATGGCAACCTAGGCCCAATTTCTACAGTAGTCCAATCGAGCTATGGAAGCACATTTTAAAAGGTTCATGGAGGATCCATAGATCGATATCACGGCTTTACCACCATTTTTATTGACACCTCCATAATTTTGGGCCTGCTTTGGCCAGCCTTCACATTAAATTGGCAGAGAGAGCGAGCACGATGACGACTCCGCCTCATCAGATGCCTAAGGGAGTACCTTTCTTTTTTGTTTCATTTCTCATACCATTATCATTTAGGTTCATTTAGTTCCATGCATTGAGGACAATGCATCCCTTAAGTTTAGGGAGGGATGTATAATTCCTTTTGGTGTGTTGCGTGCATATAATTAGATAATCATGTATATATGTGTAGATTGCATAATATGTCAAATTCTAATTGTGAAAATTATTTTGTTGCAATCCATTATGATGAAAAATTTACTAGGTTTAGGAAAACTTTAACTTGAAATTGATTTCATGAAAAATTCGAATGATTATGCCAAGGATTAGGTGTTAAGGAAGTTTGCAAGTGAGATATGAATAACCGGAATAAATTTCCTAGTACATTATCATAATTCAATTTCATGCTAATCTGTTCAACTAAAATGACAAGGACTAAGTTAAATGTTTGATAACCATGTGCTTTAAAGAAATAAATGGTCTCAGTCATGCATAAAGTTTCACTTCTTCCTATGGGAATTAAAATGGGTTAACTTGCATGTATTGGTACCCTTACTAGATTGTTAGAATAATAAAAGGGGGTGACTGACCTAAGCTAAGTAACCGGGACTTGGCATCAACAAATGTCAAGGTTCGCATAAAAAGGCAAAGGGAAGTCACAGTAATAACGCTTTTAAAAAAAATTCTCCCCAGATACCCTGAAATATGGTGAGGGGAGCAAAAAAATGGGATAGAAAATTCTCTCCAAATACCCTGAAATATAATGAGGAGAGTCAAGTAATAAGTTTGGGGAAACGAATGTGCATTTGGACAAAATGAGGTCAAGTGAATTAGGTGAATTAACGTAATGTTCTTTGATAAGAGATATATTCTTAAACATTGGTTCACATATTTTTTGTTAATTTTTCTAATCAGTTTCTTTTGATCAGGATGACGATTAGCAGGATTGAATTATCACTCTGGACTATTAACATTGTCATTTACATGTAGCTTGCTCTGAGAATGAAAACACATGTCCTATTTTAGCTAATTCATGATTTTTTTTATGAATTGTTTCAAGTTGAGGTTGTTCTTGCCCTGTTGAGTGGAGAAATGTGATTGTTAGGAAAATAATTGGAATCAGGTTTGAATTGGCAGAGTCTTCATACATTCATTCATTTTGCTTTTATGTGTTTCTCGAGCACTAGCAGCATTTATGTTTGGGGGTGTGATAACTCGTGAAAACGCGAGTTATCATGGCTTATTTCAGACTAGTTTTATATGTTAATCTAAGAGAATAAGGTTAAATTGCACCCATTTAGCTTAATTTTCATGCACTTTGCATTTTAGGTACAACACGTAGTTGTTATGCATTTTTAGTATAAACCGAGGCAAACCTTGTGAACTTCGGGTTATAGCACCAACACCTCATCATTTATAAGTACATTTATTGGATGTTAGTTGGTTTTGCAGGAAAGATGGGTGGCTAACCGCTTTGGAATATGATGGGATGAAGAATGGAGCAAATGGAGAAAGCAAGCTTGCTGGCGCCCCGACATCAACCTATGGCGGCTAGACGCCGCTTCATCACCATAAAGGAACTCACCAGAAACACTTCAGTTGGCAAGCTTCCAGAGAGGCGCCAACCCCCACACATGTGCATTTCGACACGTGTCTCGTGCTAAGTTCAAGGGAGTATAAATATACATTGAGGGTTCGTATGGAAGGAGAGAACGCGTGAGGAGCAGCCAAGGAGGGAGAAAAGAAGGGACTTCCAATACAAGAGCACCTGAAGAGGAGAATCAACTTCGTTGGTGGAAACTAGCAAGTTTTAGCTTCTCTTTCTTATTCTCTACATATTTTCCTTTTCTCTTTTGTTGGGAATGTATTCAAACTGGGTTTTAATTGGATTTAACTCCATGTTCATGAGTTAAACCTCAATAGATAGGAAATTGAGATGATTTGATGCCTAAACTATGTTGTTTTGGTTCTTGATGATTTGAAAATGAGTATTTGATTGCTGAATACTTGTGATGTGTGGATTTACCCTTGCGTGTGGTGTTTAATATTTTTTACAAGACTAGCTACCTTGTAAGATGATTTATTTGCTCGATTTATCTTTAGAAAAGGAGAATCTAGGCAAGGTTGATGTGTAAGACATAAGTTTCTCTCTTGGTGAATGGAGAATGTTTAATTGATAGGAATATACCATTAAACCCTATGTAGTCATGAGCAGGTTACGTATGGAACAATTCCATCACATTCATTTGTATTGGAACATAGCAATTGGGTGTTGTGTAATTAGCTTTACGTGTGTTGGAAGACACGTCTAAAGATTATTGAACTTGCATTAAGAATTCCCTGCACAATCTACTGAAAAGGAACCAATTTAATATAGTTTAGAGTTAAGAAATCCCATCTCTCCCATCTATCGACCCAACTCGATAAACCCTTTTTGCAATCCTGCTCTTTCGTTAAACTTTCTCTCATTCACTTTTACTTATCTTGTACATTCAATTACATTTATGACAATTCTTTCCAATTACCAAAGGCAATTGAAGTAATAGACATAATTAGTTTAGACACTATCCTAGTGAGAATGATACTCTAGTCACTTTATATTACTTGATTGACACGTATACTTACTGAAAACGAGCATTTAATTAGATATATACGTAGCTCGTCAGCATACAATCATCATATGATCACATATAGTTCATTGTATAATCATATATATCTCATCATAGTCAATCAATCTTCATACTTAGTAAGTTCACCACACCTATTTACCAATCCATGCTCTAATACCAAGCTCTGTAGTGTTCCAAACTAAGTGACACATCCTGAGCCTTACTCCGGGACCATTATTGATTGGTAAACGTGATCAGGATTGTTACCCTGTCACACAACGGGATATATTGAATTTTTATTCTTTTATAATTCACTTCATAGGAGTTAATCACATCATTCATGTTCAATTTCACATCAATTTGCCCATCCAGGTCATTATCAAGTCCTGATATATTCATTATATATCATAAATCCTATATCTTTCATAGCATAGAAAAACATACATTCATCATTCATCCTTAAAAAATTTTCATCAATTCAACAATTCAATGTACACTATAGTGTAAATTTTGTAAATTGCATCACATAGCAATTATTGAATTTATTGCACATTTTCCACCCATAATACCATATACAGGCATCCATAGAATTATCATTCCTCAACATTTAACCGGTGCTCCTTTCTGTATCCGTCCTTGTACCTGTCATAGGGTTTGGAAAATAAAAAATGAGTTGAAACTCAATAAGCAAGCTGCATAGTTTTTCAGGCAATTCATTTTACAGGCAAACGTTTTTATTTAAATATCATCTTGGAAAGCATCGTTATACCCACTCGTGGGTCTATCATGAAAAACATGAACCATTGTACCCATCATGGGTACATCATAAATAACGCAATGCATTATCTTAAATCATGAACATCATAGGACGATACACTAGCTAGACAACCATCCGTCTCCGTCTTCTCCCATCTCAGGGATGGCGCCGCCAGCCTTTAGCCTATCTTAGCGACTTAGTCATACTAAAAAGGGATAATCGGTCCGCTTACACCTTTAAATTGGACCTAGTTCCTTGTGCACCATGAACTTATCATAAACATGAACTTGGACTTGCTAGCATGATTTTCATAAACAACATGTGAACCATAAGTTCTCAATCCTTTTGATAAATTGTTTGCAAATCATCTGTCATAGTTAAAATAACATTTCAATAACATGTTGAGATAAGGAATGGTCATCCTTAAATAATCTTATAAACAATTTAAACATCCTTTTGCTAATCAATATAAATAATTCGAATAACATTTGCAATCATTTTATCATAGTTTGAGAAAGCAAAACTTTTAGAAAGTTGTTTGCTTACCTGGATCACGTCAACTTTCCATATCACCTTTTTCTTTGTCTTTGCCTATACACATATGAATGACATTGCACTCATATATATAATCTCATCCTCATATGCTTACATATAACTTAGATTTCCAACCCTCATGTTAACATACATAGCCAACTTGTATTCAAAGTCGGGTATTCATACATAGCAACATAGCTTATACATCACATGATCCATTCATTCCTTTCATTTTTAATACCCTTATGTAGGGTAAACCTTTAAACACATCATATCCTTCCGTTTACTCTACATATGGAAGCTCATTGCTTCCTATTTATCACATATCATTTCTTTTTCATATTTCTCATATCGGTGCTAACATTAGGCACATGCTTGATAGTTTAGGCCATATATATTAATCTCAAAATTTGAGATTATAAATCATTAACAAAACAGCACCTTATTGTGACATTTTATCACATTTTCATTCATCTTTTCACTTTAGTAAATCACATTAGTCATTTCTCATCTTAGCCATACATACCCTTTATGTGCACCCTTCTTAATACACATATATTATGTGTTTTCCAATCTTTTCCAAAATAGAAACTTATCCTCCATTATGACAGTATGAAGTGAGAAGGAATGGATGGAATTAGCAAAAGTGTCTTTTGCTTTTAATGAGATATGTATGAAATTTTATGTGAGAGCTTTTTTGCTCTTTGCTATAGAAATGCAAGTATTTATGTTATATGAACATTACGTGTGCAAAGAAGATGATTGCTATTGATCCCTACTTAATATGATTGAATGGGTAGCTTAAATGTTACCCTATGATAAGATAAGAGATTATACAAATATAATTTCTCTAAGTATAAGAAAAATAGTATGCCTACCATAAGAACAAGAGTTGGATGACATAAAAGAAAGGCCAATTGCCAATGAGAAACTCATATGGGAATAATAAACAGTAGGAATCAATGATAGGTCTAATGGACCATGGCTAAAAACACCACCAAGACAGATTAGCGCAGTGGAAGTGTGGTGAGCCATTGAAAGTATTGGAAAAAGATAATATGTTGGCTATTTCACATGAGCCTTACCCCGATATTTAAAATGTAATAAGATTTTGGGACGAAACTTGTTATAAGAGGGGGAGGATTGTGATACCCAGAACAAACATGACTCATACATGCAATCTAGGCATGTAATGAGTGTTAATTATCTGATTAAAGTTGATGGATGAGATTAGGGCTAATGATTAAGTAAGGTGGTTAAGTTAATCATCTTAGCCCAATATGAGTTAATATGCTCAAAGTAACCTAATGAGGGTTAGAGAATGTGAATATATTTAGGATAATTACATCATATATTATGATTTAATTAATGAAGATTATGATGATAATTATAGATTTAAGGTGATGAACGTTAGAAAATTCATAACTTGACTTCTATAAGGCAGAATGAGGTAAAATTTGAAAGGTAAGCACATGATGATGAGCTCAACCTTATGAATGGATTGGATTATGAAAATTATGATGAGATTATGGTGATAATTATTTATTTTCATTCAAATCCAAAAGACAATTTCAAATTGCCATAACTTATGCTAGAAATGTCGTTTTGAGATAGAATTTGACACGAACGGTTAAAATAATATGGTGAATCTTATGGATAGGTTTGATTAAGCTAATTATCATGAAAAATTGTATAATCACAAAAGGACGAAAGATGTTGACTTTTGTTCATGAAAAGTAACATGTCATTAATGAACCGAAGGTGACAAGTGACACGTGTCAATACGAGATTCATTGAGCAAGATTTAAAGTCAACTAATTAAATGGACAATTGACTTTTGAAAGATGCATGGGACACATGTACTCGTAGGGTTCATTTGGAATCCATTCAATTAATGAAAAATCAACCCAATAATGAGTCGATTGAAGGGTTCGTTGAGGTGGCACAACGTGGAATTTTTGGAGGATTTTTGTATTTCCAAAAAATATAGAAAATCCATGAATTATCAAGATGCTTAATGGCATGAGTGTAGGCTAGGTTGTGTAGCCATAAATGGCTCTAAGAGGTGGCATACAAGGAACGTCCAAGGGGCTTCCTTAAGTTGATTTTTAATTTTTTTAAATGCCAAAATTACATGTAATTAGCCTACATGACTAGGTACATAAATGACCTAGATTTGGACATATTTTTAATGGAAAATATTGCCAAAATCCAAGCCACATGGAACGTCCAAATAGTGGATAGCAAGGTGTGAAATCCCGAATTTTTAAGCTTAATAAATATAGCTTGAAATCGTCTAAGGATAAAATCGAAAATCTCATAAAATGAAGGGCTCAAGTGTAACCCATATGGGAAATGAAAATTAGTTGAAAAATGATTAAGCGAAGTGGGATTAGCAATAATCACGAAAAGACCAAATTACAATTTTACAAAGTGAGATTAAATTGTAAATTTAGAAAAGATGATTGATTGGTAATTTTGACAAGAGTGGAGGCAAAAAGGGGACTTAATTTGAATTTACAAAGGTTATATTTGGAATTTATAAGAAAATGGAGGGTAATTTATGATCCCACAAAGATTAGCTATGAAAATGAATTTTTACAAATATTTCGTGAAGAAATTTCAAAATTCTGAATAATACTAAGTGAAATTGTTTAAATTTACGGATCTTATGGAAAAATAAAAATAAATGAAATTTTTTTGGCTAATTAGGGGCTCTAATTAAGGGCTTATATTTATCCTCGTTGTTTTCATTAGATCTAAGCATTTATAACTCAAATAGACAACTAAATTATGTTCCCTCTAATCTAGATGGATCAGATTATGAAAAATAGTTAACTAAATTAC
Source organism: Annona cherimola (assembly GCA_030490835.1). Classification (NCBI taxonomy): domain Eukaryota; kingdom Viridiplantae; phylum Streptophyta; class Magnoliopsida; order Magnoliales; family Annonaceae; genus Annona; species Annona cherimola. The sequence continues at coordinate 81,866,934 of CM059974.1, forward strand.
CTAACTTAAGTGCATCAGAAAACGTGCCCAAAAGGCACAGCATGCACGTAAAGGAGTTTACGTTAATATTTTATTATTTTTATATAATTATTTAGTTAATTCATATCTTAATGAATATAAGATTGTTTGAGATGAAACTTTTGGAGCAAGCCTATTTTAATATACCCTACATAATGAATGGATTAAATTTTGAAAAACATGTCTATAAGTTTTTAAAATGAAATTTTATACCAAAATACGATTTTAATTAAATTAAAATATGTACTTTGCTCCAATTGAGGTGAAATTTTATGGGTAAGCCTATTTTAATATGCCCAATTTAATGAAGGAATGAAATTTTTGAAAACATGTCTCCAAAATTTTAAAAAGGAGATTTTTATCCAAATATGAATTAGTTAACTAAAATAAAATAGAAATTTTTTTCAAAATTCTAAAACGTACATTTTGTGAGCAATTGGATATATATTAATAAGAAAAAATTTCGTAATATATAAGTGTGTATGTAGGCAGTTATGATTTAATTTGTTAACATTGGAATTTACCGTTTAAAAAAAAATGTGAACGGTAGCAAGAATGTCCGGTACACGTAATGTGGACAGCCGTATTGCTGAAAATTAAACAGCCATGTTTTGACCCTGCTGGATTGATAAAACGCAAATGCCTGTAATTATTTACGCTCAATTATTAATAAGCCAACAGCTGTAGCGGTGAAACTAGAGAAAAGGAAAGGAAACCCAACCATGGTAAACCGCATACGGGAAGTATAAAAAGAGGCTGCTGAAGTAAAAAAAATGCTGGATGTGCAGTACATTAACAGGAAAGAGAAAGGCGTGGACGGCAGCATCAAACCAACCAGCACTCCAGGCATTCTTCTTCATTCTTTACATCAACATATTTTATTTACTTAATTATTATTTCAGATATAATGCTCATCTCGTCCCCTATTTAAAAGATTTCAGTTTTGATTTTAAAACCACCTGCTGGATGATTATATAATTTATACGTATGATATTTTGATCTTGATAATTTTAACAATCTATGCAGAACATTGATTAATAAATATAAAACACATGTTGTAAACATATTTTATCGTTCCTACATAAATGTTTTGCATTAAATAGAATTTTAATCTATATGCTGCTGGACGTTCATATACCGTTTTATTAATTAAGCATGATTTTTTTTCATGATTTTAATTAAACTCTGAAAATGCTATCCTGTTCCATGCTTAAATTCTGACTTCGTTTAATTAAATGCAGAAGCTCTACCCTACTGAACGTTAATGGATATAATTAATGTATATATTAATTCAGCAGCTGGATTATATGTATATAGTTGCTGGAATTATAAAATAATGGCAGTTGTATTTTATTTAAGTTATTTAATGGATGATTATGTGATATTAGAAACAAAAATATGAATGAGATAGTAAATGAACGATTTTTACCATGAAAAGTTTTTTATAAGTTCATTATATGATCATTAAAGAACGACCAAATTTATAGCTTAAAATATTAAGCAGGTTGCAAATTAAAAATCCGAGAAGATTAACTTAAACAGGGTAAAACGGGTGACAAGATCAGCTGTAGTAAATGATTTTTAATATTTTTTGTAGAGGATTTTTGATCTAACATTTTTATATGATGTATATAATATCGTTATTATCACTCGAAAAAATAAAATATGTTTTTTGGATGACATAAGTATGGTTTAAAATTAACGTGATTAAGGCTGCTTCTGATTACACAACACTGTCCAGCACAGTGAAAATGTCAAAATAAATATATAATATTAATATTTCTTAATAAAAATTTTATGAAAGTTAATTCATGTAATGATAGATGTATGATAGAAATTTCAGAATTAAATACCTTGATTTGATTACAAATAAAGATTTAAACAGATCAGTACGCCTGATTTCAACAAATGAGGACAGTTTGAGAAATAATCAAAAATAAATATGAAAACTAAGTGAAAGTGATCCAAATTAATATATATGTTATTCAAGAGTGTAATAAAAGATTAAGGATAGCAATAATGATTAATAATTTATGTTATAATATGTATATGGAATTAATGGGTAAATAAGAAGATGAAACTTAATGAAAATAAGAAAACAAAGGTTGTTTTGGAATTTAATAATAAGTTCCAGAAATTTTAAATGGAATTTATTTTCATTATAATGTGTAAACAAGGTTTACAAAAAAGGTACAAATTTATGATCACTAAGTAAGTGATTAAGTACCTAAGATGTGATTTTAGAAAATATAGATGAGGGTAAAATGCAATATATAGGGCTGTTTGAGGGAAATTACAAAAATTATAAAAAATTTAGACCCAAATTATAAGCCCTTACCCTTAAGAAAATATCTTGAGAGATTTTCTCAAATAATATGTCAATTATAGGAAATATATGCTAAGTATAAAATGCTAAAATCCAAGATGTTGGATTTAGCTAAGTATTACAAATCCTACGTAAGATTTGGAAAATTAACCCTTAAATAATGATGTCAAAATAAATGGAATGATTAGACCTTGAAACAAGTTCAACCAAATGAGGATAAGAGTGGTTGGTATTAGCCAAATATGAAAATGTGGTTAGAAGATAATTATATTGAATTTATGGAAAAAGGAAGATAAACGGCTTATTTGAATTGGTGACATCAAATGACTTAGGAAGTTCATAAGCAATTGCCTTAAGAAGTTGACTAAAGGAAAGAAAACAAGTGTTAAAGATGGAATTGATAAGTGAGAGATTATAAACATAAGTGAATTGGAACAGGGTGATGACAATATTGAACTAAAGGTAGAAATGGGTCAAAGTTGATATGAAACACACATGGGTTAGAAAATCCTAAGATAGATTCAGAGTTAATAGTAGAAATGTGCAAGCATGGGATATTATGTTTATATGAGAAAAAAATGGTCCTTTTCATTTGTATAGGAAAAGGAAAGGAAAAAGGTGGAAAGTACAAGTTGACTATCACAGGTAAGCAAGTTACATGCTTTCTAAAAGATTTCTAAATGCTTGCAAATTGTTTGCTCACATGATTTATAAAATATATTTAAGGATGGTCATTCCTATAATGCTTTACATGTGATGATTGCTAACTGCTTGTTAACTACTTTTATGAAAAGTTTATGATTTATAAATGTTATGCCAGCATGTGAATGTGAATGATCATGGTGCACGAGGATTAGTTATGAGAGAGGTGTAATTAGACCGGTTGTCCCCCTCTAGCGTGACCGAGTCGCTAATACAGGCTGTGGCCGGCGGCGACCTCCCTGAAATGGGAGCAAGATCAAGTAGTGGACGCCTAGCTAGCGATCTATTTGGAAAAATGTCATGTATGCATTGGATGCATTTGCATTTTCATATTATGCACAAAAAGGAAATGGAAAATGTTTACTTACAAAAGGAAAGGACTTGCTTACTGAGTATTAGTACTCATGTTTTGTTTTCCAAAATTTAGTCAGGTAAATGGAGATGGCCCATGGAGAAGGACAGGTATAAAAAGAATGTTAAGATGTTTGCATTCCTTTGCATGTGTGAAAAGAAGAAGAAGAATTTATAGTATGATCAATGTTATGTTGAATGTTGATGAAAACAATTAAGTTGAGGTAGTACAACCTGTATGGAATATGTGAGAGAATGCAGAATTATATGTAAATGGTATATATGATGATTTTTCTGTAAAGACAATCGTTATGACTTTGATAATGTAAAGACAATAGTTAAGACTATGATATGAGAAATGCTTTTCAAGTTGGATGAATGAAAATGTTATCTATATTGATGTTATATATATATATATATATATAAATTGCCTTGTGATCAGGGCAACAATCCTAAGTCACATTTACCAACCCTTTTCGACCCCGGAGTAAGGACTATGTGGAGCCTCGGGTCGGGGGCGCCACACAAGGTGAGCCACTTTTGAGCAGATTTTGATATTTTAAAAATATGATAAATATGCACTTTACTAGGGTAAGAATGGGACAACACATCCATGGGATAAGTGTTGGAAATATAGCTAAATCCATATTTTGATGATTAACAAATCAATTTGAGTATGTCTTGGCTACTAACAAATTTGTGAAATGTTTAAGGAATAACCATTTGAAGAAAAACAAGTATGGAAGGCCAAGTCGATCCCCAAGTTGACTCCAAGATCGACTTCAAACATGCAGAACGTCCAGAGCTGAAAACGGAAGAAGGGAAGGTGAAGTCGCAGGCCAAGTCGACTCCACCTGCGACTTGGGTAGCCAAGTCGCAAACGAAGTCGACCTCACCATCGACTTCAGTCGGGAGAAACCTTCCAGAGTTGAATTCGAAACAGCAGAATGCCGAAGTCGCACCCCAAGTCGACTCCACGTGCGACTTGAGGTGAAGTCGCAGCCGAAGTCGACTCCGACATCGACTTCGATCGGGCAGAAGCTATTTTTCAGAAAACAAGCTCATTATCAACTCAAGTGTTTCAAATTCCAAGCAAGACTCAATTCCTTCGAAGATTCACAAGGTTCAAGCTAATCCAGGAAAAATCAAAGTCAAGTTCTTCAAGGTTCACAAGATCTATAAGTATGAGGAGCCATTCCAGAATCAAAAGGACTGAAGGAAGAAAGACTAAGCAAAACAAAAGAAAACGATTTCCAAGTTCCAAGATCGTGAAGCCATCTGACGAGGTGAAGTCGAAGCCGAAGTCGACTCCACCTGCGACTTGGGTCAAGTCGAGAACCCAAGTCGACCCTGACTGGAACTTGAAGTTGCGACGGAGAAGCGAAGTCGCACCCGAAGTCGACTCCATCTGCGACTTGGGCGAAGTCGCATCCGAAGTCGACTCCACCTGCGACTTGGGTCGCAACGGTCGGAATTAATTCGAACGTTGGCGCATTAAATGCGCGCCACCTACCTTCTAACGTTCGGATTCCCTCCAAAATTATAAATAGCATTCATGGTGGACGAGGGAAAAAGTAGGAAAACATTAAGTGAGCATAACTCCTATCTACAAGAGCATTAAAGTGATCAAGCCAATCAAGAGAGGAAGAACTACACTTCAAAACTGCAAGAGCTTCACTTCAGATTCTTCAAAGCCTACCACAAGTTCTTCTCTGCGCCAAACTGCTTCTACACATCTGTAAAGTGTAGATTTCTTTTATTGATTATTTGTTTGTATTGAACTTGATTTAGCTTGGGTAGCTAAGATCAAGTGATAGCAAAGTAGTGTGTGATTGGAGTGTGACTCATCACCTACTTGTGCTAGTTGTTGATGCCTCCTAGAGCTAGAATCTAGAAGAGAGCAAGAGGCTCTAGTTGTATATGCCCCCTAGAGCTTTGAATCTAGAAGAGAGCAAGAGGCTCTAATTGTATTGAGAGAATACAATAGTGGAACCCAAGTCACAAGGTGTGTGAGCTTGGAAGAGTGGAGTAGGGAGGTTGCCCGAACCACTATAAAAATTCTTGTCTACTTGTTTTTATTTCTGCTCTCTACATTACTTTGCTTTCCATTCTGTTTCTTCATTAAGGGGACTAGCTTAATCCGGGGTAAAGTTTCTGTTTGAGTTATAAATTTTTAAGAACCCAATTCACCCCTCCCCTCTTAGGTTTTGCCATCTATTCGGGACCCAACAATAAGTACCCAATAATTACTCTCAAAATGAGGTGGAAAAGGGGGACAAAAATCCGTTTAAATGGAAGGAGAGAGAAGAGACCATGGGACGTTCATTTTGGGCAAAATGTGAGAGAGAAAAAAAATCTCTCAAAGGGGCAGCAGCTGAATGTGCTGAGGAGGAAGGAAAAGAAAGAGAAAAAGAAGAAGAAAAGAGAAGTAAAAGAAGGGAAGAAAGAGAAGAGATCCAAGCTTGACAAGTTGGAAAGAGAAGACACCACTTCAAGTAAGTATTGAATCAAGTTTGATTCATTAATTTCTAAGTTTTTCATCTTCATTCATGGGTCATAAATTTGATCCTTAATGAACCCTAAATGATGAATTATGAAACCCTTAATTAGGGTACTAAGTGAGGAATGAATGAAATGAAGAAAGATAGGGATGAGGTTAGGGTTGATTTGAACCCATAAACCTAGCTGGAATTTTTCATAATTCCACATTTATGTTGTTTTTTTAACCATTAATCATGTTTCGATTATGAATTATGTTTCCTTGATTTATATATGGTGATTTGGGTATGATTTAAGTATAGAAAGATAAGCCCTAAAGTGGACAATATGATGAAAATTCCACTCTTTTGAGATGGATATGACACATAGATTAAACCAATTGATACATGGATGAATTAAAGGGTAAAATTCCCTAAATTTAGGGCACATGAGATGTCCAACATGGGGGTAGAAAGAAATGCACGAATCTGAATTTTTATGGACCCGTGATGTGAACATCCAAAGGGTGTCCAAAGGGTACTCAAACTGCATGGAAAGTTGCTGTTTTGGAGCAACTAATTTATGGACTTTGAATATGTGAAATTATCCTAAATTTGATATAAGAAAAGTATATTTATGGGATGAAATTAAGGAGGTAAAAATCTGTTTTAAAACATATGTCAAAAAGGATATTGAAAGTGGGAAAGAATGGGGCCAAAGTTGCTGTTTTGGAACCATATGATTAAGAGATTTTAATTCTATGAAAATACCCTAAATTATGTGCTAATTAAGTGTTTTAATTATGCCAAAATGGAAGGCAAGTTTCTATTGTGAAAGAAATTGAAAAACACATAATATATGTGTAGTTAAAAAGTGCACATAAAGGGTATATAAGGCAAGGATGAGAAATGCCTAAGTATGATTTGTTAAAATGAAAAAATGAATAAAAATATGATAAAATGGGTGATTAAGGTGCTGTTTTAATGATATGTTGAAATCTCAAAATTTGAGATTAATATATGAAAGCATATATGGAAGCACCTATGCGAGAAATGTGGAAAATAGATATTAAATGACAAATGGGAAGCAATGAGCTTCCATATATAGTGTGAATAAAAGATTATTATATATTTGAAAGTTTACCCTAATAAGGGTATTAAAAATGAAATGAATGAATGAATAATGTAATGTACAAGTATGTTGATGTGTATGAACACCCGACTTAAAAGACAAGTGGGTTAAGCTAGTTTAATATGAATCCAAAATGGATTCATGTAGGTTGGAAAACCTTAAGGGATGCAAGCATTTGAAATTTATGCATATAAATGAAAAATCATTTTCATTTATGTAGGCAAAGGCAAGGAAAAGTATCGAACAAGGAGGTCAAGGTTATCTCAGGTAAGCAAGCGAACTTTCCAAAATATTGATTTCCTCTTATGTATTGAAATGGTTAAATATGTTTATGCTGATATTTTATGAATTTCTTTTGAATGAGTAATCATAAGTTTTGAAAATGATGACTTCATGGGAAGCAAGCAACACTTTTCAAGATAATTATTTCATCACAATTGTTGTGATAATTAAGAATGATTATGATGATGGTTTTAAGAATTTGCTTACAAGTAAGCAAGTTCTTTAGGATGCTATTTCCAAAGGATTTCATGCTTTATACCTATGGTTTTAAGAATTTGCTTATAAGAAAGAAAGTTCTTTATGATGCTGTTTTCAAAAGGATTTTATAAGAAAAAGGAAGTTTCGCCCTTTTCATAAAATGATAATTGCAAACAAGTTTTGAGTTCATCTCTATAGGATTTTGTGAAAAACAACTATGTTTATGAAAGAAAATGAAAAAGGGATTTGATTTATACAAAAAGATGAGTTTTTCTATGCCATGATACTAATACATAAATGATAACACTCATACATAAATTATGATTTGGACATAGTCCATATGTTTGAAATGGTGTTAGAAAAGTTTTGATTTCCTTAAAAGGAAAGATATTTTGAAAATGCTTCGAAAATGTTTACATGGATGTTTCTAAAAGGGTTTAAGGATGGCCAACTCAATAAGTTAATTTCATCAAATGAATTATTTTGGGTTACTAAAATGACATACAAAAGGCTATGCAAGCCCCTCTTTATGTAAAAAAAAATGGCAAGATGGATATGTGGACAAGGATATGATATTAGGGTGGTTAAGAAGGGGATGATGCAATTGCATAACCTTTGTAGGCAAAGGCCCCAAAATGAAAACTAAAATAATGATAGAGAAATACGCTGTTTATTCTTGAAAATTCAAAAATCTTTGAAGTTTCTTTATCATGATGATTTTAAGATTTATTTCAAGCAAAATTTTTACAAAAGAATTGTTTTCTCAAGTATTTCAAAGGCTTATCAAAATGTTTTACTCAAAATATTTATAAAAGAATTTAAGGGAGGTCATCTTAAAACTAGATTTCAAATGATAACTTATTTAAAGTGGGTGCGTTTACTTTACAAGTTGACACGGACTGCGGTCTGTGATATTTTTCAAGATGGATATGGACTGCGGTATGTGATCCCGTTTTTTTTAAGATGATTTAAATGGACATTGGTTACAGTCTATGATACTTTAAACCACATGGACTGCGGTCCGTGATGTTTCAAGAGATCACGCTAGCATAAGGACATCTTTGATGATGACGTATAGTTCACCAATACAAGGAATAGGCCGGTTGTCGAGCACGGTGGGAGATGGATTGGGGCCCGCTCTACATATGGCCAAGTCACTAAGGGATGGCAGGAGGCCTGCAGCGCCCTCCCTAAGATGGGAGAAGGATTAAGGAACAACCACCTGGCTAGCGTGTTGTTAAGGATTCTCTTCCAAAAGGTAGAATGATCACTTGCTAAGTGTCACTACTGAATGGGGAAAATGCATTTGCGTATGTTTTGCTTTTGAAAATCCTAAAGATTGGAACATAAAAGTGTTTATACAAAAAGTTATCCTAAATGGAATTTTATGAGCCTATGCAAAAAGATTACCCTAAAAATAGGGTGTTTTACACAAAAAGTGTAAATATCAAGGATGAGATGAAATGTTTTCTATGCAAATGCTTTCATGAAAAGGGATTATGTGTTTTCGTCTTGTTTACTATAAACAAGACCCAAAATGAGGATTACGAAATAAGTTTTATGTCTTGTTTTCTATAAACAAGCCCTAAGATGGGGATTATGAAGAAGAGTTTATATGAAAAATATTTTTATATATCTTGTTTGCTATAAACAAGCCCCAAGATGGGGATTATGTAGAAGGATTTATGTGGCAAAATGTTTTGGACATAAAAATGTCCATTACCAAAAAAGATTGATGTGGAAAAACGTTTCAGGACATGTGAATGTCCGTTTCCAAAAGGATTTATGTAGAAAAATATTTTAAGACATATAAATGTCCATTGCCAAAGAAAGTTTATGTCAAAAATATTTTGGGACATAAAATATCTTCTGACTAAAAGGATTTATAAGAAAAATTGCTTGGATGTAAAAACATCCTGTGATACCCAGACCCAAGTAAGGCTTATATGTATATGCAATTGGCATATAAACATGAATCATGTATGATTTAGTTGAATTATGAATGATTTTCTTTACAATTTTGATGATTTAATGAAATTAGGACAAATGGTTATGAATGATGATTATAAACCAATATGGGTTAATATGATTAAAGAGGCCTAATGAGGATTAGGGAATGTGAATATATTGAGGATAATTACCTCATATATTATCGTTTAACTAATGGGGATTATGTTGATAATTATGGATTTAAGGTGATAAATGTTAAAAAATTCATAACTTGACGCCTGTAAGGCGGATTGAGATAAAATTTGAAAGGTAAGCACATAATTTTATGGTCAATTTTATGGAAAGATTGGATTATGAAAATTTTGATTGTATTAGGGTGATAATTGATCAATTTCATCCAAAATCCAAAGATGACTTCAAATGATCATAACTTGAGATAGAAAAGTCGGATTGAGACGAAATTTGAAATGAACCGATAAAATTATGAGATCAATGCAATGAAAGGATTCGATTAAGCTAAGTTTTGTGGAATTATGCCTACACGATAAAGGTGAAGCACCTTTGACTTTTGTGCACCATAAAGTAGCTTGTATTTATGTTAAAGTTGAAGTAATTAATTGTATAAATGAGGTATCGAAAGGAGGTAATTACAAGTAGATTTTGTGAATTTCTTAAAATGACAAAATCCATGAAAATATCAAGTGATTAATGAGAGGATTTAAGGAGCTAGCGGGCTAGCTTAAAGGAGCTTGAAGTGGTGGCACATGGGGGACGTCCAAGGGCTGTTTATATGACTTTTTTTATTTTTTAAAAATGTAAAATATGCATTTAAATGACCTAGGCAGCTAAGGTGAGTTATGGACGTGATATGGGTTGATTTTTGTGACAAGAAAATGCCATAAGGTCAATGACAAGTGGACAGCAATATGGAGGCTAGGAGAGGTGGATGTTGAAGCTATTGTTTGGTTTTTTTTTATAATTTTTTTAAATGATAAATGGACCCTTAAGTAAGCTATTAGCTAGGGTGATTAAATGTCCATAAATTAAAGCTGCATTTTGTGGAAAAAAATTGCAAAAAGGCTACTGTAATTGGACGTCAATGTGTGGACAGATTTGTGGCCCATCAATGCAATGGATTTTGATGAATTTAATATAAGATAATTACCCATTTTACTAGGGTAATATTGTGCCATGTCATCAAGGGATAAGATGTCCATTAATTACGCTCCAACTGAGGTGGCAAAGTGGGCCTAAAATCTAGAAAATGAAGGGCATAAGAAGAAGCACATGGGACGTCATATGGGGGATATATTTTCCATTTAAAAATTTATAAAATAATAAAAAGGGATTGCTTGGGCAACAAGGAAGCAGGAAATAAGGAGGAAAGTGGTAGCAAGGGGTCGTTCAAGCCAGCAAGGAGAGAAAGAGAGAGAAAGAGAGAATTCAAGGGGAAGGAAAAGGAAGAAAAAGAAGAAGAAAAAAAGAGGAAAAAAAGGAAGGAAAGAGGAGAAACCAATTTAAGGAAGCTTGGATTCAAAGTTTCCTAGAATCAAGTAAGTATGGATCAAGTTTTGAATGTTTTAATCCTAAGTTTCTTCTCTCAAGTTATGGATCACGAATTTGATTCATAATAAACCCTTAAAGGATGATTAATGATGCCCTTGATTTGGGTATTGAATGAGGATTGAATGACATGGATGAATTTAAGGGTTTAAAGAGGTTAAGATGGATGTTAGGGTTGAATTTTGAGAAGAAACCTAACTTGGAATTTTTCAAAACCCTAAACCAAGTTGCTGTATGATTAAAGCATGATGATTTGGATATAATTCATGTTCTTTTGAATTACATATGATATTTAAGCATTGGTTGATGATTTTAGCAAATATGAAACCCTAAGTCTCAAGAAAGGACCCGATTTTCCATTTTTGAGTTAAAAATGATACAAGGAAGCACTTAAATGGTTTATGGATGAATTTTAGGATAAATTACCCTAAATTAAGGACCTTTTGAATGACTTAAGTGGGCTGGATGAGTTTTCCCTAAATCTGATTTTTTAGGATATATATATGGGACATCCAAACAGGGGCCCAAAACGGGTGTTTTCCATATGATTTTTGTTGCTGATTGTAATGAAATTATTTATGGAAGCTATGGAGGTTAAAATACCCCATGTTTAAGGTAATTTAAGTTTCAAAAGTGGTTTGAAAAGATTAGCCCTAAATCTGATTTTATGGACATATGTTTGGACACGTCAAAACGGGTCAAATGGATACCCAATATGTGTAAAGATATTGCTGTTATGGAAGCAAACGAATTATGTATTTTAAATATGTGATAATATCCTAAATTTGGGTTAAGAAAAGCATGATTATTTTCTGGAATTTATGGATTAAAAATCTGTTTTGATTTAAGTATCAAAAGAGGCGTTGAATGCATGAAAAATGGGTCCAAACGTGGCTGTTTTGGAACCCAACGATGAATGGATTAAAATTTCGAAATTAAACCCTAAATTATATGTTAATTAAGGGGTTTAATCATGCTGAAATAAAAAACAAGTTGTTGTGTTGAAATATTTTAGGAACACTTAAGTTATGTGTTGTAAGTTAAGTATATGTGGAAGGCTAAGCATGGACAAGTAATGAATAACTTATGTGAATTCCTAAAATGCAAAAAATGCATGAAAATGTAAGGGAATACATGATTAAGGTACTATTTTGGTAATTTGTAAAACCCCGAATTTTAAGCTTAATAAATATAGCTTGAAATCGTCTAAAGGATAAAAATCGAAATCTCATAAAAAGAAGGGTTCAGGTGTAACCCATATGGGAAATGAAAATTAGTGGAAAAAATGATTAAGTAAATTAGGGATTAGCGATAATCACGAAAAGAAAAAAATGGATGGAGAATGCTTAGGTGGCAACTCGTTAAAATTCCTTTTCCATGTCATTTTGGAAATTTAAGAATATAGTTAAATCGAGAATTTCTTAGGAAATTCATATCGGACAATGTTGAAGTCCAATTGAGATGAAATTTTAAGGATAACTTGATCATGAGGTAACTTACGTGATCAACTGTGGAATTTTAAAAATTATGATTAAAAATATTATTATCATAATTAATGTTATGAATTAGCTTCAAAAGACCATAAGTTGGTCTATAATGATTATTTCAAGATGAAAATTTTTATGGGTTATGAAGAATTATTTAGAATACTTATTAAAATTTCAAAATTCACATTTGAAATGTATGTGAATTTTGTGGAGACATATATATGTCCATTTTTCAATAATTAAATAAAAATAGGTACACAACTCTGATTAAGGTGAAATTTTAAGGGAAAGCTTAAATTAATATGCCCAAATTAATGAATGAATTAAATTTTGGAAAATATGTCTCCAAAATTTTAAAAAGAGATTTTTCGTCCAAATATGAATTAGTCAATTAAGATAAAATAAATTTTTTTTCAAAATTCCGAAAGGTGCATTTTGTGAGCAATTGTATATATATTAATAAGAAAATTTTTCATAATATATAAGTGTGTATGTAGGCAATTATGAATTAATTTATTAATGCAGATAAAAAAGAGAAAAAAGAGAAAAACTCGCTGGCAGCAAGAAGTGGACGATGCATGGACATTAAATAAAAAAATAATAAAAAAATATATTATAAAAGAAACACATAAGAGGGGTAGCTGTATTTATTTAATTGCCGAAATTATAAAAAAAAATGACAACTTTTATAATAGTAAGCGGTGAGCTGGGTTAAATGAAATTTAACCATGGTGAACCGACTTATGTAAAGTATAAAAAGGGAAGAAATGCTGCAGAAGAAGGGCCAACCACTGCAGCGATAATGCGACAGTAGTTCAGAAGGTGTACGAAGTATGCAAGTAGGTGTTCAAGGGCCCTGACACTGTTCCTCTCCCTCAAGACGTACAAAGGCCGCAGCTTATACTTGATAAAATGAAACCAGAAGATGTTGGTTCAAGTGGTGGAACGTCTAAGCACTCAAATAAGTGTGAAATGTAGGCAGATGGGAATATAGCCAGAGACTATGAAAAAAGTGAGGTAAATGGGAAGGGAAAGAATTAGGAAGGGAGGCATGAGGAGAGGAAAGGGGATGCGAAGGAAGAAAAATCATCCCATTTGCAGAAAATGTCAAAGACGTCATATGGGCAAATGTTTAAAAGGGTCAAATAAGTGTTTTAAATGTAGGCAGATGGGACATATAGCTAGAGACTGTGAAAAAAGTGAGGTAAATATTGTGAAATGTTCTGTTTATGATCAAGCTGGGCATATCACCTCGAATTACCCATATAAAGTTCAAATGTCACAAGGACGTGGGAGAATTCCACCGCCAAGAGTAGCGGGAGTAGTCAATCGATCAAGAACATCTACAAATCCGATGTAAGTGCATGCCTTGACCCAAACCGAATCACAGGAGCAAGAGGAAAAGGTGGTGACATGTATGGTTTACATTTTAGAAGAATCAGCGATAACCTTATTTGATTCAGGTGCTAGTCATTGATTTATAGCCTGTCAATACGTAACCACGCACGCGAGGAAACCTATAGGATAATTCATGTTGAATCCCCCGTGTATAGATTAGCTAGCTCTAGCCAAGTATGTAAAGCATGTCCAATTAGGATAGGATCAATGGTTCTAAATGCCGACCTAATCCTACGTCCTATGATGGAGTTCGATATAATACTAGGCATGGATTGGTTGAGTAAATGGGGAGCTACCATTGACTACAAAAGTAAGAAAGTGTGGTTTGAAGCGAATCCAGGAAAAGACACAACCATTGGAAGATTAAAACAATTTGAGAATCTGACAATATAAAATATCCTCCACGAAAGCAGCAAAAATGATCCGCCAAGAGTGTCAGGCATATCTAGTAACAGTAAGCATTAAAAGAGAAGCTGAGATGAAAATTGATCAGTTTCCAGTGGTTAAAGAATCTCCAGATTGTTCCCAAAGGAATTGACCATCTTACCTCCAGAGAGAGAAATGGATATGACAATTGACGTTATACTAAGTACGACCCCAATATCAAAAACTCCGTATCGGATGGCACCAGCTCAAATGAATGAATTAAAGACACAAATACAAGAGCTGTTGGACAAAGGTTTTATTCGACCTAGTGTGTCACCATGGGGAGCTCCAGTATTATTTGTCAGAAAGAAAGATGGAAGTCTGAGGCTGTGTATTGATTACTGAGAATTAAATAAAGTCACTGTAAAGAACAAGTACCCATTGCCAAGAATTGATGATCTATTTAATCAGTCGAAGGGAGCCTCAACATTTTCTAAAATTGATTTACAGTCAGGGTATCATCAGTTAAGGATAACTCCTACCGATATTCCTAAAACGGCTTTTTCGAACTCGGTATGGACACTATGAATTTGTGGTAATGCCTTTTCGCCTTACAAATGCCTCTGCCGTATTTATGGATATGATGGACAGAATATTCCGAAACTTTCTGGAACAATTTGTGGTCATATTTATTAATAGTATTTTGATCTACTCAAAATCAGAAGAGGAACATGAGGGTCACCTACGAAAGGTACTAGAAAAGCTAAGGAAGGAAGGATTGTATGCCAAGTTAAAGAAATGTGAATTTTGGTTAAAATAAGTGGCATTTTTTGGGCATATAATCTCAGAAAAAGGAATATAAGTTGACCCACAAAAGATTGAAGCCAGATTGAAATGGCCAAGGCCGATAAACATTACAGAAATCAAGAATTTTCAAGGATTGGCCGGGTATTATCGAAGGTTTGTTGAAGGATTTTCATAGTTATCAGCCTTATTGACAAGACTAACTCGCAAGGGAGTTAAGTATATATGGTCTGAAGAACGTGAATGCAGCTTCCAAGAGCTGAAACAACGACTAATAAAGGCACCAATCTTAACCCTACCCGAAGGCAATGAAGGATTTGTGATTTATAGTAATGCCTCAAGAAAAGGATTGGGATGTGTGCTAATGTAGAGAGGAAAAGTGACAGCTTATGCATCTCGACAGTTAAAGCCCAACGAAGTAAGCTACCCCACTCATGATTTGGAATTGGCTGCAGTAGTGTTTGCCTTAAAAATTTGAAGACACTACCTGTATGGTGTGAGATGTGAGATTTACACAGATCACAAGAGCCTTAAGTATATTTTCACTCAGAAATAGTTGAACAAGATGTTGGAAACATGTGGAAAATAAGCCATGTTTATGTTTTGATGATTAACAAATCAATTTGAGTAAGTTTTGGTTACTAACATGTTTGTGAAGATGATTAAAGGATATGCAAATGAAGAAAATGAAGCGTGACAGGTCAAGTCGATTTCCAAGTCGACTCAGGCATCGACTTAGGCCAAGTCGATCCCTGAGTCAACTCCAGCAGCGACCTCAAGACGTCATTTTCGTCCAGCGTTGAAATCGTGGAGCCAAGCTGCCGAAGTCGCAAACGAAGTCTACTCCGCATGCGACTTGGGTGAAGTCGCAGACCAAGTCGACTCCGGCATCGACTTCAAACTTGTTTTTCTATCCAGAGTTGAAATCGGGGACGAGAGCTGCCAAAGTCATAAACGAAGTTTACTCTGCATGCGACTTGGGTGAAGTCGCAGACCAAGTCGACTCCGACATTGACTTCAAACTTATTTTTCTGTCCAGAGTTGAAATCGGGGATGAGAGCTGCCGAAGTCGCATCCCAAGTCGACTCCGCATGCAACTTGGGTGAAGTCGCAGACCAAGTCGACTCCAGCTTCGACTTCAGTGCGGAACTTGCAGAACAAGTAGACTCAATGCTAGACTCAAGTGAAGATGAAGGCCAAGTCGACTCAAACACTTGACTTGGATCAAATGAAGATCAAATGAAGATCAAGTGAAGACCAAAGCAAGCTGGGTTGCATGAATCCATCATGGATCATGAACACATACTCGGACATCTTCCATGCATCAATAGATTCAAGACTCAAGACATGGAATCAAATATTTTAAGATAGAAGAATCATAGAGAGTCTTAAGTAATATAAAATGGTGGAAGAACAATCAAACATGAAGAAATTTAATCAAGCAAGTCATTCCAAAGAATTTCAAGTTCAACTAGCAAGCTGAGGAAGTGAAGTTGCACCCGAAGTCGACTTCATTTGTGACTTGGGTCAAGTCGAGGACGAAGTCGATCTAGACTGAAACTTGAAGAAGCTGCGGACAGCCGAAGTCGCACCCGAAGTCGACTCCATCTGCGACTTGGGCGAAGTCGCACCCGAAGTCGACTCCACCTGTGACTTGGGTCACAACGGTCGGAAATTTTTCGAACGTTGGCTCATTAAATGCACGCCACATACTTCCAAACGTTCGGATTCCCTCAACATTTATAAAAAACATTCAATATGAATGTGGAGGGTAGCTGAGAATTCATTGAATGAGCATAACTCCCATCTCTAAGAGCATTAAGTGATCAAACCAACATCTAGAAGAAGAACCTTGCTTTCAAACTGCCAAGAGCCGCTCGTTGAATCTTTCAGACTGCTTTACAAGTTCTTCTCTGCGCAAAATCTGCCTCTATACACCAGTAACGTGTAGAAACTTTCTTTTACTTTCTCTTGTTGTATTTAACTTGATTTAGTTTAGGTAACTAAGATCAAGTGTAAGCAAAGTAGTGTGTGATTGGAGTGGAACTCGTCACCTACTTGTGCTGTGAATTGTTGATGCCCCCTAGAGCTGGAATCTAGAAGAGAGCAGTGGCCCTAGTTGTATTTGTGAAATACATAGTGGAACCCAAGTCACAAGAGGTATGAGATTGGAAGAGTGGAGTAGGAAGGGTTGCCCGAACTACTATAAAATCTTGCTTGTTGATTTATATTTCTGCTCTCAGCACTATATTGCTTTCCATTTGTTTCTTCATAAAGGGGACTAGATTAATCTGGGATAAAATTTTTGTTTAAGTTGAAAAATTTTAATTACCTAATTCACAGGACCTCTTGGGTAAGTTCCATTAACTCGGGACCAACACAAGAGACAACGAAGATGGCTCGAATTATTGAAAGATTACGATCTGGTGATTTTATACCATCCAGGTAAGACAAACGTTATAGCTGACGCATTGAGCGGGAATGTTAGTATAGCGCACCTTATTACCAAAGAAGAAGGACTACTTCAAGAAATGAGACTATTGGAGCTGATAGTATGTCCACCTAGAATTCAAGTAAGATTGTCGCAAATGCAGATACAATCTTCTCTATTTGAACAAATTAAAGTTGCGCAGCAAGAAGATACAGATCTACATACACATGTAGAGAAAATGAAGAAAAAGCGGTTAACTGAATTTGACATCGATGAATAAGGTATGTATCGATATAAACGTCGACTATGCATACCAAATTTAGGAAAATTGAAGGATCAAATTCTCAAGGAGGCACACTTTTCGCCATTTTTCATGCACCCGAGAAGCACAAAGATGTATCAGGATCTCAATAAAACATATTGGTGGAACAATATGAAAAGAGAAATCACTAAATATGTATCAAGGTGTTTAACTTGCCAAAGGGTAAAAGCTGATCATCAACGGATGCCTGGAAAATTGCTGTATTTGGAAATTTCCGAACGAAAATGGGACGATATCACTATGGACTTTATAGAAGGATTTCCAAAGACTCAAGCAGGAAATGATTCTATATGGGTTATAGTGGATCGATTGTCAAAAGTTGCACACTTTATACCTATAAGGAAAACTTATACAGCTGAAAGATTAGGTAAGATATACTGTAAGGATATAGTACAACTCCATGGAGTGCCAAAGTCAATAGTTTCTGATTGAGATGCGACATTTACATCACGATTTTGGAAAACTTTGCATGACACCTTAGGACCCAACTCAAGTTTAGTATAACTTTTCATCCCCAAGCAGACGGACAAACGGAGCGAGTGAATCAAATCATTGAGGATATGTTCCGAATGTGCATATTGGAATTTAGAGGATCATGGGATGAATATGTACCGATGGCAGAGTTTGCATATAATAATAGCTACCAAGCCAGTATTCAAATGGCTCCATTTGAAGCACTATATGGATGAAGGTGTCGAACACCCTTGAACTGGGATGAAGTTGAAGAGAAAAAGCTTGCTCCAGACCTGTCTCAACGAATGACAGATAAAGTGCAAATTATTAACTAGTGTATACTTACAGCTCAAAGTCGGCAAAAGAGTTATACAAATTGTAAGAAAAAGGACTTGAATATCCAAGTAGGTGAACATTTTTTATAAAGGTTGCACCATTCAAGGGAGTTATTAGGTTTGGAAAAAGAAGCAAGTTTAATCCCAGGTACACTGGACCGTTTGAAGTGTTGAAAAAAGTTGGAAGACTAGCATATAGAATAGTGTTACCTCCAGCGTTAGCTTTAGTACATAATATTTTTCACATATCTATGTTAAGGAAGTATGTTCTCGACCCAACTCATGTGTTAATAACAGAGAATCTACCAATCCAGGATTATTTTATTTATGAGGAAATACCCCTTAGGATCTTGGATCATAAAGTAAAAAAATTTCGGAATAGAGAACTTGAATATGTTGAAGTTCAATGGAATCGACATTCCGAAAGTGAAGCTACTTGGGAATTGAAAGAAGAGGTACAAAGAAAGTATCCCCAATTATTTCAAGAAAAGAAGATTTTGGGATGAAACCTTTTGTAAGGGGATGAGGATTGTAACTCCCAAACCCGAGTAGAACTTGTATACATGCATTTACAACAAATTTGTGAGTGATTTTCATTATAATTGGAAATGAATTGCTACTGTCAAATGTGAATTGATATGATCAAAGTAGCTTGTTAGGAATTGTGCAAGAATAATATGTCATGAGTAATTATCTTAATTATCATGATTTAATTAATGGAAAAGAGAAGGGTAATTATGAAATTAAGTTGGGATATATTAGGAAATTCATAACTTGATGCCGGTAAGGCAGATAGAGGTGAAATTTGAGAAATAGGCACAAAATTTTATGCTCAATCTTATGGATGGATTGAATTGAGCAAATGTGATGGGATCATGGAAATAATTATTTAATTTTATCTTAATCCAAGGATGAACTTCAAATGACTATAACTTGAGATGGAAATGTCGTTTTAAGGTAAAATTTGAAATGAACAGTTAAAATGACTAAATTAATATTATGAATGGAATGGATTAGGCTAATTACCATGAAAACATGAATGGTCACAAAAAGACAAAATAATTTTGTCTTTTGTAGGAGCAATCATGAGATGAAGATCCTAATCACGAGACAAAGTCAATGCCTAGGTGAGATGTCAACCTTAGATATTTTTGGCTTGATTTTCTTAATTATTAAAGTTGATAAAATCAAGGATAATTGAAATGCATTAAAGAATGCATTAAGAAGCCAAGGAGGTGGCATGCTTGGACGCCCATGACAGAGTGATAATAGGATTTTTGGATTTTTTAAAAATCCTGAATAATACACCACACCACCTAAGAGCATAGGGTAATTATGGGAACTGTAACTTGAGAAGATTTTTACCACAAAATGACAAATTCTCAGCCACATGGTCGACCAAGGGAGACACTAAAGGGTAAATGGATTTTTTTTTAGATTTTATGGAAGATAAATATGTAATTTACATGGAGCTAGTTGAACCATGTCAAATGGGCATCAATTACCCCAAGTGAGATGGCAAGTGGGTCCCACAAACCGAGCAAAAATGTCAAGGGGCAGGAGCATAGGGACGTTCAACTTTGGGTAAAATCAAAAAGAGAAAAGAAATCATAAAGGAGCAAAGCAAGGAGGAGACGTCCACTTTTTGGAGAAGAACTCAAGGAGAAAATCCAAACCAAGAACACCTCAAGCATACCCAAATCCCAGCAAGGAAAAGAAAAGGGAAAAAGGAAGAAAGGAGGAGGAAAAAAAGAGCAACGAGAGGAATCCAAGTTAGAAAGATTGGAACTCAAGTTTAGTTCAATTAAAGTAAGTATATCTTGGAATTTGATTCATTAAAATCCAAATTCTCTACCCCTATTTATGGGTCATAAATATGATTCATAATGAACCCCTAAAGAAAGATTAATGACACTCTTGAATTGAGTATTGATTAAGGATTGAATGACATACATGGAATTATGAGTTCAAGAGAGAGAAAATGGAAGTTGGAGATGATTTTGAAATGAAAAACTATCTTGAAATTCCTTTAATGCCTAAGATGAGTTGTTGGATTGGTTTGATTTCATGCTTAAATCATGATTTATGCTTCTATGAATTGCATATGTCAATTTGGCCCTAAGTTATGAATTTTAGGAAAAAAAAGGGAAGCTAGGGTTCATATTTGAATGAATTTTCCAATTTTATGATAAATATCATATATTAGACAACTTGAATAATTTATGGATGATTTAGAGGGTAAAATACCCTAAAATATATGTACTTTGGACGACCAAAATGAATGGGGAAGAAAGACCCAAAATTTAGAATTTTATATGAACAAGGAGGCGAACACGGAGGGAGTGTCCAGAGAGTTGGCGCCTAGGCGCGACGCTAAATCGTGAACATGATGGAATTATAATTCTGTGAAAAATATTTAAAGAAGGATATTTAATAACTATGACATGAACATCAAAAAGACATATAGATATCCAGAGATGATCATGGCATGAATGATAAATGGCAAGTGCAAGCCATATGGATGAATGATTGCTATGCAAGTTGATCTATATATAAAATGAATTGTTGGTTAGAAAACTATATGTGTGCATGCAAATGAAAATATTATGAGTGCAATGTCATTCTTTTGTATAGGTAAAGGCAAAGAAAAGATTGAGTAAAGATTAAGGCAAGCAAGACAAGCAAGCAATTTTCTAAATACTTCTTGTTTTTGGATTTGCAAAGGTATGATTTAAATTTTTATTAATTTTTTTAAGAATAGTCATTTCTTTATCTCGTTTTGCAATGAAATGGTATTTCTCTAACTAATTTCTATAATGCTTTCTCAAGTATTCTTGACAAATGATGATACATGAATTTGTGAAAGGAAAATCGTGCTAGCATGTCATGACAAGTATCATGTTTATAAAAAATTCAATTGCACAAGCATGAGGTCCACCTTGAATGTAGTAATCAGACCAGTGGTTCCCCTTGGGTGTGGCCAAGTCGCTAAGAGAAGGCCAAGTGCCAGCAGCGCCTCCCTTAATTGGGGGAGAGGAATGAGCCGGATGGTTGCCTAGCTAGCTTCCATCCAATGATGTCATGTTTTGAAATGATGCATTGCACTACATTACTCACAAGGTTTCTATGAAAAAGGTTTCCATCCGATTAACAGTTGATCACTTGATAAGCGTCTTCTACTAACATTGAAGGAAATGCTTTTATGCAAAGTTTGCCTTCAAAATGAATTGCCTGAAAACTATATCTTGCTTATTGGGTTTCGACTCATGTTTTGTTTTGTTTTCCAAACCCGAAGACAGGTGAAAGATATGACGAGGTGAAAGAGCACAGGGAAGATTTCACAAATAATGACTCTTGTGATATTAAACATGGCTATACAGTGAATGAATGAATGTTTAATGAATGGATGAGTGAATATCTTATGGAATTATGTTGTATGTTAATGTTACATATTTGATGTCACAAATTGAGATGTTGAATGCAAGTATGGAAATTCTATGATGAATAAGTAAAGTATTAATTGTTATACGATAAATATGTACGAATTATGTGATATGAAATGACTAAGTATATGTGTAATGCCCTATAATGAGAAATCAAATACGCATATGAGAGCCTCGACTCTTAAGGGGTCAAGAATCCGCAGTGTGACAGGCAATAATCCAGATCACGTTTACCAATCAATAGATCTTGGAGTAAGGTTGTGATGCTCAGGACGGGGCGCCACAGACATGATTTTACATGTTGCTTTCTACAATACGCCTAACACCTTAGTTCTTGCACAAGGGAAAGGAAGTTGCAGATATGAGTCAATAAGGTATAGGAGAAGCCAGTCATAAATCTAATCGACCAGCGCAAAGAGAACAAGTAAGAACAACGGCTTGTCAACGACGGGCAAATATAAACCCTGAGTCAAAGGTTGAAGGTGGAGCCACTACAGATAACACCTCACAGGTAGAAGGAGTGGATGAAAGGATAACTGCAGTTGTAAAAGGAGATGTGCAATATGCCACTCGAGATTGGGCGGCCCAAGCAGCAGAAATAATACAAGGCCTTTGGGAAAAAGCCCAACAGGACCAATTAGAAGAAGGTGGAAGAAATGGACCGGTACAAGTAATAATTCTTAACCTAGTACCAAAGCCATTAAGGATTAATGATGTTATGATAGAAACGAATGGAAAGGATATCAATGCCTTTCTAGCTCAGCATCCACCTAAGTTCTCAGGTGAATCAGATCCTATTCAGGCTGAGTAGTGGATGACTGAAACCAAGACATGTTTAAAGTTTGTACATGTAGTTCTATGTGATACCCAAGCATTGATTTACAATGCTTATAAATGGTGGCAATGCTTATGAGTGATAGGAAACCCTAGTAGCCATTATGCCACAACCAAGAAAGGTAATGTGGTAAACTTTTATGGAAGAATTTAATAAGAAATATCTTCCAATAGGACACCAGGATATAATACATGTTGATAGTGAACATGTACAATCAGGGCAAGGACAACTTGACCCTAAAGACTAAGGAACTTGATGTAGAGAAAGAAATAAGTAAGAAAGGCTAGCTCAACCAAAGCTAATTACAGCTACTGGTTGGTAAAAAGTCTCTGTAAATTATTACAAAAAGGAGTAGCAAAACGTGTCTAGTCAGATGTGAAACCCTAAAACCCTAGGGTTAGAAACCCTAGGTAATATATTAATCCTTATATGAAATATATTGATGATATTTTTGCAATATGTAGAATTGGAGGATTAAATAGCTAATTATGGAATGTTAATTCAGATGAATAGTAAACATAAATAGTGAAACGTGAATAGTGAATGTGGGATTAAGGAATATGTTAAGTTAATCACTTAGGATTAACTTAAAAGATGAAAAAGGAAGCTTCCCACTAAAGGACAAAAGTGCTTTTTGGATTAAAATATTAATTTTCGGATTTTTAAGGATTTTTGTGTAGAAAACATAAAAAAATCCATATTTTGCAATCTGAACATCGGATTGAGGTAAAAAATTTTTATAGATGGCCAAAATATTATGATGAACATGATGAGTGGTCCAAGATTGATCAAAAATCATGAATCAAAGCTCAAGATTAAACGTCATTTGAAGATCAAAAAGTAGCTTTACTTTTTCATTAATTAGAATTTGACTTTGGATTAATTTTAATTAATTAAATAGATAAATAATAAATATAAAATCAGCACAAGGCTCAAGGAGGGCAGGGGCATGGGATTTGGAGCCCAAATCAACAGCTCAAAATCGATCTTATCATAAGATCAACGGTTTAGATGAAATTAGCTTAAAATATGAAATTTTATATAAAATAAAAATAATTAAAAATGAGTAGCTAGGGGAAAACGTGGATGGGCAGCAAGGGATGGCTCTTGGCTCAAAAATATGCTTAGGATTTGATGAAAAAGCAATGGCTAAGATGGATTCAACCATGGATGATCAACAGTTGAGATTAATCACACCTTTTGATGTAAATCAAGCATTAATGGATGGATCAACTCTTACAACTAGTGGCCAACAATTTTCTATTTAGGATAAGGAAAAATTGCTTAGAAATGACATAGAAATGATATATTTGGAATTTAATCCAAAATTCAAGGTGGTAGAATGCAAATCCATGAAATTTGAAGCATTATAAATAGGGAGCAATGCTATGAACGAATTTCAAATCCCACAAGCACCTAAGCTTGAGCAAGAGCTCATTTTCCCACCCCCACCCACGTTCTAGGCTAAGAGAAGCAAGGAGAGAAGGAGAGGAGAGAGAAAGAGGAGAAAGAAGGAGCGTATCTTCACTTGAGGTAAGTGAATTCTCCTCAAAATTGTTTTGGATATTAGATAAGGTAAAACCATGCTTAGATAATGCCTAAGCATGAGAAAATAAGTATAGTTATAATGCTAAATTGGAATTATGCCTAAACATCAAAAATTTGGAGCAAAGATAGAGCATTCGGAAAAATCATGTATTAAATGTACAAATAATGCTCCAATATTGCTAAATAATGATTTGAGATGAATTTTTATGATAATTATGATATTCTAATGATGATATATTAATCTCATGATTTTTGGATTTAAGGATTATTCTTAAGTGAAATTATGTTGAATTTTTAGTATATGGAGAAAATGATTTATTTAGCCACGTTAATGATGATGAATTCAAAATTCATGAATGTTTTCATAATATACTAACTAAGATCTATGTCATGGTATTTTTTATTTTTGGAAAAAATGTCAAATTTTAAAACCCATGAACACTAACCAACTCACTGTGAACAGTAACCTAGGGTGAACAGTAAACATGAACAGTACCATGAATAGTGATTGTGAACAATAATGATGAACAATAACTATGAACAGTAAACAGCGTGATTTTGGAAAAAAATTGAGATTAATATTTTAAAGAAAGTATGGATGGAATTTTAAAGGATTTATGGATAAAAATCTATATAAGGAAGTAATGACCTGATGCCTTTAAGAGACTAACCTCTATAGAAATGAGGTAATATATGATCATAAAGCATGCATGAGAAATAATTTAAAACATGGAATGGTATGGATAAAATACCCTTTTCACTTGTATAGGAAAAGGAAAGGAAAGGATAAAGGATTCAGACTGAAGCAAAATAGAGGTAACCAAGCAAACTTTTTGAAAATAATTTTATATGTTTATATATTGCAACCATGGAATATGTCAGAACTACTTTATCATAAGCAAATCCTTATGGAAGTAAGGAAAAATATTCAAATATGTGGGAATTGCTTTATCATAAGCAAATCCTTATGAAAATGAGGAGAAATGTGGAAATGGTTGCATTATGATGGAGAAAGGAAAATCTTGATTTCTAAATAATATTTGATTTTATCGAATAAATTTAAAAAATGTTTTGAAGCGGATTTAAGGAAGGCCAACCAATAATCGATTTGAATGGAGATTTTTAAAGTAATGACCAAAGGATCATACAAGCTTACCTCCATGTAGAAGTAACCCATGTGTCATGTGGACAAAGAATATGATACCATATAAAAAAATAAATTATGCGTTGGTATATCCTTTGTTCATGAAAAACCCAAAAATGGGAAGAAAAGCGGTTGCAAAATCTTGTCTTTAGATATTAAAATGTTTTTGAAATTGTTTTACCACTCAAAAAAATTTTAAAAACATTCTAGCAAAATTTTGAAATTATTATTTCTCAAACATTTCCTTTAAATATTTTAAATGATTTAGAAATGTATTATTTAAATATTTTCAAAATTATTTAAGGTTGGTCATCCTTACGAAATGTTTTTGTTAACTTGGGTTGTGCCAAGTTTTCAAGTTAGAAAATGGAATACAGGCTGAGATCTGTACTATTTTGAAATGACATGCTAGCATCAAGTTTTGAAAAGGAAAAGTCACAGACTAGGGTCTATGGAGTTTTATAAAAAGCATGCTAGCATAAGAATGTGGAGAAAGGAATGTGCACATGAGTTATGTACTAGGTCTACTGTAGAGGATATGCAGACCGGACGCGGTTGCAAGATGGGCCCCCTCTACATAGGCCAAGTCGCTTCAAAAGGCGAATTACCTGCGGCGCCCTCCCTGAAATGGGAGAAGGACGCAGATAACTACATGGCTCGCGAGTTATCAATTGAGATGGTTTCTCTTCTAAGGAGGAAGGATGATCACTTGGTAAGTGTCATCTACCAGACGGACAAAAACGTCATCCATGATGCATATGCTTGTTTTAAAAAGGTTTTATGGAAAATGTTTTAAGGACATGAGAAAGTCCTTGGAGAAAGGAAGTTTTATGAAAAATATCTTATGACATAAAATATGCCCATACAGGTAAAGTTTTACAAGCATATGTTTTTGGTATGAAATATGAAAGGTTTTATGAAAAGGTTTCCACTGATTGATAGTAGATCACTTGATAAGTGTCTACTATTGAACGGGAGAAATGCATTTAAATGGAAAAATGCTTGCTTACTGAGTTTTGACTCACGTTTTGCTTTTCAAACCATAGGCAGGTACAACACAAGACATGATGGAAAAGGAAAGGATGAGATAAAGAAAAAGTGATGACATGTCGATTTACATATTTTCGTAGTTTATATGTATGAAATGATCAGCTTAAAATAACCTTCATTATAGAAAAACAAGTATGAATGTCATCAATGATAATTGAAAATTGAGATTAAGTATGTGTTTACATGTGATGGAAGAAAAAAAAATTTGGATAAGATCCAATTAAGTACCCGCCACGTAATTAGGGCAATAATCCAGATTCACACTTACCAATCGACAAGATCTTGGAGTAAGGAAAAATGTGACACCTCGGGTTGGGGCGCCACACAACATGTATGGAAGGAAAAGAAGATTACACATATGATACTAGAAAGCTTGGTATCATGTTTCATAGCAAGGGATGGTAGATAGATGAAGAAAAATAAAGGCAAGAATAATCGTCGAGATTTTCTCTTCAATTCCGATGTGATCGAAAGATAGGTATGAGAGAAATTATCTATCTATGATGTTCATAAGAAATGAGATTAGAAAGAATGATAAGGACGCTTACTGGTTTATGAAAATTGGAAAGGGAGACAAGGAAGAAAATGTTTTAGACTGATTTATTACCAGTGCTCCTATTAAGAAGTCTGCGTTGGTATAACCTAGTTGTAGATATTATGAGGTGAAAAGGAATGGATAGGTTAGCAAAAGTGTCTTTCGCTAAGACAAATATGAAATTTGATGTGAGAGCAACTTCTGCTCTATGCTATAGAATGAAGGTATTTATGTTATAATAATAATAGGTGAAGATGATTGCTATGGATTTCTACTTTGTATGATTGAATGGATAGCTTAAATCTCACCCTATAATAAGATGAGAAATTTTATAATTTCTCTATGTATAAGAAAAATAGTATGTCTACCATAAGAACAAGATTTGGAAGGCACAAAGAAAAGGGAAATTGTCAATGAGAAACTCAAATGAGAATAGGAAACAATAAAGATAAGTAATAGGTCTAATGAACCAAGGCTAAAAGCGCCACCAAGACAGAGTAGCACAGTGGAAACGTGGTGAACCATTGAAAGTATTGGAAAAAGATGATAAGATTGGCTATTTCATATGAGCCTTACGCCGATATTTAAAATGTAATAGGTTTCGAGATGAAATCTACTATAAGGGGGGGAGGATTATGCTACCCAGACCCAAGTAAGGCTTATATGTATATGCAATTGGCATATAAACATGAATCATGTATGATTTAGTTGAATTATGAATGATTTTATTTGCAATTTTGATGATTTATTGCAATTAGGACAAATGGTTATGAATGATGATTATAAGCCGATATGGTTCAATATGATTAAAGAGGCCTTATGAGGATTAGGGAATGTGAATATATTGTGGCGCCCCGGCCCAAGCGTCACAACATTACTACAAGATCAATCGATTGGTAAGCATGATCAGGATTGTTGCTCTGTCACTTAGCAAGTTCTTTAGATATTTATCCCTTTTTATTTTAACTCCTTAGGAGTTTACATCATATTATATATATTCCATTTGAAATATATACACATAACCTCATAAATTTCCATACTTTACCATTTCATGTTGAATTATCATCAATAATTGACCATAAATTTTTTTCGCTATTTATAGTCAAAATGATCACGTAGTCATAAGCATAACATAAGCTTTTTACAACATTCAATTCATCAACAATGTCATTAACATACAACTATGCAAACTCATAGAGTCAATCACGAGAACTTGTAGAAATTCAATTTTTCCTTGAATCTTCATCCATGCTCCTTGCATGGTTCTCTCCTTCACCTGTATTTAGGATTTGAAAAACAAAACTGTGAGTCGAAACTCAATAAGCAAGCTATAGGTTTTCAGGCAATTCATTTTCAAGGCAATTCATATAGATGGATTTCCCTCCATTCGATTGAAGATACTTACCAAGTGATCAACTACCAATAGAGTAGAAACCTTTTTATAAATCATTCATGGAAAGCTACTTTATACCCACTCGAGGGTATATCTTTCAACATGCTTCTCATACCCATCCAGGGTATGTCATAAACAATGCGATGCATCATTTAAAATCATAATATTCCTTTGGATAGAAGCTAGCTAGGCAACCATCCACTTTCATCCTCTCTCCCATTCCAAGGAGGTGCCGCCAGGCCTCGGCTACCTTAGCGACTTGGCCACACCAAAGGGGGACATTCGGTCCACTTACACCTTTGAGGTAGACCTCATACTTTTGTGTGCATGCTTCTTTCATAAACATGACTTGATATGCTAGCATGATTTTTCATTAATAAACATGAATTCATCGTTTATCACAAGTACGTGGAAAGCAATAAGCAATTCATTTATTTCAATACTCATTTATACAAGGAATGACCATCCTTAAACACTTTATAAATAATTAAAATCATTCATTTGCTAACTCATATAAACAGTTAGAACATCATTGATAAGCATTTTATCACATTTGATAAAACAAAGCATTTTAGAAAACTGTTTGCTTACCTTTCTTGCTTAGCTTTCCTCATCGTTAACTTCTTTACCCTTGCCTATACATAAACGTAGGATTGCATTTATAACAAGCCCTTTTCTTGCATTCACTTAGTTTTCCAATCTCATAATCCATATCATTCATAATCAAACTTGGATTTTCAAGTCGATCATACATACAAGACAGACACTTATGCAATCATAGCATTCATTCCATACTTTCCATAATGCGTTTTAATCCCATAATTAGGTTAAACACATAAAATAAATTTACATACATTCATATCTCAACATATGGGGATTTATGTCTCCCATTAACCATTTTTCATGCATTTTCCATTTTTCCTACGTCAATGCTTATTCTAAGCATATAAGTGACGTTTCAAGCTTCATAAATAAATCTTAAAATTTGAGATAATTAATCCTCATTCCTACAGAGACTTTCTCAAGCATGTTATCACATTTTCATGTATATTTTGCATTTTAGCAAATTCACATAAGTCACATATCAACCATTCACATATATGCTTCACATATATTCAACATACAACATATATATTATGTGTTTCTTAAATTTTCTTAACACAGAAACTTCCACCCATTTTCATCATCATTAAATCCTTTAATTAACATATACAGGGTTAAATTTTAGATTTTTAACGCATTCATCTTAGGGTTCCAAACCAGCCATGTTAAGACACATGTTTCATCATTTCAACGCTCCTTTCATGACTTAAATCATAACAGATTTTTAAGTCATAATTTTTAGTAACTAAACATGCTTTTCTTAACCCAAATTTAGGGTATTATCACATATTTAAAAATTCAAAATTTGTTGGTTTCCATAACAGCAACATATTCACACATATTGGGTATCCATTTGACCCGTTTTAACGTGTCCAAAATTATGTCCATAAAATCAGATTTAGGGATAATCTTTTCAAAAAAATTTGGACACTTAAAGTACATTAAAAATAGGGTGTTTTACCCTCCATAAAATTCATAAATCATTTCATTACAAATAGCAAGAAAATCATATGAAAATCATCCATTTTGGCCCCCATTTTGACGTCCCTCAAGCATACTCTAAAAAATCAGACTTAGGCCAAATTTATCCAGCCCACTTTGGCCATCCAAAGGGTCCTTAATTTAGGGTAATTTAACCTAAAATTAATCCATAAACAATTTAAGCACTTCCTTTTATAATTTTTAACCCAAAAATGGAGAAATCGGGTCATTTCTTGAATCTTAGGGTTTCATATTCGCTAAAATCATCAACCAATGGTTAAATCATCATATGTAATTCAAAATAACATGAATTATATCCAAATCAACATGCTCAAATCATACAGCAACTTAGTTTAGGGTTTTGAGATTTTCCAAATTAGTTTTTATCTCAAAATTCAACCTAAACTTCCATTTTCACTCTCTTGAACTCTTGATTTCATTTAAATCTTTAAAAAATCATTTATTACTCATATTAAGGCATCATAATTTAGTCTTTAAGAGTTCTTTATGAACCATATTCATGGCTCATGAATTGAGAGAGAAAAACTTGATTTAGGTGATTCAAAACATAAATTTCACTTACTTGAATCAATCTTAACTTGATTCCAACTTGAGTTGCTTGGTTCCTCTTCTTTTTCTCCTCCTTTTTCTTCCTCTTTTTCCTCTTTTCCTTGCTGGTTTAGTCGTGCAAAGGAGTGCTCAAGCCTTAGCCAATTTTGGAAATTTCTCCCCCCTTTCTTGATACGCATGTTCCAAGGAATATGTATCAAATTTTTGATTTTTTTAACCAGATAGTGGGACCCGTTTGCCACATGTCATGAGGATAATTTATTTCTACCTTATCCCTTGATGACATGGCATTTTTATATCCAAGTAAAATATGCATTTTCTATTTTACAAAAATCCATAAAATCCATGCATTTAAGCACCATGTTGCTGTCCACTATTTGCAACATCCATGAAGCTTCCTTTTCAATGATTTTTGTCATGAAAATCCACATTTTTAATTGCCCATTTACTTCACCTAGGTTTTAGGCAGCTCAGACATATTTTTTAGGATTTTAAAAAATCACATTTCATGCCCATATTTGTGAGGACCAGATATTTTATTCTATTTTTATTATAACTTTTCTCTATTTATGAGGTAACTTATGAACATGCTAGTAAGAATTTTACGATATTAATGGATACATAACATACATGGACACGAAATTTAGGAGATGTATAGTGCATATGTGCATGTATGATTAGCGTTCCATTGATGGGCACTATGACTATTGTTTCCCTCGCAGAGTAGGTACGGGGTTCGACCTGACCCGATAGGGATTCAGTAATAAAGGAAGCCCGCGCGCGCTAGGGTTCATTTTTCATCCCGCACCCGGCTATCTTCCTTCTTCTTCTCTTTTCGTTCTCTGCGTCTTCTCTTCTTTCCCCACCATTCAGTTCGGACTAGCCACGGATTCATTCAAGGAAGCTCTACCGACTGTTTGAGGATCATCGACTCGAATCGTGGAAGTTCCGAATCTCTCCGTCTAAGTCTGGAGCACTGTTTTTGGGGGAAATTTCGATTCAAGTAAGTAGATGTCGCCCCTTCTCGATTTAGTGATGAAATTTTATGTTAAACGCGATGCGAGGCTAGAGGGAATGTATAGCTTCTAACGACTCCATGGTATTAGGCGTAGAGTTCGTAACAGTTAGGGTTCATGGTGAATTTACTTTGAATGCGTGATTTCTATGATGTAAAAGACTTCTTAGCAGTTGTTATACTGTTGGAATGTGACGTGAATTGATTTGCCCCAATCGAGAGTATGAATTGAAGGTCCTTTCATTTCGCACCTATCATGTGTTTGATAAAATGCTTGTGTGACAGATCTATGTGTTGAATCTGAATTGTGTTGATGTTGTATGCGTGGTTTGCGATGTGTTTCATTGTCGGTTATGTATGATGCGTTATCTCAAATAGTTGGTTGTAAGGGTTGTTCATGGCCCCTGATTGACATGAGGAGAGGGTTGTTCATGGCCCTTGATGGACATGAGTAGATGATTGGTTGTGTTGGTCAATTTGTGTGTATGGTTATATGTATACGATCTTGGGAGTGGGTATTGGACCCATGTGTATTAGCTTCATCACTGTATGAGTATCCATCATTATGCTTATTTGCACTTTGTGCTAACCACTATCTACTTACTGGGTCTATTTAGACTCATATCATTGTTATTGTGCTTTTATATCGCAGGTCAGAAGGGGAACTTAAGGATGGGACAAGTTGAAGATCAAACATGAGAGACCCTAGCACAATATGTTGATTTCAGTTCTTTTAGACTTGTGCTCTTTTGATAATCATATATGTAGACAATTACTTAGGCGGATTCCCTTTGAAAACTATAATGTATTTGGTATTTCAGATTGGATTATAATCCTTGTTGATGCACATATGCATGACTATTATATCTGTTTGTTGTGTAAGGAAAATATGTAATGATTTCCTTCTATATGAATGTTCTTATTATATGAAGATGCAAGTATATAAATAGGATTGAATGTTACAGATGGAAATGTTATGAATATCAGGTCATGTATTCCATATTACCCCTTGTATGTTATGGGGAGATGCTGCCGAATTTTTCTTAGATTGTGTAGCGCCGTTGATTAGTTATTGAGTATTTTTAGAATGGGGTGTTACAGAAAGTGGTATCAGAGCATAAGAATGTTTTAAATTATTAAGTTAGTGAAAGAGACCGATTAGGTGAGTGGTTAGAATACATGTTAAGTACATAGTATATTATCAGGGATGCAGTCTAGGTTCTTGATATGGGACTTGGAATATCTCTATGTTAAATTAGTCTGTGTACATTGGTCAAATTTATGTTGCTTAATCTTAGTTGTTTATGGATGTTGCACAGAGGATGGCACCAAGGACAAGGCTTAATAAGGAAAAGGGCATTATGGAAGAGGGTGGACTAAGTGAAACAATAGTTCCACCTCAAGGAATGTCACTTGCTATTGAAGGCCAACAACAAGGGCAAGTTCCACGGGAGAGGTCCCCACTTCAAGAAGACGAGGAGAACGCAGATGATGATGCATACTGGGAGAATCCTAGCAGGGGTTATCATGGGATACACAGTCAAGGAGGAGTAGGAACCAGTAGTGGTGAGATTCCTATAGGACCAGAGGTAAATACTGGGGCACAAGCAGGTGTGGAGGCTATGATGGGAATGATGAGAGGTATGATGCAGAATTTTCAAGAATTTATGCAAGCTTAGATGGAGAGAATGACGGCAAGCCTGGACACTCAAAGAGAACAACAAAGGACTTCAGGTGACACAAACCGTGCAGGTCCAAGGATGGGAGCAAGAAGACAAGAGCAAGAAGGAAGAAGGCCTCAAGAAGAGAAGTTAGACATCAAAGCATTCCAGGAGATGAAGCCTCCTATATTTCAAGGAGAAAGAGATTATTTAGTTGTGGATCGATAGGTGGCGAAGATGGAAAAGATTTTCAACTATATGGAATGCACAGAAGAACAAAAGGTCAAGTATGCTCTTTATGTGATGGAGGGGGATGCAGAACAGTGGTGGGATGCTGAGAAGGCTGTGTTACCAGATGGGGGTGGAAGACTACGATGGCCCGAATTTCTGGAAAGATTTCTTGCCCACTATGTGCCTGATAGTGAGAAAACACGTCGAGCATCAGAATTCATGCACTTAGTACAGGGGAAAATGACCGTGGAAGAGTATGATGCTAAATTTCGGTCGCTTTCTAGATTTGTTCCATGGATAAGGACCAATCCACAAGAAAGGGCACGTAAATTTCAAGAGGGACTGAAATTCTCTATTCGAAGGGGCTTAGCACCCTTCATGTTACGTGATTATGGAGAAATGCTTGATCGAGCCCGCATGATAGAACGGGAAGAAGAAGAGCAAGAGAGGATTAAGGAAAAGAGAAAAGGGCCAAGAGGAGAAGTACAAGGACACAAGAAGCAGAGGACTATTGAGGGTGGAACTTTTACATTTAAGTCAGCCTGTTTCCAATGTGGTCAATTGGGTCATAAAAAAACATCATGCCCGCAATTGGTAGGTCAAGGGGAAGAGCAAACCAGGGGACAAGCACAAGCCCATGTTAGGGAGCAACAACCACAACAGCCACAGGTTCAAAGACAGAGGACAGGACGACATATTGTTTGCTTCTACTGTCGTCAACAAGGGCACATTAGGAGGGATTGCCCTATACTCTTAGGTGGAGGAGGAGTAGGGGCAGCTCGGGTACAACAACAATTACCAGTTCATAATATTCCTCCTGGTGGGATGCAGGTTGGGAGAGGACCCTATCCTCAGCAGGTTCGCCCTCAGGTCGATAGAAGACCACAAGTGATGGCAGTGGTTCAAGCTGCAAATGCACAAGAGGCACAATCCGCAGAGAATGTGGTTACAGGTAACCTTCTTGTTAGTGGATGCATGGCCTTTGTATTGTTTGATCCTGGTGCATCACGATCGTTTGTGTCAATAGCTTTTGTGAAGAAAGCCAAGTTGATTAAACATCCCATGCATGAGCTAATGAGGGTGTCTACCCCCTTGAGAGCAGTTAGTATAGCAACTGAAATGTGTAGATGTGTTCCTGTGATGATTGAGGGTAGACAGTTCCTAGCAGATTTGATAGTATTGGAGATGGAGGGATTGGACATTATCTTGGGCATGGATTGGTTAGCTAAGTATGATGCTAATGTAGGTTGCCGATCAAAGCAAGTTATCCTTAAGCTACATAATGATATGGAATTCATATTCAGAGGATCACCAACAGGTGGGTTACCCAAATTGGTGTCAGCCTTAGGAGCAATGAGTTTGGTTCGAAAAGGTTGTCTTGCTTATCTTGCCTCAGTAGTAGATATCAACCTAGTGGACAAACAGTTGGATGAGATCCCTGTGGTACGTGAGTTCCCTGATGTGTTTCCTGCAGATTTGCCTAGTTTGCCACCCGAACGGGAAGTGGAATTTGGAATAGATTTGCAGCTTGGAGTGGAGCCAATTTCAAGAGCTCCTTATCGCATGGCACCAGTAGAGATGGCTGAATTGAAGACTCAGTTGCAGGATCTATTAGATAAAGGATTTATTCGGCCCAGTGTGTCACCATGGGGAGCCCCAGTTTTGTTTGTGAAAAAGAAAGATGGGAGTTTGAGGTTATGCATTGACTATCGCGAACTCAATAAAGTGACTATTAAGAATAAGTATCCATTGCCTCGTATTGATGATTTGTTAGACCAGCTGCAAGGAGCAAGTAAGTTTTCAAAGATTGACTTACAATCCGGGTATCATCAAATGAGAGTTAAAGAGTCAGATATACAGAAAACAGCATTTAGGACTCGGTATGGACATTATGAGTTCCTAGTCATGCCTTTTGGTTTAACAAATGCCCCTGCAGCATTCATGGACTTAATGAATAGGGTATTTCGGCCATATTTGGATCAAATTGTGGTTGTGTTTATCGATGACATTTTGGTATATTCCAAGAGCAGTGAAGAGCATGAGGACACTTGAGATTGATTTTACAAAGGCTAAGGGAAGAAAAGCTTTATGGAAAACTTAAGAAGTGTGATTTTTGGATGAACAGTGTGGGCTTTTTGGGTCATGTTGTTTCTAAAGATGGAATATCTGTGGACCCGCATAAGATAGAGGCCGTGGTAAACTGGCCTAGGCCATCCAGTGTTACTGAGGTGAGAAGCTTTTTGGGTTTAGCAGGGTACTATAGGCGATTTGTGGAAGGGTTCTCTACCATTGCCACTCCGATGACGAAGCTCACACACAAAGGGGTAAAGTTCGAATGGACAGACAAGTGTGAAGAAGCATTTCAAGAGTTGAAGAGACGGTTAGTAGAAGCACCTGTGTTAACTGTACCTTCAGGAAATGGTGGATTTGTGATATATAGTGATGCATCAAAGAAGGGATTGGGATGTGTCCTTATGCAACATGGTAGGGTGATAGCCTATGCATCAAGACAATTGAGACCACATGAGGTGAATTATCCAACTCATGACTTGGAGTTAGCTGCAGTGATCTTTGCACTGAAAATATGGAGGCACTACTTATATGGCGGACGATGTGAAGTATATACTGATCACAAAAGTTTGAAGTACATCTTTCCTCAAAAGGAGTTAAATATGTGGCAACGAAGGTGGCTAGAGTTAATAAAAGATTATGACCTGAGTATTCATTATCATCCAGGTAAAGCAAATGTTGTTGCAGATGCACTGAGTAGGAAATCTGGGAGTAGCATGGCTAGTTTACTTACTGGTCAAGAAAAATTATTTGAAGAAATAAGAAGAATGGACTTGCATGTGTGTGTTGATGGGGTAACAGCACAAATTAGCCAATTAAATATTCAACCTACTCTTAGAGATGAAATTAGACAAGCACAAGAGGAAAGCCAAGATGAATCCTTTCAAAAGGTGAGAGAGAGAGCATTGAAAGGAGAATTGCAAGATTTTATAATTGGGACCGATGGTATTATGAGATTCAGGGGTCGTATGGCCATTCCCAGGAGAGTTCAAATTTTACAAAAGATACTCGAAGAGGCACATTACTCACCTTACATGATTCACCCTGGGAGTACAAAGATGTATCAGGATTTAAAGATGCACTATTGGTGGGATGGAATGAAGGGTGATGTGGCTAAGTATGTGGCCAAGTGTTTAACATGCCAGCAAGTCAAGGCCGAACACCAGAGACCTGGAGGAGCATTGCAACCCATTGAAATTCCAAAGTGGAAGTGGGAAGGTATAGCGATGGACTTCATTGTTGGACTACCACGCACAGTGGAAGGATATGATAGTATTTGGGTTATTGTGGATAGATTGACTAAGGTGGCACATTTTATTGCTGTTAAAACCACTTTTACAGTTGAAAAGCTAGCATGGATATATCATAAGGAGATCGTGAGACTCCATGGGGTGCCAATGTCTATCATCTCAGATCGGGGATCAGTGTTCACATCAAGGTTCTGGAAGGCTTTACATAGAGCAATGGGCACTCAATTGGATTTTAGCACTTCCTTCCATCCGCAGTCTGATGGCCAAACAGAACGAGTGAACCAACAGTTAGAAGATATGTTGAGAGCTTGTGTCTTGGAATGGGGTAGCACTTGGATTGACCATCTGGCTTTGGCAGAATTTGCATACAACAATACTTATCATTCCAGCATTCAAATGGCTCCTTTTGAGTCATTGTATGGACGAAAATGTAGATCGCCACTTTGTTGGGATGAAGTGGGGGAGAGTACTATAGTTGGCCCTCAAATGATAGCAGACACAGTGGAGAAGGTATCACGAATTTGGGAACAGATCCGCATTGCCCAATCTCGTCAAAAGAGCTATGCAGATACTAGGAGGCGAGAGCTAGAGTTCCAAGTGGGAGATAAGGTATTTTTAAAGGTATCCCCAATGAAAGGTGTGGTTCGGTTTGGTACAAAAGGAAAATTAAGTCCAAGATATATCGGTCCCTACGAAATCTTGGAACGAGTTGGAAAGGTGGCATATCGCATTGCTTTGCCACCTTTCTTAGTCGGGGTGCATGATGTATTCCATGTCTCATGATTAAGGAAATATGAGCCAGACCCGTCACATGTGCTCAAGCCTGAGGAAATACGAGTAGAAAAGAATTTGCAATATGTAGAGAGGCCAGTTCGAGTCTTAGATAGTAAGGAGAAACAATTGAGAAACAAGACTATCAAGCTGCTTAAAATCCAGTGGAGTAACCATACAGAAGATGAGGCTACTTGGGAGTTGGAGGAGATAATGAGGGAGAAATATCCTTATTTATGGGAATGATTGCAAGTTTCGAGGACGAAACTTTTCTAACGAGGGTAGACTGTGAGGACCAGGTATTTTATTCTATTTTTATTATAACTTTTCTCTATTTATGAGGTAACTTATGAACATGCTAGTAAGAATTTTACGATATTAATGGATACATAACATACATGGATACGACATTTAGGAGATGTATAGTGCATATGTGCATGTATGATTAGCGTTCCATTGATGGGCACTATGACTATTGTTTCCCTCGCAGAGTAGGTACGGGGTTCGACCTGACCCGATAGGGATTCAGTAATAAAGGAAGCCCGCGCGCGCTAGGGTTCATTTTTCATCCCGCACCCGGCTATCTTCCTTCTTCTTCTCTTTTCGTTCTCTGCGTCTTCTCTTCTTTCCCCACCATTCAGTTCGGACTAGCCACGGATTCATTCAAGGAAGCTCTACCGACTGTTTGAGGATCATCGACTCGAATCGTGGAAGTTCCGAATCTCTCCGTCTAAGTCTGGAGCACTGTTTTTGGGGGAAATTTCGATTCAAGTAAGTAGATGTCGCCCCTTCTCGATTTAGTGATGAAATTTTATGTTAAACGCGATGCGAGGCTAGAGGGAATGTATAGCTTCTAACGACTCCATGGTATTAGGCGTAGAGTTCGTAACAGTTAGGGTTCATGGTGAATTTACTTTGAATGCGTGATTTCTATGATGTAAAAGACTTCTTAGCAGTTGTTATACTGTTGGAATGTGACGTGAATTGATTTGCCCCAATCGAGAGTATGAATTGAAGGTCCTTTCATTTCGCACCTATCATGTGTTTGATAAAATGCTTGTGTGACAGATCTATGTGTTGAATCTGAATTGTGTTGATGTTGTATGCGTGGTTTGCGATGTGTTTCATTGTCTGTTATGTATGATGCGTTATCTCAAATAGTTGGTTGTAAGGGTTGTTCATGGCTCTTGATTGACATGAGGAGAGGGTTGTTCATGGCCCTTGATGGACATGAGTAGATGATTGGTTGTGTTGGTCAATTTGTGTGTATGGTTATATGTATACGATCTTGGGAGTGGGTATTGGACCCATGTGTATTAGCTTCATCACTGTATGAGTATCCATCATTATTCTTATTTGCACTTTGTGCTAACCACTATCTACTTACTGGGTCTATTTAGACTCATATCATTGTTATTGTGCTTTTAGATCGCAGGTCAGAAGGGGAACTTAAGGATGGGACAAGTTGAAGATCAAACATGAGAGACCCTAGCACAATATGTTGATTTCAGTTCTTTTAGACTTGTGCTCTTTTGATAATCATATATGTAGACAATTACTTAGGCGGATTCCCTTTGACAACTATAATGTATTTGGTATTTCAGATTGGATTATAATCCTTGTTGATGCACATATGCATGACTATTATATCTGTTTGTTGTGTAAGGAAAATATGTAATGATTTCCTTCTATATGAATGTTCTTATTATATGAAGATGCAAGTATATAAATAGGATTGAATGTTACAGATGGAAATGTTATGAATATCAGGTCATGTATTCCATATTACCCCTTGTATGTTATGGGGAGATGCTGCCGAATTTTTCTTAGATTGTGTAGCGCCGTTGATTAGTTATTGAGTATTTTTAGAATGGGGTGTTACAATATTCCCCTTGGACGTCCCATGCTCTTGCCACATAATCTATGCTCCATTTGAGCTAGATATTAGGCAATTAATCCAAGCATTTAATCCTTGAAATTTCCATGGACTTGACCATTAAATAATTCTTTAAAATCCAGCTAAAACCACTGAATTTTTGACACCTTGCATAGCATTTAAATATGTTATTTTCAAAAGTGCTTTTTATTAAATGCTATGGTAGTCTAGGGTACACAAAGTCAATGTTAGGTACCTTTTTCTAATTAAACACTTTTCCATGGTAATTAGCTTAATCAAATTAACTCATTCCATAGATTTCATAATTTTATTCCATCATTTCAAATTTCATCTCAAACCGACGTTTCTACGTCAAGTTATGAACCTTTGAAATTTTCCTTGGAGTATGAGATTAAAAATAGATAATTATCATCTTAATCTCATCACTTGTGCCTTAATCCAATTTAATTATAATGTTGAGCCCAAAATCATGAGCTTTCCTTTAAAATTTTATCTCATTTCGCCTTGTAGGCATAAAGTTATGAATTTTCTATGATTTTCAACACAATTCCATAATTTTCATTTTAATCTCCATTAATTAAATCATGAAAATTAAAATAAATATTCATGTCACATTAGCATGTTCTAATCCACATTAAGCCTCTTTAGTCACCTTGACTTATATTGGGCTTTGGTGATTAATCTTAATCACCATTCACTATTGCAACTAGGGTTTGCAAAATTCATAAATTCATGAAATCATCCAAAATTCAATCATTTCATACATAAATCTTGCATTACACTTTAAATGCAATTATATGAGTCCTAATTAGTTTTGGGTATTACATATATTGAGGATAATTACCTCATATATTATTGTTTAACTAATGAAGATTATGTTGATAATTATGGATTTAAGGTGATAAATGCTAAAAAATTCATAACTTGACGCGTGTAAGGCGGATTGAGATGAAATTTGAAAGGTAAGCATATAATTTTGTACTCAATCTTATGGAAAGATTGGATTATGAAAATTTTGATGAGATTAAGGTGATAATTGATCAATTTCATCCAAAATTCAAAGATGACTTCAAATGATCATAATTTGAGATAGAAAAGTCGGATTGAGACGAAATTTGAAATGGACGGTTAAAATTATGAGATCAAGGCAATGAAAGGATTAGATTAAGCTAAGTATTGTGAGATTATGCATACATGAAAAAGGTGAAGCACCTTTGACTTTTGTGCACCATAAAGTAGTTTGCATTTATGTTAAAGTTAAAGTAATTAATTAAATAATTAATGGCATAAATGAGGTGTCAAATGGAGGTAATTACAAGTGTATTTTTTGAATTTTTTAAAATAAAAGAATTCATGAAAATATCAAGTGATTAATGAGAGGATTTAAGGGGCTAGTGGGCTAGCTCAGAGGAGCTTGAAGTGGAGGCACATGGGGGACGTCCAAAGGCTGGTTATATGATTTTCTTTTATTTTTTAAAAATGAAAAATATACATTTAAATGACCTAGGTAGCTATGGTGAGTTATGGACGTGATATGGGTTGATTTTTGTGGCAAGAAAATGTCATAAGGTCAATGACAAGTGGACATCTCCATGTGGACAGCAACATGGAGGCTAGGAGAGGTGGACGTTCAAGCTGCTGTTTGGCTTTTTTTGTATTTTTTTAAATTATAAATGGACCCCTAAGTAATATATTAGCTAGGGTGATTAAATGTCCATAAATTAAAGATGCATTTTGTGGAAAAAATTGCAAAAAGGCTGCTGCAATTGGACGTCAATGTGTGGATAGATTTGTGGCCCATCAATGCAATGGATTTTGATGAATTTAATATAAGATAATTACCCATTTTACTAGGGTATATTGTGCCATGTCATCAAGGGATAAGATGCCCATTAATTACCCTCCAAATAAGGTGGCAAAGTGGGCCCAAAAATCTAGAAAATAAAGGGCATAAGGAACACATGGGACGTCCATATGGGGATATATTTGGCATTTAAAAAAATTATAAAATAACAAATAAAAAAAAGGGATTTCTTGGGTAGCAAGAAAGGAGGAAATAAGGAGGAAAGTGGTAGCAAGTGGTCGTTCAAGCCAGCAATGAGAGAAAAAGAGAGAAAGAGAGAATTCAAGGGGGAAAACCCCCAAACAAAGGCAACATCCTTGAGCACGACCAAGTGGGAGGAAAATGAAGAAAAAGAAGAAGCAAACAAGAGGAAAAAAATGAAGGAAAGAGGAGAAACCAATTTAGGAAAGCTTGGATTCAAAGTTTCCTAGAATAAGTAAATATGGATCAAGTTTTGGATGTTTTAATCTTAAGTTTCTTCTCTCAATTTATGGATTATGAATTTAATTCATAATGAACCCTTAAAGGATGATTCATGATGCCCTTTATTTGGGCATTGAATGAGAATTGAATGGTATAGATGAATTTAAAGGTTTAAAGAGGTTAAGTGGATGTTAGGGTTGAATTTTGAGAAAAACCTAACTTAGAATTTCTTAAAACCCTAAACCAAGTTGTTGTATAATTAAATAATGATGATTTGGATGTAATTCATGTTATTTTGAATTATATATGATGATTTAAGCATTGGTTGATGATTTTAGCAAATATGAAACCCTAAGTCTCAAGGAATGACCCGATTTTTCATTTTTGAGTTAAAAATGATACAAGGAAGCACTTAAATGATTTATGGATGAATTTTATGGTAAAGTACCCTAAATTAAGGACCCTTTGGATGGCCTAAGTGGGCTGGATGAGTTTTCCCTAAATCTGATTTTTTAGGGTATGTATTTGGGACGTCCAAACGGGGGCCAAAACGGGTGTTTTCCATATGATTTTTGTTGCTGATTGTAATGAAATGATTTATAGAAGTTATGGAGGGTAAAATAACCCAAGTTTAAGGTATTTTGAGTTTCCAAAATGATTTGGAAAGATTAGCTCTACATCTGATTTTATGGACATATGTTTGGACACATCAAAACGGGTCAAATGGATACCCAATATGTGTAAAGATATTGCTGTTATGGAAGA
Organism: Annona cherimola; assembly: GCA_030490835.1. Lineage (NCBI taxonomy): Eukaryota > Viridiplantae > Streptophyta > Magnoliopsida > Magnoliales > Annonaceae > Annona > Annona cherimola. The sequence goes on from CM059974.1 coordinate 81,909,557, forward strand.
AAATGAATTATGGATTTTAAATATGTTATAATACCATAAATTTGGGTTAAGAAAAGAATGATTATTTGCTGGAATTTATGGATTAGAATCTGTTTTGATTTAAGTATCAAAAGAGGCGTTGAAAGGATGAAAAAGGGGTCCAAACATGGCTGTTTTGGAACCCAATGATGAATGGATTAAAATTCTGAAATTAAACCCTAAATGATATGTTAATTAAGGAGTTTAATCATGCTGAAATAAGAAACAAGTTTCTGTGTTGAAATATTTTAAGGGACACTTAAGTTATGTGTTGTAAGTTACGTATATGTAGAAGGCTAAGCATGGACAAGTGATGAATAACTTATGTGAATTTCTAAAATGTAAAAAATGCATGAAAATTTGAGGGAATACATGATTAAGGTACCGTTTTGTAATTAATTATAATCTCAAATTTTGAGATTTATATATGATGCCTAAATTATCAACTAAGTGCCTAAAATGAGCACCAGCGTACGAAAAGTGAAAAATATGTTAAAAATGATAAATAGAGGTAATGAATCTCCAAATAATGATTTAATAAATGGTTGTTATATGTATGAAATTTTACCTTACATAAGAGTATTAAAAATGAATGAATGGATGATATGATATATGTATACATGTATGAACACCCGACTTGAAAGACAAGAGGGTTAAGCTAGTATAATGTAAATCCAAATAGATTTATGTAGGTTGGAAAACCCTAAGGGATGCAAGCATTTGAAGTTGATGCATATAAATGAAATATTATTTTCATTTATCTAGGCAAAGACTAGGAAAAGAATGGAAGAAAGGGATTAAGGCTATCTCCGGTAAGCAAGCGAACTTTTCAAATTATTGATTTCTTCCTATGTGTTGAAATGATTTAAGATGTTATGTCGATGATTTTATGAATGTTTACAAGTGGCTAAGCACAAGTTTTGAAAATGACGGCTTTAAAGACAAGCCACAAGTTTCAGACAAGGATGACTTTAATGAAAAACCTCAAGGTTTGCTTCATGGAAAACAAGCAACACTTTTTAAGATAATTATTTTATCACAAGTGTTGCCAAAGATTGGGAATGCTTTATGCTAATGGATTTAGTAATTTGCTTACAAGTAAGCAAGTTCTTCATGATGATATTTTCAAAAGATTTTATGCTTTATGCCGATGGTTTTAAGCAAGCAAGTCCTTTATGATGTCGTTTTCAAAAGGAATTTATAAGAAAAAGGGAATTTTGTCTTTTTTCACAAATCAATATTTGCAAATAAGTTTTGAGTTTACTATTACGATATTTTGTGATAAACAACTATGTTTATGAAAGAAAAAGAAAAAGGGATTTGATTTATGAAAAAGATTAGTTTTTCTATTCCATGACACTAGAATATAAACGACGATTTGGACATAGTCCATATATTTTGAAATGATGTTAGAAAAGTTTTGATTTCCTTAAAGTGGAAAATATTTACAAAATGCTTCAAAAATATTTGCGTGAATGTTTCTAAAGGGATTTAAGGATGGCCGACCAGATAAGTTGATTTAATAAAATTGTTTGATTTCGGATTACTAAAATGGCATGCAAAAGGCTATGTAAGCTTCTCTTTATGAAAAATGGGCAAATTGGATTTGTGGACAAAGATTTGATATCATGATGGTTAAGAAGGGGATAATACAATGACATGACCTTTGTGAGTAAAAGGCCCCGAAATGGAAACCAAGAAAGAGCTAGGAAAATATGTGGTTTATTCTTGAAAATTCAAAAGCTTTGAACTTCTTTCATCATAACAATTTTAAGATTTATTTCTCAAACATTTCAATTGCTTATCAAAATATTTTACTCAAAATTTTTCTAAAAGAATTTAAGGAAGGTCATCCTAAAGCTTTACAAGTTGACACGAACTGCGGTCTGTGATGTTTTTTTTCAAAATGATTTAAAAAGACACAGACCTCGATCTGTGATATTTTTCAAAAATGGATGCGGAATGCGGTCTGTGATCCCGCTTTTTCAAGATGGTTTAAAAGGACATGGGTTGTGATCTGTAATACTTTAAACCATACGGACAGCGGTTGTATGGTGCACCAATACAAGGAATAAGTTGGTTGTAAAGCATGGTCGGAGATGGACCGAGGCCCACTCTACATATGGCCAAGTCGCTAAGGGATGGCAGGAGGCCAGCGGCGCCCTCCCTGAGATGGGAGAAGATGAAGGAACAGCTGCCTGACTAGAGTGCTATTAATGATGGATTCTCTTCCAAAAGGTAGAATGATCACTTGCTAAGTGTCACTACTGAATGGGGAGAAATGCATTTGCATATGTTTTGCTTTTGAAAAGCCCAAAGATTGGGACATAAAAGCATTTTTATGAAAAGTTACCCTAAAAGCAGGGTGTTTTACATAAAAAGTGTAAATATTAAAGATAAGATGAAATATTTTCTATGCAAATGCTTTTATGAAAAAGGATTTATGTCAAACTTATTTTTGGACATAAGAATGTTCATTGCCAAAGGGCTTAAATGAAAAATGTTTATGGACATGAGGATGTCCTTTGCCAAAGAATTTATGAGAAAAGTGTTTTAGGACATATGAATGTCCGTTTCCAAAAAGAGTTTATGTGGAAAAATATTTTTGGACATATTAATGTCCATTGCCAAAGAAAGTTGTGTCAAAAATGTTTTGGGACATTAGATGTCCCTTGGCTAAAGGAATTTATGATGAAAAATATTTTGGACGTAAGAACGTCCATTGGTAAAAGAAGTTTTTTACAAATGTCTTGGAACATTATAAATGTTCACACAAGACCAAAGAAAATTACTTAAAGAGGGTAAAACGTATATGTTTTGACTTAATAAGCCCAGACGTGGCTTGTAAATGATTTTAAGAATGGATGTTTATGAAAATATTCTAGGACATTGATTGTCCTCATGAGCAAAGGATTTTTATAACAATGTTTTAGGACATGTAAATGTCCTCAGGTGAAAAGATGTTCAAGATGTTTATGAAAAATGTTTTAAAGGAAGTCTTGCCCTAAAAGATAAAATGCTTGCTTACTGAGTTATCTCTCACGTTTTGTTTTTCCAAACCTTAAATAGGTACTGGGAAGCTCAAGCGGTCGTGGACCTAAGCATCTAAGGAAAGGTAAGAGATGATATGCAAATGTGGACTATAGTAACTAGCCATGATGAATGAGATAGCATGATTTAATGTTTTAAGGTATGTTGACGTATATGTGAACTTAGAGTTTTAAGTTCTATGTGAACCAATGATTGAATGTACGTATGTATGGAATGAAAATGTCATGATTAACTCAAGAAGACTCTTATTGTAGAAGAGCATGATGAGATGCTATGAATGATATGTGCAATTTACTACAAGTGTATTGTCGCTTGTAAGATGAATGATGTGCAATGCAGAGACATGAAATGATGATGAAATAAAATTTTCTTTTGGACAAGATCCAATTAAGAACCCGCCGCGTGATCAGGGGCAACAATCTTTATTCACATTTACCAATTGATAAAGTCTGGGGCTAAGGATGTGACGTCTCGGGTTGGGGCACCACAGAAGTTGGTATCAAAGTAAGGATTGGTAAATAGGCGTGGAAAGAAAAGACTTGATATCATAAAGATGGTATCTTAGTAAGGATTAATAGATAGACGTAGAGGAAAAAAATGAAAAACAATGAAAGAGATAGGTTGAAATTATGAGACATATATGATATATATTGTCTTTTATTATGTGTCATTATGATGTGATGATATGGCTATTTAAGGAAATGTGGCTGGTTTGCTATGTTTCATGGTGTAGATGGTATATGAAGGAAAAATGATATGAGGCCAGATGAGATGAAGAAAGAGGTAAGGAGAATCTAAGAAAAGACAAAGGATAGAAGGGAATAAGAACAGATGATGGATTGAATAATGGAACCCTACATATAGACCCCTCGTACCTAAGGTTTACCACACCTCATTTAAGATAGCACAAGATTGTGCTCTACTTTACATATGTTTAAGGTGCGACTGATAATTGGAAATTAGTAATATATTTTGGGGGCATTTTATACCAATTTGGTGGGTAATTAATTAAGTTTCATGTGAAATTTACTCTAAAATGTGGTTTTGTAACATTTGGGCATTAAATATTAATTTCAATTTATTTATATAATTTTTGTGATCTTTTGACTAGAAATTATTGTTATTTATTTGTTGTTATAAAATCAAATGGAATTGAATTAATTTCATTTTGGTGACCCATTTATTAATTTCATAAATTAATTATTTAAATATTTTTATGCAGATCATGCAAATTCCAAAAGTGGACCCCACCAGAATTCCAGCACTTAATCAAGATGTCCAATTTTTTTTTCAACTGTCCATATAATGCTGATGATACCATCTAGAAAATTCACGGCAACATGGGACCCACAAGATCATGTCCAATTGCTCAACACCATTTGTTGGATACAAGTAATGAAATCAAAGGCAAAATACCCAAAGTATATGTTTTGATGATTAACAACTCAATTTGAGTAAGTTTTGACTACTAATATGTTTTGTGCAATGTTTAAGGATATAAAAATGAAAAATATGAAGCATACAGGTCAAGTCAATTCCCAAGTCGACTCAGGCATCGACTTAGGCCAAATCGATCCCGAAGACGACTCTAACATCGACTTCAAAGGATAATTTTTGTCCAGCGTTGAAATTGGGGACCAAGAGCTACCGAAGTTGCAAATGAAGTCGACTCCACATGCGACTTGGGTGAAGTCGCAGACCATGTCGACTCCAACATCGACTTCAACTGACCAGCACAGGATTTGAAGAGCAAAGTCGCAGACCAAGTCGACTTGACATTCAACTTGAGTGAAGTTGAAGACCAGGTCACCCAAATAATCAACTTGATCAAATGAAGATAGATCAAAGACTTAAGCAAGCAAAGTTGCATGAATTCATCATTTTGGATCAAGAAATATCACTTGGACATTTTCATTCACTCCAAGACTCAAGGATTCAAAATTTCAAGATACAGAGCTACAGGTTTTCAAGTTAGGATGATAATACTAAGATTCAAGTGATATAAATCAACAAAAGAACATTTAAATTGAAGAAAATCAAGCGACCAAAGAAATTCAAGATCATTAAGCAAGCTAAGGAAGTGAAGTCGCACCGAAGTTGACTCTAGCAGCGACTTGGGTCAAGTCCCAGTCCAAGTCGACCTGAAGAAGAGACTTGAAAATTGTAGAAATCTGAAGTCGCACCCGAAGTTGACTCCACATGCGACTTGGGTCAAGTCCAAGACCAAGTCGACCTAAGGAGGAACTTGAGCAGCCTGCTTACACCTGAAGTCGCATCCGAAGTCGACTCCACCTGTGACTTGTGTTGCAACGTCCGAAAATTTGAACGTTGGCGCAATTAATATGCGCCAACCAACTCTCTAACGTTCAAATCTCCTCTTCTATTATATATAGACACTCAAGTAAACGTGAAATCATAGAGAAAAGAGCAGAAACAAAAGATACTAAGTTAAAAACTCCATTCTCCTAGCCTTGAGTGATGTATACACTTTTGAAGGAAGAACAAGCTTCAAACTTGTTGCTTGCTTTAACGCCAATCGATTCGTTTCTTCTATGAGTTCTTCCTCGAGCTGAAACTTCCCTACACAAACTGTAAAGTGTAGATCTTTTTCTTTTTGAATTTGTTATTCGGTTTTGATACTTGGTTTGATTTTGGTGTTTCAAACCAAGTAATAGCAAAGCAGCATTGTGATTAGAGTATGGACTCGTCACCTCCTTGTGCTGTGTGTTGTATATGCCCCCTAGAGCTAGAATATAGAAGAGAGCGGAGGCTCTAGTTGTATTCGTGGAATACATAGTGGAACCCAAGTCACAAGGGGTGTGAGCTTGGAAGAGTGGAGTAGGGAAGGTTGCCTGCACCATTATAAATCTTGTCTATTGATTTTTATTTCCGCTTTCTTTATCTTATTGCTTTCCATTTATTTCATTAAAGGGGACTAAACTAAATCGGGGAACATTTTCTAGTTTAAGCAAAAAATTTTAAATACCCAATTCACCCCTCCCCTCTTGGGTAATTGCCATTAACTCGGGACCAACAAGTGGTATCAGAGCAGGTCTTTGAGTTTAAACCAAAGAGATCTTTTGACATGGCATCCCAATTAACTTCCACCCCAGATTTTGCCGAGGGTCAGTCTTTTACTAGACCACCTCTATTTGATGGGACCAACTTCGGCTATTGGAAGTTGAGAATGAAACAATTAATCATGGCTACAGATATTGATTCTTGGATTGCTATCCAAGATGAAGTTGTATTACCTACCAATGAAAGAGCCTACATTTGGTCCGAGGAGGAAGTAAGAATTGTTAAAAGCAACGCGAAAGCCATGAATTCCCTCTTTTGTGCATTAACGACATCAGAATATGATAGAGTATCATCATACCAAACCGCCAAAGAATATATGGGATACATTGACATCCATTTATGAAGGAACTTCTCAAGTCCAAAGGACAAGGAGAAATATTTTGATTGAAAAATTAGAAAGCTTTAAAATGTTTGAAACAAAAAATATTTCTGAAATGTTTGCTAGATTTTCCAAGATTACTAATGTCTTGAAAGGTCTAGGAAAAGCAATTTCTGAATCTGAGCAGGTGATGAAAATTTTAAGGGTGCTACCCGAATCATGGGCTTCAAAGATTACAGCTATTGAGGAAGCAAAAGACCTCAATACACTACGGCTTGAAGACCTTATAAGTTCACTCATGTCACATGAGTTGATAAAAAGGAGAAATGAGGAGCAACATTGAGGCAAGAGAGCCATTTCCTTGAAAGCCGCACAAGATTCGGACGACTTCACCTCATCATCACAAAACGACGATGAGGAAATTGCCTTACTTACAAAACGATTTAGAAAATTTGTAAGGAAAGGAAGAAATTTCAGAAACTTTAAAGAAAGAAATTCTAAAGAGAAAAAGAAAGAAGCAACAAAATATTTCCGGTGTGGCGGTACGGGGCATATGCAAGCCCAATGCCCAACGCCCGAGGAAACCAAAGCAAAGGAGCGAAGAGAAAAGAAAGATCGAGGCGACAACAGAAAATTCGAAAGAATTAAAGGAAGAGGCATGTATGTAAACGAGGAAGGATCCACAACAAGCAGTTCCTCAAGTGAAGAAAATGAAGCAGATTATGCAAGGATTTGTTGCATGGAAAATTCCGACATATGTCTTACAGCGATGGAAATATTGGAGGATCAAACCACCTCAACAAACTGCACAAATAGCCAAGAGGTAACCTCTAAGAAAAAATCTTTTTCTATTTTCTCTTCTATAAATGAACGTCTCAAATGTGCTGAATTAGAAGAACTTCAACAAGCATATGATTCATTATATGAGAAAATAAAGAAATTAGAAAATAAGTTCACGATAAAGAAAAGACAATGCGATGCAGTGATAATTGTGAACGGTAAACTTGCTGAAAAGGTTGATCAATTAAAAAACGAAAAGAATACCTTGATAAATGAGTTAGAAAAACTCGAAAAGGAAAATGAATCATTAAATGAATCGCTTGCTAAGTTTTCTAATCCTAGTGAAAGTGTCAAAATATTTTTAAAAAAACCACCCAAAGCTGTAAGAAAGGACTTGGGTATATTATATTTGAGCAGGGTGAAAATAGCAAATCTAATGCTCTAAGGAACCTTAGGAAAAAACTAAAATCCATCTATGCTAAACCTAAGATAAATCATGTGATTTGGACTAAAAGACCAATTGGGGAACTAATTACCAAATGGCTTCCTACTACTAGACTTCCAGGAGCTTGTAAATTTTGCAACAAGATGGGACACAAGGCATTTCAATGCAAATTGAGAAAATTACAAAACCTTGGTGCAAAATTGGTTTGGATGCCCAAGAGCATTGGATTTATGGCTACAAAGAAAGATCAACATAGATTCCAATGGATACCTTACCCAAATGGACCCATAAAATAGGTACCAAAAGGATGAGCTCTACTTGACTTTACTTTTGCAGGTTTGTCTTAGAGCTAAGGCCAATAACATATGGTTTATGGATAGTGGCTGCTCAAGACACATAACAGGAGAAAAAGGATTGTTCCATAAGGTTAACTCGTGCAACAAAGGAACAGTTGCTTTTGAAAATAATGACAAAGGTAAAATCAAAGGTAAAGGAAATGTTTATAGAATTTCAAATGCATGTATTAAGGACGTACTATTTGTTGAAGGACTCAAACACAACCTAATGAGTATTAGTTAATTATGTGACAAAGGTTATAAAGTTGTATTTGAATCCTCTATATGCAACGTATTTGATGATGATCACATAATATTTAGTGACAAAAGACGTGGAAATGTATATTTGGTTTGCCTAGATGAACTTGAGGAAAAATGTATAATAGCCATAGAAAATGATCCATGGGTATGACATACAAGGCTTGGACATATAAATATGTCAAATATTAAAACCTTGTGGAAAAGGAGTTTAGTACAAGGGTTACCAAAGCTTAAATATGACAAGGATAAGATTTGCAAAGCTTGCCAATTACCCAAACAACCCAAAATTCCATTTACCACCAAAATGAAAATTTCAACAACTAGGCCACTTGAATTATTGCATATGAATCTTTATGGGTCATCGGACATTTTAACTCTTGGTGGAAAAAAGTATGTATTTGTAATTGTTGACAATTTTTCAAGATTTACTTGGATTATACTCTTAGCTAGCAAAGATGAAGCATTTTTTATGTTTGTCACGTTTTCAAGTTTGGTGGAAAATGAAAAACAAAGTTTAATTATTTCCATTAGAAGTGATCATGGTGGTGAATTTGAAAATAAACGATTCATAGAATTTTGCAATGAAAAAGGAATTCACCATACATTTTCTGCACCAATAACTCCTCAACAAAATGAAGTTGTTGAAAGGAAAAATTGGACAATACAAGAAATGGCTAGAACTATGCTAAATGAGAGTAAGTTGTCCAAAACAAGTTACCATTAGAGCAATATTAAAAAAGACCCCATATGAACTTTGGAAAGGCAGAAAACTAAACAAATCATATTTCCATACTTTTGGATGTACTTGTTATGTGTTAAACAATGAAAAAACTAATTTGGAAAAATTAGATGCCAAAAGTGATGAGGCAATTTTTCTTGGTTATTCATCAAATAGCAAAACATATAGAATTTTCAACAAAAGAAATCAAATAGTAGAGGAATCAATACATATTGTTTTTGATAAATTTTAACCAAACTCCGAGAAAGGAGGATGAATTAAGTGATGCAGATGATACATCAAAGAATTCAAAAGCGGAACAATAAGAGCAACAAGGAGAAACTGAGCCCAAGCCAGAAAATTCCACGGAGGAAAGGGTAAGTGAAGGTAATAATTCTTATAAACCTCCAACTGATTTAAAATTCAAAAATATCCATCTAATTGAGCAAGTTCTAGGCAATATCTACAAAGGAGTAAAGATTAGAAGGTCAAAATAAAATATTTGTGGACAATATGCTTTTGTATCAAAAAATGAATCGACAACTATTGATCAAGCTCTTAATGATGAAAACTGGGTTATTGCAATGCAAGAAGAGCTAAATAAGGAACAATGTATTACATTTAGTTCCTAGACCCAATGATTGCACTATTATTGGTACCAAATTGGTATTTAGGAACAAATTAGACGAAAGTGGACTTGTAATAAGAAACAAAGCCAGACTAGTAGCCAAAGGTTGTTCCCAAGAAGAATGGATTGATTTTGAAGAATCATATACACCTATGACTAGACTAGAAGCCATACGTATTTTACTAGCATTTTCTTCTCACATGGATTTCAAATTGTTTCAAATGGATGTAAAAAGTGCATTTTTGAATGGATACTTGAATGAAGAAGTATATGTTGAACAACCTCCGGGATTTGAAGAAAAGGATCAATCAAATTATGTTTACAAATTAACCAAAGTATTATATGGACTAAAACAAGCTCTACGAGCTTGGTATGAAAGGTTGAACAAATTTTTGATTGATCATGAATTTCAAAGAGGAAAGGTTGATACTACGTTATTCATCAAATATAAGAGTAAAAATATTTTAATTGTTCAAATTTATGTTGATGATATAATATTTAGTGTATAGATGAAACTCTATGTCAAGAATTTTCTAAGATTATGCAGAGTGAATTTGAAATGAGCATGATAGGAGATTTGATTTTCTTCCTTGGACTGCAAATCAAGCAACAAGCCGAAGAGATTTTTATAAATCAGTCCAAGTATATCAAAGAAATGCTAAAGAAATTCGGAATGCAGACTAGCAAGGGACCAAAACTCCAATGAGTTCAACAATCAAGATCGACACGGATGAAAACGGTAAGTGTGTCGAACAAAAGCTATACAGAAGTATGATAGGTTCGTTGTTATATTTAATTGCTTCTAGACCTGATATTCTATTCAGTGTTTTCATGTGTTCTAGATTTCAATCATGTCCTAAAGAATCACATTTAATGGTTGTAAAAAGAATTTTTAAATATTTGATAAATACCACTAATCTTGGACTTTGGTATCCAAAGGGGTCAACCTTTGATTTAATCGGCTACTCGAATGCGGATTTTTCCGGATACAAAGTAGATAGAAAAAGTACTAATGGAACATGTCAATTCCTTGGAAACATGTTGGTTTCATGGTATTCAAGGAAACAAACTAGTGTTGCTTTATCTACGGGGGAAGTCGAATATATAACTGCCGGGAGCTGTTGTGCCCAACTACTTTGGATGAAACAACAACTTAAAGATTATGGTGTTGATTATTATAATATTCAAATTAGATGTGATAATACAAGTGCAATTTGTTTAACTAAAAATCCTGTATTACATTCTAGAACCAAACATATAGATATAAGACATCATTTTATTCGTGAACATGTTGAAAACCATGACATTTGTTTGGAATATGTGAAAACTGAGGATCAGATGACTGATATATCCACCAAACCTTTAGCAAAAGAATCTTTTTACAAAATTAGAAATGATATGGGGATGACTGAGTTAAATTAGAAAAAAAAATTAGATAGGAGAAATGAACTTAGATTAGTCTAAGTCGATAGGTCAAGTCGACTCCGAACTACCCAAGTCGACTTCAGTGAAGTAGACTCAAGAAAGCAAAGTCGACTCCGCAGGGGTGAGGTCGAATTCGCCTAGGGTAAGTCGACTTCAGGCGCGCGACCGTCGGGCTTCCCATCTTCCTTCTTTTCTTTCTTTTTTCTCTTCTTCTTCTTCATTTTTCTCTCCTCCCGCACTGTCGACCTCTTTCCAGTCCTTCCATCTCTCCCACTCGAGCTCCGTTTCTCTCTCACTGTCCCTCTCCATCTCTCTCTCTCCGGTTTCAATCTCTCTCCGTTCTCAGCTTCACCTCTGCTTTTCTCTCCCTTTCTCTCCATCCTCTCTGCCTCTCTCCCTTTTTCTCTCGAGCTTCCTCTCTCTCTCGTTCAATCTCTCTCTCTCTCCGGACTTCATTTTCTCTCTGGATTTCATCTTTCTCTCCGGCCTCCACTTCTCCCACACGAGCTCTCTCTCTCAGTCCGACCCTCTCATTCTCTTCTCTCTCAATCTCGAGCTTTCTCAGTCCATCTCTCCCTCTTTATTCATCTCTCTCTCTCTCTATTCTCAGCTTTCGGTCTCCATTTCTCACTCTCACAGATTCCCTTTCTCCCTCCATTTCTCTCAAAATTCCACTTGAAAAATTCCATTTCCAAAAACCCATCTCAAATGGCACCCAAATCTAGATTGCCCAAATTGTCTGTGTCCAAACCATCCTTGAAGCCAGTTCCAAGACAATCCAGCTCTCAAGCCGAAGAGGAAGTCCCCGGGAGACAACGGACTCCCTCCAAGCGTGCCCGGGAAGAACCATCCACTTCTACCGGCCGTCGGGTCCAATTCCAAGCCAGAACTGCATCAACGACTGCACTTAGGGAAGAGGAACCCCAGACTTCCCAAAGCACTGAAACAAGGGCCAGAACAAGGGGAACTCCAACTGCAAAAGGGCAGGTCTTGAAAATGCCAACCACTTATTTCAAGACCGAGCTACAACATAGCAGATTTTACAAGAGTTTTTACGAGCGTAAGATATTCTTACCCAAGATTATAGATTTCAAGTTTTTAAGTGATTATGAGTTTGAAATTAAGAAGTTACTAGATTTCCAAGGTTGGACGAGACTGCTAAAGGCAGATGATAGGGTGTGTCCTGACCTAATAAGGATTTTCTATTACTTGTAGGATGATTAGTACTTCAGTACTTTTGTGAAAGGGGTTGAAATGTTTTTAGGAACAAGAGGGGTCCCAAGCTTAGATCATGCTATTATGCAGGTGGGGCAAATCCTAGAGGTCCCTTATGATGATGAGCAGCTACCTGCAGATCTTTCTCTCACCCAGATGTATAATCAGCTCACTAGGAGCAACAAATATCATCCTGGGATTAAGTTTTTACATTACATGCATTTATCCCCTAGATTGAGGGTCCTAAGGTTGCTGATTGCCCACTGTATCTACCCCAAGGGCGAAGGCAGAAATCAGTTGAACCCACAAGAGGCAGAAATCCTTTGAAAAGTCGCCAGTAAAGTCAAAGTCAGTCTCCCACGACTCTTCCTAGAAGCCCTTGCCTCCAGAAAGGACAACCCACGAGGGGTTTTGCCTTAGGGGACATGGAGCACAAAGATCCTGGAGCATTTTGAGGTGGATATTGATGGAGAGCCGTTTGAAGTATTGAAGCCGACGAATGCAATCAACAAGGCCCTACTTCAAAGAATGAAAATAAACGTGGATTAGTGTGGCGCCCCAAACTGAGGCGTCACTTCCTTACCTGAAGATCTTATCAATTGGTAAATGTGAATTAGGATTGTTGCCCTGATCATGCGGCGGGATTTTAATTGGAACTCGTCCAAATTTTTTTTCGTTTCTTCATTCATCATCATTTCATTTATAACATTAGCAATGATACACTTGTATGTATCCTTAAAACCATTTCAACATGCTACTATTCATCATAGGCCCTCTTGACCTAATCATGATATTGCTATTCCAGACATACATTCATCCATACATCCATTAGTTCTCCTAGAACTTAGAACTTTAAATAAATTCATATACGTCAGCATACCTGAATACTTCTATTCATATCATTCCACTTACCATGACTAATCTTTTTAGCCCACATGGTACTATCTCGTACCTTTTCTCCGTTTCTTAGGTCCTCGACCGCTTGAGTCTCCTAGTACCTGTCTGAGGTTTGAAAAATAAAATGTGAGTGATAACTCAGTAAATAAGTATTTTGGGGCAAGACTTTCCTTGAAAATCATTTCCTAAAACATTTTTCTCATAAATCATTTTGGCCAGGAGACATTTTTTGTCCCAAAACATCTTGACATAAACCATATTTGGCAATGGACATTCTCATGTCCACGAAAAGATGTTTTTCTACATGAATCATTTTGGCATTGGACGTTCATACGTCCTAAAACATTTTTCCACTTGAACCTTGTTGGAAACGGACTTTTATACGTCATAAAACATTTTTCCACGTAAACCTAGTTGGAATCCGACGTTTATACGTCCTAAAATGTTTTTCACATAAACACTTTGATAATGAACATTTTTATATCCAAAATACATTTTCCGTAAGCCTTTTTGGCAATGGACATTCATATGTCCACAAACACCTTTATCCCTTAAACTCTTTTACAAATGGGCATTTTTATGTCCACACATGTACCAACATAAATCCCTTTAGGAAATGGACATTCTCATGTCCAATCATTTTTTCCACATAAACCTTTTGAAAATGGACATTTTTATGTCCAAAATATTTTCCAACATAAACCTTTTTTATTATCCCCATCTTGGAGCTTGTTTATAGCAAACAAGTCATAAATCTTTTCCATGAAAACTTTTGCATAAAAACTATTTTTTTTATTCTTAATATTTACACATTTTGTGTAAAACACCCTACTTTTAGAGTAACTTATGCATAATGGCTCATAGAAATCCAATTTAGGATAACTTTTTGTATAAATGCTTTTATATCCCAATCTTTGGGCTTTTGAAAAGCAAAACGTATGCAAACGCTGATCATGCTACCTTTTGGAAGAGAATCCTTAACAGCACGCTAGCCAGGCGGCTATTTATTTATCCTGCTCCCATCTCAGGGAGGGCACCGCTGGTACTCCTGTCATCTCTTAGTGACTTGGCCTTATGTAGAGTGGGCCCTGGTCATCCCAACCATGCTTTGCAACCTGCCTGTTTCTTGTACTGGTGCACCGCACATTATTATGACCGACCACAGCCCGTTTGGTTTGAAAAACCACAGACCGCAGCCCCATGTCCTTTTAAACCGGGATCACAGACCTCCGTCTGCATCCATAACACACAAAAAATCTTAGACCGAAGTCTATATCTTTAAAAATTATTTTTGAAAATACATTACAGACCGCAGTCCGTGTCAACTTGTAAGCGAGCGCACCCACTTTAACAAGTTGTCATTTGAAATCTAGTTTTAGGATGATCTTCCTTAAATTCTGTTAGAAACATTTTGAGTAAAATATTTTGATAAATATTTGAAATGTTTGAGAAACAACACACCTTAAAACCCTTTTAATAAAAGAATTTCAAAACTTTTAGATTTTCAAGAATAAATCATACATTTTTCCTAGTATTATCTTGGTTTCCATTTCGGGGCCTTTTGCTTACAAAAGTTATGCAATTGTGCTAACCCCTTCTCAATCACCTTAAAATTAATTTCTTGTCCACATATCAATTTGTCATTTTTTACATAAAGGACTTGCATAATCTTTTGCATACCATTTAGCTACCCGAAATCGAACCATTATATGAAATCAACATAGGAGGTTGGTCATCCTTAAATCCCTTTCAACACATCCGTATAAACATTTTTCAAGATATTTTCAACATAGATTTCCTTATCTAAAGGAAATCAAAACTTTTCAAATATTATTTCAAAAATATGATCTATGTCCAAATCATCATTTATTATTTAATTATCATGACCTAGCAAAACAAATCTTTTTCATAAATCAAATCCCCTTTTTTTTATAACATGATTATTTATCATTAAACATCATAAGAGAAATTCAAAACTTATTTACATTTGTTACTTTGTGAAAAGGAAAAAATTTCCTTTTTCTTATAAAGTACTTTTGAAATAACATCATAAAGAACTTGTTTACTTAAAAGCAAATTCTTAAAAAAAACCATCGATATAAAACGTGAAATCCTTTGAAAACATTATCATGGAGAACTTGCTTACTCATAAGCAAATTTCTCAATCCACTAACATAATGCCAATCCATGGCAATACTTGTGATAAATTCTTTATCTTAATAACGTTGCTTGCTTCCCATGAAGCAAACCCTGAGGCTTTTCCTTAAAACCATTCTTTTCCAAAACTTATGACTTTTCATTAAAGCCGTCATTTTTCAAAACTTGTGGCTTTTCATTAAAGCCGTCATTTTCAAAACTTGTGCTTGCCCATTTGTTTAAACATAATCATAAACAATTTCAATCACATATCATCACATAGAAAGAAAACATCATTTTAGAAAGTTTGCTTGCTTACCTGAGATCGCCATAATCCTTTTCTTCCATACTCGACTTTGCCTTTGCCTAGACAAATGAAAATAATATTTCATTTATTTGCATCATCTTCAAATAGTTATATTCCTTAGGTTTTCCAACCTACATAAATCCATTTGTCATAGGGTTCCCAAAATAGCAACTTTAGAACCAGTTTTTCGTCGTTTGAATGCGCCCTTTAGCAGCATGGTCTAAACAGATTTTTAATCCAAATTTTCCGTCCTTAAGCCATGATTTTCTTAACCCAAATTTAGGGTATTAACACATATTTAAAATTCATATATTAGTTGCTTCCAAAATAGTAACTTTCGTATACATCTTGGGTACCCTTTGCACCCCTCTTTGGACATCCCTCTGCATATCTTCAAAAAATTATATTTAGGGTAATCTTGTTTACCTCTACTAGGTTAAACCCTCATAATCACTTGTTTATATACCTTTATAAATCAAATTCCATCACCAAAACCTAGAATTTAACATTTATCTTGATTTATTCCTTAAGTTGTCCATAATGCTGAATTTCGTATGCCTGAATTCTCAAAATCTTGAATTAATATCAAATCAAGTATTTTTGATCTAACATTTCTACCGTACCTTAATACCTACATTACTTAATCAAAATAAATATTTTAAGCACAAAAAATTAAGAATTTATATTTATTTTGGTATTTTTACCTTGCTGGACAGCAGCATCCCTTTTCAAACAGCCCTAATTACGTAAATTATTGGTTATATTTATACCAATAAAAACCTAATTTTTATTTTGTTATTGTGATACGTAATATGTCTTATATATCTTTTAAAATTTTCATCCTAAAATTCCTTGTATAAAAATTATTAAAAATCCTTTGGTGCAGCTAATCCTGACACCCGTACAACCCTGTTTAGGTTGATTTTCTCAGATTTTTAATTTGCAACGTACATATCCTTTTATGCTGAAAATTGGGTAATTCCTTAATCGCCTGATCATGAGTCTTCACAAAAATGTTCATGATACAATTCGTATTTTAGATTTCTGCCTCGTTTCTTCTAGGTTTTGCTCCCATATTTGCATCTCTTTTCAATACATATGCAAAACTCTCAACAAATAATTAATTCCAGCATGTTTTTAATCTTTCTTTAGAGGTTTAGTATGATTCAAAACTATGATTCCAATATCAAGAATAAAACTTAAAAATTGGAAAGCTTAACTCAACGGGTACTTACCCGATTTCGCCGATTCTTTGCCCCGAGCTTCCCGAGCTTCTCCTTCCCTTTTTCCTTCTTCTTTTCCTTCTCTTTTCCCCTCTTCCTTGCTGGGTTTGACATGCTTGCTGCTGGTCCTTGGAGAAAATCTCTTTTTTTCTCCCTTTTTCCTCTCTTCTCTCTCTCTCTCTCTCTCTCTCTCTCCTTCTCTCTCTCCTCTTCCTTGCTGCTGGAACGTCCAACCCCCTTGCTCCCTTTTTTTTTCTTTTTATAAGATACTTTTCTTGGTGCCCAAGTAACCCCATAGGCATTTTAGTAAATTTCATTTTTACTTTCCACAATTGCCCTTCTTTACTTAGCTCTTACGCAACTTGTTACTTGCTCTCCAAGAAAGCAACTTCCCATGATAATTAGCTTAATCCATTCCATTCATCTCATAGATTTCATAATTTTATTCCATCCTTTCAAATTTCATCTCAATCTGACGTTTCTACGTCAAGTTATGACCACTTGAATTTATCTTTTGGATTTGGGATAAAAATAATTAATTATTACCCTAATACCATCATGATTCCCTTAATCTAATCTATTCATAAGATTAGGCCCACCGTCGTGAGCTTACCTTTCAAATTTCATCGAAATCCGCCTTGTAGGCGTCAAGTTATGAATTTTCTATCATTTTTTATCTTAATTCCATAATTACACTTTAATCTCCATAAATTAAATCATGATTATTAACATGATTATTCATGGCACCTTGTCACCTTTAAATCCTCATTAAGCCCCTCGGGTCATACCGACTCACTTTGGGCTCCGGCGATTAAGTTTTTAATCACCATTCTTAATTAAACCCTAATTGCAAAATATCATCAAATCATAAAATCATCCATAAATCATTCAAAATTCATTTAAATCACATATAAATCAAATATATATGTTCAATGCATACCATTAAGTCCTACATAGGTTGGGGTTTCATAATCCTCCCCTCCTTATAACAGGTTTCGTCTCGAAACCTATTACATTTCAAATGTCGGGGGTAAAGCTCATATAAATTTGCTAACTTATCATCTTCTTCCAACATTTCAATGGTTCAATACGCTTCTGCTGTGCTACTCTGCCTTAGTGGCATTTTTAGTCTTGGTCCATTAGACCTATTGCTCATCTCTACTGTTCCTTGTTCACACATGAGTTTCTCATTGGCATTTGCCTTTTCATTTGTTTCATTTCACACTATTTTTCCTTGTACCTAGGGAAATTGCATCACTTCTAATCTTATCATAGGGTAAGTCTTAAGTTACCTATTCAATCATATCAAATAAAGTTCTATGGCAATCATATCCCTTTTTACACATACGATTCATATAATATGAATATCTTCATTTCTATAGCAAAAGAGCAAAAATGCTCTCACATACAATTTCAATACATCTTAGCAAAGACACCTTTGCTAACCCATTCATTCATAAAAATCTATAGCAATCATTTTCACATATCATCAATAATACATTCATTTTATAATGTAGAACAAAAGTTGCTCTCATATAGAGTCTCATACATGAAATTTAATACATGTCTTAGAAAAAGATACTTTTGGCATACTTATCCATTTCTTCTTTCCTATTGACTCATATCGGCAACTGCCTTTCCCTTGTTCAAAATTAAGGTAATAGGTATGTTGTAGAATGCAACATATAAAATTATGTCAATAGCATTTCTTATCATAATATTCATTCATATCACACATAATCAATATGATCATTTCTGATCATAGAATTATCATACATAGTAAATTTTACAATCTGGAAAAAGCAATGATATTTCTTTTTTCATATACACTTAGCACTTGAATAAAATCAAATGCATTCATATTTTCATAACATCAAACATCATACATTAGGAGTCAAAAGAAACTCCCTTTTTCCTACCTTTCTCATTTCTACCTACACATTTCATGGTGTAAGGTTGCTTTTCCCTACACATACAGATTATATTTGCATAATCTGTCATTTTATCATGAACACAATTTCTAAATCAATCAATCACTTAGAAAATCGAAGCCTAGGTGCCGCCTAAATGGCACCACAGCATCGCACCTTATACATGCAAAGTCTAACACAGTCCAGTGCTATATTAGGTAAGGTGTGGTCAACCTTAGGTATGGGGGGTCTCTATGTAGGGTTCCATAACCCATCATCTGTTCTGATTCCCTTCTATCCTTTGTCTTTCCTTATATTTTCTTGCCTCCTTCTTCATTTCATCTGACCTCATATCATTTTTCCTTCGTGTACCATCTATACTATGAAATATGGCAATCCAACTATATTTCCTCAAATAATCATATTCTTGTGTCATAATGATGCACAATGTAAGACAATACATATCATATATGTTTTATAATCTCAATCTATCTCTTTCATTTTCCTTTTTTCTTCTATATCTATCTATCAATCCTTGCAAAAATATCATCTTTGTGATATTAAATCTTTTCTTACCACGCCTATTTACCAATCCATGCTCTGATACCAAGCTCTATGCCGCCCCAAACCGAGACGTCACTTCCATACCTCAAGATCTTATCGATTGGTAAATGTGAATTAGGATTGTTGCCCTGATCACACGACGGGATTTTAATTGGAACTCGTCCAAATTTTTTTTCGTTTCTTCATTCATCATCATTTCATTTATAACATAAGTAATGGTACACTTGTACATATCCTTTAAACCATTTCAAGATGTTGTTATTCATCATAGGCCCTCTTCACCTAATCATGACATTGCCATTCCAGACATACATTCATCCATACATCCATTAGTTCTCCTAGAACTTTAAATAAATTCATATATATCATCACACCTAATATACTTCCATTTATATCATTCCACTCACCAAAGCTAATCTTTTTAGCCCACATGGTACTATCTCGTACCTTTTCTCCATTTTTTAGGTCCTCGATCGCTTGAGTCTCCCAGTACCTGTCTGAGGTTTGGAAAACAAAACGTGAGTGATAACTCAGTAAGCAAGCATTTTGGGGCAAAACTTTCCATGAAAATCATTTCCTAAAACATTTTTCTCATAAATCATTTTGGCCAGGGGACTTTTTTTGTCCCAAAACATCTTGAAATAAACCATATTTGGCAATGGACATTCTCATGTCCACGAAAAAATGTTTTTTCGCATAAATCATTTTGGCATTAGACGTTCATACGTCCTAAAACATTTTTCCACTTGAACCTTGTTGGAAACGGACGTTTATACGTCCTAAAACATTTTTCCACGTACACCTTGTTGGAATCGGACTTTTATACGTCCTAAAACGTTTTTCACTTAAACACTTTGATAATGGACATTTTTATGTCCAAAATACATTTTCCGCAAGCCTTTTAGCAATGGACATTCATATGTCCACAAACACCTTTATCCCTTAAACTCTTTTAGAAATGGACATTTTTATATCCAAACATGTTCCAACATAAATCCCTTTAGGAAATGGACATTCTCATGTCCAACTATTTTTCTCACATAAACCTTTTGGAAATGGACATTCTTATGTCCAAAACATTTTCCAACATAAACCCTTTTTCATGATCCCCATCTTGGGGCTTGTTTATAGCAAACAAGTCATAAATCTTTTTCATGAAAATTTTTGCATAAAAACTATTTTTTTATTCTTAATATTTACACATTTTGTGTAAAGCACCCTAGTTTTAGGGTACCTTATGCATAATGGCTCATAGAAATCCAATTTATGATAACTTTTTGTATAAATGCTTTTATATCCCAATCTTTGGGCTTTTGAAAAGCAAAACGTATGCAAACACATTTCTCCCCATCCAGTAGTGACACTTAGCAAGTGATCATGCTACTTTTTGGAAGAGAATCCTTAACAGCACGCTAGCCAAGTGGTTGTTTATTTATCCTGCTCCCATCTCAGGGAGGGCACCGCTGGTACTCCTGCCATCCCTTAGTGACTTGGCCTTATGTAGAGTGGGCCTCGGTCATCCCAACCGTGCTCTAAAACCTGCCTGTTTCTTGTACTGGTGCACCATACATTATTATGATGGACCGTAGTTCGTTTGGTTTAAAGAACCACAGACCACAACCAATGTCCTTTTAAACCGGGATCACAGACCTCTGTCTGCATCCATAACACACACAAAATCTTAGACCGAAGTTTATATCTTTAAAAATTATTTTTAAAAACACATTACAGACCCCAGTCCGTGTCAACTTGTAAGCGAGCGCACCCACTTTAACAGGTTGTCATTTGAAATCTAGTTTTAGGATGACCTTCCTTCAATTTTGTTAGAAACATTTTGAGTAAAATATTTTGACAAATATTTGAAATGTTTGAGAAACAACACACATTAAAACCCTTTTAATAAAAGAATTTCAAAACTTTTAGATTTTCAAGAATAAATCATACATTTTTCCTAGTATTATCTTGGTTTCCATTTCGGGGCCTTTTGCTTACAAAAGTTATATGCAATTGTGCTAACCCCCTTCCTCAATCACCTTAAAATTAATTTCTTGTCCACATATCAATTTGTCATTTTTTACATAAAGGGCTTGCATAATCTTTTGCATACCATTTAGCTACCCGAAATCGAACCACTATATA
Source organism: Annona cherimola (assembly GCA_030490835.1). NCBI lineage: Eukaryota > Viridiplantae > Streptophyta > Magnoliopsida > Magnoliales > Annonaceae > Annona > Annona cherimola. The sequence continues at coordinate 81,931,009 of CM059974.1, forward strand.
AAATCAACATAGGAGGTTGGTCATCCTTAAATCCCTTTCAACACATCCGTATAAATATTTTTCAAAATATTTTCAACATAGATTTCCTTATTTAAAAGAAATCAAAACTTTTCGAATATCATTTCAAAACATATGAACTATGTCTAAATCATCATTTATTATTTAATTATCATGACCTGGCAAAAAATATATTTTTCATAAATCAAATCCCTTTTTTTTATAACATGATTATTTATCATTAAACATTATAAGATAAATTCAAAACTTATTTACATTTGTTGCTTTGTGAAAAGGGAAAAATTCTCTTTTTCTTATAAAGTACTTTTGAAACAACATCATAAAGAACTTGTTTACTTAAAAGAAAATTCTTAAAAAAAACCATCGACATAAAACGTGAAATCCTTTGAAAACATTATCGTGGAGAACTTACTTACTCATAAGCAAATTTCTCAATCCATTAACATAAAGCATTGCCAATCCATGGCAATACTTGTGATAAATTCTTTATCTTAAAAACATTGCTTGCTTCTCATGAAGCAAACCTTGAGGTTTTTCCTTAAAGTCATTCTTTTCCAAAACTTAAGACTTTTCATTAAAGCTGTCATTTTCCAAAACTTATGACTTTTCATTAAAGCCGTCATTTTCAAAACTTGTGTTTTCCCATTCACTTAAACATAATCATAAACAATTTTAATCACATATCATCACATAGAAAGAAAACATCATTTTAGAAAGTTTGCTTGCTTACCTGAGTTCGTCATAATCCTTTTCTTCAATACTCGTCTTTGCCTTTGCCCAGACAAATGAAAATAATATTTCATTTATTTGCATCATCTTCAAATTGTTATATTCCTTAGGTTTTCCACCCTACATAAATCCATTTGTCATAAGGTTCCCAAAACATCAACTTCAAAACCCGTTTTTCGTCATTTCAATGCTCCCTTTAGCAGCATGGTCTAAACAGATTTTTAATCCAAATTTTCCAGCCTTAAGCCATGCTTTTCTTAACCCAAATTTAGGATATTAACACATATTTAAAATCCATATATTAGTTACTTCCAAAACAGCAACTTTCGTATACATCTTGGGTACCCTTTGCACCCCTCTTTGAACATCCCTTTGCATATCTTCAAAAAATCATATTTAAGGTAATCGTGTTTACCTTTAATAGGTTAAACCCTCATAATCACTTGTTTATATCCCAATATAAATCAAATTCCATCATCAAAACCTGAAATTTAACATTTATCTTGATTTATTCCTTAAGTTGTCCGTAATACTGAATTCAATATGCCTGAATTCTCAAAATCTTGAATTAATATCAAATCAAGTAGTTTTGATCTGAAATTTCTACCATACCTTAATAACTACATTAATTAATCAAAATAAATATTTTCAACACAAAACATTAACATTTATATTTATTTTGGTATTTTTACCTTGCTGGACAGCAGCATCCCTTTTCAAACAGCCTTAATCACGTAAATTCTTAGGTATATTTATACCCATAAAACCTAATTTTTATTTTGATAGTGTGATCCTCAATATGTATTATATATGCTATAAACTTTTCAGCCTAAAATTTCTTTTATAAAAAGTATTAAAAATCCTTTACTGCAGCTGATCCTGACACCCGTACAACCCTGTTCAGGTTGATTTTTATAGTTTTTTAATTTGAAACGTACTTATGATTTTAAGCTGAAAATTGGGTCGTTTCTTAATCACCCCATCATGAGTCTTGAAAAACGTTTTCATGATAAAATTGATTGATTAACTATTCCGTTCATATTTTAGATTTCTGCCTCATTTCTTCTAGGTTTTGCTCCCATATTTGCATATCTTTTCAATACATATGCAAAACCCTCAATCAATAATTAATTCCAGCATGTAGTTAATCTTTCTTTAGAGGTTTATTATGATTCAAAATCATGATTTCAATATCAAGAAGAAAACTTGAAAATTGGAAAGCTTAACTCAATGGGTACTTACCCGATTTCGCCGATTCTTTGCCCCGAGCTTCCCGAGCTTCTCCTTCCCTTTTTCCTTCTTCTTTTCTCCTCTTCCTTGCTGGGTTTGACGTGCTTGCTACTGGTCCTTGGAGAAAATTCTTTTTTTTCTCACTTTTTCCTCTCTTCTCTCTCTCTCTCTCTCCCTCTCCTTCTCCTTCTCTCTCTCCTCTTCCTTGCTGCTGGAACATCCAACCCCCTTGCTCCCTTTTTTTTTTCTTTTTATAAGCTACTTTTTTTGGTGCCCAAGTAACCCCATAGACATTTTAGTAAATTCCATATTCACTTTCCATAATTGCCCTTCTTTACTTAGCTATTAAGCAACTTGTTACTTGCTCTCCAAGAAAGAAACTTTCCATGATAATTAGCTTAATCCATTCCATTCATCTCATAGATTTCATAATTTTATTTCATCGTTTCAAATTTCATCTCAATCCGACGTTTCTACGTCAAGTTATGACCACTTGAATTTATCTTTTGGATTTGGGATAAAAATAATTAATTATCACCATAATCCCATCATGATTCCCTTAATCTAATCCATTCATAAGATTGGGCCCACTGTCCTGAGCTTACCTTTCAAATTTTATCGAAATCCGCCTTGTAGGCGTCAAGTTATGAATTTTCTATCATTTTTCATCTTAATTCCATAGCTATACTTTAATCTCCATAAATTAAATCATGATTATTAACATGATTATTCATGACACCTTATCACCTTTAAATCCTCATTAAGCCCCTCGGGTCATACCGACTTATTTTGGGCTCCGGCGATTAAGTTTTTAATCACCATTCTTAATTAAACCCTAATTGCAAAATATCATCAAATCATAAAATCATTCATAAATCATTCAAAATTCATTTAAATCACATATAAATCAAATATATATGTTCAATACATACCATTGAGTCCTAGATAGGTTGACGTTTCACAATCAGTTCATGGCAGAGTGGATCCGAGAAAGGATGAGTGTATCGGCTCCATAAGAAGTCGGAGGAGCACAGGTTGAGGGGAAGCAGCCCCCGCCATCATCGGAACCTCAACCAGCTCCATCTCCACCACATGACGCTCCCGAGGAGCCCACGTCACCACATTCTCATGGGTCGTGTTCACCACGAGGATCCGAGATCCCAGACCCAGCTCCAGGGCCACCATCTTGGGATAACTCAATGAATGCCATCCAAAAACATCTGGAGCAGATCGAGGATCGCTTGACGTCTCAGATTGTCGGGGTCTTAACTGCAATCATGGATATGCACTCAAGACAGGATCGCATGGATCGGGAACTGAGAACGATTTGGTATCACTTGGCATCGGGAAGAAACAGGAATTAACCAATACCCGAATTGGATCCATTTGACACTGGGTCAGTGTGCCGTGATCCAACTCCTCACCCAATATCATCTTTCTATTCCTTGGCCCACGTTAGACCCATCCGACCCACTCCTCCTCTCCAATCAACTCCATATCCTATATCAGCATTTCTATATGCCAAATCTCAGCGAGTCGATCCCTATTTGATCTATTGACAAAAAGGGGGAGAATAGTTGAGTTTGTTTTTAGTTTTTAGGATTTTTGGTTGGGTAGCTTGTATATATGTTTTAATTTGCTTTTGAAACTTGTATGAAACATTTTTGATCATATATGAAAAGTTTATTCATCAAAAATTTTGTTTATGTTCTGTTTACCTATGAAAAGTTTGTTATATGCTCTATTTATGTTCTGTTATGAAATTGAAATAGTTGATTGAATGTTTATGTGCAATATTTAACTTGTGACTTATTTAAGAAATCATTGAAAATGAAATATGCAAATGTTGAAATGGAATATGTATGTCAAGTTCAAAAGGCAAATGACCTACAATTATCCTAAAAATGTCAAAACAGGATAAAATGGTATGTTTTAAAGATATCGAAAGGTATATACTCAAATTGATTTTGTCAATCATCAAAAAGGGGGAGATTGTTGGAAACAAGTAATGAAATCAAAGGAAAAATACCCAAAGTATATGTTTTGATGATTAACAACTCAATTTGAGTAAGTTTTGTGCAATGTTTAAGGATATGAAAATGAAAAATATGAAGCATGACAGGGGAAGTCAATTCCCAAGTCGACTCAGGCATCGACTTAGGCCAAGTCAATCCCCAAGTCGACTCCAGCATCGACTTCAAAGGCTAATTTTTGTCCAACGTTGAAATTAGGGACCAAGAGCTGCCGAAGTCGCAAACAAAGTCGACTCCACATGCGACTTGGGTGAAGTTGCAAACCAAGTCGACTCCAGCATCGACTTCAACTGACCAGCGCAGGATTTGAAGAGCAAAGTCGCAGACCAAGTCGACTTGACATTCGACTTGAGTGAAGTTGAAGACCAAGTTGACCCAAACAATCAACTTGAATCAAATCAAGACAAATCAAAGACTTAAACAAGCAAAGTTGCATAAATTCATCATTTTGGATCAAGAAATATCACTTGGACATTTTCATGCACTTCAAGACTTAAGGATTCAAAATTTCAAGACACGGAGCTACAGGTTTTCAAGTTAGTATTATAATACTAAGTTTCAAGTGATATAAATAGCAAAAGAACATTTAAATTGAAGAAAATCAAGCGACCAAAGAAATTCAAGATCATCAAGCAAGCTAAGGAAGTGAAGTCGCACCGAAGTCGACTCCAGCAGCGACTTGTGTGGAACCCCGACCGTATACGCGTCATTTCGACATTGTAACCCTAGATTCTTTTGCAATTATTTTCATAATAAATGAAAATTCATGAAGTATATTGATGGATATGTGTATTGGAGGTTAAAATAATGCAATTAGGAATTTAACCTCGTGAATAGTACCCGTGAATAATAACCGAGGATTAAGACACGCGATTAAGAGTTAATCACTTAGATTAACTTAATCACAAAAAGACAAAATAGAGATTTAATCACTACAGGATGAAATAGCAATTCTTTTGATATTTTAATCCAAATTTGGATTTTAGTGGAAAAATAGAAAAAAATTCATAAATTGCAATCCGGGCGTCGGAATTCGATGAAATTTTTTATGGATGGTTAAAAATTCATGATGGACATGATGGATAGGTTAAGATGTGATGAAAATCACAAATCAAAGGTGAAGATGAAGCGTCAAATAAAGATCGAAAAAGTGAATTAACTCTTCCATTAATGTGCATTTGACTATGGATTAAAATAAATAAATAAAAAATAAAAAAATAAATTAAAACAGCAGCTGCAACAGGGTCATGGCGGGGGGTGGGTGAGATCTTCACCAAAATCAACGGTCCAAGATCATCATCATCATCAACCGACGGCTAAGATTGATTTAGCCTAATTTAATTAATTTTAAAAATCAAAAAATTTAAGAAAAATAGGGCTGCATAGGGGGGCTGGAGCAGGCCTAGGGTGGATGCTCTTGGCTCAAGGCATTTTTCAAAAATTAAAAAGAAATACCAATTTATAATTAAATACCTCAAAGCTAGGGGGTAAATTCCAAATTCTTGAAAAATACAACCCTATAAATAGGGCAGCAGGGAGAACGTCCAAGTCCAAGAAATCCCAGCTCCACTTGAGCCATTTTAAGCCCCCAAACCATCCCACACGTCCAAGGAAAGAAAGGAGTAAGTTAGAGAGAGAAAGTGTGAGAAAAAAAGGCGTATCTCCACTTCGGGTAAGTGATTTCTACCCAAATTTGTTTTTGGATGTTAAGTAGGTTAAAAAATGCTTAGATAATGCCTAATCATGAGAAAATAAGTATAGATATAATGCTTAAATTAAATTATGCTAAAACATCAAAAATTTGGAGCGAAGATAGGGTATTCGGGAAAATAGCATATGATATGTGAAAATAATAGTCCAAAATTGATAAATGATGATTTGGGATGTATGATTATGATAAATATGATGTTGAAATGATGATATATTAATTTCATAATTTTTGGAATTAAAGATTATGCTTAAGTGAATTTATGTTGATTTTTAATATATGGAGAAAATGATTTTTTTGCCAAGTAAACGATGATAAATTCAAAATATATGAAATTTCCTATGATATACTAAGCATAAGCTATGTCATAGTATTTTTTATTTTTGGAAAAAATATCAATTTTTTGAACCCATGAGCAGTAACCTCGGATGAACGGTAATTTGCTAAAGTAATCTGCTACAGTGATTTGCTACAGTAAACAGCGTGATTTTGGAGAAAATTTGAGATCAATATTTAAATATAAGGATGGAATTTTTGAGGAACCTGTGGATAAAGATATCCATATAAAGAAATAATGCCCAAATATTATAGAACATGCATTGGAAGCAGCTAGAATAGAAAAAATAAAAATATCTTTTTTCCTTAAATAGGAAAAGGAAAAGAAAAAGTCGAGGACACCAACTGACAAGGTAAGCAAGTTATATCTTTTACAAATTATTTCAAAAATGCTTGAAATTGTTTGTAAATTGCTTTATGAAATTTATTTAAGATTGGCCATACCTATAACTGCTTTACATGAACTGAAGTTCGTTTTGTAAAATTGTTTATTAAATGCTTTTCATGAAATTGTTTATGATTTGAAAGTATCATGTCAGCATGTGTATGTAAATGAGCATATGCACGAGGAATAGGCCTTCGTCTAGGTAGTAAGCGGACCGAATGTCCCCCTCGCTATTGCCAAGTCGCTTATATAGGCCCAGGCCGGCGGCGACCTCCCTGAGATGGGAGCATGTATGGGATGAGCGCCTAGCTAGCGTCGCATCCAAAGGAATGTCATGAATGCTATGAATGCATTGCATTTGCATTTTATGAAATGCATGAAAATGATTGAAAAATTATGTATGACTTGCTTACTGAGTATTATTACTCACCCATGTTTTTTCAACAACAGACAGGAAATGATGATGAATGCAGCATGCAAAATATATGTAGATTTTGATATAAAGGATAGATATATAAATTTTATATAAAGACAATGATTAAATTTTGAAATGGAAAAGTATATCTTTTCAATGATGATGTTTTATGAACAGGTTGTGATTATCACTATGATATGTGAAATATATTTCATGTTGGATGAATGATGAAAATTTTCCATGTGTTGATGATACATATATATATATATATAAAATCCTGCCGTGTGATCAGGGCAACAATCCTAAGTCATGTTTACCAATCAAAAATGATCCCATAGTAAGGCTTCTAGGCACCTCGGTTCGAGGCGCCACAACTTGGGTCAAGTCCCAGTCGAAGTCAACCTGAAGAAGAGACTTGGAAATTGCAGAAATCCGAAGTCGCACCCGAAGTCAACTTCACATGCGACTTGGGTCAAGTCCAAGACCAAGTAACAAGGGGTGTGAGCTTGGAAGAGTGGAGTAGAGAAGGTTGCCCGAACCACTATAAATCTTGTCCATTGATTTTTATTTCCTCTTTCATTATCTTATTGCTTTTCATTTGTTTCATTAAAGGGGACTAAACTAAATCGAGGAACATTTTTCAGTTTAAGTAAAAAAATTTAAATACCCAATTCACCCCTCCCCTCTTGGGTAATTGCCATTAACTCGGGACCAACACCATTCAAACCAAAATTTCAGCAGCTACCCATTTAATCAAAACCATCCAGCACATGCAAAATCTTGCAGTCCATTTTTCTCCAATCCAGCAAAAGATCAACACCGCCCAGCCTCTAGAATCAGACCGTTGATTGCTATTATCAGATCCAAGCACCACCGATCAGAGATCCAGCTGCTCAGCCCTTTTAATCCAAGCCGTCCATGTAATGCATCAAGCAGCGATTCAGCAAGCTTGATCACGTCTAGATTTTTTGTCCAAACAATCAGCAAATATCCAGGCCGTCCGTCCTCATGCAACATGATCAGCAGAGCAATCGGGCTCACATGGAAATCAAATCATGCAACTATTGGTCCCGAGTTAATGGCAATTACCCAAGAGGGGAGGGGTGAATTGGGTATTTAAAAATTTATAACTTAAACAGAAACTTTACCCCGGATTAGTCTAGTCCCCTTAATGAAGAAACGAAATGGAAAGCAATATAATGTAGAGAGCAGAAATATAAATCAAGCACACAAGATTTTTATAGTGGTTCGGGCAACCTCCCTACTCCACTCTTCCAAGCTCACACTCCTTATGACTTGGGTTCCACTATTGTATTCTTCAAATACAATTAGAGTCACTGCTCTCTTTTAGATTCCAGCTTTAGGGGGCTTCAACACAACACAGCACAAGTAGGTGATGAGTTCCACTCCAATCACACACTACTTTGCTTTAACTTGATCTTAGTTCCTCAAACTAAATCAAGTTCAATACAGACAAATGAAATAACAGAAGAAGTCTACACTTTACAGATGTGTAGAAACAATTTGGCGCAGAGAAGAACTCGTAATGTAGGCTTTGAAGATTCAGAGATATAGCTCTTGCAATCTGAAGCAAAGTTCTTCCTCTTTGAATGGCTTGATCTCTTTAGAGCTCTTGAATATAGGAGTTAAGCACACTTAATGAATCTCAGCTACTTCCCTCGTCCACCATGAATGCCTTTTGTAATTTTGGAGGGAATCCGAACGTTAGAAGGTAGGTGGCGCGCATTTAATGCGCCAACGTTCGAATAAATTCCGACCGTTGTGACCCAAGTCGCAGGCGGAGTCGACTTCGGGTGCGACTTCGCCCAAGTCGCAGATGGAGTCGACTTCGGGTGCGACTTCGCCTTCCGTAGCAACTTCAAGTTCCAGGTCGGGTCGACTTGGGTATCGACTTGACCCAAGTCGCAGGTGAAGTCGACTTCAGGTGCGACTTCACCTTGTCAGTTGGCTTTGATGAGCTTGAAGACTTTGGAGATTGCTTTGTTTTGCTTAGGCTTCTCCATTCCTTCAATTCCTTTGCATTTTTCATATCTTGGATCATTGAGTCTTCTTGCTTTCATTTGCTTCGAGTTTTGCAATCCTTGAATCCATGAGATTTGAATCTTCTTGGTATCTTGAACTTGGATTGGTTGTCGTATCATGACTTTCTTCATCTTGAGATAAGCTTGGAGCTTTGCCTTGAACTTGAGATATTTAAGTTGATCTTGCACCTTTGATTAGGTATTGAAAACACTCAAGTTGATTCTTGAAACTGCATCTTTGATCTTAGAAAAACTCAAGTCGCACTTGGGGTCGACTTCGTCCGCGACTTCGCCCAAGTCGCAACTGGAGTCGACTTCGTTTGCGACTTCGGCATTCTTCCATCCCAAATTCAGCTCTGGAGTGATTTTCCCGACTGAAGTCGATGCTGGAGTCGACTTCGTTTGCGACTTGGCTTCCCAAGTCGCAAGTGGAGTCGACTTGGTCTGCGACTTCACTTGTTCTTCTCCCATTTTCAACTCTGGACAGATTTGGCTTCTTGAAGTCGATCTTGGGGTCGACTTGGAGTACGACTTGGCCTTCCATGCTTTATTTTCTTCAAATGTATATGCCTTAAACATTTCCACAAACGTGTTAGTAGCCAAGACTTACTTAAATTGATTTGTTAATCATCAAAACATAGATTTAGCTAGTTTTCCACATATTTCCAACAATCTCCCCCTTTTTTATGATTGACAAAACTGATTTGAGTGTATACCTTTCAATTACTTAAAAATACGATAAGTTTGTATTTGAAGTGTTATCATACATATGCTCATGCAAACTTTCAATAAAAAACATTCAACAAACATATCCTATCCTACTCTTCTCCCCAAACATAAACATATCCTATCCTACTCTTCTCCCCAAACATATCCTACTCTTCTCCCCCTCAAATCCTACTCGTCTCCCCCTTTTTGTCAATATATCAAAAAGTTAGAGGGTAAAGAGATAGGTGGGTTTGTTCCCCCTAAACAGGTGCTCCCCCTAAGTTTATGCTAAGTTAATTCAATCATTCCCATGTCATTTCTAATCTTATAAAATGCTTCTTTTGCTAGGGGCTTTGTAAATATGTCTGCAACTTGATCCTCTGTTCTTACATATACCAAACATATATCATGATTTTCTACATGTTCTCTAATGAAATGGTGTCTAAGGTCTATATGTTTGGTCCTAGAATACAAGACTGAATTTTTAGTTAAACATATGGCACTAGTATTATCACATCTAATGGGTATATCTTTAAAATCCATGCCATAGTCCCTAAGTTGCTGTTTCATCCAAAGTAGTTGGGCACAACAGCTCCCGGCGGCAATGTATTCGGCTTCCGCCGTAGATAGAGCAACACTAGTTTATTTTCTTGAAAACTACGAAACCAACATGTTCCCAAGAAATTGACATGTTCCACTAGTGCTTTTTCTATCTACTTTGTAACCGGAAAAATCCGCATCCGAGTAGCCGATTAGATCAAAATTAGAGCCCTTTGGATACCAAAGTCCTATATTGGTAGTGTCAACTAGGTATCTGAAAATTCTTTTCACAGCTACCAAGTGTGATTCTTTTGGACATGATTGAAATCTAGAGCACATACACACACTAAACAATATCTCAGGCCTAGAAGCAGTTAAATACAACAAAGAACCTATCATGCTTCTATACAATTTTAAATCAACTATTTTTTCTTTTTCATCTTTCTCGATTTTGATTGTTGAGCTCATTGGCGTGTTTGCTCCTTTGCTATTTTCCATACCAAACTTCTTCAGCATTTCTTTGATATACTTGGACTGGTTGTTGAAGATTCCTTCATTTAATTGCTTGATTTGCAGTCCAAGGAAGAAGTTTAGTTCTCCCATCATGCTCATCTCAAATTCCTTCTGCATAAGCTCAGAAAATTCTTGACAAAGTATTTCATTAGTAGCACCGAAAATGATATCATCAACATAAATTTGAATGATCAATATGTCCTTTTCTTTATACTTGATAAACAAAGTGGTGTCTACCTTTCCTTTTTGAAAATCATGATCAATCAGAAATTTGCTCAATCGATCATACCAAGCCCTTGGAGCTTGTTTTAATCCATATAATGCTTTGGTTAACTTGTATACAAATTTAGATTGATCTTTTTCCTCAAATCCAGGTGGTTGTTCTACATACACCTCTTCATTTATATATCCAATCAGAAATGAACTTTTAACATCCATTTGAAACAATTTAAAGTTCATGTGAGATGCAAAAGCTAATAAGATGCGAATTGCTTCCAATCTAGCAACCGGGGCATAGGATTCCTCAAAATCTATTCCTTCTTCTTGTGAGTATCCTTTTGCCACAAGTCTAGTTTTGTTTCTCACTACAAGTCCACTTTCATCTATTTTGTTCCTAAAGACCCACTTGGTGCCAATAACAGTACAATCGTTTGGTCTAGGAACAAGGTGCCAAACTTGGTTTCTTTCAAATTGATTTAGCTCTTCTTGCATTGCTATAATCCAGTTCTCATCATCAAGAGCTTGATCAATATTAGAAGGTTTAATTTTAGATACAAAAGCGTATTGTCCACAAACATTTTGTTTTGATCTTCTAGTTTTCACACTTTCATATACATTCCCTATAACTTGTTCAATTGGATGGGCATGTTTGAATTTCAAATCTCTTGGAGGTTTGTAGGAATTATTACCTTCACTTACCCTTTCCTCCTTGGAATCTTCTAGCTTTTCCACATGTAATTTTTCAAGATTGCTTGTTATATCATCTGCATCACTTAAATCATCTTTTCTTTTGAAGCATGGGTTAGTTTCATCAAAAACAACATGTATGGACTCTTCTACCACTTGGTTTCGTTTATTGAATACTATATATGCTTTGCTATTTGATGAGTACCCAAGGAATATTGCCTAATCACTTTTAACATCTAATTTTCCCAAGTTGATTTTTCCATTGTTCAAAATATAGCATGTGCATCCAAAAGCATGAAAATAAGAAATATTTGGTTTCCTTCCTTTCCATAGCTCATATGGGGTCTTTTTCAAGATTGCTCTAATGGTAACTCGATTCAAAACATGACAAGCTGTACTCACAGCTTCACCCCAAAATTTCTTGGATAATTTGCTCTCATTTAGCATTGTTCTAGCCATCTCTTGTATAGTTCTGTTTTTCCTTTCAACTGCTCCATTTTGTTGTGGAGTTCTTGGTGCAGAAAATGTGTGATGAATTCCTTTTTCATTACATAACTCTATGAATCGTTTGTTTTTAAATTCACCACCATGGTCACTTCTTATACTCATAATAGTACTTTATTTTTCATTTTGCACCAAATTTACAAAAGTTGAAAACATAGGGAAGGCTTCATCTTTGCTAGCTAAGAGAATTATCCATGTGAATCTTGAAAAATCATCAACAATAACAAATACATATTTCTTTCCACCAATGGTTAAAATATCGGATGACCCATATAGATCCATGTGTAGCAATTCAAGTGGCCTAGTGGTGGAAATTTCCTTTTTGGTAGAGAAAGGCATCTTAGGTTGTTTAGATAATTGACATGCCTTGCAAATTTTGTCTTTGTCATATTTCAACTTTGGCAAGCCTTCTACCAAACTCTTCTTCCATAGGGTCTTTATATTTCCCATGTTTATATGTCCAAGCCTTTTATGCCAAACCCATGGATCATTATCAATGACCATTAGACATTGACCATCTAATTCGTCAAGTGAAACCAAATATACATTTCCATGTCTTTTTCCACTAAACATGATATGTTCTCCATCAAATACATTACATATAGATGATTCAAACACAACCTTGTATCCTTTGTCACATAATTGACTAATGCTCATTAGGTTATGCTTGAGTCCTTCAACAAACAAAACATCTTCCATGCATGCATTTGAAATACTATAAATGTTTCCTTTACCTTTAATTTTACCTTTCTCATTATTACCAAAGGCAACCGTTCCGTTGTTGTAAGGCTTAAGTTTGTGAAATAGACTTCTTTCTCCGGTCATATGCCTTGAACAACCGCTGTCCATGAACCATACATTGTTTGCCTTTGCCTTGAAACAAATCTGAAAAATAAAAAGGTAAACCTCATCTCTTTGGTACCCATTTTATGGGTCCATTTGGGTTAGTAATATTATTCAACCTTTGTTGCTCTAACTTAGAAAGCCCAAATCTTGTGTTCCTTGGAACCCAAACTAATTTTGCACCATGGTCATACAATTTCTTAAAGTTACACTTATAGGCTTTATGACCCATTTTGTTGCAGTAATTGCAAGCCAATGGTAATCTAGGAGTAGGCCTCCAAGTATATTTTGGTTCAAATGTTGGCCTGCTAGTCCACATGACATTTTTTCTTCTTGGCTTGTATATTGGTGCAGTTTTGGTTTGATATTTCTCAAGTATTGGCACATTCGATTTGCCACTTTCTTTTTGCTCAAATGTATAATATCCAAGGCCTCTTTTATTTGTTTGAGCAGTCATGTTCAGAAACATCTTCACATTTTCTCCGGGATTAGAGAACTTTGCTAATGATTCATTTAATGATTCGTTCTCCTTTTTCATTTTCTCTACCTCTTTCAACAATGATTCATTTTCTTCTTTCAGTTTTGTTGATCTTTCAGCTAGTTTTCCATTTACAATAATAACTGAGTTACACTGTTGTCTCTTTAATGACAACTTGTTTCCTAGCTTTTTGATTTCTTCATATAATGAATCATATGCAATTTGCAGTTCTTCTAATTCAGCACATTTGAGGCATTCTTGAAAAGAAGAATAAGTAGATTGAGAATGGCAAAGTTTGGAAGTTACCACTTCATTTTTTGTATATTTTGTTGAAGTGGTTTGTTCTTCCAAAACTTCCGTTGTGTTCAAACACAACAAATCTTCTTCTTGCTCAATCCGCGCCATGCAGCATATTCTTGCACAATTTGCCGCCTCAAATTCGTCGGTTGAAGAGCTGCTTGTTGATAAAGTCTCTTCAATGACATACATGCCTCTCCCCTTTGGCCTTTGGTATTTTCTGCCTTCATGTCCTTCCTTCCTCTCTTGATACTCTTTTGATTTCTCTTCCGGCGTAGGACATTGAGCTTATATGTGTCCTATCCCGCCGCATTTGTAGCACTTCGTTGGCTCCTTCTTCTTCTCTCTTCATGTTCTTTCTTTGAAGTCCTTGAAGTTCCTTTCTTTTCTCACAAATTTTCTGAATTTGCGAGTGAGAAGTGCAATATTTTCATTATCATTTTGAGAAGAGGAGGTAGACTCTTCTGAGTTGTGTGCCGCCTTTAATGCAATGGTTTTCTTCCCTTTGTGATTGTCTTCGTTTCTTCTCTTAATTAGCTCATGTGACATTAATGAGCTAATTAGATCTTCTAGCTTTAGTGTGTTTAGGTCTTTGGCTTTTTCAATTGCCGTAATCTTTGAAGTCCAAGATTCCGGTAGAGCTCTTAGTATCTTCATGACCTGTTCAGATTCAGAAATAGCCCTTCCAAGACCTTTCAATGCGTTAGTAATTTTTGAAAATCTTGCAAACATCTCAGAAATATTTTCTGTTTCTAACATTCAAAAGCTTTCCAACTCTCCTATCAGAATGTTTCTTCCAGTCCCTTGGACTTGAGAAGTTCCTTCATAAATAGATGTTAAAGTATCTCATATTTCTTTAGCGGTTAGGCAAGAGGATACTCTATCATATTCAGAAGCCGTAAGAGCACAAAATAAAGAGTTCATAGCCTTAGCATTGTTCTTAACGGTTCTTACTTCCTCTTCGGTCCATTTGGAAGCTCTTTCATCAATTGGCAAAGTTACACCGTCTTGGATTGCAATCCAAGAGTCCATATCGGTAGCCATAATGAGTTGCTTCATACGACGCTTCCAATAACCGAAATTGTTCCCATCAAACAATGGTGGCCTAGTAAATGATTGGCCCTCAGCAAAAGCGGGAACGGAAGTAGATTGGGATGCCATGATAATAGGATCTCTTTGGTTTATCTCAAAGACCTGCTCTGATACCACTTGTTGGTCCCGAGTTAATGGCAATTACCCAAGAGGGGAGGGGTGAATTGGGTATTTAAAAATTTATAACTTAAACAGAAACTTTACCCCGGATTAGTCTAGTCCCCTTAATGAAGAAACGAAATGGAAAGCAATATAATGTAGAGAGCAGAAATATAAATCAAGCACATAAGATTTTTATAGTGGTTCGGGCAACCTCCCTACTCCACTCTTCCAAGCTCACACTCCTTGTGACTTGGGTTCCACTATTGTATTCTTCAAATACAATTAGAGTCACTGCTCTCTTTTAGATTCCAGCTCTAGGGGGCTTCAACACAACACAGCACAAGTAGGTGATGAGTTCCACTCCAATCACACACTACTTTGCTTTAACTTGATCTTAGTTCCTCAAACTAAATCAAGTTCAATACAGACAAATGAAATAACAGAAGAAGTCTACACTTTACAGATGTGTAGAAACAATTTGGCGCAGAGAAGAACTCGTAATGTAGGCTTTGAAGATTCAGAGATATAGCTCTTGCAATCTGAAGCAAAGTTCTTCCTCTTTGAATGGCTCGATCTCTTTAGAGCTCTTGAATATAGGAGTTAAGCGCACTTAATGAATCTCAGCTACTTCCCTCGTCCACCATGAATGCCTTTTGTAATTTTGGAGGGAATCCGAACGTTAGAAGGTAGGTGGCGCGCATTTAATGCGCCAACGTTCGAATAAATTCCGACCGTTGCGACCCAAGTCGCAGGCGGAGTCGACTTCGGGTGCGACTTCGCCTTCCGTAGCGACTTCAAGTTCCAGGTCGGGTCGACTTGGGTATCGACTTGACCCAAGTCGCAGGTGAAGTCAACTTCAGGTGCGACTTCACCTTGTCAGTTGGCTTTGATGAGCTTGAAGACTTTGGAGATTGCTTTGTTTTGCTTAGGCTTCTCCATTCCTTCAATTCCTTTGCATTTTTCATATCTTGGATCATTGAGTCTTCTTGCTTTCATTTGCTCCGAGTCTTGCAATCGTTGAATCCATGAGATTTGAATCTTCTTGGTATCTTGAACTTGGATTGGTTGTCGTATCATGACTTTCTTCATCTTGAGATAAGCTTGGAGCTTTGCCTTGAACTTGAGATATTTAAGTTGATCTTGCACCTTTGATTAGGTATTGAAAACACTCAAGTTGATTCTTGAAACTGCATCTTTGATCTTAGAAAAACTCAAGTCTCACTTGGGGTCGACTTCGTCCGCGACTTCGCCCAAGTCGCAACTGGAGTCGACTTCGTTTGCGACTTCGGCATTCTTCCATCCCAAATTCAGCTCTGGAGTGATTTTCCCGACTGAAGTCGATGCTGGAGTCGACTTCGTTTGCAACTTGGCTTCCCAAGTCGCAAGTGGAGTCGACTTGGCCTGCGACTGCACTTGTTCTTCTCCCATTTTCAACTCTGGACAGATTTGGCTTCTTGAAGTCGATCTTGGGGTTGACTTGGAGAACGACTTGGCGTTCCATGCTTTATTTTCTTCAAATGTATATGCCTTAAACATTTCCACAAAGTGTTAGTAGCCAAGACTTACTCAAATTGATTTGTTAATCATCAAAACATAGATTTAGCTAGTTTTCCACATATTTCCAAGAGCAACGATCCAGCTTATGCAATTAACACCAGCCAATCAACAAAAAAATCAGCCATCCAAAATCCACTGCTAATCCAATGTGTCCAGCCATCCAGAAATTTCTATCCAGATTCTTAGCCCCTCAAAATCAATCAAGGCCATGGATCTGAGCTGAAAAATCCATGCAGCTGCCAAAATCCACCGTCCAGATTTTCTTTCTAGCTGGCCACACCCATCTGATCACGTGATCATTAGCTAGAAAATCCTAAATGCCTAAATAAGCAGATCACGTCCATTGATCATGCCATCCAAAATCCACCAGTCAACCACCGTTTAATGCTACATCCAGGCCGTCCATTCTCAATCAAAAATTTGATCAGCGGCTGTCCATTTAATCCAGACATGTATGAGGTCCCAGACGTCCAAAAATCTAGCTCATGCCATCTGATCACGTTAATAATCAGCCATTGTTTTATTCACCCCCTAAGCTATTAATTCTAACCATCCAAATTGCGTTCGAAAGTGGGGCACACTAATATCTAATCGCTCATTTCAATTAAATTCAAGCCACCCATTCATTTGTCCATCTTTTTATCCACCTGTTCAATTTAAATCAGCACCGTCAATTGAACCAAACCATTAAGCCACCAGAAAAATCTAGCCATTCAAGCAGCGGGCCCCACATGCAAAATCCGTCCAAGTCAAGAGCAAAGAATCTCAGTCATCCAGCCATCCAGAAAAATCAGTCGTCTCCAAACAGATCTTGATGCGTAATCAGAAGATATTAGGCTGTCCACTTTAGATACAAATTGCACAGGCAAAATAGCAGTCCATAGGTATGCGAATTGCATGATGACTAATCAACGTAATTTTGATTCTACGCAATATTATAAAAAGGGCAGAGGCGGGTAGCTTTAGAGGAGATAACCCAAGGAGCAGAAGGCCAAAAAAAAAATTCAACGAACAGCAGAAATTTGGGAGAGAAAAATTTAGAGAGAGAGAGAGAGAGAAAGGTGGAGAGCACGGGCAAGAGGCGGACGACGAGTTACGTGGAGCGGCCGACACACCATCGGGGCTTCAAACCAATAAGCTTTCCTATGTTTTCCCTTTTTAATTTTAGTTAGCTTGTTTAAGATGGATTTGAATTTTAATTTTATTTTGGACCTAAACATGCTTGGCTAAACCCTTAATCTAGGGTTTAGGATGTAGCATGCGTACAATGTAGCGTGCTGTGGGTTTTTAATTTATTTATGGTGATATTGTTGTTAATTTAATATCTTGTGATTTTAATGCTTGCTTTGTACATTGGCCCGTACTTTAGCATAATTCCATATATTAGGTGATGGAACCAAGAGGTGGAAACCTAATATACGATAATCAAGATATTAAACCTGAAAATCTAAGACCATGAGAATAGGTATGATGACCTTAAGAAATTCCATGAACAAACCACAAAACTTAATGAATTCTAATTAATTTAATCCCATGAGAATATGTGGTTAAGAAAAATTAGGGTACGCCTTGTAGGTTTCGAGAGAAGGTGCAAGGATAAATTAGGATTTGTTCTCCTCAAACAATATCCAAATTAAATAATTATACCACTAGCCGTTGCAAAAGATGCATGTGAAATCCTAGACCCTAGGTACTTGCACTCTCGTTCTCTACTCGTTCTAATTTGTAATTTTCTCTTCTCATTTTTATTTCTTTTCCATCTTATTTACTCTATTCTCTTCCACTTTTTTATTTCATTTTATATATTCTCCTCATATCCAACACGAAAGCGTTTAAAAAAAAATTTTAATCCTGAATTCCCTGAGGATCGATAATTTATATACTACAATCTACGACCCGTGCACTTGTGGTGAGATTGTAAACAATGACGCTGTGACGCCATAAGGAAGGCACCAAGGCACCGACTTTCTAAGTGATTGATGGTTTAGAGATTATGTTTATGATAAAATGGCAGATTATGCAAATATAATCTGAATGTGTAAGGAAAAGTAACCTTACACCATGAAAAGTGAAGATAAAAATGAAAAATATAGGAAAAAAAAGAGTTTCCTTTTGATCCTTTTATGAATGTATGATGTTTGATGTTATGAAAATACAAGTACATTTGATTTCATTCAAATGCTAAGTACATGTAAAAGAATAAAGGTCATTGACCTTTCTATATCATATAATTGACTATGTATGATATGAATTATTTTACGATAAGAAATGACATTGACATGATTTTACAAGTTGCTTTCTACAACATGCCTAACACCATAGTTCTTGCACAAGGGAAAGGCAGTTGTGGATATGAGTTAACAAGGAATAGGAGAACCCAATAATAAATCTAATCGAACAATGCAAAGAGAACAAGTAAGAACAAGAGCTCATCAACAACGGGAAAATATAAACCCTGAGTCAAAGGTTGAAGGTGGGCCACTGCAGGTAACACCTCACAGGTAGAAAGAGTGGAGGAAAGGATAACTGCAGTTGTAGGAGCTGTGCAGTATGCCACTTGAGATTGGGCGGCTATGAAACCCTAACCCACATAGGATTCATGTATATGCATTTGAATGATTCATGTATGATTGATTGAATTATGAATGAATTATTTGTAGTATTTATGAATTGTTGCAATTAGGTTGATGATTATGAATGATGATAAAAATCAATCACTCTAAGTCGAAATGGGTCAATATGATTAAAGTGGCCTAGCGAGGATTAAAAAATATTAGTGTGCCATGAAAATTAGTTAAAATTTCATAATGTGATTAATGGAAATTAGAAGGCTAATTATATAGCCAAGTTGGAAAATTCATAACTTGACACCTATAAGGCGGATTAAGATGAAAATTGAGATGGAAGTGAGATGGAAGCACATAATTTCTTGCTTAATCACATGGAAAAGCTAGATAATGAACATTTTGATGATAATTGATCGTCACCGTCCAAAATTCAGAAATAACTTCAATTGATCATAACTTGAGCTAGAAAAGTCGGATTGAGACGAAATTTGAAATGGACGGCTAAAATTATGAGATCAAGGTTATGAAAGGATTTGATTAATCTAATGATGATGGAATTGGGCTTGCATGAAAAATGGATTATCTCTTTTGACTTTTTGCACCAAAAAAGTGATTAGCATTTATGTTAAAGATAAATAAAATAATCAAATGAATAAAGATAAAATTGAGGTGTCAAAAGGAGGTCAATTGCAGGTTATTTTATGAATTATTAAAATAAAAAAATCCCTACAATTATCTCATGAATAAATGCTGAATTAAGAGGCTAATATACTAGCTTAGGAGAGAGTAGTTTGGATGGCATGCATGGGACATACAAGGTAACTAATACTTGGATTTTTGTGATTTTTTTCACATAAAATATATGCCAAAGTCAACTATGGATGATTGTGAATAAATGTGCATTTAATTAGAGTGGAAATACGTGGTTAAAAGCATTAAATCAGGACCATTGAGATATGATGATTAAATGGACAGTAACATGATGCGGAGGAGATGTGGACGGTTATGACACTTTTGGAATTTTTTGTGATTTTTTAATTATACTAAATTGGCCCCTAATTAAGCTAAAATACTAGGTGATTAAATGACCATTAAATTAAAGCTGCAAAATGGTGGAAAAAATGCAGAAAGGGCAACTGAAAATGGACAGCATCATGAGCTCCAAAATGGACCGTCCAAAGGGCTGATCATTTGATTTTTTTGATTTTTTTTAAAAATTATGAATACATGCATAAGTAGTCCACATGTTATGGTACATAAATACCCATTAAAAAATGCTGCAAATTCATTGAAAAAAATGGCAAGAAGCTGCTGAAAATGGGACATGATCAGTGGACAGCATGGTGGTTAGTTAATGATATGGATAATTGATAAATTTTACTTAGGTAAAATGTAATTTAAATGGACCACATTTTTCCATGTCAGCAAGAGGGATTAATATATATTAAAATACCCTCAAATAATTTGTAAAATGGGGCCCACAAGATGGAAAATCCAGCTATCACTTAAAGTGGACGTCCATATGCACATATACTTTTGGAGTTAGAAAAATTCAAGGAAAAAGAAGTCCTCATTCCAGCAGCTACATGTCCACCTTATTCAGCAAGGGAAAGGCCAAGAAAAAGGAGAGAAAAAGGAGAGAAAAAGGGAAAGAAAAAAAGAAAACAAGCCAAGGAAATTAGTTAAAGAAGTTGAGCTTAAGTGTTACTAAATTCAAGTAAGTATACTCTTGAGTTTGAATCATCTGAATCTAGTTTTTCTAACTCAATTTATGATTCATGAATATGATTCCTAATGAAACCTTAAAGGAGGATTTATGATGCCCTTAATTAGGATATTATATGAAAATTTAATGACAAGTATGCAATTAAGGGTTCAAAAGGAAGAGAATGATGATTAGGGTGGATTATAAGTTCATAAACTAGCAAAAAACTTGCTTTGATTTACATGTAATGTTGCTGTTTTGTTGGATTGGTATGATAACATGATAATTCATATTTAGATGTATGATATATGTTGATTTAAGCATGAGTTATGAATTTTAGAAAGAATGCTAATTAGGGTTACTCTTAAGACCCAATTTCCATGTTATGATGTTGCAAATGATACATGAATTAGCTTAAATGAATTATGGATGATTTAGATGGTAAAATACCCTAAACATAGGTTACTTTGGATGTTAAAAAAGGCTTAGCAAGGACTGCCCAAAATCAGATTTTAAGGGATAAACAAGTGGACGTCCAAAGTAGTGTAGAAAGGGTACCCTACATTCATGAAAAGTTGCTATTTTATAAGCGACCAATATATGGACTTTAAATATGTGATAATACCATGAATTTGGGTTAAGAAAAGTGTGATTAATTGCTAGAATTAAGCGATTAAAAATCTATTTAGATTTGAGTATCAAAAGGGTCATTGAAAGTGTAAAAATCGAGGGTCCCAAAGTTGCTGTTTTGGAACTATGAAATAGTGGATTAAAAATCCGTGAAAATACACTAAATAAAGTGTTAATTAAGGTGTATAATCACACTGAATTTGAAGTCAAGTTGTTGTGGCACCCCAACCCGAGCGTCATAACCTTACTCCAAGATCTTATCGATTGGTAAATGTGAATCAGGATTGTTGCCCTGATCACGCGGCGGGTTCTTAATTGGGTTTCGTCCAAAATTTTTTTTATTTCTTTGCATTTCACTTCATTCATCTTACAAGCAACAATACACTTGTAATCAATTGCACATATCAAGTGTGCATTTCATCCATAATATCTCAACTTGCTTTTCTATGTTAAAGGTCCTCTTGACCTAATCATGTCCTTTTTCCCTTATCTCAATCATATCATATCTATACAAGGCATTTTAAATCTTTTACCTTCTCAATCCTATAATACCTATGCATGGTATCTTGAAAATATGTACTAACAGTACCATATCCCTTAGGGCATTCACTCATGCTTCCACATACAAAGGATTACAAACCTTTTGAAATTCTTTTTTCCTCTCTCAGTGAGAACATGCCTTTCATCACTTGAATTTTCCCTGCACTTGTCTAAGGGGGGAAAAACAAAACATGAGTCAAAAATCAATAAGCAAGTATCTTTCATTCTCGTTTAAATGCATTTCTCTCCATTCGATAGGAGACACTTAGCAAGTGATCAACTACTAATGGAATAGAAACCTTTTCGTAAACCATTCTTGGAAACCATTCATAAACCATTCATGAAAATCATTCATGTAAACCATTCGTAAATCCCAATTTTTGGGCATTTCATAAACATTGGATGTGCAAATGCATCATCTCCATTCATGATCAATTCATTCTCTCAACAAGTTCTTACACGAGCTGAAATCTGCCTACACAAACTTGTAAAGTGTAGTTTCTTTATTTGATTCATTACTTGTATTTGACACTTGATTTGATATTGGAAATCGAAACCAATTGAAGGCAAAGTAGTGTTGTGACTTGAGTGTGACTCGTCACCTACTTGTGCTGTGTTTGTGCAAGCCCCCTAGAGCTGGAATATAGAAGAGAGTCGTTGCTCTAGTTATATATGATAATCCATTAGTGGAACCCAAGTCACGATAGGTATGAGCTTGGAAGAGTGGAGTAGGGAAGGTTGCCCGAACTACTATAAAAATCGTGTCTATTGTTGTGGCTTGCTAAGTTGCTTTTATTGCTTTATTTCTCTCAATATTTTCTCCTTGTTTCATTAAGGGGATTGAATTAAAAAGGGAGAAAAGTTTTGTTTAAGTGAAAATTTTTAAATACACAATTCACCCCTCCTCTCTTGGGTTATTACCATAAACTCAGGACCAACATTCTTCCTTATTTGGTTCCGGGCTTTCATTTTTTGTCTTTGATGATTTCTTTGATTTTTCCCTTATATTCCCGGCCTACCCCTTTTAAGTCTGCTAGATTCTCCAACCTCTTGCTAACTGGGAACTTCTGTAGCAATTTCTTTTTCCTTGTTCTTTCTGACCCTTGACCTTGTATCAACGATGGTGCTTTTTTTGAATATATCAAAAGCACATAATTTTCATTCATAGTTAGGATTAGGTCATCATATACACATTTCATCATCATACGGCTAATTTAACATAACCAAATCACACAATCACAACCCTATCACATTCTATCATTCATCAACCATACACATTCATATCCATTCATTCATTTCATGCATTCAAAATCCTCAATTATAGTTATATTATTATAACTTCTGTAGCAATGTCCTTTTCCTTGTTCTTTCTGACCCTTGACCTTGTATCAACCATGGTGCTTTTTTTGAATATATCAAAAGCACACAACTTTCATTCATAGTTAGGATTAGGTCATCATATACACATTTCATCATCATACGGCTAATTTAACATACCCAAATCACACAATCATAACCCTATCACATTCTATCATTCATCAACCATACACATTCATATCCATTCATTCATTTCATGCATTCAAAATCCTCGATTATAGTTATATTATTATAACTAATCTCATCATTCACATTATTAAACATTCCATTCATAAAACAAAGTCTTAACATGTCATAACATATCACACATATATACATACATGTCATATTCCACACCATAATCATACATGTATGTCACACATCAACCATCATCCATCAAAAGAGTGTCATCAAACCATAATTATACAGGCAAACTTTCATAAAAGTTCATAAAAAAACATCATCTCCTACCGAGACCCCTCTTTATATAACGCCTACAACTCAGCGGGACCTATGTGGGTTCCTCGGTAACTATACTCATGTCAGACCATGCGAGGACATCTTCCTCCCCTCCATCAATACTATCATCATCATCATTATCTTCTTCGTCAACCTCTTCATCTTCACTTTCACCCTCTTCTTGCTCCACCTAAGGAGCAAGGTATTCCATCGGGTCCTCATTATCGTTATCGTCATCATTATTATTATTTCCATTATCAAATTGGATGGGTTCACCATCCTGTCCTTCTATATGGATAATGACTTCATTAAGGCCCGGTGCAACGGGTGATTCTAAAATTCCCTGTGCCCGACGTTGTTTTACGGCAATAGCTACCTCCTTCTTCTTCTGATGTATTCTTTCCCAACTTACCCCATGTCTAAACTGCACAAGTCCGTGAGCAAATCTGTACCACAAACGATCATCTGGGGGTATAGGTGCTGGGGTTTGATCCCAAAATTTTTGGAGATCATGTGGATATATAAGATCAGATGGGACTCGTGGGTCTATCTAGTGGTCAGAAAGCAATGCTGCAGAGTTCACCACTTTAGGAGCCTGACTTGTGGACTCCTCTAGGTTTGACCTTTGTGGGTAGGTGTTGACATAATAATCTCCTTAAGCCTGTGTCGGAGGGTCCCTAGGTGGAAAACCTGGAGGAACTAGTGGGAAATAAGCTGCATTCCACCATCTATTTACATTCTCTTCTATCCTTCGTTTTCGCTCCTCCTTCTCCTTTTCTTTTCTAAGCTCATCCCTACTCATGGCTTTCTTTCCTCTATCTGCCATCTACTATTTAAACATAGCATGTTAGCTATATTCAAAACATCATAGTGCAATCATCATAATCATAGACAACTCATCCTATAATCACATATTTAGCATCATATGCGATAAATTTCCATACTTAGAAAAATTTTCACGCCTATTTACCAATCCATGCTCTGATACCAACTTCTATGGTGCCCCAGCTCGATCGTCATAACATTAGCCTTACTATGAGACCGTTGTTGATTGGTAAACGTGACCAAGATTGTTGCCCTGTCACACGACTGGTTTTATTGGATATTTATCCACTTAAATCCTGACTCTTTAAGAGTTTATATCATTTCGTATATTCAAATTTCCATCAAATGCCTTTTAAGTCATTAAACCATTTGAGAAATACACATGCTATCTCATAAAATTCAAACTTAATCATAACATCATAATTCATACTTTAACATTTGACCGTAAAATTTTTTGTCATTCATAGTCACAACTCATGACATAATTCTTATACAACATTAAAATAACTAATTAATGTTATCATACAACCATTCAATCCATAAGTTCACACACAGGTAACCCATAAAAATTTATTTATCCTTAAATCTCATCTTGTGTTTCTCACTTGGTGATTCCTTTCACCTGTCTTTTGGATTTAGAAAATAAAATCGTGAGTTAAAACTCAGTAAGCCAGCTATAAGGTTTTCAAGCAATTCATTTTCATTTAAAATAACTTGGAAAGCAATATTATACCCACTGTAGGGTATAGCATGAAAACATGCTTCTTTTACTTGTCAAGAGTATAACATAAACAATGCAATGCATTATTTTAAAACATGACATCATAGGATAGTAGCTAGTTAGGCAATCATCCACCTTCATCGTCTCTCTCAATCCAGGGAGGCACCGCCGGCCCGAGGCCTATCTTAGCGACTTGGCCGCATCAAAGATGGACAATTGGTCTGCTTACATCTTTGAAGTGGACCTCATGCTTTGTGCACGTGATTCCTTTTATAAACATAATCCTTGACATGCTAGCATGATTTTTCATTTATAAATCCATGTTTCATCATTTGTCATAGATTGTGATACCCGGATCCAAGTAGAATTCATATGAAGGCATTTGGCATGTAATTATGATACATGTATGTCTTGAATGAATTTTGGATGATTTTATGATCAATGATATTTCGCAATTAGGGTTTTAGTTAAGAATGGTGGTTAAAAATTTAATCGTCGGAGCCAAAGTGAGTCGGCATGACCCGACGGGCTTAACGAGGATTGAAAAGTGAAAATGTGTCATGAATAATCATGATAATCACCATGATTTAATTTATGGAGATTAAAGTGTAATTATGGAATTAAGTTGAAAAATGATAGAAAATTCATAACTTGACGCCTACAAGGCGGATTTCGATGAAATTTGAAAGATAAGTTCACGATGGTGGGCCCAATCTTATGAATGGATTGGATTAAGGGAATCATGATAGGATTAGGGTGATAATTAATTATTTTTATCCCTAATCCAAAAGATAAATTCAAGTGGTCATAACTTGAGTTAGAAAACTCGGTTTGAGATGAAACTTGAGAAAGATGGATAAAACGATATGACAAACGATATGGTAAAAGTAGATTAAGCTAATTATTAAAGAATTTTCTTAATCACTACAAGACGAAACACATTTATGGGAGAAAAAGCCAAAATTTTATGCGTGAAGCAAGATGTAGAGATATGGGCGTCCAAGCTCAAGAAAATCTGATTTTTTGGATTTTTAAAAATCTAAAAATTACTTGTAAATGGGCTATGAGCTAGGGGATTTAATGTATGGTAGATTGAGGTGCATTTAAGGCATAAAATGGCAAACTAAAGGGCTACCATGTGGGACGTTGCAAGTGGACAACTTGATATCCCATTAATGTATTGATTTTGTGGATTTTATGAAATATAAATCATGTAATTAACTTGGAGGTGGTTGTGCCACATTGCTTAAGGGATAAGGGGGAGAAAAAATCCTCCAAGGACCAGTTGTTGTGCACGTCCAAACCTAGCAAGGAGGATAGGAAAAGAGGAAGAAAAGGAGAAGGAAACGAGGAAGGCAAAGATTGGTAGCAAGCTTGGGAAGTTCGGGACAAAGAATCGACCAAATCGGGTAAGTACCCATTGAGTTTAAGCCTTCCAATTTCCAAATTTTCTTCTTGATTTGGAATCATGGTTTTGAGTCATAAAAGACCTCTTAAAGAACATGTTTCAAGGATTAAATATGCGTAGAAAAATGAGTTGATTTATAAAGTTTAATTTGGGGATTAATCAGCCCATGTTTATATGATGAAAGAAAAAGAAAAAAATTTTAGACAAGATCCAATTAAGAACCCGCCGTGTGATCAGGGCAACAATCCTGAGTCACATTTACCAATCAAAAAGATCTTGGAGTAAGGACTATGTGGACACCTCGGTTCGGGGCGCCACAACTTCGGTCTATGATGTTTTGTGAGTATGGTTGCAGGCTACAGTTTGTGATCCTGGTTTAAAAGGTCATGGGCTGTGGTCTGTGATATTTAAAACCAAACGGACTGCGGTCTGTCAGGACGATGTATGGTGCACCAGTAAACAGAATAGGTCGGTTGTAGAGCATGGTCGGGATGGTCGGGGCCCACTCTACATATGGCCAAGTCGCTAAGGGATGACAAGAGGCCAGCGGCGCCCTCCCTGAGATGGGAGCAGGATGAAAGAACAGCCGCTTGGATAGCATGCTAATCCTCTTTCAAAAGGTAGGATGATCACTTGATAAGTGTCACTGCTGGATGGAGAGAAATACATTTGCTTATGTTTTGCTTTTGAAAAGCCCAAAGATTGGGACATAAAAGCATAGAGGTTAAAGAAATGCAATTATGAGATTAAACCTGTGAATAGTGCATGTGAATAGTAATATGAATAGTAATCGAGGTGATTAAGAGTTAATCATGTAGATTAACCTAATCACAAAATGACAAAAAGGAGATTTAATCACTACAGGACGAAATAGCAATACTTTTTTATATTTAATGAAATTTTGGATATTAGTGAAAAATTAAAGAAAAATTCATAATTTGCAATCCGGACATCGGATTTAGATGAAATTTTTTATGGATGGCCAAATATTTATGACAATCATGATGAATGATTTAAGATGTAATGAAAACCATGAGTTAAGGGTCAAGATGAAACGTCAATTGGAGATTTAAAAGGTAGCTTATCTTTTTCATTAATTTCCTTTGACTTTTATTAAATTTAAATAATTAAAAATAAAAAATAAGGCTACTATAGGGGGCGTGAACAGTAGATAGGGGGCCTTTTGACCAAAATCCAATGGCCCAAATTAATCCTCATAAAAAATCAATGGTTGAGATTGAATTAGCTTAAAATAATTAATTTTAATAAATAAAAAATTATAAAAAAATAGGGCTACCATAGGGGGCACGAACAGTAGCTAGGGGGCTGCACGTGGCTCAATGCACCTTTTGGAAATTAGAAAAAATATATTTATAATTTAATACCTTGAGCAAGGGGGTAAATTATAATTTCATGAAAAATCAAAAACTATAAATAGGGGCCAAGGGGTGGACGTCCAAGGCACACATCCCAGCTCCCAAGCTTGAGCAAGAGCTCATTTTCCCACCTCCACCCACGTTTTAAGACAAGAGAAGAAAGGAAAGAAGGAGAGGAGAGAGAAAGATGAGAAAGAAGGAGCATACCTTCACTTGAGGTAAGTTAATTCTCCTCAAACTTGTTTTGGATGTTAGATAAGGTAACACCATGCTTAGATAATGCCTAAGCATGAGAAAATAAGTATAGTTATAATGCCCAAATTGAATTATGCCTAAACATCGAAAATTTGGAGCAAAGGTAGAGCATTCGGGAAGATAGCATATGATATATGTAAATAATACTCCAATATTGATAAATGACAATTTGGGATGAATGATTATGATAATTATGGTGTTGGAATGATGATATGTTAATTTCATAATTTTTGAAATTGAGGATTATGCTTAAGTGAGATTATGTTGATTTTTTAGTATATAGAGAAAATGATTTATTTGGCTTAGTTAATGATGATAAATTCATAATTCATGAATTTTTCCATGATATACTAAACATAAGCTATGTCATGGTATTTTTTTTGGAAAAAATATCAATTTTTGGAACCCATGAACAGTAACCCCCGTTGCTGTGAACAGTAACCTCGAGTGAACAATAAACGTGAACAGTACCCCCATGAACAGTAATCTACTACAGTAGCTATGAACAGTGAACAGCGTGATTTTGGGAAAAAAATAGAGATTTATTTTTTTATATTTTATGAGGATATATGAATGGAATTTTTAAAAGATTTATGGATAAAAATCCATATAAGGAGGTAATGACCAAGTATCTTTATAAGATTAACCTCTATAGGAATGAGGTAACAAATGATTATAAAGCATGCATGGGAAGCAATCTAAGACATGGAATGATATAGACGTGGAATGATATAGATATAGAAAGAAAGGAAAAGGTGGAGGACACAAACTGAGGAGGTAAGCAAGCACAAATTTGAAAATATGATTTTATTGCTTTATTGTAAGCAAGCAAACCCTTTTGGAAATGTTTTATTCTCCTGTATTTATGAAATGTGTTTAAGGGTGGTCATTCCTATAATGTTTTGAAATGATGAATATTTATGAGTTTTTATGAAAAGTCATGCCGGCATATTGATATCATGTGATGTTCATGGACATGTGCACATGTATGATGCATAATGAAGAGGCTTTGGTGGAGGAAGTAGGATCGGGGATCCCTCTTCACCATTGCCAAGTCGCAAGAGCTGTGTGCCGGTGGCGTCCTCCCAAGAGGTGGGGGCACAAGGAAGAGGCTTTAATGGAGGTAGAAAGCGGATCAGAGGGTCCCCCTTCACTATTGCCAAGTCGTATGGGTTGTGTGCCGACGGCGTCCTCCCCGGAGGTGGAGGCAAAGGAATGTTATGTGTGAATGAATGCATTGCATTTTTATACATGGATTGAAAAGGAAAGCATGGATTTGAAATGATATTTTTAAGGGATAATGCAAATAATTCTCTACATGAGAATGACAAGTCACCTGGTGTAAGAGGTATATAATGTCGGAAAAATCAAAAGTCATGCATGTAGGAGATTATGTAGGCGTCAAGAGGAAGAGAGGTTCCCCTTGATGAGGCCAAGTCGGAGACAGCCGGCGTATTGGACCATGCTATGTGAGATGTTCCCTGAGCTAGCGTACCCGCACACGAAAGTTTATGTCCGGAATGGAAAGGAAGCATTTTCACATCCAATGTTTATGAAAAGGTTTCTATTCCATTGGTAGTTGATCACTTGTGTGGCACCCCAAACCGAGACGTCACATCCTTACCTCAAGACCTTATTGATTGGTAAATGTGAATCAGGATTGTTGCCCTGATCACGCGGCGGGTTCTTAATTGGATCTCGTCCAAAAAAAATTTCATTCATCATTGTTCATACTTTACATTTCACATCATTCATCAAACAAGGGGCAATACACTTGTAATAAAATTTCATAATTCTATTTCATAGCATCTCATCCTACTTTTCTACAATAACATTTACATTTCATACATACATCCATACACGCATTGGATCGCATAGAATTTATAATTCAACATAAGTTCACATATATATTAACATACCTTGGATCTTTAATCAGCTATCACATTCCATTCCCTATAGCCCACATGGCTACCATCACATACCTTTCCTTTATTGCTTAAATTTGCATCCTCTTGAGTTTCCCGGTACCTGTCTAAGGTTTGGGAAAACAAAATGTGAGTGATAACTCAGTAAGCAAGCATTTTACCTTTTAGGGCAAGGCTTCCTTGAAAATCATTTCCTAAAATATTTTTCTCATAAATCATTTTGGTCAGGGAACGACATTCTCATGTCCACGAAAAGACTTTTTTCCACATAAATCATTTTGGCACTGGACGTTCATACGTCCTAAAATATTTTTCCACGTAAACCTTGTTGGAAACGGACGTTTATACGTCCTAAAACATTTTTTTACATAAACACTTTGGTAATGGACATTTTTACGTCCAAAATACCTTTCACGTAAGCCTTTTTGGCAATGGACATTCATATGTCCACAAACACTTTTATCCCCTAAACTCTTTTAGAGACGGACATTTTTATGTCCACACATGTTCCAAAATACATCCATTTAGGAAATGGACATTCTCATGTCCAACCGTTTTTCCCAAATAAACCTTTTGGAAATGGACATTCTCATGTCCAAACATTTTCTAACATAAACCCTTGTTCATAATCCCCATCTTGGGGCTTGTTTATAGCAAACAAGTCATAAATTCTTTTCATGAAAATTTTTGCATAAAAGTCATTTCTTTTTATTCTTAATATTTACACATTTTGTGTAAAACACCCTTCTTTTAAGGTAACTTATACATAATAGCTCATAAAAATCCAATTTAGGATAACTTTTCATATAAATGCTTTTATATCCCAATCTTTGGGCTTTTGAAAAGCAAAACGTATGCAAATGTATTTCTTCCCATCCAGTAGTGACACTTAACAAGTAATCATGCTACATTTTGGAAGAGAATCCTTAACAGCATGCTAGCCAGGCGGCTGTTCCTTTATCCTGCTCCCATCTCAGGGAGGGCACCGCTGGCACTCTTGTCATCCCTTAGCGACTTGGCCATATGTAGAGTAGACCCCGGTCATCCCAACCGTGCTCTACAACCGGCCTATTCCTTGTACTGGTGCACCATACATCATCATGACGGACCGCAGTCCGTGTGGTTTGAAGTATTACAGACCGTAGCCCGTATCCTTTTAAAACCAGGATCACAGACCTTTGACTGCATCCATAACTTAAAAACATCACAGACCGAAGTCTGTGTCTTTAAAAAAATCATTTTCGAAATCACATCACAGACTGCAATCCGTGTCAACTTGTAAAGCGAGCGCACCCACTTAAACAAATTGTCATTTGAAATCTAATTTTAGGATAACCTTCCTCAAATTCTTTCGGAAATATTTTGAGTAAAACATTTTGATAAACATTTGAAATGTTTGAAAAATAATACATCTTAAAATCCTTATAAAATAATTTCAAAACCTTTGAATTTTCAAAATTAAACCATATATTTTCTAACATTTTCTTGGTTTCCATTTCGGGGTCTTTTGCTCACAAAAGTTATGCAATTATGCTACCCCTTCTCAACCACCCTAATAATCAAATTATTGTCCACTTATCTATTATAGCATTTTTACATAAGGGGCTTGCATAATCTTTTGCATACCATTTAGCAACCCGAAATCAAACCATTTTATGAAATCAACATAGGATGTTGGTCATCCTTAAATCTCCTTCAACACATCCGTATAAATATTTTTCAAAATATTTTCAACATAGATTTTCTTATCTAAAGGAAATCAAAACTTTTTCGAATATCATTTCAAAACATATGGACTATGTCCAAATCATTGTTTATATTTAAATATCAATACATTAATTTCCATTTTTTTTTCTTTCATAAACATAATTATTTATCATAAAAAATCATAAAAGAAATTCAAAACTTATTTACATTTGTTGCTTTGTGAAAAAGGGTAAAACTCCCTTATTGTTATAAAATACTTTCGACCCTACATCATAAAGAACTTGCTTGCTTAAAAGTAAATTCGTAAAACCATCGGTATCAAACATGAAATCCTTTGAAAACAGTATCATGGAAAACTTGCTTACTCATAAGCAAAATTCTCAATTCCATTAACATAAAGCATTGCCAATCTTTGGCAACACTGATGATAAAATTCTTATCTTAAAACGTATTGCTTGCTTCCCGTGAAGCAAACCTTGAGACTTTTCCTTAAAACCATTCTTTTTCAAAACTTACGATTTTTCATTAAAGCCGTCATTTTCCAAAACTTGTGGCTTTTCATTAAAGCCATCATTTTCAAAACTTGTGCTTGTCCATTCATTAAAACATAAACATAAACATTTCAATCATATTAATCACATAGAAAATAACATTTTAGAAAGTTCGCTTGCTTACCTGAGATCGCCATAATCCCTTTCCTTCAATTCTTTTCCTTGTCTTTGCCTAAATAAATGAAAATAACATTTCATTTATTTGCATCATCTTCAAATACTTATATTCCTTAGGTTTTCCAACCTACATAAGTTCATCTAACTTAACCCACTTGTCTTTCAAGTCGGGTATTCATACTTAGCAACATAGCCTATACATATCAATCATCAATTCATTCATTTTTAATACCCTTATGTAGACTAAACTTACATACATGTAACAATATTTTATTAAATCATTATTTGGAGGTTCATTACCTCCATTTATTATTTTTAACATATTTTTCATTTTTCATACAACGGTGCTCATTTTAAGCACTTAGTTGCTATTTTAGAGATCATATAATAATCTCAAAATTGAGATTATCATTATTTACTTAAACAGTACCTAATCCACGTTTTTCATCATGTTGTTATGCATTTTTGCATTTTAACAACTTACATAATCCATATATCATTTATTCATACTTATCTCTACGTATATGTCCATTTCTCAATACATAAATCATGTGTTTCTTAAAATTTTTCAACACAGAAAATTGTCTCTAATTCCGACATGATTAAACCCCTTAATTAACATATAATTTAGGGTTTATTTCTGAAATTTTAATCCATTTATCATAGGGTTCCCAAAACAGCAATTTTAGAACTCGTTTTTCGTTGTTTCAATGCTCTCTTTAGCAACATAGTCTAAATAGATTTTTAGTCCAAAATTTCCAGCCTTAAACCATACTTTTCTTAATCCAAATTTAGGGTATTAACACATATTTGAATCCCATAATTAAATGGTTTCCATACAGCAAGATTCATATACATCTTGGGTACCCTTTGCACCCTTTTTTGAACATCCCTTTGCATATCTTTAAAAAATCATATTTAGGGTAATATTGTTTACCTATAATTGGTTAAACCCTCATAATAACTTGTTTATATCCCATTTTAAGTCCAATTACATCACACAAACCTGGAATTTAACATTTATCTTGATTTATTCCTTAAGCTGTCCATAATGCTGAATTCAGGCACACTGAATTCTCAAAAACTTGAATTAATATCAAATTAAATAGTTTTGATCTAAAATTTCTAAAATAACTTAATAAATATATAAATTAATGAAAATAAATATTTAAAACATTAAATATTTAGTATTTATTTTTATTTTTATATTTTTACTCTGCTGGACAGCAGCATCCTTTTTCAGACAGCCTGAATCACGTAAATTATGGGGTATATTTACACAAATCAAACCCTAATTTTTATTTTTTTATATCATCCAAAATATGTATTATATATCATGTGAAAATTTTATTACAAAATTCTTTGTATAAAAATTATTAAAAAGCATTTAGTGTATCTGATCTTGTCACCCGTTCAATCCTGTTCAGGTTGATTTTCTCGGATTTTTAATTTAAAACCTGCTTATCCTTTTGAGCTAAAGATTAGGTATTTCCTTAATCACCATATAATGAGTTTTCACACAAATTTTCATGCTACAATTCGTCCATTTACCATTCCGTTCATACTTTAGATTTCTGCCTCATTTCTTCTAAGTTTTCCTCCCATATTTGCATCTCCTTTCAATACATATGCAAAACCCTTAATCAATACTCAATTTCAGAATGTTATTAATATTTTTTTATAAGTTTATTATGAATCCTATTTATGATCCATAAATAAAGGTAGAGAACTTGGATTTTAATGAATCAAATTCCAAGAAATACTTACTTGATTTGAGCTAAACTTGTGTTTCAATCTTTCTAACTTGGATTCCTTTCTTTGATCCTCTTTCTCTTCCTCTTTTTCTTCTTTCTTTCTCCTTTCCTCCTTGCCTTGGACGTCCATGATGCCGGTTGGGGTCGTGCAAGGGTTGCCTTGCTTGAGAGAAAAGTCTCTTCCTTTCTCTCTCTCTCTCTCTCTCTCTCCTTCTTTCTTCTT
Source organism: Annona cherimola (assembly GCA_030490835.1). Classification (NCBI taxonomy): domain Eukaryota; kingdom Viridiplantae; phylum Streptophyta; class Magnoliopsida; order Magnoliales; family Annonaceae; genus Annona; species Annona cherimola. The sequence continues at coordinate 81,965,564 of CM059974.1, forward strand.
TTCTATCTTTCTCTCTCTCCTTTTCCCCCTTGCTAGAATGTACCTTTCTCTCTCCTTTTTTTTGCACCTTTTATAAGGGTGCTTGCTTAACCCTTAAGTAACCTTCTTTACTTAGCTCTTAAGCAACTCACTTTACTTAGCTCTTAAGTAACCCACTTTACTTGCTCTCCAAGAAAGCAACTTTCCATAATAACTAGCTTCATCCAATCCATTTATATCATAGATTTCATAATTTTATTCAATCGTTTCAAGTTTCATCTCAAACCGAGTTTTCTAACTCCACTTATGACCACTTGAATTTATCTTTTGGAGTGTAGGCTAAAAATAATTAATCATTGCCTTAATCCCACAATGATTTCTATAATCCAATCCATTCAAAATATTGGGCCCACCGTCATGAGCTTACCTTTCAAATTTTATTGAAATTCACCTTGCAAGCGTCAAGTTATGAATTTTCTATCATTTTTATAGTTTTGAAACGGCTAGTTTGGGCAATCAAGATTTTGGTGCAGTTGGATTTGGTTTTTGGAGATGGGATTTTCAAATGGAGTTTTGAGAAAGGAAAAAGGAAATAGAGATGGAATGGAGAGAACTGGAGAGTTTGACAGTGAGAGAGAGAGAGTGAGATGGAGAAAGATATAGAGGGACTGAGAGAGAGAAGCAGAGAGAGGAGATGGAGAACAAGAGCCGACTTAGAGAGATGGATAGAGAGGGAACAGAGATGGATAGAGAAGGAGTGAAAAACGGAGAGGGAGAGGGATTTGGTGTGAGAGGGAGAAAAATAGAGAGAAAAACAAATTGAGAGAGAGAGAGGAAAACTGAGTGGGAGAGAGACGGGAATGGGAATTTGAGAGAGAGAGAGAGAGAGAGAGAGAGAAACCAAAAGAGAGGGAGAGGGAGTTCGAGAAAGAGAGAAGAGGCTGTGAGAGGGAAATGGGAGAGAGCTCGTCTGGAAGAGAGAAATGGAGACAAGGAGGAGTCGGCGCGAGAGAAGGAAGAAAGAGGAAGAAGAGAAGAGAAAAAAGAAAGAAAAGGGAGAAAATCGGGAAGCCGGACGGTTGCGCGCCCGAAGTCGACTTACCCTAGGCGAAGTCGACTTGGGTTGTTCGGTGTCGACTTAGCCTATCGACTTGGACTATTCTAAGTTCATTTCTCCTATCTAATTATTTCTAATTTAACTCAATCATCCCTATATCATTTCTAATTTTGTAAAAAGATTCTTTTGCTAAAGGTTTGGTGAATATATCTGCAATTTGGTCCTCAGTTTTCACATATTCCAAACAAACATCATGATTTTCAATATGCTCATGAATAAAATGATGTCTTATATCTATATGTTTAGTTCTAGAATGCAATATTGGATTTTTAGTCAAACAAATTGTACTTGTATTATCACATCTAATTGGAATATTATAATAATCAACACAATAATCTTTAAGTTGTTGTTTCATCTAAAATAGTTGGGCACAACAGCTCCCGGTGGCTATATGTTCAGCTTCCACCATAGATAGAGTAACATTAGTTTGTTTCCTTAAATACCATGAAATTAACATTTTACCAAAGAATTGACATGTTTCACTAGTACTTTTTCTATCTACTTTGTATCCGGAAAAATCCGCATCCGAGTAGCCAATTAAATCAAAAGTTGACCCCTTTGGATACCATAGTCCAAGATTAGTGGTATTTATCAAATATTTAAAAATTCTTTTACAGCCATTAAATGTAATTCTTTTGGACATGATTGAAATCTAGAACACATGGAAACACTGAATAGAATATCGGGTCTAGAAGCAGTTAAATATAGCAAAGATCCTATCATGCTTCTATATAGCTTTTGTTCGACACATTTACCGTTTTCATCCGTGTCGATCTTGATTGTTGAACTCATTGGAGTGTTTGCTCCCTTGCTAGTCTGCATTCCAAATTTCTTTAGCATTTCTTTGATATACTTGGACTGATTTATAAAAATTCCTTCAGCTTGTTGCTTGATTTTCAGTCAAAGGAAGAAATTTAATTCTCCCATTATGCTCATTTCGAATTCACTCTGCATTGTCTTAGAAAATTCTTGGCACAGAGTTTCGTCAGTAGCACCAAATATTATATCATCTACATAAATTTGGACAATTAAAATATTTTTGCTTTTATACTTGATGAATAATGTAGTATCAACCTTTCCTCGTTGAAATTCATGATCAATCAAAAATTTGTTCAACCTTTCATACCAAGCTCGTGGAGTTTGTTTTAGTCCATATAATGCTTTAGTTAATTTATAAACATATTTTGATTGATCATTTTCTTCAAATCCAGGGGGTTGTTCTACATATACTTCTTCATTCAAGTATCCATTCAAACATGCAATTTTTACATCCATTTGAAACAATTTGAAATCCATGTGAGAAGAAAATGACAGTAAAATACGTATGACTTCTAGTCTAGCCACAGGTGCATATGATTCTTCAAAATCAATCCCTTCTTCTTGGGAATTCCCTTTGGCTACTAGTTTGGCTTTGTTTCTTATTACAAGTCCACTTTCGTCTAATTTTTTCCTAAATACCCATTTGGTACCAATAATAGTGCAATCTTTAGGTCTAGGAACTAAATGTCATACATTTTTCTTTTCAAATTGATTTAGCTCTTCTTGCATTGCAATAATCCAGTTTTCATCATTAAGAGCTTGATCAATAGTTGTTGGTTCAATTTTTGATACAAATGCAAATTGTCCACAAATATTTTATTTTGACCTTCTAGTCTTTACTCCTTCATAGATATTGCCTATAACTTTCTTAATTGGATGGACATTTTTGAATTTCAAATCAGTTGGAGGTTTGTAAGAATTGTTACCTTCACTTACCCTTTCCTCCATGGAATTTTCTTTCTTAGGCTCGGTTTCCTCTTGTTGCTCTTGTTGTTTTGCTTTTGAATTCTTCGATGTATCATCTGCATCACTTAATTCATCCTCCTTTTTCAGAGTTTGGTTAAATTCATCAAAAACAACATATATTGATTCCTCTACTATTTGATTTCTTTTTTTGAAAATTCTATAGCTTTGCTATTTGATGAATAACCAAGAAAAATTGCCTCATCACTTTTGGCATCTAATTTTCCTAAATTTATTTTTTCATTGTTTAACATATAGCAAGTACATCCAAAAGTATGGAAATATGATATGTTTGGTTTTCTACATTTTCAAAGTTCATATGGGGTCTTTTTCAATATAGCTCTAATGGTAACTCGGTTTAATACATGACAAGCTATACTTACAGCTTCACCCCAAAATCTTTTGGACAATTTACTCTCATTTAGCATAGTTCTAGTCATTTCTTGTATTTTCTAGTTTTTCCTTTCAACAACACCGTTTTGTTGAGGAGTTCTTGATGCAGAAAATGTATAGTGAATTCTTTTTTCATTGCAAAATTCTATGAATCGTTTATTTTCAAATTCACCACCATGATCGTTTCTAATGGAAATAATTGTACTTTGTTTGTCATTTTGCACCAAATTTAAAAATGTGACAAACATAAAAAATACTTCATCTTTGCTAGCTAAGAGTATAATCCAAGTAAATCTTGAAAAATCATCAACAATTACAAATACATACTTTTTCCCACCAAGAGTTAAAATTTCTGATAGCCCATAAAGATCCATATGCAATAATTCAAGTGGTCTAGTCGTTGAAATTTTCTTTTTGGTGGAAAATGGCATTTTAGGTTGTTTGGATAATTGACAAGCCTTGCAAATCTTATCCTTGTCATATTTAAGCATTGGTAACCCTTGTACTGGACTCTTTTTTCATAAAGTTTTAATATTTGACATATTTATATATCCAAGCTTTGTATGTCATATCCATGGATCATTTTCTATGGCTATTAGACATTTTCCCTTAAGTTCATCTAGGCAAACCAAATATACATTTCCATATCTTTTGCCAGTAAATACTATGTGATCATCATCAAATACATTACGTATGGAGGATTCAAATACAACTTTATATCCTTTATCACATAATTGACTAATACTCATTAGGTTGTGTTTGAGTCCTTCAACAAATAGTACGCCCTCAATACATGCATTTGAAATTCTATAAACATTTCATTTACCTTTTATTTTACCTTTTTCATTATTTCCAAAAGCAACTGTTCCTTCGTTGCACGGGTTAATCTTATGGAACAGTCCTTTTTCTCCTGTCATATGTCTTGAGCAGCCATTATCCATAAACCATATGTTATTGACTTTAGCTCTAAGACAAACCTGCAAAAATAACGTCAAGTGGAGTTCATCCTTTTGGTACCCATTTTATGGGTCCATTTGGGTTAGTTATCCATTGGAATCTACGTTGATCTTCCTTTGAAGCCATAGATCTAATGCTTTTGGGCATCCAAACCAATTTTGCACCAAGGTTTTGTATTTTTCTCAATTTGCATTGAAATGCTTTGTGTCTCATCTTGTTGCAAAAATTACAAGCTCCTGGAAGTCTAGAAGTGGAAAGCCATTTGGTAATTGGTTCCCCAATTGTTCTTTTAGTCCAAATCACATAATTTATTTTGGGCTTAGCATGGATGAATTTTGGTTTGTTTCTGTGGATCCTTGGAGCATTAGATTTGCTGTTTTCACCATCCTCAAATGTAGTATACCAAGTCCTTTCTTACAGCTTTGGGTGGTCATTTTCAAAAACATTTTGACACTTTCTCCAGGATTAGAAAACTTAGCAAGCGATTCATTTTCCTTTTTGAGTTTTTCTAACTCATTTATCACGGTATTCTTTTCGTTTTTCAATTGATCAACCTTTTCAGTAAGTTTACCGTTCACAATTATCACTACATCGCATTGTCTTTTTTTTATCATGAAATTATTTCCTAATTTCTATATTTTGTCATATAATGAATCATAGGCTTGTTGAAGTTCTTCTAATTCAGCGCATTTGAGGCATTCATTTGTAGAAAAGATAGAAAAGGATTTTTGTTTGGAGGTTACCTCTTGACTACTTGTGTAGTTTATTGAAGTGGATTGATCCTCCAGAATTTCCGTCGCTGCAAGACATAAGTCGGAATTTACCATGCAACAATTTCTTGCGCAATCCACCTTATTTTCTTCACTTGAAGAGCTGCATGTCGTAGATTCTTCCTCGTTTACGTACATGCCTATTCCTTTGATTCTTTGGAATTTTTTGTTGTCGCATCGATCTTTTCTTTGCTCCTTTACTTTAGTTTCTTCGGGCGTTGGGCATTGGGCTTGCATATGCCCCGTATTGCCACACCGGAAATATTTTGTTGTCTCTTTCTTTTTCTCTTTAGAATTTTTTTCTTTAAAGTTTCTAAAATTTCTTCCTTACAAATTTTCTGAATCATTTTGTAAGTAAGGCAATTTCATCATCATTTTGTGATGACGAGGTGGAGTCGTCCGAATCTTGTGCGGCTTTCAAGGCGATTACTCTCTTTCCTTTGTGTTGCTCCTCATTTCTTCTTTTTATCAACTCATGCGACATGAGTGAGCTTATAAGGTCTTCAAGCCGTAGTGTATTGAGGTCTTTTGGTTCCTCAATAGCTATGATCTTTGGAGTCCATGATTCAGGTAGCACCCTTAAAATTTTCATTCCCTGCTCAGATTCAGAAATTGCTTTTCCTAGACCTTTCAAGGCGTTAGTAATCTTGAAAAATCTAGCAAACATTTCAGAAATATTTTCTATTTCTAACATTTTAAAGCTTTCCAATTCTCCAATCAAAATATTTCTCCTTGTCCCTTGGACTTCAGAAGTTCCCTCATATATGGATGTCAATGTATCCCATATTTCTTTGGCGGTTTGGCATGATGATACTTTATCATATTTCGATGCCGTTAATGCACAAAAGAGAGAATTCATGGCTTTAGCGTTACTTTTAACAATTCTAACTTCCTCCTCAGACCATGTGGAAGCTCTTTCATCGGTAGGTAATACAACGCCATCTTGGATAGCGATCCAAGAATCAATATCCGTAGCCATAATTAATTATTTCATTCTTAACTTCCAATAACTGAAGTTAGTCCCATCAAATAGAGGTGGTCTAGTAAAAGATTGACCTTCGGCAAAATCAGCGGCGGAAGTTGGTTGGGATGCCATTTCAAAAGATCTCTTTAGTTTAAACTCAAAGACCTGCTCTGATACCACTTGTTGGTCCCGAGTTAATGAAAATTACCCGAGTTAATGGCAATTACCCAAGAGGGGAGGGGTGAATTGGGTATTTAAAATTTTTTTGCTTTAAATAGAAACTTTACCCTGGATTAATTCAGTCCCCTTTAATGAAACAAATGGAAGCAATAAGATAATGAAGCAGAAATAAAAATCAATACACAAGATTTTATAGTGGTTCGGGCAACCTTCCCTAGTCTACTCTTCCAGGCTCACACTCCTTGTTACTTGGGTTCCACTATGTATCCCACGAATACAACTAGAGCCTCCGTTCTCTTCTAGATTCCAGCTCTAGGGGGTATATACAACACTTAGCACAAGTAAGTGACGAGTCCCACTCCAGTCACAATGCTACTTTGCTATCACTTTGTTTGAAACACCAATATCAAACCAAGCATCAAAACTGAATAACAAATTGAAAAGAGAAGAGATCTACACTTTACAGGTTGTGTAGGCAAGTTTCAGCTCGAGGAAGAACTCGTAGAAGTGACGATTTGATCGACGTTGGAGTATACAGCAAGTTGAAGCTCGTTCTTCCTTCAAAACGTGTACAGATCACTCAATGCTAGACGAAAATGAGATTTAGGCCTTAGTAGCTTTTCTTTCTTGTTTTTCTACTCTTTCTTACTTGCTTTCACGTTCACTTGAGTGTCTATATATAATGGAAGGAGAGATTTGCACGTTAGAGAGTTGGTTGGCACGTAATAAATGCACCAACGTTCAAATTTTCGAACGTTACGACCGAAGTCGTAAATGGAGTCGACTTTGGGTGAGACTTCACCCAAGTCGCAAGCTGGAGTCGACTTCGGGTGCGACTTCAGATGTAAACAGGCTACTCAAGTTCCTCATCAGGTCGACTTGGTCTTCAACTTGACCCAAGTCGCATGTGAAGTCGACTTCGGGTGGAACTTCGATTTTCGGCAATTTTCAAGTCTCTTCTTTAGGTCGACTTAGACTTGGACTTAACCTAAGTCGCTACTGGAGTCGACTTCGGTGCGACTTCACCTTCTATGCTTGCTTGATGATCTTGAATTTCTTTGGTTGCTTGATTTTCTTCAAATTAAATGTTCTTTTACTGATTTATATTACTTGACACTTAGTATGATTATACTATCTTGAAAACATTTGGTTCCATGTCTTGAAATCTCAGATTCTTGGATCTTGGAGTTCATGAAGATGTCCAAGTGATATTTCTTGATCCAAAATGATGAATTCATGTAACTTTGCTTGTTTAAATCTTTATCTATCTTCATTTGATCCAAGTTGATTGTTTGGGTTGGCTTGGTCTTCAACTTCACTCAAGTCGAACGTCAAGTCGACTTGTTTGAGACTTTGCTATTCAAATCCTATGTTGGTCATTTGAAGTCGATGCTGGAGTCGACTTGGTCTGCGACTTCACCCAAGTCGCATGTGGAGTCGACTTCGTTTGCGACTTTGGCAGCTCTTGGTCCCCAATTTCAACGCTAGACAAAAAATCACGCTTGAAGTCGATGCTGGAGTCGACTTGGGGATCGACTTGGCCTAAGTCGATACCTGAGTCGACTTGGGAATCGACTTGACCTGTCATGTTTCATATTTTTCATTTTTATAACCTTAAAATACTTCACAAACATATTAGTAGCCAAAATTTTTTTAAATTGAGTTGTTAATCATCAAAACATATGCTTTGGGTATTTTGCCTTTGATTTCAACACTTGTTTCCAATAGGCAGGAGTACCGGCGGCGCCCTCCCTAAGATGGGAGCAGGATAAAGGAACAACCGTCTGGCTAGCATGCTGTTAAGGATTCTCTTCCAAAAGGTAGCATGATCACTTGCTAAGTGTCACTACTGGATGGGGAGAAATGCATTTGCATACGTTTTGCTTTTCAAAAGCCCAAAGATTGGGATATAAAAGCATTTATATGAAAAGTTATCCTAAATTGGATTTTTATGAGCCATTATGTATAAGTTACCCTAAAAGCAGAGTGTTCTACACAAAACGTGTAAATATTAAGAATAAAAAGAAATGGTTTTTATGTAAAAGTTTTCGTGAAAAGGATTTATGACTTGTTTGCTATAAACAAGCCCCAAGATGGGAATTATGAAAAAGGATTTATGTTGGAAAATATTTTGTACATAAGAATGTCCATTTCCAAAAGTTTTATGTGGGAAAAATGGTTGGACATGTGTGGACATAAAAATGTCCGTTTCTAAAAGAGTTTAAGGGATAAAAGTGTTTGTGGACATATGAATGTCCATTGCCAAAAAGGCTTACATGAAATGTATTTTGGATATAAAAATGTCCATTACCAAAGTGTTTATGTGAAAAATGTTTTAGGACGTATAAACGTCCGTTTCCAACAAGGTTTACGTGGAAAAATATTTTAGGACGTATGAACGTCCAGTGCCAAAATGATTTATGTGGAAAAACGTCTTTTCGTGGACATGAGAATGTCCATTGCCAAATATGGTTTATGTCAAGATGTTTTGGGACATAAAATGTCTTCTGGCCAAAATAATTTATGAGAAAAATATTTTAGGAATGATTTTCAAGGAAGTCTTGCCCTAAAAGTTAAAATGCTTGCTTACTGAGTTATCACTGATGTTTTGTTTTCCAAATCTTAGACAAGTACTGGGAGACTCAAGCGGTTGAGGACCTAAGAAATGGAGAAAATGTATGAGATAGTACCATGTGGGCTAAAAGGATTAGCCATGGTGAGTGAAATGATATGAATGAAAATATTCAGGTATGCTGATGTGTATGAATTTATTTAAAGTTCTAAGTTCTAGGAGAACTAATGAATAAATGAATGAATGTATGTATGGATAAATGTATGTCTGGAATGGAAATATTAGGATTAGGTCAAGAGGGCCTATGATGTATAACAACATGTTGAAATGGTTTAAAGGATATGTACAAGTGTACCATTGCTTACGTTATAAATGAAATGATGATGAATGAAGAAATGAAAAAAAACTTTTTGGACGAAATCCAATCAAGAACCCATCGCATGATCAGGGCAACAATCTTAATTCACATTTACCAATCAATAAGGTCTTGAGGTAAGGAAGTGATGTCTCGGTTTGAGGCGCCACATAACTCATGTGCACATTCCTTTCTCCACATTCTTATGCTAGTATGCTTTTTATAAAACTCCACAGACCCTAGTCTGTGACTTTTTCTTTTCAAAACTTGATGCTAGCATGTTATTTCAAAATAGTACAGACCTCGGCATGTATTCCCTTTTCTAACTTTAAAACTTAGCACAACCCAAGTTAACAAGTCAATAAAAATATTTTGTAAGGATGGCCAACCTTAAATAATTTTATAAACATTTAAATAACACATTTCTAAATCATTTGAAATATTTGAAGGAAACGTTTGGGAAATAGTAAATTCGAAACATTGCTAAAATGTTTATAAATAATTTTTTATCGGTAAAACAATTTTGAATAACATTTTAATATTTGAAAACAAAAGACTTTGTAAACATTTTTCTTCCCATTTCTGGGTTTTCTATGAACAAAGGATATACAAACACATAATTCATTTTTTATACGATATCATATTCTTTGTCCACATGCCACATGGGTTACTTCTATATGAAGGTAAGCTTATATGATCCTTTGGTCATTACTTTTTAAAAAAGTCATCATTCAAATCAATTATCGGTTGGCCTTCCTTAAATCCCTTTCAAAATATTTTAATAACTCATTTCAAATTCATTCGATAAAATAAAATATTATTTGAAAATTAAGATTTTACTTTCTCCATCATAATGCAACTATTTTCACATTTCTCCTCATTTTCATAAGGATTTGCTTATGATAAAGCAATTCCCACATATCTCAACATTTTTCCTTACTTCCATAAGGATTTGCTTATGATAAAGAAGTTCCGACATATTCCATGGTTGCAATATAAAAACATATAAAATCATATTAAAAAAGTTTGCTTGCTTACCTTCTCAGTCCATGTCCTCAACGTTCTCCTTTCCTCTTCCTATACAAGGAAATTGGATATTTTATCCATCTATTCCATGTTTTAGATTGCTTTCTATGCATGCTTTTTGATCATTCATTACCTCATTTTTATAGAGGTTATCCCTTTATAAATACTTGGTCATTACCTCCTTATATGGATCTTTTTATCCAAAAATCCCTTTAAAAATTTCATCTATATATCCTCAAAAATAAATCTCAATTTTTCCCACAATCACATTGTTCACTGTTCATACTTACTGTTCATGATTACTATTCACATTACTGTAGTAGGTTACTGTTCATCCAAGGTTACTATTCACAATGTGTTGGTTACTGTTCATGGGTTCCAAAAATTGACATTTTTTCTAAAAATAAAAAATACCATGACATAGCTCTTAGTTAGTATATCATGTGAAAGTTCATGAATTTTGAATTCATCATCATTTACTTGGCCAAATAAATCATTTTCTCCATATACTAAAATTCATCATAATTTCACTTAAGCATAATCTTTAAATTCAAAAATAATGAGATTAATATATCATTATTCCAACATCATAACTATCATAAACATTCATCCTAAATCATCATTTATCAATATTGGAGCATTATTTACACATATCATATGTTATCTTCCTGAATGCTCTATTCTTGCTCCAAATTTTTGATATTTTGGCATAATTCCAATTAGGCATTATAACTTTACTTATTTTTTGATGCTTAGACATTATCTAAGCATGGTTTTACACTACTTAACATCCAAAAGAAATTTGGAAAGAATTCCCTTACCTCAAGTGGAGAACTCCCCTCCTACTCGGCTCTTTCTCTCTCTCCTTCTTTCTCTAAAGCCACAAACAAATTTTGTGGGTTGAAAATGCTCAATGGCGCTGAGATTTGTGCCTTTGGACGTTCACCATGCTCCCCTATTTATAGCATGACATTTTTCATAAAATTATAATTTACCCCTTGCTTGAGGTACTTAATTTTAATTTTTTTCCCAATTTCCATGATTTGTCTTGAGCAATGTGCAGCCACCCTAGCTACTGTTCATGCCCCCTATCTGTAGCTATTTATTTATGATTTATGATTTATTAAAATTAATTATTTTAGGCTAATTAAATCTTAACTGTTGATTCTTGATAAGATTGATTTTGAACCATTGGATTTTAGCCCAAAAGTCAAGCCTCCAGCAGCCATTGCAGCTTTTCATTAATTATTTAATTTTTAATTAATTAAAAATAACCCCAAAGTCAAATATAATTAATGAAAAAGGTGGGCTACCTTTTTGATCTCCAAACGACATTTCATCTTGACCCTTAATTCATGACTTTCATCACATCTTAAACCATTCATCATGTTCATCATAAATATTTGGCCATCCATAAAAAATTTCACTTTAATCCGACGTCCGGATTGCAAGTTATGAATTTTTCTTCCTTTTCTCTAAAAAATCCACTAAAAATTCGAAAATACTAAATAAATCAAAAGTGGCTATTTTGTCCTTTTGTGGGAAGCTTCCTTTTTTGTCTTTTATGATTAAGTTAATCGAAATTGATTAACTTAACATATTCCTTAATCCCACGTTTACTATTCACATGCACTATTCATCTGAATTAACATTCCATAATTAGCAGTTTAATTCTCTAATGCCATATATTGCAAAATATCATTAATATATATTTTATATAAATATCATTATATTACCCAGGCTTTATAACCCTAGGATTTCATACACGTTCCTAAAATTGGGGTTTCACAGCCTAGGCGCCACACAGGCCGCACTGTGGCGCCAATGCAGAACCTTCTCCTCCTTCAACGTGTTGTGGCCTGCTGAAAGGGTAACTTCTTTTTACCATTGGTTTGGCCTAATTGTATTGCTATTGGAATCAATGTGTGGTTGAATGTGATATGGTGACTTGGAGTTGATTATTGGCATTTGGAAGTGTTGTTTGGAGTTTGTGGATGATAGATTTGGATTGACATAAAGCACATCTTGTGGAGGAGTTGATAGTTGGACTTACAAGACAATTTGATATTGACGGGAAATATTCATATTGGGATTCTATTTGGGTTTTTTGATTCAGTGGTAGTTCACATATTGGAGAAATCATTCATCCTCTTTTGCCAAACGAAAGAAAACTGTGGCGCCCCAGCCCGAGCGTCACAACCTTACTCCAAGATCTATCGATTGATAAATGTGATCAGGATTGTTGCCCTGTCACATGGCGGGCTTATTGGATATTTATCCACTAAATCCTAACTCCTTAGGAGTTTATATCATTCCACTTGTTTCAACTTTCCATCAAATGCCTTTTTAGGTCATTAAACCATTTGAGAATTACACATGTTATCTCATAACCTTCATATTTAATCATATCATGATATTTCATGCCTTAGCATTTATCCATAAAAATTTTTGCCAATCCATAGGCATAAAACATAACATAATCCTTCTATAACAGTGAATAAAAATTTAATTATTATCATTCATATAACCTTTCAACCCTTAGGTTCATACACAGGTAACTCATAGAAATTCATTCATCCTTGAATCTCCACCTGTGCTCCTTGCCTCCTTCCTTTCACCTGTCTTTGGGTTTGGAAAACAAAACGTGAGTCGAAACTCAATAAGCAAGCTATAGAGTTTTCAATCAATTCATTTTAAAGGCAACATTGTTTAAAAGCATTTCTCTCCATTCGGTAGGAGACACTTAGCAAGTGATCTACTACCTGCGGAGTAGAAATCTTTTCATAAATCATTCATAAACTATTCATATAAACCAGTTTAATCCCAATTTTTTGGGCATTTCATAAATATTGGATGTGCAAATGCATCATTTTCATTCATGAAATTATCTTTCATGTGAGGGTACGCTAGCTCGGAGAACATCCTTTTATAACATGATCCTTTCCATCCTTGGCGCCGGACCTTCCGACTTGGCAACGTCAAGGGCGGACTCCTTGTTCTGATTTTTGCCTTGACTAGCCTACTTGATTTTCATTCCATGCATGAATTTTAGTCACCCCGGCATTATATACCTCTTACACATGGTAACTTGTCATTCTCATGTAGATAATTCTTTACACCATCTCTTTTAAACATCGTTTAAATCCATGCTTCATCACTTTTCATAAATACTTGCAAAACAGTAAGCAATTCATTTATCATAATTGAAATAACATTTCAAGACATATTGAAGTAAAGGAATGACCATTCTTAAATAACTTGGAAATAATTCATCAATCAATTGCAAAATGGTTCAAAACATTTAGAACATCATTTGCAGTTGTTTTATCATATTTTGATAAAAGAAAAAGTATTTAGAAAATTGCTTGCTTACCTACTTCGCCTTAGCTTTTCGTATCGCTTATCTCTTTGCCTTTGCCTATACATATGAAAATGACATTGCATTCATCACATTTTCATTTGCTTGATTAGTTTTCCAACCCATAATCCATTAACATATATGACCCACATGAATTCCAAGTAGAGTATACATACATCGCACTCACTTGTGCATCATACCATCCATTCCTTGTTGTGTTTGAAAGCCATATTTAAGGTAAACACATAATTATCATTCATAAATCAACATATGGGGATTTATATCTCCCATTAACCATTTTTCATCCATTTTCCATTTTCCCTACGTCAATGCTCATTCAAAGCATATAAGTGACGTTTTAAGCTTCATAACTTAATCTTAAACTTTGAGATAATAAAAAATCATTCATAGAGCAACATCCTTATGTATTTCATCACATATTCATGCATATTTTGCATTTTAGCAACTCTACATAAGTCATGTACCACTTATCCATGTTATCCTTATACATACACCTATCTTACAACACATAACTTGGGTGTTTCTTAAAATTTCTCAAGTCAGAAACTTGTGTCCTTAATCAGAATGATTAAAAACCTTAATTAAAATTTAATTTAGGGTTTAATTTCTTATTTTCAATCCATTCATCATAGGGTTCCAAAACAGCAACATTAGGACTCGTTTTTCATCTTTCAACACCTCTTTCAAGACTTAAATCATAACAAATTTTTAAGTCATAATTTTCACAAATAATCATGATTTTCTTAACCCAAATTTAGGTTATTATCACATATTCAAAATTCATAATTTAGTTTCTTTCAAAATAGCAACATCTTAAGCATGTATGATATCCATTTTGACCCGTTTTGACGTATCCAAGCATAAGTCTTTAAAAATCAGTTTTAGGGAAAATCATTCCAAGCCCTTTTGGACACTCAAAGTAACTTAGTCCTAGGTTAATTTACCCTCCATAAAATTAATAAATTATTTTATTACAAACAGCAACAAAAATCATATGGAAAACACCCGTTTTGGCCCCTGTTTGGACGTCCCACATGTATACCCTAAAAACTCAGATTTAGGGCAAAATATTCCAGCCCAATTAGGCCATCCAAAGGGTCCTTAATTTAGGGTAATTTACCCTACAATTCATCCATAAAACATTTAAGCACTTCCCTGTATCATTTTTAACTCAAAAATGGAAAAATCGAGCTTTTCTTGAAACCCTAAGATCCATTTTTGCTAAAATACTGAACAAATGCTTAAATCAATATATGTAATTCAAAAGAACATGAATTACATCCAAATCATCATGCTTTAATTATACAGAAACTTGGTTTCGGATTTTGAGAATTTACAAGTTAGATTTCTTTTTAAAATTCAACCCTAACTTCCCTTTTCACTCCCTTGAACTCTTGATCTCATTTAAATCTTTCAAAAATCATTCAATACCTTCATCAAGGCATCATAACTCATCCTTTAATATTACTTTATGAACTATATTCATGGCTCATGATTTGAGAGAAGAAACTTAGGTTTTAAGAATCCAAAACTTGAAATATACTTACTTGAATGGAATCAAACTTGAATCCAAACTTTCCTAGCTTGAATCCATTTCTTTCCTCCCATTTTTCCTTCTCTTTATCTCCTATTTTTCCCCTCTTTTCCTTGCTGTTTTGCGTCACAACACTTAGAAAATTTTGGGAATTTTCTCCCCTTCTGCATGTGAATGTCCACCCCTTGGATAAGCCCCTTTTTATATTTTTTTCCATCTTGTGGGGCCCACTTTGCCACATCTTTGATAAGGTAATTAAGGGGTATCTTATCCCTTAATGACATGGCTCATTCATGTCAAAGTAAAATACCCATTTTCCATTTATCAAAAATCATTAAAATCTACTCATTAATGGAATGCATTGTTGCCCACTATTTGCAACATCCATGAAGCTTCCTTTTCAACGATTTTTGCCATGATATTCTACATATTTATTGCCCATTTACTTCACCTAGGTGTTTGGAAATTTAGATATGCATTTTAGGATTTTTAAAAATCCAAATTCCATGCCGTATTTGCCCTTGGACGTCCCTTGGTGTGACACATTATCTACACCTCCATGTGAGCTACACTTAGGCATTAAACCAATGCATTTAAATCCTGTATTTCCCATGGATTTTAGCATTAAACAAATCCAAAAAAATCTAGCTCAAAGCACCTCCATTTGACACCTCTCATGGGCATTAAACTACACCATTAAACCACTTGCTTTAACATAAATGCTATGGTACTCTAGGGAGTACAAAGTCAATGCTAGGCACTTTTTCCAATTAAGCACTTTTCCATGGTAATTAGCTTAATCCAATCCATTCATACCATAGATTTCATAATTTTATTCAATCATTTCAAATTTCATCTCAAACCGACGTTTCTACGTCAAGTTATGAACCTTTGAAAATAACCTTAGAGTGTGAGATTAAAATTAAATAATTATCACCTTAATCTCATTAATTTTGCCTTAATACAATCCTCTCATAAGGTTGAGCTCAAAATCATGAGCTTACCTTTCAAATTTCATCTCATTTTGCCTTATAGGCCTTAAGTTATGAATATTCTACGATTTCCAACATAATCCCATAATTTCCATTTTAATCTCTATTAATTAAATCATGAAAATTAAAATAAATATTCATGCCTCATTGGCATATCCCAATCCTCATTAAGCCCCTTTAGTCATCTTGACTCAATTTGGGTTATGGCGATTAGTCTTAGTCACCATTCTTAATTGCAAACCCTAATTGCAAAATACCATTAAATCATAAAAATCATAAATCATCCATAATTCATTTAAATAACAAACGTATCATATTTATAGACCTACTTGGGTTTTGGTATCACAAAAACCCACGACCCCATTAACTTTGATCCAACCCGCTTTGTATCGGCACAGGCATTTAAGCGGTATACGGATTCACTACAGAAAAGGCACCGTATACTTGAGCGGGGGATTAAGATTGATTCATTCTCAGATGCTTTCATAAATTCAATTGTGCCCGGAGATGACAGAAGTTCATGGCGCAGCCACAACCGGCCATTATCCTTGTAGTGAAGGAATTCTACACTAATGCCGTCGAGCGTGATCGAGGGAGGGTTAAGGTCCGAGGCACAATTGTTCCCTTTCATCATGAAGCCATCAATGCATTCTACGAGCTACCTAATATTGATTACCTGGATCAACACGAGGAAAGTTTGGAGGGGGATGAGAGGGATATCACAGCGATCACTCAAACTTATTGTGAAGAGCCACCAGAGTGGAAATTGATAGGCAGGCAATTAACGTCTTTCAAGCATGGTGCTCTTCGATTTCATGGAAAGATGATGTTCTATTTCATATCCACCTGGATGATGTCATCGACCCACTTGAGTGATATTACAATGGACCGGGCACTTCTCCTTCACGCTATCGATTCTAACTTATCTATAGATGTGGGGAGACTCTTATTCAATCATATATGTGTTAATGCTCGGGCAATAAAAGGCAACTATTGGTTCCCATCACTAATCTCCAAGTTGTGCAAAAGAGCTGGAGTACGATGGGAGGCCACAGAAGAGGTGCTAAATTTTCAAGCCATCGTAGATGATCTGTCTTTCTATACACCACTCTGAGTCCAAACTGCCACAACTCATCCAACATCACAACCACCAGCTGCTTCCTCATCTCAACCGCTCCCAACTAGTGTTAGGCTGACCAACCTGGAAAACTTAATGGCAACCTAGGCCCAATTTCTACAGTAGTCCAATCGAGCTATGGAAGCACATTTTAAAAGGTTCATGGAGGATCCATAGATCGATATCACGGCTTTACCACCATTTTTATTGACACCTCCATAATTTTGGGCCTGCTTTGGCCAGCCTTCACATTAAATTGGCAGAGAGAGCGAGCACGATGACGACTCCGCCTCATCAGATGCCTAAGGGAGTACCTTTCTTTTTTGTTTCATTTCTCATACCATTATCATTTAGGTTCATTTAGTTCCATGCATTGAGGACAATGCATCCCTTAAGTTTAGGGAGGGATGTATAATTCCTTTTGGTGTGTTGCGTGCATATAATTAGATAATCATGTATATATGTGTAGATTGCATAATATGTCAAATTCTAATTGTGAAAATTATTTTGTTGCAATCCATTATGATGAAAAATTTACTAGGTTTAGGAAAACTTTAACTTGAAATTGATTTCATGAAAAATTCGAATGATTATGCCAAGGATTAGGTGTTAAGGAAGTTTGCAAGTGAGATATGAATAACCGGAATAAATTTCATAGTACATTATCATAATTCAATTTCAACCATGTGCTTTAAAGAAATAAATGGTCTCAGTCATGCATAAAGTTTCACTTCTTCCTATGGGAATTAAAATGGGTTAACTTGCATGTATTGGTACCCTTACTAGATTGTTAGAATAATAAAAGGGGGTGACTGACCTAAGCTAAGTAACCGGGACTTGGCATCAACAAATGTCAAGGTTCGCATAAAAAGGCAAAGGGAAGTCACAGTAATAACGCTTTTAAAAAAAATTCTCCCCAGATACCCTGAAATATGGTGAGGGGAGCAAAAAAATGGGATAGAAAATTCTCTCCAAATACCCTGAAATATAATGAGGAGAGTCAAGTAATAAGTTTGGGGAAACGAATGTGCATTTGGGCAAAATGAGGTCAAGTGAATTAGGTGAATTAACGTAATGTTCTTTGATAAGAGATATATTCTTAAACATTGGTTCACATATTTTTTGTTAATTTTTCTAATCAGTTTCTTTTGATCAGGATGACGATTAGCAGGATTGAATTATCACTCTGGACTATTAACATTGTCATTTACATGTAGCTTGCTCTGAGAATGAAAACACATGTCCTATTTTAGCTAATTCATGATTTTTTTTATGAATTGTTTCAAGTTGAGGTTGTTCTTGCCCTGTTGAGTGGAGAAATGTGATTGTTAGGAAAATAATTGGAATCAGGTTTGAATTGGCAGAGTCTTCATACATTCATTCATTTTGCTTTTATGTGTTGCTCGAGCACTAGCAGCATTTATGTTTGGGGGTGTGATAACTCGTGAAAACGCGAGTTATCATGGCTTATTTCAGACTAGTTTTATATGTTAATCTAAGAGAATGAGGTTAAATTGCACCCATTTAGCTTAATTTTCATGCACTTTGCATTTTAGGTACAACACGTAGTTGTTATGCATTTTTAGTATAAACCGAGGCAAACATTGTGAACTTCGGGTTATAGCACCAACACCTCATCATTTATAAGTACATTTATTGGATGTTAGTTGGTTTTGCAGGAAAGATGGGTGGCTAACCGCTTTGGAATATGATGGGATGAAGAATGGAGCAAATGGAGAAAGCAAGCTTGCTGGCGCCCCGACATCAACCTATGGCGGCTAGACGCCGCTTCATCACCATAAAGGAACTCACCAGAAACACTTCAGTTGGCAAGCTTCCAGAGAGGCGCCAACCCCCACACATGTGCATTTCGACACGTGTCTCGTGCTAAGTTCAAGGGAGTATAAATATACATTGAGGGTTCGTATGGAAGGAGAGAACGCGTGAGGAGCAGCCAAGGAGGGAGAAAAGAAGGGACTTCCAATACAAGAGCACCTGAAGAGGAGAATCAACTTCGTTGGTGGAAACTAGCAAATTTTAGCTTCTCTTTCTTATTCTCTACATATTTTCCTTTTCTCTTTTGTTGGGAATGTATTCAAACTGGGTTTTAATTGGATTTAACTCCATGTTCATGAGTTAAACCTCAATAGATAGGAAATTGAGATGATTTGATGCCTAAACTATGTTGTTTTGGTTCTTGATGATTTGAAAATGAGTATTTGATTGCTGAATACTTGTGATGTGTGGATTTACCCTTGCGTGTGGTGTTTAATATTTTTTACAAGACTAGCTACCTTGTAAGATGATTTATTTGCTCGATTTATCTTTAGAAAAGGAGAATCTAGGCAAGGTTCATGTGTAAGACATAGGTTTCTCTCTTGGTGAATGGAGAATTTTTAATGGATAGGAATATACCGTTAAACCCTATGTAGTCATGAGCAGGTTACGTATAGATCAATTCCATCACATGCATTTGCATGGGAACATAGCAATTGGGTGTTGTGTAATTAGCTTTATGTGTGTTGGAAGACACATCTAAAGATTATTGAACTTGCACTAAGAATTCCTTGCACAATCTACTGAAAAGGAACCAATTTAATATAGTTTAGAGTCAAGGATTCCCATCTCTCTCATCTATCGACCCAACTCTATAAACCCTTTTTGCAATCCTGCTCTTTCGTTAAACTTTCTCTCATTCACTTTTACTTATCTTGTACATTCAATTACATTTGTGACAATTCTTTCCAATTACCAAAGGCAATTGAAGTAATTGACATAATTAGTTTAAACACTATCCTTGTGGGAACGATACTCTAGTCACTTTATATTACTTGATTGACACGTATACTTATTGAAAATGAGCATTTAATTAGACATATACGTAGCTCGTCAGCATACAATCATCATAAGATCACATATAGTTCATTGTATAATCATATATATCTCATCATAGTCAATCAATCTTCATACTTAGTAAGTTCACTACACCTATTTACCAATCCATGCTCTAATACCAAACTCTGTGGTGCTCCAAACTGAGTGACACATCCTGAGCCTTACTCCGCGACTGTTATTGATTGGTAAACGTGATCAGGATTGTTACCCTGACATACGACGGGATTTATTGAATTTTTATTCTTTTATAATTCACTCCATAGGAGTTAATCACATCATTCATGTTCAATTTCACGTCAATTTGCCCATCCAGGCCATTATCAAGTCTTGATATATTCATTATATATCATAAATCCTATATCTTTCATAGCATAGCAAACCATACATTCATCATTCATCCTTAAAAAAATTTCATCAATTCAACAATTCAATGTACACTATAGTGTAAATTTTGTAAATTGCATCACATAGGAATTATTGAATTTATAGCACATTTTCCACCCATAATACCATATACAGGCATCCATAGAATTATCATTCCTCATCATTTAACCGATGCTCCTTTTTGCATCCGTCCTTGTACCTGTCTTAGGGTTTGGAAAACAAAACATGAGTTGAAACTCAATAAGCAAGCTACATAGTTTTTCAAGCAATTCATTTTGCAGGAAAACTTTCTTATTTAAATATCATCTTGGAAAGCATCATTATACCCACTCGTGGGTCTATCATGAAAAATATGAACCATTGTACTCATCATGGCTACATCATAAATAATGCAATGCATTATCTTAAATCATGAACATCATAGGACGGTACGCTAGCTAGACAACCATCCGTCTCCGTCTTCTCCCATCTCAGGGATGGTGCCGCCGGCCTTTGGCTTATCTTAACGACTTGGTCATACTAAAAGGGGACAATCGGTCCACTTACACCTTTAAAGTGGACCTAGTTCCTTGTGCACCATGAACTTATCATAAACATGAACTTGGACTTGCTATCATGATTTTCATAAACAACATGTGAACCATAAGTTCTCAATCCTTTTGATAAATTGTTAGCAAATCATCTGTCATAGTTAAAATAACATTTCAATAACATGTTGAGATAAGGAATGGTCATCCTTAAATAATCTTATAAACAATTTAAACATCCTTTTGCTAATCAATATAAAGAATTTGAATAAAATTTGCAATCATTTTATCATAGTTTGAAAAAGCAAAACTTTTAGAAAGTTGTTTGCTTACCTGGATCACGTCAACTTTTTGTATCACCTTTTTCTTTGTCTTTGCCTATACACATATGAATGACATTGCACTCATACATATAACCTCATCCTCATATGCTTGCATATAACTTAGTTTTCCAACCCTCATGTTAACATACATAGCCCACTTGTATTCAAAGTCGGGTATTCATACATAGCAACATAGCTTATACATCACATGATCCATTCATTCCTTTCATTTTTAATACCCTTATGTAGGGTAAACCTTTAAACACATGATATCCTTCCATTTACTCTGCATATGGAAGCTCATTGCTTCCCATTTATCACATATCATTTATTTTTCATATTTCTCATATCAGTGCTAACATTGGCACATGCTTGATAGTTTAGGCCATATATATTAATCTCAAAATTTGAGATTATAAATCATTAACAAAACAGCACCTTATTGTGACATTTTATCACATTTCCATTCATCTTTGCACTTTAGCAAGTCACATTAGCCATTTCTCATCTTAGCCATACATACCCTTTATGTGCACCCTTCTTAATACACATATATTATGTGTTTTCCAATCTTTTCCAAAACAGAAACTTATCCTCCATTATGACAGTATGAAGTGAGAAGGAATGGATGGAATTAGCAAAAGTGTCGTTTACTTTTAATGAGATATGTATGAAATTTTATGTGAGAGCTTTTTTGCTCTTTGCTATAGAAATGAAGGTATTTATGTTATATGAACATTACGTGTGCAAAGAAGATGATTGCTATTGATCCCTACTTAATATGATTGAATGGGTAGCTTAAATATTACCCTATGATAAGATAAGAGATTATAAAAATATAATTTCTCTAAGTATAAGAAAAATAGTATGCCTACCATAAGAACAAGAGTTGGATGACATAAAAGAAAGGCCAATTGCCAATGAGAAACTCATATGGGAATAGTAAACAGTAGGAATCAATGATAGGTCTAATGGACCATGGCTAAAAACACCACCAAGACAGACTAGCACAGTGGAAGTGTGGTGAGCCATTGAAAGTATTGGAAAAAGATAATATGTTGGCTATTTCACATGAGACTTACCCCGATATTTAAAATGTAATAAAATTTTGGGACGAAACTTGTCATAAGAGGGGGAGGATTGTGATACCCAGAACAAACATGACTCATGTAACGCCCCATTCATAAAAATACTCAATAACTAATCAACGGCGCTACACAATCATAGAAAAATTCGGCAGCATCTCCCCATAACATACAAGGGGTAATATGGAATACATGACCTGATATTCATTACATTTCCATCTGTAACATTCAATCCTATTTATATACTTGCATCTTCATATAATAAGAACATTCATATAGAAGGAAATCATTACATATTTTCCTTACACAACAAACAGATATAATAGTCATGCATATGTGCATCAACAAGGATTATAATCCAATCTGAAATAACAAATACATTATAGTTGTCAAAACGAATCCGTCTAAGTAATTGTCTACATATATGATTATCAAAAGAGCACAAGTCTAAAAGAACTGGAATCAACATATTGTGCTAGGGTCTCTCATGTTTGATCTTCAACTTGTCCCATCCTTAAGTTCTCCTTCTGACCTGCGATCTAAAACCACAATAACAATGATATGAGTCTAAATAGACCCAGTAAGTAGATAGTGGTTAGCACAAAGTGCAAATAAGCATAATGATGGATACTCATACAGTGATGAAGCTAATACACATGGGTCCAATACCCACTCCCAAGATCGTATACATATAACCATACACACAAATTGACCAACACAACCAATCATCTACTCATGTCCGTCAAGGGCCATGAACAACCCTCTCCTCATGTCAATCAGGGGCCATGAACAACCCTTACAACCAACTATTTGAGATAACGCATCATACATAACAGACAATGAAACACATCGCAAACCACGCATACAACATCAACACAATTCAGATACAACACGTAGATCTGTCACACAAGCATTTTATCAAACATATGATAGGTGCGAAATGAAAGAACCTTCAATTCATACTCTCGATTGGGGCAAATCAATTCACGTCACATTTCAACAATATAACAACTGCTAAGAAGTCTTTTACATCATAGAAATCACGCATTCAAAGTAAATTCACCATGAACCCTAACTGTTACGAACTCTACGCCTAATATCATGGAGTCGTTAGAAGCTATACATTCCCTCTAGCCTCGTATCGCGTTTAACGTAAAATTTCATCACTAAATCGAGAAGGGGCGACATCTACTTACCTTGACCGTGATCCCTCCCAAGACAGCGACCCTAGATGTGGACTGCAGAAATTCGGAGCCTTGGAGCTTCCTGAACTCGGATCTATGACCTTCAAGGTAGTTGGTATAGTTCCCCTCAAGCGATCACGGGTGGTTCGAACTGAGTGGAAGAGAAAGTAGAAGAGGAACGAAGAACCAGAAGAGAAGGAGAAGAGAACGCGGTCGGGCGCGAAATGGGAATGGAACGCTAATCATACATGCACATATGCACTATACATCTCCTAAATGTCGTGTCCATGTATGTTATGTATCCATTAATATCGTAAAATTCTTACTAGCATGTTCATAAGTTACCTCATAAATAGAGAAAAGTTATAATAAAAATAGAATAAAAATACCTGGTCCTCACAGACTACCCTCGTTAGAAAAGTTTCGTCCTCGAAACTTGCAATCATTCCCATAAATAAGGATATTTCTCCCTCATTATCTCCTCCAACTCCCAAGTAGCCTCATCTTCTGTATGGTTACTCCACTGGATTTTAAGCAGCTTGATAGTCTTGTTTCTCAATTGTTTCTCCTTACTATCTAAGACTCGAACTGGCCTCTCTACATATTGCAAATTCTTTTCTACTCGTATTTCCTCAGGCTTGAGCACATGTGACGGGTCTGGCTCATATTTCCTTAATGATGAGACATGGAATACATCATGCACCCCGACTAAGAAAGGTGGCAAAGCAATGCGATATGCTACCTTTCCAACTCGTTCCAAGATTTCGTAGGGACCGATATATCTTGGACTTAATTTTCCTTTTGTACCAAACCGAACCACACCCTTCATTGGGGATACCTTTAAAAATACCTTATCTCCCACTTGGAACTCTGGCTCTCGCCTCCTAGTATCTGCATAGCTCTTTTGACGAGATTGGGCAATGCGGATCTGTTCCCGAATTCGTGATACCTTCTCCACTGTGTCTGCTATCATTTGAGGGCCAACTATAGTACTCTCCCCCACTTCATCCCAACAAAGTGGCGATCTACATTTTCGTCCATACAATGCCTCAAAAGGAGCCATTTGAATGCTGGAATGATAAGTATTGTTGTATGCAAATTCTGCAAAAGCCAGATGGTCACTCCAAGTGCTACCCCATTCCAAGACACAAGCTCTCAACATATCTTCTAACTGTTGGTTCACTCGTTCTGTTTGGCCATCAGACTGCGGATGGAAGGAAGTGCTAAAATCCAATTGAGTGCCCATTGCTCTATGTAAAGCCTTCCAGAACCTTGATGTGAACACTGATCCCCGATCTGAGATGATAGACATTGGCACCCCATGGAGTCTCACGATCTCCTTATGATATATCCATGCTAGCTTTTCAGCTGTAAAAGTGGTTTTAACAGCAATAAAATGTGCCACCTTAGTCAATCTATCCACAATAACCCAAATACTATCATATCCTGCCACTGTGCGTGGTAGTCCAATAATGAAGTCCATCGCTATACCTTCCCACTTCCACTTTGGAATTTCAATGGGTTGCAATGCTCCTCCAGGTCTCTGGTGTTCGGCCTTGACTTGCTGGCATGTTAAACACTTGGCCACATACTTAGCCACATCACCCTTCATTCCATCCCACCAATAGTGCATCTTTAAATCCTGATACATCTTTGTACTCCCAGGGTGAATCATGTAAGGTGAGTAATGTGCCTCTTCGAGTATCTTTTGTAAAATTTGAGCTCTCCTGGGAATGGCCATACGACCCCTGAATCTCATAATACCATCGGCCCCAATTATAAAATCTTGCAATTCTCCTTTCAATGCTCTCTCTCTCACCTTTTGAAAGGATTCATCTTGGCTTTCCTCTTGTGCTTGTCTAATTTCATCTCTAAGAGTAGGTTGAATCTTTAATTGGCTAATTTGTGCTGCTACCCCATCAACACACACATGCAAGTCCATTCTTCTTATTTCTTCAAATAATTTTTCTTGACCAGTAAGTAAACTAGCCATGCTACTCCCAGATTTCCTACTCAGTGCATCTGCAACAACATTTGCTTTACCTGGATGATAATGAATACTCAGGTCATAATCTTTTATTAACTCTAGCCACCTTCGTTGCCGCATATTTAACTCCTTTTGAGTAAAGATGTACTTCAAACTTTTGTGATCAGTATATACTTCACATCGTCCGCCATATAAGTAGTGCCTCCATATTTTCAGTGCAAAGATCACTGCAGCTAACTCCAAGTCATGAGTTGGATAATTCACCTCATGTGGTCTCAATTGTCTTGATGCATAGGCTATCACCCTACCATGTTGCATAAGGACACATCCCAATCCCTTCTTTGATGCATCACTATATATCACAAATCCACCATTTTCTGAAGGTACAGTTAACACAGGTGCTTCTACTAACCGTCTCTTCAACTCTTGAAATGCTTCTTCACACTTGTCTGTCCATTCGAACTTTACCCCTTTGTGTGTGAGCTTCGTCATCGGAGTGGCAATGGTAGAGAACCCTTCCACAAATCGCCTATAGTACCCTGCTAAACCCAAAAAGCTTCTCACCTCAGTAACACTGGATGGCCTAGGCCAGTTTACCACGGCCTCTATCTTATGCGGGTCCACAGATATTCCATCTTTAGAAACAACATGACCCAAAAAGCCCACACTGTTCATCCAAAAATCACACTTCTTAAGCTTTCCATAAAGCTTTTCTTCCCTTAGCCTTTGTAAAATCAATCTCAAGTGTCCTTCATGCTCTTCACTGCTCTTGGAATATACCAAAATGTCATCGATAAACACAACCACAATTTGATCCAAATATGGCCGAAATACCCTATTCATTAAGTCCATGAATGCTGCAGGGGCATTTGTTAAACCAAAAGGCATGACTAGGAACTCATAATGTCCATACCGAGTCCTAAATGCTGTTTTCTGTATATCTGACTCTTTAACTCTCATTTGATGATACCCAGATTGTAAGTCAATCTTTGAAAACTTACTTGCTCCTTGCAGCTGGTCTAACAAATCATCAATACGAGGCAATGGATACTTATTCTTAATAGTCACTTTATTGAGTTCGCGATAGTCAATGCATAACCTCAAACTCCCATCTTTCTTTTTCACAAACAAAACTGGGGCTCCCCATGGTGACACACTGGGCCGAATAAATCCTTTATCTAATAGATCCTGCAACTGAGTCTTCAATTCAGCCATCTCTACTGGTGCCATGCGATAAGGAGCTCTTGAAATTGGCTCCACTCCAGGCTGCAAATCTATTCCAAATTCCACTTCCCGTTCGGGTGGCAAACTAGGCAAATCTGCAGGAAACACATCAGGGAACTCACGTACCACAGGGATCTCATCCAACTGTTTGTCCACTAGGTTGATATCTACTACTGAGGCAAGATAAGCAAGACAACCTTTTCGAACCAAACTCATTGCTCCTAAGGCTGACACCAATTTGGGTAACCCACCTGTTGGTAATCCTCTGAATATGAATTCCATATCATTATGTAGCTTAAGGATAACTTGCTTTGATCGGCAACCTACATTAGCATCATACTTAGCTAACCAATCCATGCCCAAGATAATGTCCAATCCCTCCATCTCCAATACTATCAAATCTGCTAGGAACTGTCTACCCTCAATCATCACAGGAACACATCTACACATTTCAGTTGCTATACTAACTGCTCTCAAGGGGGTAGACACCCTCATTAGCTCATGCATGGGATGTTTAATCAACTTGGCTTTCTTCACAAAAGCTATTGACACAAACGATCGTGATGCACCAGGATCAAACAATACAAAGGCCATGCATCCACTAACAAGAAGGTTACCTGTAACCACATTCTCTGCGGATTGTGCCTCTTGTGCATTTGCAGCTTGAACCACTGCCATCACTTGTGGTCTTCTATCGACCTGAGGGCGAACCTGCTGAGGATAGGGTCCTCTCCCAACCTGCATCCCACCAGGAGGAATATTATGAACTGGTAATTGTTGTTGTACCCGAGCTGCCCCTACTCCTCCTCCACCTAAGAGTATAGGGCAATCCCTCCTAATGTGCCCTTGTTGACGACAGTAGAAGCAAACAATATGTCGTCCTGTCCTCTGTCTTTGAACCTGTGGCTGTTGTGGTTGTTGCTCCCTAACATGGGCTTGTGCTTGTCCCCTGATTTGCTCTTCCCCTTGACCTACCAATTGCGGGCATGATGTTTTTTTATGACCCAATTGACCACATTGGAAACAGGCTGACTTAAATGTAAAAGTTCCACCCTCAATAGTCCTCTGCTTCTTGTGTCCTTGTACCTCTCCTCTTGGCCCTTTTCTCTTTTCCTTAATCCTCTCTTGCTGTTCTTCTTCCCGTTCTATCATGCGGGCTCGATCAAGCATTTCTCCATAATCACGTAACATGAAGGGTGCTAAGCCCCTTCGAATAGAGAATTTCAGTCCCTCTTGAAATTTACGTGCCCTTTCTTGTGGATTGGTCCTTATCCACGGAACAAATCTAGAAAGTGACCGAAATTTAGCATCATACTCTTCCACGGTCATTTTCCCCTGTACTAAGTGCATGAATTCTGATGCTCGACGTGTTTTCTCACTATCAGGCACATAGTGGGCAAGAAATCTTTCCAGAAATTCGGGCCATCGTAGTCTTCCACCCCCATCTGGTAACACAGCCTTCTCAGCATCCCACCACTGTTCAGCATCCCCCTCCATCACATAAAGAGCATACTTGACCTTTTGTTCTTCTGTGCATTCCATATAGTTGAAAATCTTTTCCATCTTCGCCACCCATCAATCCACAACTAAATAATCTCTTTCTCCTTGAAATATAGGAGGCTTCATATCCTGGAATGCTTTGATGTCTAACTTCTCTTCTTGTGGCCTTCTTCCTTCTTGCTCTTGTCTTCTTGCTCCCATCCTTGGACCTGCACGGTTTGTGTCACCTGAAGTCCTTTGTTGTTCTCTTTGAGTGTCCAGGCTTGCCGTCATTCTCTCCATCTGAGCTTGCATAAATTCTTGAAAATTCTGCATCATACCTCTCATCATTCCCATCATAGCCTCCACACCTGCTTGTGCCCCAGTATTTACCTCTGGTCCTATAGGAATCTCACCACTACTGGTTCCTACTCCTCCTTGACTGTGTATCCCATGATAACCTCTGCTAGGATTCTCCCAGTATGCATCATCATCTGCGTTCTCCTCGTCTTCTTGAAGTGGGGACCTCTCCCGTGGAGCTTGCCCTTGTTGTTGGCCTTCAATAGCAAGTGACATTCCTTGAGGTGGAACTATTGTTTCACTTAGTCCACCCTCTTCCATAATGCCCTTTTCCTTATTAAGCCTTGTCCTTGGTGCCATCCTCTGTGCAACATCCATAAACAACTAAGATTAAGCAACATAAATTTGACCAATGTACACAGACTAATTTAACATAGAGATATTCCAAGTCCCATATCAAGAACCTAGACTGCATCCCTGATAATATACTATGTACTTAACATGTATTCTCACCACTCACCTAATCGGTCTCTTTCACTAACTTAATAATTTAAAACATTCTTATGCTCTGATACCACTTTCTGTAACGCCCCATTCATAAAAATACTCAATAACTAATCAACGGCGCTACACAATCATAGAAAAATTCGGCAGCATCTCCCCATAACATACAAGGGGTAATATGGAATACATGACCTGATATTCATTACATTTCCATCTGTAACATTCAATCCTATTTATATACTTGCATCTTCATATAATAAGAACATTCATATAGAAGGAAATCATTACATATTTTCCTTACACAACAAACAGATATAATAGTCATGCATATGTGCATCAACAAGGATTATAATCCAATCTGAAATAACAAATACATTATAGTTGTCAAAACGAATCCGTCTAAGTAATTGTCTACATATATGATTATCAAAAGAGCACAAGTCTAAAAGAACTGGAATCAACATATTGTGCTAGGGTCTCTCATGTTTGATCTTCAACTTGTCCCATCCTTAAGTTCTCCTTCTGACCTGCGATCTAAAACCACAATAACAATGATATGAGTCTAAATAGACCCAGTAAGTAGATAGTGGTTAGCACAAAGTGCAAATAAGCATAATGATGGATACTCATACAGTGATGAAGCTAATACACATGGGTCCAATACCCACTCCCAAGATCGTATACATATAACCATACACACAAATTGACCAACACAACCAATCATCTACTCATGTCCGTCAAGGGCCATGAACAACCCTCTCCTCATGTCAATCAGGGGCCATGAACAACCCTTACAACCAACTATTTGAGATAACGCATCATACATAACAGACAATGAAACACATCGCAAACCACGCATACAACATCAACACAATTCAGATACAACACGTAGATCTGTCACACAAGCATTTTATCAAACATATGATAGGTGCGAAATGAAAGAACCTTCAATTCATACTCTCGATTGGGGCAAATCAATTCACGTCACATTTCAACAATATAACAACTGCTAAGAAGTCTTTTACATCATAGAAATCACGCATTTAAAGTAAATTCACCATGAACCCTAACTGTTACGAACTCTACGCCTAATATCATGGAGTCGTTAGAAGCTATACATTCCCTCTAGCCTCGTATCGCGTTTAACGTAAAATTTCATCACTAAATCGAGAAGGGGCGACATCTACTTACCTTGACCGTGATCCCTCCCAAGACAGCGACCCTAGATGTGGACTGCAGAAATTCAGAGCCTTGGAGCTTCCTGAACTCGGATCTATGACCTTCAAGGTAGTTGGTATAGTTCCCCTCAAGCGATCACGGGTGGTTCGAACTGAGTGGAAGAGAAAGTAGAAGAGGAACGAAGAACCAGAAGAGAAGGAGAAGAGAACGCGGTCGGGCGCGAAATGGGAATGGAACGCTAATCATACATGCACATATGCACTATACATCTCCTAAATGTCGTGTCCATGTATGTTATGTATCCATTAATATCGTAAAATTCTTACTAGCATGTTCATAAGTTACCTCATAAATAGAGAAAAGTTATAATAAAAATAGAATAAAAATACCTGGTCCTCACAACTCATACATGCAATCTAGGCATGCAATGAGTGTTAATTATATGATTAAAGTCGATGGATGAGATTAGGGCTAATGATTAAGTATGGTGGTTAAGTTAATCATCTTAGCCCAATATGAGTTAATATACTCAAAGTAACCTAATGAGGGTTAGAGAATGTGAATATATTTAGGATAATTACATTATATATTATGATTTAATTAATGAAGATTATGATGATAATTATGGATTTAAGGTGATGAACGTTAGAAAATTCATAACTTGACGCCTATAAGGCAGAATGAGGTAAAATTTGAAAGGTAAGCACATGATGATGAGCTCAACCTTATGAATGGATTGGATTATGAAAATTATGATGAGATTCGGGTGATAATTATTTATTTTCATTCAAATCCAAAAGACAATTTCAAATTGCCATAACTTATGCTAGAAATGTCGTTTTGAGATAGAATTTGACACGAACGGTTAAAATAATATGATGAATCTTATGGATGGGTTTGATTAAGATAATTATTATGAAAAATTTTATAATCACAAAAGGATGAAAGTGGTTTACTTTTGTTCATGAAAAGTAACATGCCATTAATGAATCGAAAGTGATAAGTGACACGTGTCGATATGAGATTCATTGAGCAAGATTTAAAGTCAACTAATTAAATGGAAATTTGACTTTTGAAAGATGCATGGGACACGTGTCATCGTAGGGTTCATTTGGAATCCATTCAATTAATGAAAAATCAACCCATTAATGAGTCGATTAAAGGGTTCGTTTAGGTGGCACAACGTGGAATTTTTGGAGGATTTTTGTATTTCCAAAAAATACAGAAAATCCATGAATTATCAAGATGCTTAATGGCATGAGTGTAGGCTAGGTTGTGTAGCCATAAATGGCTCTAAGAGGTGGCATACAAGGATCGTCCAAGGGGCTTCCTTAAGTTGATTTTTGATTTTTTTAAATGCCAAAATTACATGTAATTAGCCTACATGACTAGGTACATAAATGACCTAGATTTGGACATATTTTTAATGGAAAATATTGCCAAAATCCAAGCCACATGGAACGTCCAAATAGTGGATAGCAAGGTGAGCCACTTTTGAGCAGATTTTGATATTTTAAAAATATGATAAATATGCACTTTACTAGGGTAAGAATGGGACAACACATCCATGGGATAAGTACCCATTAGTTACTCTCAAAATGAGGTGGAAAAGGGGGACAAAAATCCGTTTAAATGGAAGGAGAGAGAAGAGACCATGGGACGTTCATTTTGGGCAAAATGTGAGAAAGAAAAAAAATCTCTTAAAGGGGCAACAACTGGATGTGCTGAGGAGGAAGGAAAAGAAAGAGAAAAAGAAGAAGAAAAGAGAAGTAAAAGAAGGGAAGAAAGAGAAGAGATCCAAGCTTGACAAGTTGGAAAGAGAAGACACTACTTCAAGTAAGTATTGTATCAAGTTTGATTCATTAATTTCTAAGTTTTCCATCTTCATTCATGGGTCATAAATTTGATCCGTAATGAACCCTAAATGATGAATTATGAAACCCTTAATTAGGGTACTAAATGAGGAATGAATGAAATGAGGAGATTCAAGGGTTCAAGAAAGATAGGGATGAGGTTAGGGTTGATTTGAACCCATAAACCTAGCTGTAATTTTTCATAATTCCACATTTATGTTGTTGTTTTAACCATTAATCATGTTTGGATTATGAATTATGTTTCCTTGATTTATATATGCTGATTTGGGTATGATTTAAGTATAGAAAGATAAGCCCTAAAGTGGACAATATGATGGAAATTCCACTCTTCTGTGATGGATATGACACATAGATTAAACCAATTGATACATGCATGAATTAAAGGGTAAAATGCCCTAAATTTAGGGCACATGAGATGTCCAACATGGGGGTGGAAAGAAATGCACGAATCTGAATTTTTATGGACCCGTGATGTGAACATCCAAAGGGTGTCCAAAGGGTAGTCAAACGTGCATGGAAAGTTTCTGTTTTGGAGCAACTAATTTATGGACTTTGAATATGTGAAATTATCCTAAATTTGATATAAGAAAAGTATATTTAAGGGATGAAATTAAGGAGGTAAAAATCTGTTTTAAGACATATGTCAAAAAGGATATTGAAAGTGGGAAAGAATGGGGCCAAAGTTGCTGTTTTGGAACTATATAATTAAGAGATTTTAATTCTATGAAAATACCCTAAATTATGTGCTAATTAAGTGTTTTAATTATGCCAAAATGGAAGGCAAGTTTCTATTTTGAAAGAAATTGAAAAACACATAATATATGTGTAGTTAAAAAGTGCACATAAAGGGTATATAAGGCAAGGATGAGAAATGCCTAAGTATGATTTGCTAAAATGAAAAAATGAATAAAAATATGATAAAATGGGTGATTAAGGTGCTGTTTTAATGATATGTTGAAATCTCAAAATTTGAGATTAATATATGAAAGCATATATGGAAGCACCTATGTGAGAAATGTGGAAAATAGATATTAAATGACTAATGGGAAGCAATGAGCTTCCATATATAGTGTAAATAAAATATTATTATATATTTGAAAGTTTACCCTAATAAGGGTATTAAAAATGAAAGGAATGAATGGATAATGTAATGTACAAGTATGTTGATGTGTATGAACACCCGACTTGAAAGACAAGTGGGTTAAGCTAGTTTAATATGAATCCAAAATGGATTCATGTAGGTTGGAAAACCTTAAGGGATGCAAGCATTTGAAATTTATGCATATAAATGAAAAATCATTTTCATTTATGTAGGCAAAGGCAAGGAAAAGTATCGAAGAAGGAGGTCAAGGTTATCTCAGGTAAGCAAGCGAACTTTCCAAAATATTGATTTCCTCTTATGTATTGAAATGGTTGAATATGTTTATGCTGATATTTTATGAATTTCTTATGAATGAGCAATCACAAGTTTTGAAAATGATGACTTCATGGGAAGCAAGCAACACTTTTCAAGATAATTATTTTATCACAAGTGTTGTGATAATTAAGAATGATTATGATGATGGTTTTAAGAATTTGCTTACGAGTAAGCAAGTTCTTCAGGATGCTATTTCCAAAGGATTTCATGCTTTATACCTATGGTTTTAAGAATTTGCTTATAAGAAAGCAAGTTCTTTATGATGCTGTTTTCAAAAGGATTTTATAAGAAAAAGGGAGTTTCGCCCTTTTCATAAA
This sequence comes from Annona cherimola, assembly GCA_030490835.1. NCBI lineage: Eukaryota > Viridiplantae > Streptophyta > Magnoliopsida > Magnoliales > Annonaceae > Annona > Annona cherimola. Next base: position 81,999,360 of record CM059974.1, read on the forward strand.
ATGATAATTGCAAACAAGTTTTGAGTTCATCTCTATAGGATTTTGTGAAAAAAAATTATGTTTATGAAAGAAACTGAAAAAGGGATTTGATTTATACAAAAAGATGAGTTTTTCTATGCCATGATACTAATACATAAATGATAACACTCAGACATAAATGATGATTTGAACATAGTCCATATGTTTGAAATGGTGTTAGAAAAGTTTTGATTTCCTTAAAAGGAAAGATATTTTGAAAATGCTTCGAAAATGTTTACATGGATGTTTCTAAAAGGGTTTAAGGATGGCCAACCCAATAAGTTGATTTCATCAAATGAATTATTTTGGGTTACTAAAATGGCATACAAAAGGCTATGCAAGCCCCTCTTTATGTAAAAAAAAATGGCAAGATGGATATGTGGACAAGGATATGATATTAGGGTGGTTAAGAAAGGGATGATGCAATTGCATAACCTTTGTAGTCAAAAGGCCCCAAAATGGAAACCAAGATAATGATAGAGAAATACGCTGTTTATTCTTGAAAATTCAAAATCTTTGAAGTTTCTTTATCATAATGATTTTAAAATTTATTTCAAGCAACATTTTTAGAAAGGATTGTTTTCTCAAGCATTTCAAAGGCTTATCAAAATGTTTTACTCAAAATATTTCTAAAAGAATTTAAGGGAGGTCATCTTAAAACTAGATTTCAAATGATAACTTGTTTAAAGTGGGTGCGTTTACTTTACAAGTTGACACGGATTGTGGTCTATGATGTTTTTCAAGATGGATATGGACTGCGGTATGTGATCCCGCTTTTTTTAAGATGATTTAAATGGACATGGGTTACAGTCTATGATACTTTAAACCACATGGACTGCGGTCCGTGATGTTTCAAGAGATCATGCTAGCATAAGGACATCTTTGATGATGATGTATAATTCACCAATACAAGGAATAGGCCGGTTGTCGAGCACGGTGGGAGATGGATTGGGGCCCACTCTACATATGGCCAAGTCATTAAGGGATGGCAGGAGGCCAGCAGCGCCCTCCTTGAGATGGGAGAAGGATTAAGGAACAGCCACCTGGCTAGCGTGCTGTTAAGGATTCTCTTCCAAAAGGTAGAATGATCACTTGCTAAGTGTCACTGCTGAATGGGGAGAAATGCATTTGCATATATTTTGCTTTTGAAAATCCTAAAGATTGGAACATAAAAGCGTTTATACAAAAAGTTATCCTAAATGGAATTTTATGAGCCTATGCAAAAAGATCACCCTAAAAATAGGGTGTTTTACACAAAAAGTGTAAATATCAAGGATGAGATGAAATGTTTTCTATGCAAATGCTTTCATGAAAAGGGATTATGTGTTTTCGTCTTGTTTACTATAAACAAGCCCCAAAATGAGGATTACAAAATAAGTTTTATGTCTTGTTTTCTATAAACAAGCCCTAAGATGGGGATAATGAAGAAGGGTTTATATGAAAAATATTTTTATATATCTTGTTTGCTATAAACAAGCCCCAAGATGGGGATTATGTAGAAGGATTTATGTGGAAAAATGTTTTGGGCATAAAAATGTCTGTTGCCAAAAAAGATTTATGTGGAAAAATATTTTAAGACATATAAATGTCCATTGCCAAAGAAAGTTTATGTCAAAAATATTTTGGGACATAAAATGTCTTCTGACTAAAAGGATTTATAAGAAAAATGGCTTGGACGTAAAAACATCTTGTGATACCCAGACCCAAGTAAGGCTTATATGTATATGCAATTGGCATATAAAGATGAATCATGTATAATTTAGTTGAATTATGAATGATTTTCTTTACAATTTTGATGATTTATTGCAATTAGGACAAATGGTTATGAATGATGATTATAAGCCAATATGGGTCAATATGATTAAAGAGGCCTAATGAGGATTAGAGAATGTGAATATATTGAGGATAATTACCTCATATATTATGGTTTAACTAATGGGGATTATGTTGATAATTATGGATTTAAGGTGATAAATGCTAAAAAATTCATAACTTGACGCCTGTAAGGCGGATTGAAATAAAATTTGAAAGGTAAGCACATAATTTTATGGTCAATCTTATGGAAAGATTGGATTATGAAAATTTTGATGGGATTAGGGTGATAATTGATCAATTTCATCCAAAATCCAAAGATGACTTCAAATGATCATAACTTGAGATAGAAAAGTCGGATTGAGACGAAATTTGAAATGGACGGATAAAATTATGAGATCAATGAAATGAGAGGATTATATTAAGCTACATTTTTTGGAATTATGCCTACATGTAAAGGTGAAGCACCTTTGACTTTTGTGCACCATAAAGTAGCTTGTATTTATGTTAAAATTAAAGTAATTAATTAAATAATTAAGTGTATAAATGAGGTATCAAAAGGAGGTAATTACAAGTAGATTTTGTGAATTTCTTAAAATGACAAAATCCATGAAAATAGCAAGTGATTAATGAGAGGATTTAAGGAGCTAGTGGGCTAGCTCAAAGGAGCTTGAAGTGGTGGCACATGGAGGACGTCCAAGGGAAGTTTATATGACTGTTTTTATTTTTTAAAAATGTAAAATATGCATTTAAATGACCTAGGCAGCTAAGGTGAGTTATGGACGTGATATAGGTTGATTTTTGTGGCAAGAAAATGCCATAAGGTCAATGACAAGTGGACAGCAATATGGAGGCTAGGAAAGGTGGATGTTCAAGCTGCTGTTTGGATTTTTTTGTGACTTTTTTAAATAATAAATGGACCCTTAAGTAAGCTATTAGCTAGGGTGATTAAATGTCCATAAATTAAAGCTGCATTTTGTGGAAAAAATTGCAAAAAGTCTGCTACAATTGGACGTCAATGTGTGGACAGATTTGTGGCCCATCAATGCAATGGATTTTGATGAATTTTATATAAGATAATTACCCATTTTACTAGGGTAATATCGTGCCGTGTCATCAAGGGATAAGATGCCCATTAATTACCCTCCAAATGAGGTGGCAAAGTGGGCCTAAAAATCTAGAAAATGAAGGCATAAGAAGAAGCACATAGGATGTCATATGGGGGATATATTTGGCATTTAAAAATTTATAAAATAATAAAAAGGGATTGCTTGGGCAACAAGGAAGGAGGAAATAAGGAGGAAAGTGGTAGAAAGGGGTCGTTCAAGCCAGCAAGGAGAGAAATAGAGAATTCAAGGGGAAGGAAAAGGAAGAATAAAAAAGGAAAAAAAAGGAAGGAAAGAGGATAAACCAATTTAGGGAAGTGGATTCAAAGTTTCCTAGAATCAAGTAAGTATGGATCAAGTTTTGGATGTTTTAATCCTAAGTTTCTTCTCTCAAGTTATGGATCATGAATTTGATTCATAATGAACCCTTAAAGGATGATCGATGATGCCCTTGATTTGGGTATTGAATGAGGATTGAATGACATGGATGAATTTAAGGGTTTAAAGAGGTTAAGATGGATGTTAGGGTTGAATTTTGAGAAGAAACCTAACTTGGAATTTCTCAAAACCCTAAACCAAGTTGTTGTATGATTAAAGCATGATGATTTGGATATAATTCATGTTCTTTTGAATTACATATGATGATTTAAGCATTGGTTGATGATTTTAGCAAATATGAAACCCTAAGTCTCAAGAAAGGACCCGATTTTCCATTTTTGAATTAAAAATGATACAAGGAAGCACTTAAATGGTTTATGGATGAATTTTAGGATAAAGTACCCTAAATTAAGGATATTTTGAACGACTTAAGTGGGCTGGATGAGTTTTTCCTAAATCTGATTTTTTAGGGTATGTATATGGGACGTCCAAACGGGGGCTAAAACGGGTGTTTTCCATATGATTTTTGTTGCTGATTATAATGAAATGATTTATGGAAGTTATGGAGGTTAAAATACCCCATATTTAAGGTACTTCAAGTTTCCAAAATGGTTTGAAAAGATTAACCCTAAATCTGATTTTATGGACATATGTTTGGACAAGTCAAAATGGGCCAAATGGATACCCAATATGTGTAAAGATATTGCTGTTATGGAAGCAAAAGAATTATGGATTTTAAATATGTGATAATACCTAAATTTGGGTTAAGAAAAGCATGATTATTTTCTGGAATTTATGGATTAAAAATCCATTTTTATTTAAGTATCAAAAAAGGCGTTGAATGGATGAAAAATGGGTCCAAACGTGGCTGTTTTGGAACCCAATGATGAATGGATTAAAATTCTAAAATTAAACCCTAAATTATATGTTAATTAAGGGGTTTAATTATGCTGAAATAAGAAACAAGTTGTTGTGTTGAAAGATTTTAAGGAACACTTAAGTTATGTGTTGTAAGTTAAGTATATGTGGAAGGCTAAGCATGGACAAGTAATGAATAACTTATGTGAATTCCTAAAATGCAAAAAAATGCATGAAAATATGAGGGAATACATGATTAAGGTACTGTTTTGGGAATTTGTGAAATCCCGAATTTTAAGCTTAATAAATATAGCTTGAAATCGTCTAAAGGATAAAAATCGAAATCTTATAAAATGAAGGGTTCAGGTGTAACCCATATGGGAAATGAAAATTAGTGGAAAAAATGATTAAGTAAAGTAGGGATTAGCGATAATCACAGAAAGACAAAAATGGATGGAGAATGCTTAGGTGGCAACTCGTTAAAATTCATTTTCCATGTCATTTTGGAAATTTAAGAATATAGTTAAATCGAGAATTTCTTAGGAAATTCATATCGGACAATGTTGAAGTCCAATTGAGATAAAATTTTAAGGATAATTTGATCATGAGGTAACTTACGTGATCAACTGTGGAATTTTAAAAATTATGATTAAAAATATTATTATCATAATTAATGTTATGAATCAGCTTCAAAAGACCATAAGTTGGTCTATAATGATTATTTCAAGATGAAAATTTTTATGGGTTATGAAGAATTATTTAGAATAATTATTAAAATTTCAAAATTTACATTCGAAATGTATGTGAATTTTGTGGAGACATATATATGTCCATTTTTCAATAATTAAATAAAATAGGTACACAACTCCGATTAAGGTGAAAATTTAAGGAAAAGCTTAAATTAATATGCCCAAATTAATGAAGAATTAAATTTTGGAAAACACGTCTCCAAAATTTTAAAAAGAGATTTTTTGTCCAAATATGAATTAGTCATGAAACTTTGTGTACAAGATTATTATATGATCATTAAGGAACGACCAAATTTTTTTCTTAAAATATTAAGCAGATTGCAAATTAAAAATCCGAGAAGATCAACCTAAACAGGGTAGAATGGGTGACAGGATCAGCCGTAGTAAATGATTTTTGATAATTTTTGTACATGTATTTTTGACCTAAACTTTTGATATGATGTATAAGATATTATTATTATCACATGAAAAAAATTAAATAAAATTTTTGGATGACATAAGTATGGTTTAAAAATAATGTGATTAGGGCTGTTCCTAAATTTAAACACTATCGAGCACAGTGAAAATGTCAAAATAAATATATAATGATAATATTTCTTAATAAAATTTTTATGAGGTTTAATTCATGTAGTTATTGATGTATGAAAAAAATTTCAAAGTTAAATACCTTGATTTGATTATAAATCAAGATTTAGAGAAATCAATACGCCTGATTTCAGCAAATGAAGACAGTTTGAGAAATAATCAAAAAGAAATATGAAAACTAAGTAAAAGTGATCCAAATTTAAATATATATGTTATGCAAGAGTGTAATAAAGGATTAATGATATAAAATGAATGCTATTATATGTATATGGAATTAATGGATAAATAAGAAGATGGAACGTAGTGAAAATAAGAAGAGAATGGCTGTTTTGGAATTTAATAATAAGTTTCAGAAATTTTAAATGAGAATTATGATTATTTTAATCATGGTATGTTATGGAATATATTATATGAATTAAAAGAATTTTTTTAAGTCAAATTCATGCTTAAAACATAATTATGGAACCTGATACACATATGTGTATAAGTGGCTAAAATGATTTATTTAGCCAAGATAATCATGATTAATTCAAAATACATGAATTATCTCATGATGTACTAGACAAGAGTTATGTCATGGTATTTTTTTATTTTTAAAAAAAATAAAATTGCAAATTTTGAAACCCATGAACAGTGTCAAACACGCTGTGAACAATAACCCACATGAACAGTGAATGTGAACAGTAATTATGAACAGTGATCATGAATAGTAAACAGAGTGATTTGGGCAGAAATAAGGTTGATATTTATAAGGATAAGTAAATGGTATTTTTAATGATTTTTGGGATAAAAATCCATATGTGAAAATAGAGACAAAATTAACCTCTATGAGAATTATGAAGGAAAATAAAGTGATTATGACATATGTAGGGGTTAGAAAACCCTAAGATAAATTCAAATTTAATAGTAGAAATGTGTAAGCATGGAATATTATGCCTATATGAGAAAAATGGTCCTTTTCATTTGTATAGGAAAAGAAAAGGGTACAAGTGAAAGGTATAAGTTGACTACGCAGGTAAGCGAGCAACCCTTCTGAAAATACAATTTTATACGACTTTACTCTGCAATCTTAAATTATTTTAGAAATTGCTTCGTTAGAAGCAAATCCTTTTAATGTTGAAAAAAATTTAAATGCAAATGTTGAAAAGGTTGTGTTGAAAGGAAAATGAGATTTTAAAATGAGATTTGAAATAAATGTTTTAGAATAGTTTTATTACAAGGTTTTGAAGTATTTTAATGATATGTTTCAAAGGTTCTCTAAATATTGGATTATTTTGGAATTTTCAAAATTTATTGTTTCGAGAAGGATTTAAGGAAGGTCAACTCGATAAATTAATTTTAAAAACGATTTGAGTAATGTTCAAAGGATTATACAAGTCTATCACATATAGAAATGAACAATAAGACAGGTGGACAAAAGTATATGATATTAGATGAAAGCATGTACTTGCATGTCCTTTGATCATAAAAACCCATAAATGGGAAAAACATTTGTAAGAAAAATCTTTTGGTTTCAAATATTTTAACGACATTTTATCGTTCAAAAATTATTTACAAAACGGTTAGAAAGTATTGTTATTTCAAATATTTTCCTTGAATACTTCAAAAGATTTATGAAATAAAATGTTTTATGATTGGCCATCCTTACAAAATATTTTGAGTATAGAACTTGTTAACGTGGGTTAAGCCCAGTTTTCAAGATTTGAAAGGAATACAGGCTGAGGTCTGTAGTATTTTATGAAAGCATATTAGCATCAAGTTTTCAGAAAAAGGACACAGACTGTGGTCTGTGGTTTTTATAAAATCATGCTAGCATGGGAAGGAAAAGTGTGCACAAGGATTATGTACTAGGTCTACTGTAGAGGATATGCAAGCCGAACGCGGTTGCAAATTGGGCCCCCTTTGCATAGGCCGAGTCGCTTGAATAAGGCTAAATGTCGGCGGTGCCCTCCCTGAAATGGGAGATGGACACGGATAGCCACCTGGCTTGCAGGCTATCACCTGGAAGGGTTTCTTTCCTAAGGAAGGATGATCACTTGATAAGTGTCACCTACCAGATGGACAGAGACGTATCGCATGTTGCATATGCTTAAAAAGGAGTTTTATGAAAAGTATTTTAGGACATGAGAATGTCCTATGAGAAAGGAGTTTCGATGAAAAATATTTTAGAACATAAATATGTCAATAGAAAAGGAATTTATATGTCAAGTTTTAGAAGCATATGTTTGCCATAAATTGGGATTATGAAATGTTTATAAAAGGTTTTTATGAAAAGGTTTCCTCCAATTGTCAGTCGAACACTTGTTAAGCGTCTACTACTGAAAGGTGAGAAATGCATTTAAAATGAAAAATGCTTGCTTATTGAGTTTCGACTCATGTTTTGTTTTTCCCAACCATAGACAGGTATAACACAGGCCACGCAGGAAAGGAAAAAAGTATGAAGAAAACTTTTCAACAAGCTAGTCTGTATATGGTATGAATGATTATATGAAAATTTCAAAATATGTATGTATGAAATGTATAGATTGAAAGAACTTGTGATGTAGATAAGTTAGTTATTATGATATGAATAATATATGTGAAATTGACGCCAAGAATGTGTTCATATATGATAATATGATGTTATATAATGAGATATTATGAGTATCATGTGTAAAGTTGATGACAAGTGTTTGTTATGTGATAAAAGAAAAGGAAGGAAAGAAAAAGAAAAAATTTGGACGAGATCCAATTAAAAATCCTGCCGTGTGATCAGGGCAACAATCCTAAGTCACGTTTACCAATCAATAAAGATCCCGGAGTAAGGCTTCTAGGCACCCGGGTCGGGGCGCCATAGAAGTTGGTATCATAGTAAGGATTGGTAAATAGGCATGGAAAGAAAAGATTTGATATTACAAGGAGTAATATTAGAGCAAAGAATGGTAAATAGATATGGAAAGAAAGATATGATCCTGCAAGGGTTGATGAATAGGTATAGGAAGAATGATGAAAGGGATAGATTGAAAATTACAAGATATACCTATGATATGTTGATTTTTATGGTTATATGAACATATGATGATTTGTCATAATTATGTTATAAATATAGGAAATTGCTATGATATTTTGATAGGTATATGATTCATAAAGAAAAAGTAATTTTTCACTATGAAAAGTGATGTTAGAAAGAAAAGTAGGAAAAAATGTAAGATTTGAGAAAAATATAGATAAAAGGTGGATATTTAAGAAATATATGTTATATGTAGTTCTAACTCCACCTTTTATGATTGACAGAATTAGTGATAGAAAGAGCTGCACTCAAGGTGAGTATATAGTCAAAGAATCCTTCCTTGATGATTTGATAATTATATATTAAGAATGATGCATAATGAGAAGCTCATAAAAAAATGGGAGTGGAAAGAGGAAAATAAAGTATGATGAAAGGAAAGATATGGTACTGCAGAGAGTGATATCATAGTAAGGATTGATAGATAAGTATAGAAAGAATGAAGGAAAGGAGAAGATTGAAATCATGATAGTTATATCATGTATTATCTATCATAATATAGAAAGGATATACTATAGATTATCCTAGTATTGGTATTTTCATTAGAAAATACCTAAGTAGTAAGAATATGTTTTGCCTTAACAAGCCCAGACGTGGCTTGTAAATGATTTTAAGAATGGATGTTTATGAAAATATTCTAGGACATTGAATTGTCCTCTTGAGCAAATGATTTCTATAATAATTTTTTAGGACATATAAATGTCCTCAAGTAAAAAGATGTTCAAGATGTTCATAAAAAATCTTTTAAAGGAAGTCTTGCCCTAAAAGATAAAATGCTTATTTACTGAGTTATCACTCACGTTTTGTTTTTCCAAACCTTAGATAGGTACCGGGAAGCTCAAGAGGTCGTGAACTTGAGCATCTAAGGAAAGGTAAGAGATGATATGAAAATGTGAGCTATAGTAACTAGCCATGATGAATGAGATATCATGATTTAATGTTTTAAGGTATGTTGACGTATATGCGAACTTATTTAGAGTTTTAAGTTCTATGCGAACTAATGATTGAATGTATTTATGTATGGAATGAAAATGTCATGATTAAGTCAAGAGGACTCTTATTGTAAAAGAGAATGATTAGATGCTATGAATGATATGTGCAATTTACTACAAGTGTATTGTCACTTGTAAGATGAATGATGTGCAATGCAAAGACATGAAATGATGATGAAATGAAATTTTTTTTTGAACAAGATCCAATTAAGAACCCGCCGCGTGATTAGGGCAACAATCCTGATTCACATTTACCAATCGATAAGTCTTGGAGTAAGGATGTGACGTCTAGGGTTGGGGCCCCACAGAAGTTGGTATCAGAGCAAGGATTGGTAAATAGGCATGGAAAGAAAAGACTTGATATCACAAAGATGGTATCTTAGCAAGGATTGATAGATAGACGTAGAAGAAAAAAATAAAAAACAATGAAAGAGATAGGTTGAAATTATGAGACATATATGATATATATTGTCTTTTATTGTGTGTCATTATGATGCAATGATATGACTATTTAAGGAAATGTAGCTGGTTTGCTATGTTTCATGGTGTAGATGGTATATGAAGGAAAAATGATATGAGACCCGATGAGATGAAGAAGGAGGTAAGGAGAATCTAAGAAAAGATAAAGGATAGACGAGAATAAGAACAAATGATGGGTTGAATAATGGAACCCTATATATAGACCCCCGATACCTAAGTTTTACCACACCTCACTTAAGATAGTATAAGATTGTGCTCTACTTTACATATGTTTAAGGTGCGACACCGTGGCGCCATATAGAAGGCACTAAGGCACCAACTTTCTAAGTGATTGTTGGTTTAGAGATTATATTTATGATAAAATGACAGATTATGCAAATATAATCTGAATGTGTAAGGAAAAATAACCTTACACCATGAAAAGTGAAGATAGAAATGAGAAATGTAGGAAAAAAAGGAGTTTCCTTTTGATCCTTTTATGAATATATGATGTTTGATGTTATGAAAATACAAGTATATTTGATTTCATTCAAATTCTAAGTACATATAAAAGAAGAAAGGTCATTGACCTTTATAGATCATATAATTGACTATGTATGATATGAATTATTTTACGATAAGAAATGACATTGACATTGTAATACCCAAACCCGAATAGAACTTGTATACATGCATTCACAACAAATTTGTTAGTGACTTTCATTATAATTGGAAATGAATTGCTACGGTCAAATGTGAATTGATAGGATCAAAGTAGCTTGTTAGGAATTGTGCAAGAATATTATGTCATGAATAATACTTAATTATCATGATTTAATTAATGGAAAAGAGAAGGGTAATTATGGAATTAAATTGGGATATATTAGGAAATTCATAACTTGACACCGGTAAGGCGGATTGAGGTGAAAATTGAGAGATAGGCACAGAATTTCTTGTTCAATCTTATGGATGGATTGGATTGAGAAAATGTAATGATATTATGGAAATAATTATTTAATTTCATCTTAATCCAAGGATGAACTTCAAATGGTTATAACTTGAGATGGAAACGTCGTTTTAAGGTAAAATTTGAAATGAACGGTTAAAACGACTAGCTTAATATTATGAATGAAATGGATTAGGCTAATTACCATAAAAACATGGATGGACACAAAAAGAAAAAATAATTTTGTCTTTTGTAGTTATCTTTTATAGGAGCAATCATGAGTTGAAAATCCTAATCATGAGACAAAATCAATGCTCATGTGACATGTCAACCTTAGAGATTTTTGGCTTGATTTTCTTAATTATTAAAGATGATAAAATCAAGGATAATTGCAATGCATTAAAGAATGCATTAAGAAGCCAAGGAGGTGGCATGCTTGGAAACCCATGGTGGAGTGATAATAGGATTTTTGGATTTTTCAAAAATCCTAAATAATACACCACACCACCTAAGAGCATAGGGTAATTATGGGAGCTATAAATTGAAAAGATTTTTACCACAAAATGACAAATTCTCAGCCACATGGTCGACCAAGGGAGAGACTTAAGGGATAAATGGATTTTTTGAGATTTTATGGAAGATAAATATGTAATTTACATGGAGCTAGTTGAACCATGTCAAATGGGCATCAATTACCCCAAGTGAGATGGCATGTGGATCCCACAAACCCAAAAAAACATCAAGGGGTAGGAGCATAGGGACATTCAACTTTGGGTAAAATCAAAAAGAGAAAAAAAATCACAAAGGAGCAAAGCAAGGAGGAGACGTCCACTTTTTGGAGAAGAAATCAAGGAGAAAATCCAAACCGAGAACACCCCAAGCATACCCAAATCCCAACAAGGAAAAAAAGGGAAAAAGGAAGAAAGGAGGAGGAAAAAGAGGAGCAAAGAGAGGAATCCAAGTTAAAAAGATTGGAACTCAAGTTTAGTTCAATTAAAGTAAGTATATCTTGGAATTTGATTCATTAAAATACAAATTCTCTACCCCTATTTATGGGTCATAAATACGATTCATAATGAACCCTTAAAGAAAGATTAATGACACTCTTGAATTGAGTATTGATTAAGGATTGAATGACATATATGGAATATGAGTTCAAGAGATCGAAAATGGAAGTTGGAGATGATTTTGAAGTGAAAAACTATCTTGAAATTCCTTTAATCCCTAAGTTGAGTTGTTGGATTGATTTGATTACATGCTTAAATTATGATTTATGCTTCTATGAATTGCATATGTAAATTTGGCCCTAAGCTATGAATTTTAAGGAAAAAAAGCGAAGCTAGGGTTCATATTTGAATGAATTTTCCAATTATATGATAAATATCATATATGAGACAATTTGAATAATTTATGGATGATTTAGAGGGTAAAATACCCCGAAATATATGTACTTTGGACGGCCAAAATGAATGGGGAAGAAAGACCCAAATTTTAGAATTTTATATGAACAAGGAGGCAAACATGCAGGGAGTGTCCAGAGAGTTGGCGCCTAGGCGCGGCGCTAAACAGTGAACATGATGGAATTATAATTCTGTGAAAAATATTTAAAGAAGGATATTTAATATCTATGACATGAACATCAAAAAGACATATAGACATCCAGAGATGATTATGGCATGAATGATAAATGGCAAGTGTGACGAGCTGCGATAAGTCTATTAAATTGCTCGCTATTTACGTAAGTATACGTGTCGTGTCAAGTAATAAAGAGTGAGTAGAGTATCGTTCCCACTAGGAATTGTTAACCGAAATTATTATTTAGCTTAACTGCTTTCGAGGGTTATGAAATTCTGAGTTTGTGGTCCTATTAAACTAATAATTGGAAAGGGAAATTAGAGTAGAGATATGAAACTACTGAATACTAAAACGGGTTTACTGATTAGGGATGGCAGATGGATAGATCTGAATCCTTGAATCTAAACTATATTGCTCTGGTTCTTGTTAAGCGGATTGCATATGAATTTACTAGCCCAAGTTCATGTATCTTCATATATGTCTTCCAACAGTATATAAAGCTAATTACACCATATTTAAGTGTTATGTTCCCATGCCATTAAATAAAGTGAAATTGATAAATTTATAACTTGTATAATGACTACACAGGGTTTAACGGTATATTCCTATCCGTTAAACAACTCTCCTTACACAAAGGTCGAAACCTGTGCCTTGCACATGGATCTGGCAAAGATCTCCCTTTTCAAAGGATAAATCAAGCAACTAAATCATCTTACAAGGTAGCTAATCTTGTAAAAGCATTATTCTCACACATGTAATGGTAAATCATACACAACCATGTATATAAGCTTAAATATTCATTCCTGAATATTCTAAGAACCAAGAAACAATATAGTTTAGAATTCAATTCATCCTAACTATCTATCTAATGGAGGTTTAGTTCAAAGACATGATCTTAACAACCACTATATCCATATAAAAAATATCCATAGTGCAGAGAAAGAAAATTGGAAAGAATAAAAAAAATTATTTTTCGACGGTTTCCACCAACGGGACTTGATTCCTTTTTTGAATCCGAGCTTTGATCTCGATTTCCACTTTCTCTTGCACTATAGTTCGTACTCCGGCTCTCCTCTTCTCCCCTTCTCAAGCGCGAACCCCTAGGAACTATATATAGAGTCCCCTTTTGCGTAGCTTACTCACTAGAATATTCGCATACGGATGCGTATTGGCGCCTAGGCGCCAACTCTCTGTGTGCTGAGCAGTTTAGACACATTCTGGAACCCTAGGAACTTTTGCACTGGCGTTTAGGCAGCAACTCCCTGGACTACACCACCTGATTTGTGGCTCTTGACTTGGGTTTACTGTAGAGAAGTGGTGCCTGGGCGCCCCTGGATGGCACCTAGGCGTCAACTCTCTGGACTGCTCCTTCATGTCAGCTGTGTGCTGCAAATGGTCAAGGTGTGTAGAGTGGCGCCTGGGCGCCAACTCCCTGCCTCTGGATGCCTCAGCTTGCATTCAATTCGTCTGCTTTGCTTTCGTGTGTCCCGTCCTCCCTGCAAAAGATGGAAAAACAAAATAAATAGACTAAAAATGCCTAAATAATGCTGAAATTGCCTAAAAACTAATTAATGCTCCTAAAATACAAAGCGGATGAAAATTAAGCTAAAAGAGTGCAAATTAGGCCTAATCTATCGAACTAACACACAAATTAAGTCTGAAATGGGCCATGATAACTCATAAAAATACGAGTTATCATACACCCAAACTTAATGTTGCTAGTCCTCGAGCAACACATGCAAACAGAATGAATAAATGAATGAATGAATATATGCAAAAAATAAAAATCAACTCCTTTTGCTTCCGATTATGCATTGATCAATCCACTTAGCCATTTCACAAGGTCATGATTAATTTAACCTGAAAAATCCATCATTATACAAACAAGGCATAAATTTTCCTTTCTAAACCAAGTTACATGTGGGTGTCAGAATTCCATAGTGCAAAGTTATATTTCAATACATTAATCTTTCATTCGATCAGAAAACTGGTTAGGAACTCAATGAACTCAAGCAAACCAAGTATTAAACTGAATACACTGGTTACAACAAATGGAATCAAGTCACTGAATTCAATCTCTGCAACTGCACATTCTTTTTCCCCCCAAACTTATTGCAAAAATTCTCCTCACCATATTTCAGGATATCTGGAGATCTATTTTATTTTATTTTTTTTGGCTCCCCTCACCATATTTCAGGGTATCTAGGGAAAATTTTCATTTTTTAAAGCGTTGTTACTGTGATTTTCTTTTGCTTTTTTACGCGAACTTTGCCATTTGTCAATGCCAAGTCCCGGTTACTCAGCTTAGGTCAACCACCCCCTTTTTATCTTTTTCTAATGCTTTATTAGGGGTACTGAACATGTTTGAGTAATTCCTGTGAAATAATACCATTTCCGAACTCGTTGAAGTACTTGGTCAGCAATTATTTAGTTCAGTTTTCATCATCTTGGTCTGAAAGATATGTCTGTTATTGAATTAGAATAATGTATTCTGAAATTCCTTTTAATTCTTTCACATATTAATTTCAACCTGCTTTATACTTGGTTTCAATCTTAATTGCCCATTCTATCATGAATTCAATTTCAAATCAGAATTAATCACAACCTTACACATTTTCACAATCAGATGAATTGAAACAAAGATAACTTTCATTAGCTGGAATTGAAATGCATGCAACATAAACTAAGGCATGAAAATTAGAATGCAAAACTAACCTATGGTTGAGAATTATACACCTCCCCAAACTTGAGAGATGCATTGTCCTCAATGCATGATCCTAATATGAACTAAAAATGAAAATACAATGAAAAGTAAAAAGAAAAGAAAGGAAAAATAAAAACAAAAACAAAAAGAAAGGATTGGGACTCCCTCAAGAATCGGACTCTGTCGCATCCTCATCGTCCTCGTCGACCTCCTCATCGGGCTGGGGCTGCGATGGCTGCCCAAAACAAGCTCTGACCTCTTGCAGCGTCAGCGGAAAACTTCCAATTAATTTTCCTACAAAGGCAAAAACAACAACAACAAAAAATTAAACAGAAAATGATTAATGGGTTGCCTCCCATCCAGCGCTGAGTTTATCGTCTTCCACTCGACGTTCTCACTGTTCAATTCTCTTTCAGTTCCACCACCTCCTTGCAACGCTGAAAATCATCTCCCATATAATGCTTAAGACGTTGCCCATTCACGACAAAACTATTACCGGATGCTTCGTTACATATTTCCACCGCTCCATTCTCAGTTGCCTTCATCACCACGAATGGACCTGACCATCGAGATTTGAATTTTTCTAGAAATAGCTTCAATCTTGAATTAAAGAGCAGAACTCTCTGACCTGGCTCAAAATTTCGTGTTAGAATTTTTTTATCATGCCATTTCTTCACTTTTTCTTTATAGATCTTGGCATTTTCATAGGCTTGCATCCGAAATTCATCCAACTCATTGAGTTGCAGTAATCGGCGTTCCCCCCGCTTGTTGCATATCCAGGTTTAGTTTTTTAATTGCCCAATAAGCATTGTGCTCCAGCTCTAGCGGTAGATGGCAGGCTTTTCCATAAATCAGTTGGTATGGAGACATTCCAAACTGAGTTTTATAGGCAGTTCGATACGCCCATAGTGCGTCGTCCAGTTTGGCGGACCAGTCTTTGCGAGAAGAACCGATGGTTTTCTCTAGAATTTGCTTCAATTCTCTGTTGGCCAACTCGACTTGTCCGTTAGCTTACGGATGGTATGCTGTTGTCACTCTGTGGCGTACGCCGTATTTGTGTATAATTGCCAGGAATTGTCGGTTACAAAAATGAGACCCTCCATCACTAATGATCAACCTTGGCGTGCCAAAACGTGTAAAGATGTTCTTTTTTACAAACTTGAGAGCTGTTTTAGCATCGCCTGCTTGAGTTGGAATTGCCTCTACCCATTTGGAAACATAATCAACAGCAACCAGGATGTATTGGTTTCCAAAGGAGGGAATAAATGGGCCCATGAAATCGATACCCTAAACATCAAATATTTCTACTTCAATAATATTAGTAAGAGGCATCTCATGTCTTTTAGAAATGTTACCCGTCCATTGGCATTGATCGCATCTTTTGACATAAAAGTGGGCGTCCTTAAATAACATTGGCCAGTAGAATCCTGATTGCAGTATTTTTGCTGCAGTTTTGTCTCCTTGAAAGTGGCCTCCATACGGTGATGAATGGCAACTCTGCAGTAATGCTTCTTGTTCACACTCTGGAATACATCTCTAATATAGCTGATCTGGGCATTGTTTAAATAAATATGGATCATCCCAAAAATAAAATTTAACATCGTGGAGAAACTTCTTCTTTTGGTGTGAATTCGAGGCAGCATTCTACTGATGATGTAATTGACGAAGTCTGCATACCATGGTGGGCTGCCTGGGGAAATAGAGAAAGCTGCTCATCTGGAAACACTTCCCGAATTTGCTCCATATCATGAACTAGCTGGGGTCCTTCAAGGCGGGATAGATGGTCAGCAACCTGATTTTCAGCTCCCTTTCGGTCTTTGATTTCGAGATCGAATTCCTGTAGTAGTAAGACCCATTGGATCAGACGTGGTTTTGCATCTTTTTTCTCGATCAGATATTTGATAGTTGAATGGTCTGTGTAAACAATCACCTTAGTGCCCACCAGATATGCTCTGAATTTGTCGAATGCAAATACCACTGCTAGTAATTCCTTCTCAGTTGTAGTGTAGTTCATATGTGCCTCGTTCAAGGTTTTGCTAGCGTAGTAGATGGAATGGAAGATCCTGTTTTTTTGCTGCCCCAATACCGCTCCTACTGCATAGTCACTTGCATCGCACATTAATTCGAAGGGCAGATTCCACATTGGAGAGATAATGATTGGTGCAGATACTAGTTTCTTTTTCAACTCCAAGAAGGCTTCCATGCATTCACTAGTGAATTCGAATGGTGTATCTTTTTCGAGCAGTGAACATAACGGCTTAACTATCTTTGAGAAGTCTTTTATGAACCGTCTATAAAATCCTACATGTCCCAGGAAACTACGAATGCCCTTGACTGAGGTGGGTGGAGGCAACTTCTCGATCGTCTCGATTTTTGCTTTGTCCACTTCGATTCTTTGTTTAGAGACCCTGTGACCAAGTACAATGCCCTCTTGTACCATAAAGTGACACTTTTCCCAGTTAAGAACCAGGTTCGTGTCCTCACATCGCCGGAGCATCTTTGACAGGTTGGTTAAGCACTCGTCGTAGGAATTTCCAAATACCGAGAAATCGTCCATGAAGACTTCTAGAAAATCTTCCACCATGTCCGTGAAAATAGCCATCATACATCGCTGAAATG
Organism: Annona cherimola; assembly: GCA_030490835.1. Lineage (NCBI taxonomy): Eukaryota > Viridiplantae > Streptophyta > Magnoliopsida > Magnoliales > Annonaceae > Annona > Annona cherimola. The sequence continues at coordinate 82,017,207 of CM059974.1, forward strand.
TGAGTGGAGCATTGCATAGGCCAAGCAGCATTCGCCTAAATGCGAATGTGCCATAAGGGCATGTGAACGTGGTTTTTTCTTGGTCTTCCGGTGCTATCATAATCTAATGGTAACCTGAATAACCATCCAAAAAGTAGTAGAATTCACGTCCTGCTAGCTTGTCCAGCATCTGATCAATGAATGGAAGTAGAAAATGATCTTTTCGGGTAGCTTTATTCAACTCGCGGTAGTCCATGCAAACTCGTCAACCAGTAATTGTTCCGGTCGGGATTAGCTCGTTGTTTTCGTTGGAGACGACCGTCATGCCACCTTTCTTTGGGACGCACTGCACTGGGCTGACCCAAGAACTATCGGAGATCGGGTATATCACGCCTGCATCTAACCATTTGATGATTTCCTTTTTAACCACTTCTTTCATAATTGGGTTTAGTCTTCTATGCGCTTCGATAGAAGGCCTGGAATTCTCTTCTACTTGAATTTTGTGCATGCAGAAGGATGGGCTGATGCCTCTGATGTCTGCTATAGTCTATCCCATAGCCTTTTTGTGATCTCTGAGTACTCGGAGCAGTTTTTCTTCTTGCACGGTATCAAGTGCCAAAGAGATAATTACCGGGAGTGAGGATTCTGCTCCCAGGAAGGCATATCTGAGGTGTTTTGGCAGAGGTTTCAGCTCCAGGATAGGTGGTTCTTCAATTGATGGCTTCATCTACTTTAAAGAATCTGGCTTGAGCTCCAGCAATTCAAATTTCTGCGGGAATCGTTGGAGTGTTGGAGGTTGTTGCAAATAGTGTATCATCTCTAATAGCTATTCATCAGATTCATTGCCTCCCCCAATGAGCGATGCTTCTAGGATGTCTTTGAAAGCTGAAATTTTGAATTCGGCTTGGACTGCTGAGTCCACCATGTTGATCATTAGACATTCCTTGGGATCATTTGGTAGCTGCATTGCCTTGAATACGCTAAAAGTAACGTGTTCTTTCTGAACCTGCATGGTCAGCTCTCCAGCCTGTACATCGATAATGGCTTTTCCCGTAGCAAGGAAAGGCCGACCCAGAATAATACTTACGTCTCGATCTTCTTCATAATCCAAGATAATAAAATCTGCTGGAAAAATGAATTTGTCCACCTTGACAAGGACATCCTCAATAATACCTTCCGGGTATGTAATGGATCGATCCGCCAGTTGTAGTGTCACGGTGGTAGGTCGAGCTTCCCCGAGGCCCAACTTTCTGAAAATGGACTTGGGCATGAGATTAATGCTGGCTCCCAAGTCGCATAATGCTCTCCCGAAGTACTAGTTGCCAATTGTGCACGGGATTGTGAAACTCCTGGGGTCCTTGAGTTTAGGAGGTAGTTTCCTCTGAACCCTCGCACTAGTTTCCTCTGTTAGAGCCACTGTCTCGAATTCCGTCAATCGCCTTTTCTTTGATATCACATCTTTCATGAATTTGGCATAGCTCGGCATCTGTTCTAAGGCTTCGACGAGAGGTATATTAATGTGCAACTGCTTCAGTACCTCGAGAAATTTCTTGAACTGGCCCTCCTTTTTAGATTTTTCGAATCGCTGAGGAAATGGAGGAGGCGGCCTTGGATTCGTGGCGATTTCAACGTCTGATTAGTTCTGAGTTGCAGCCGGTTCTTTTGTCTCCTGTGATTGTTGAGTCAGAGGGTTAGTGGGTTTAGTCACCAATTCTGGTGGAGTTAGGTCGGGTAACTGCTTTCCACTACGCAATGTGACTGCTTGGACCTGTTCTCTGCTTTTGCCTTTCAGGTTTTGTTCGGTGTCGCTCGACAACGATCCTTGAGGTCGATTGTTTAGAGCTGAGGCTAGCTGGCTTATCTGAGCTTCCAGGTTTCTATTCGTCATGATTTGGGATTGCATAAACTGCATGAAGAGATTTTCCAGATCCGATTTCTTTTCTTCGCGCGATGGTGGAGTGAACTGCATTGGTTGTGGCGCCCCGAATCGAGGTGCCTAGAAGCTTTACTCCGGGATCGTTTTGATTGGTAAACGTGACTCAGGATTGTTGCCCTGATCACACGGTAAGATTTTTTTTTTTATCATTAATACATGAAAAATTTCAATCATTCATCTAACATGAAATATATTTCACATATCACAGTTATAAACCAAAACTGTTTCAGAAAACAAAAATATTCACTTCCATCTCAAAATTATCATCATTGTCTTTACATAAAATTTACATATAAAACTGCATGTCATTTTACATGCTGCCTTCATCATCTTTTCCTGTCTGTTGTTGAAAAAGCATGGGTGTGTAATAATACTCAGTAAGCAAGCTATACATAATTTTTCAATCATTTTCATGCATTTCATAAAATGCAAATGCAATGCATACATAACATTCCTGACATTCCTTTGGATGCGACGCTAGCTAGGCGCCCATCCGATACATGCTCCCATTTCAGGGAGGTCGCCGCCAGCCTGGGCCTATTAAGCGACTTGGCAATAGCGAGGGGGACATCCGGTCCGCTTACTACCTCGACTAAGGCCTATTTCTCGTGCACATGCTCATTCTCATACACATGCCGGCATGATATTTGCAAATCATAAACAATTTCATAAAAAGCATTTAATAAATAATTTCACAAAACGAACTTCAGTTCATGTAAAGCAGTTATAGGTATGGCCAACCTTAAATAAATTTCATAAAGCAACTTGCAAACAATTTCAAGCATTTTAGAAATAATTTGCAAAACATATAACTTGCTTACCTTCTTAGGAGGTGTATTCGACCTTCTCTTTTCCTTTTCCTATTCAAGGACAAAGGATATTTCATTTCCTCTATTTAAGCTGCTTCCCATGTATGCTTTATAATATTTGGGCATTATTTCTTTACATAGATATTTTTGTCCATAAATTCTTCAAAAATTCCATACATATATTCAAATATTAATTTCCAAATTTTCTCCAAAATCACGCTGTTCACTGTAGCAAATAACTGTAGCAAATAACTGTTCATATGTGGTTACTGTTCATGGGTTTCAAAAATTGATATTTTTTCCAAAAATGAAAAATACCATGACATACCTTATGCCTAGTATATCATTGGAAATTTCATATATTTTGAATTTATCATCATTTACTTAGCCAAAAAAATCATTTTCTCCATATACTAAAAATCAACATAAATTCACTTAAGCATAATCCTTAATTCAAAAAATCATGAAATCAATATATCATCATCCTAACATCATATTCATTCATCCCAAATCATCATTTATCAATTTTGGAGCATTATTTACACATATCATGTGTTATTTTCCCAAAAGCTCTATCTTCGCTCTAAATTTTTTATGTTTTGTCATACTTCTATTTAAACATTATATCTATACTTATTTTCTCATGCTTGGGCATTATCTAAGCATGATTTTACCTTACTTAACATCCAAAAGAAATTTGGGTAGAAATCACTTACCCAAAGTGGAGATACGCCTCTTTTTCTCGCACTTTCTCTCTCCAACCTTCGATTCTTCAAGGCTAAAAAGTGTGGGGATGGGAAACGAAGTTGCTCAAGTGATTTTTTGAGCTGGGATGGCTGTGAATTTCGTTCTTGGGCTGCTCCTCTATTTATAGGGGTCCATTTTTTCATTATTTGCAATTTACCCCCTCTAGCTTAGGGTGTAAAATGGCAAATGTGTTTTTTTCTAATTTCCAAAGGTGCCTTGAGCCAAGAGCAGCCACCCTAGGCCTGCTCCAGCCCCCCTATATCAGCCCTAATTTTCTACCTATTTTTTGATTTTTTTAAAATTAATTAAATTAAGCTAAATTAATCCTAGCCCTTGATTTATGATTTGGATGAATTTTGACCATTGATTTGGTCATGGTACCCCCCCTGCACGACCTGACATGTTGCTGCATTGCATTTAATTTTTTTAATTTTTATTTATTAATTTTAATTAAAGTCAAATACATAATTAATGAAAAAGTGAAGTTACTTTTTCACTTTGCATTTGACGTTTCATCTTGACCTTTGATTTGTGATTTTCATCACATCTTAGCCCATTCATCATGTCCATCATGAATTTTTAACCATCCATAAAAAATTTCATCGAATTCCGACTTCCGGATTGCAATTTATGAATTTTTTTCTATTTTTCCACAAAAATCCAAATTTGGATTAAAATATCCAAAAGAATTGCTATTTTGTCCTGTAGTGATTAAATCTCTATTTTGTCTTTTATGATTAAGTTAATCCAAGTGATTAACTCTTAATCATACATCTTAACCCCTTATTTACTATTCACGTTTACTATTCACGTGCACTATTCACGGGGTTAAATTTTCAACTGCATTATTACAACCTCAAATACACATGTCCATTAATAAAATTCATAAATTTTCATTTATTCATAAAATAATCTTCAAAATTACAAATGTCGAAATGACGCGTATGTGGTCGAAATGACGCGTATACGGTCGGGGTTCCACATTGGTCTTGCAGGCTGTTGCTGTGGCTGTTGCTGCGGGAATCCAAGCGGCTGATTCGTCCTCGTCTGGTTGTTCAATGAGAAGTAAGGATGATTTCTCCAACTTGGGTTGTAGTTGTTTCCATACTGATTAGCTCGATTTCTCTGGAAATTTCCTACGTAATTAATGGACTCCGGGTTGGAGGCACATTCATCATTGGGATGGCCGAATTCACCACACCAGGTGCAAATGTCTGCTGCTGTCGACTGCTATGGTGTTGACGTCCCTAATGCACTGACGTTGGCTGGCCTGGACAAATTCTGAATTTGTCGAGACAAAACGTCAATGTGGGCCTTTATCGATGAACCGCGTCCAGTTGGAGTAGACCTGCACCACTGCTTCTGTCTGATGGCAATTGATAAGTGTTGGCCGCCATGTTTACGAGCAGGGCGTATGAATCCCGATAACTTTTTCGTAGCAGAGATCCATTCGATGAAGAATCCACCATGTGACGGGTGGAATCCTGGAGACCGTTATAGAAAATCTGAATTTGTACCCACGGCTGAATTCCATGATGCGGGCACTTACGGAGCAGGTCTTTGAAACGATCCCATGCCTCTGATAGGGTCTCCTCGCCGTGTTGCTTGAACGAGACTATATCCATTCTTAGCTTGGCTAACTTGGCCGGTGAAAAGTATTTTTCTATGAATTTCTGAGCCAAGTCATTCCACGTGTTGACGGAGTTTGGTGGCAAAGAGTCTAGCCACTCGGAAGCTCGATCACGCAGAGAAAATGGAAATGTTCGAAGTCGCATTGCTTCGTCGGATACTCCATTCTGCTTAAATTGTTCATAATCTGTAGAAAATTCCGCAGATGGCAGTGCGGGTCTTCAGATGCAAGACCTCTGAACTGCCCGATAAACTGGAGCATCTGGAAAATCACCGGTTTGATTTTAAAATTGTTGTGTCGATCGGAGGAGGTGCAATGCTAGTTTGAACAGTATTTTGGCCAAGCGCAATCAGATCCCAAATTGGCTGGTCCAAATCATCTTGAGGTGGATGATTTGGGATCTGATCCTCTAGTTTTTCGGCCGGTTTGCATGGACATTATCGTCTTGGTTCTTGATACGCTTCATCATATGTTGTTTGTTTCTAGTCTCCTTGCTCTTTCGGCACCTTCTCAAATAGGTTCTTTCAGGTTCTGAATCAAAAGGGATGACAGTCTCCTTCCGGCTCTGCCTTGGCGCATGCAATATGAGATAATTCTGCAAAATTCAATGAATTTGAACTAGCAGAAAGAAAAAGAAAAAAAATTCTAATCTACAAGAAATAATGAAAATAAGATATTCTATAGAATTGTACAAGAAAGCAATAAAACTAAATATAATTGGTTAAGCAAATCCCCGGCAACGGCGCTAAAAATTTTGACGAGCTGCGTATATGTCTATTAAACTGCTAGCTATTTACGCAAGTATAAGTGTCGTGTCAAGTAATAAAGAGTGAGTAGAGTATCGTTCCCACGAGGAATTGTTAACCGAAATTATTATTTAGCTTAACTGCTTTCGAGGGTTATGAAATTCTGAGTTTGTGGTCCTATTAAACTAATAATTGCAAAGGAAAATTAGAGTAGAGATATGAGACTACTGAATACTAAAACGGGTTTACTGATTAGGGATGACAGATGGATAGATCGCAATCCTTGAATCTAAACTATATTGCTCTGGTTCTTGTTAAGCGGATTGCATATGAATTTACTAGCCCAAGTTCATGTACCTTCATATATGTCTTCCAACAGTATATAAAGCTAATTACACCATATTTAAGTGTTATGTTCCCATGCCATAAAATAAAGTGAAATTGATAAATTCATAACTTGTATAATGACTACACATGGTTTAACGGTATATTCCTATCCGTTAAACAACTCTCCTTATACAAAGGTCGAAACTTGTGCCTTGCACATGGATCTGGCAAAGATCTCCCTTTTCCAAGGATAAATCAAGCAATTAAATCATCTTACAAGGTAGCTAATCTTGTAAAAGCATTATACTCAAACATGCAAAGGTAAATCATACACAACCATGTATATAAGCTTAAATATTCATTCCTGAATATTCTAAGAACCAAGGAACAATATAGTTTAGAATTCAATTCATCCTAACTATCTATCTAATGGAGGTTTAGTTCAAAGACGTGATCTTAACAACCACTATATCCATATAAAAAGTATCCATAGTGCAGAGAAAAAAATTGGAAAGAATAAGAAAAACTATTTTTCGGCGGTTTCCACCAACGGGACTTGATTCCTTTCTTCAATCTGAGCTTTGATCTCGATTTCCACTTTCTCTTGCACTGTAGTTCGTACTCCGGCTCTCCTCTTCTCTCTTTCTCACGCGCAAACCCCTAGGAACTATATATAGAGTCCCCTTTTGCGCAGCTTATGCACTGGAATATTCGCATACGGATGCGTATTGGCGCATAGGTGCCAACTCTCTATGTGTTGAGCAGTTTAGACACATTCTGGAACACTAGGAATTTTTGCACTAGCGCCTAGGCACCAACTCCCTGGACTGCACCACCTGATTTGTGGCTCTTGACTTGGGTTTACTGTAGAGAAGTGGCGCTTGGGCGCCCCTGGGTGGCGCCTAGGCACCAACTCTCTGGACTGCTCCTTCATGTCAGCTGTGTGTTGCAAATGGTCAAGGAGTGTAGGGTGGAACCTGGGCGCCAATGGGTGGCGCATAGGCCCCAACTCCCTGCCTCTTGATGCCTCAGCTTGCATTCAACTCGTCCGCTTTGCTTTCGTGTGTCCCGTCATCCCTGCAAAAGATGGAAAAATAAAATAAGTACACTAAAAATGCCTAAATAATGCTGAAATTGCCTAAAAACTAATTAATGCTCCTAAAATACAAAGCGGATGAAAATTAAGCTAAAAGAGTGCAAATTAGGCCTAATGTCTCGAACAAACACATAAATTAAGTCTGGAATGGGCCATGATAACTCGTAAAAATACGAGTTATCAAAGTGCAAGCCATATGGATGAAAGATTGCTATGCAAGTTGATCTATATATAAAATGAATTATGGGTTGGAAAACTATATGCGTGCAAGCAAATGAAAATATTATGAATGCAATGTCATTCTTATATAGGTAAAGGCAAAGAAAAGATTGAGTAAAGATCAAGGCAAGCAAGGTAAGCAAGCAATTTTCTAAATACTTCTTGTTTTTAGATTTGCAAAGGTATGATTTAATGCGTTTAAGGATGGTCATTCCTTTATCTCGTTTTGCAATGAAATGATATTTCTCTAACTAATTTTTATAATGCTTTCTCAAGTATTCTTGAGAAATGATGATACATGAATTTGTGAAAGGTGTTGGAAACAATGTTCAAAATAATCCAAATTGACCAAAGCCTGAGTTTTGATGATTAACAAGAACTTATTTGAGTATATAAAGAGTACTAACATGTTTGACAAATGTTTAAGGAAAGCAAAGAAGTCAAGTCGATCTCCAAGTCGACTTGGACTTCGACTTGGGTGAAGTCGATCCCAAAGTCGACTCAAATATCGACTTGAGAATGAATCCCAAAAGGCAACAGGTGAAGTCGCAAGTCAAGTCGACTCCACTTGCGACTTGGGAAGTCAAGTCGCAGACGAAGTCGACTCCAGCATCGACTTGGAGTATCCAGAGCTGAAAAGTGGAAACGAACATAACGAAGTCGCAAACGAAGTCGACTCCAGGTGCGACTTGGGTGAAGTCGCAGGCCAGGTCAACTCCATCCACGACTTGAGAAGCTCAAACTTTCAATGATGCTGTTTTCAAGATATTCAAGAGGATTTATCATTCAAGTCCAAGGAATCAAGATGAAAAACAAATGAGTCAAGTTCAAAGTTAAGAATCATGTTCTACATTCAAATCAAGTCTATCAAGCTCAAAGCAAATCGTCAAGCTAGCTTCCAAATGGAGTAAAATCCAAGTCATGAAGACCAAGTGAGTCCAAAGCAAAGCAAGGAACATACATATATTTTGCAAGAACTCAAAGCTTTCAAATGGTTTGCAAGATTCAAGACATTTCAAAAAGATCAAGGCGTTTCTGCAATAGACCAAGCCAAGTCGCAACCCAAGTCGACTTCAGGATCGACTTGAGTTAAAGTCTGAAAGCCAAGTCGACCCAAGTCTCAGACTTGAGTTTCTGAAGAACCCAAGTCGCAGGCCAAGTCGACTCCATGTGCGACTTGGAAGCCAAGTCGCAGGCCAAGTCGACTTCATCTTAGACTTGAAGAATAACGGTCAAATTTTTGAACGTTGGAGTTCATTTATTGCACGCCAACCACTTCTACAACGTTCATATTTTTCTCAATCTATAAAAGGACATTCAAATGAACGTAAGAAGATGCAAGAGACACTACTCTAAAGATCAAAGAAAGAAAAGAAGTGCAAGAAAGACTTTCAAATACCTTTTCTCCATATTTGAGTGTTTCAAGGGAAGAAAGAGCTTCAAACTGCAAGTTGCTTCAACAATCATCATTCAAGCTATTTTTTATTTCTTCCTCGAGCTCAAAACTGCCTACACAAATCTGTAAAGTGTAATTTTTATTCATTTCTTTATTTGGTTGTATAAATCTTGATTTAGCTTGAGTAGCTAAGATCAAGTGTATGCAAAGTAGGGTGTGATTGGAGTGTGACTCATCACCTACTTGTGCAAGTGATTGTATATGCCCCCTAGAGCTTTGAATCTAGAAGAGAGCAAGTGGCTCTAGTTGTGTATGCCCCCTAGAGCTTTGAATCTAGAAGAGAGCGGTGACTCTAAGTGTATTCTTGGAATACATAGTGGAACCCAAGTCACAACGGAGTGTGAGCTTGGAAGAGTGGAGTAGGGAAGGTTTGCCCGAACCACTATAAATCTTGTGTTCTACTTATTTTTACTGCTTTATCTTATTTGCTCTCCATTCGCTTAAAAAGGGGATTAATTTTTTTTTCAAGGGGTTAAGATCTTTAAGTTTACCAAAGAAATTTTAAAGAACCCAATTCACCCCTCCCCTCTTGGGTTTAGCCATCAACTCGGGACCAACAAGCAAAGAAAAGATTGAGTAAAGATCAAGGCAAGCAAGGTAAGCAAGCAATTTTCTAAATACTTCTTGTTTTTAGATTTGCAAAGGTATGATTTAATGCGTTTAAGGATGGTCATTCCTTTATCTCGTTTTGCAATGAAATGATATTTCTCTAACTAATTTTTATAATGCTTTCTCAAGTATTCTTGAGAAATGATGATACATGAATTTGTGAAAGGAAAATCGTGCTAGCATGTCATGACAAGTATCATGTTTATGAAAAATTCATGTGTGTGGCCAAGTCGCTAAGAGAAGGCCAAGTGCCAGCAGCGCCTCCCTTAACTGGGGGAGAGGAATGAGCCGGATGGTTGCCTAGCTAGCTTCCATCCAACGATGTCATGTTTTGAAATGATGCATTGCACTACATTACTCACAAGGTTTCTATGAAAAAGGTTTCCATCCGATTAACAGTTGATCACTTGACTCATGTTTTGTTTTGTTTTCCAAACCCAAAGACAAGTGAAAGAGATGACAAGGCGAAAGAGCATAGGGAAGATTTCACAAATAATGACTCTTGTGATATTAAACATGGCTATACAGTGAATGAATGAATGTTTAATGAATGGATGAGTGAATATCTGATGGAATTATGTTGTATGTTAATGTTACATATTTGATGTCACAAATTGAGATGTTGAATGCAAGTATGGAAATTCTATGATGAATAAATAAAGTATTAATTGTTATATGATAAATATGTACGAATTATGTGATATGAAATGACCAAGTATATGTGTAATGCCCTATAATGAGAAATCAAATATGCATATGAGGGTCTCGACTCCTAAGGAGTCAAGAATTCCGTCGTGTGACAGGGCAACAATCCTGATCATGTTTACCAATCGATAGATCTTGGAGTAAGGTTGTGATGCTTGAGATGGGGCGCCACAGAGGTTGGTATCAGAGCATGGATTGGTAAATAGGCGGAAAGATATCTTTAAAAGAATAAAAACAGTGTATATGATGCTAAATGTGTGGATATATGATTTGCAGTATGATTATTTGATTCTAACTGACATGTTATGTCTAAATTGTAGATGGCAGACAAAGGGAAAAAGGTGACGAGTGCTGACGAACTTAGGCAGGAAATGGAAGAAATTGAGCGTAGGTAAAGGTTTGAAGAAAATATGAATAGATGGTGGGAGTCCCAATAGAATGTAGTGTGTTTTCCACTTGTACCTCCAGGTTACCAGCCTAGGCACCCTTCACCACAACCTCAAGGAAGTTACCATGTCGATCCACCTGACCAAATGCAGAAATTAGAAGAGTCCACAAGCCAAGTCTTTAGAGCAGAAAGTCCCTCCGCACCATGTTTTGATCTACCCATGTATCCTTTAGTTCTCACTGATTACATACATACTCAAGATCTTCAGGACTTCTGGGATCAGACCCTAGTGTCTATACCTCCAGACTTAGGACCATGGTATAGATTTTCTCATGGATGTATCCAGTTTCCTCCAGACTTAGGCCCATGGTATAGATTTGCTCATGGATGTATCCAGTTTTGTCATGGAACAAGCTGAGAGAAGATCCAGTAGAAAGAAAAGGAAGTAGCCATTGTGTTAGAGCAGCGGCGTGCCCGAGGGATAATAAAGACACCTGTTTTCCCAAGTTATGGTGAAGTTGTCATTCACATCACAGGATGGGATGGTGAGCCCGTCCGAATGGATGATAATGTTAATTATAATGAGAATGATGATTGGGATCCAATAGAGTTCCTTGAACCATTTGAAGATGGGGACAATGGCAATGGTAACAATGGTGAGTAGGAGAATGTTCCTATAGGGTCTGACACTAGCACTGTGACTAAGGAACCCACCCGTATTTTGATTAGTCGGAGGTGTTACTTGAGGAGGGGACCCGGTAGACATTAAGGATTGTGTGATTGGAATGGAAAGGATGTATGCAACTTGTGATGACTTTTTGGACTGTGTATATGTTTGTACATTGTTGTAAATATGGTTGCAACGGTCGAAAATTTTTCGAGCGTTGGCGCATTAAATGCGCGCCACCTACTTCCAAACGTTCGGATTCCCTCAACGATTATATAAGGCATTCAATATGAACGTGGAGGGTAGCTGAGAATTCATTGAATGAGCATAACTCCCATCTCTAAGAGCATTAAGTGATCAAGCCAACATCTAGAAGAAGAACCTTGCTTTCAAACTGCCAAGAGCCGCTCGTTGAATCTTTCAGACTGCTTTACAAGTTCTTCTCTGCGCCAAATCTGCCTCTACACAACAGTAATGTGTAGAAACTTTCTTTTAATTTTACTTGTATTCAACTTGATTTAGTTTGGATAACTAAAATCAAGTGTAAGCAGTGTGTGATTGGAGTGGAACTCGTCACCTATTTGTGCTGTGAATTGTTGATGCCCCCTAGAGCTGGAATCTAGAAGAGAGCAGTGGCTCTAGTTGTATTTGTGAAATACATAGTGGAACCCAAGTCACAAGAGGTGTGAGCTTGGAAGAGTGGAGTAGGGAAGGTTGCCCGAACCACTATAAAATCTTACTTGTTGATTTTTATTTCTGCTCTCAGCACTATATTGCTCTCCATTTGTTTCTTCATTAAGGGGACTAGATTAATTCGGGGTAAAGTTTCTATTTAATTTTAAATTTTTTAAATTCCCAATTCACCCCTCCCCTCTTGAGTAATTACTATTAACTCGGGACCAACAAGTGGTATCAGAGCAGGTCTTTGAGTTTTACCAAAGAGATTTTTTGATATGGCATCCCAATCATTTAAATATGTTATTTTCAAAAATGATTTTTATTAAATGCTATGGTAGTCTAGGGTACACAAAGTCAATGTTAGGAACCTTTTCTAATTAAAAACTTTTCCATGGTAATTAGCTTAATCAAATTCACTCATTCCATAGATTTCATAATTTTATTCCATCGTTTCAAATTTCATCTCAAACCGACGTTTCTACGTCAAGTTATGAACCTTTGAAATATTCCTTAAAGTGTGAGATTAAAAATAGATAATTATCATCTTAATCTCATCACTTGTGCCTTAATCCAATTCAATTAAGGTTGAGCCCAAAATCATGAGCTTGCCTTTAAAATTTTATCTCATTTCGCCTTGTAGGCATAAAGTTATAAATTTTCTATGATTTTCAACACAATTCAATAATTTTCATTTTAATCTCCATTAATTAAATCATGGAAATTAAAATAAATATTCATGCCACATTAGCATGTTCTAATCCACATTAAGCCTCTTTAGTCACCTGGACTCATATTGGGCTTTCGTGATTAATCTTAATCACCATTTACTATTGCAACTAGGGTTTGCAAAATTCATAAATTCATGAAATCATCCAAAATTCAATCATTTCATACATAAATCTTGCAGTACACTTTAAATGCAATTATATGAGTCCTAATTAGTTTTGGGTATTACATATATTGAGGATAATTACCTCATATATTATGGTTTAACTAATCAAAATTATGTTGATAATTATGGATTTAAGGTGATAAATGCTAAAAAATTCATAACTTGACGCGTGTAAGGCGGATTGAGATGAAATTTGAAAGGTAAGCACATAATTTTGTGCTCAATATTATGGAAAGATTGGATTATGAAAATTCTGATGGGATTAAGGTGATAATTGATCAATTTCATCCAAAATCCAAAGATGACTTCAAATTATCATAATTTGAGATAGAAAAGTCGGATTGAGACGAAATTTGAAATGGACGGTTAAAATTATGAGATCAAGGAAATGAAAGGATTAGATTAAGCTAAGTATTGTGAGATTATGCCTACATGAAAAAGGTGAAGCACCTTTGACTTTTGTGCACCATAAAGTATCTTGCATTTATGTTAAAGTTAAAGTAATTAATTAAATAATTAATGGCATAAATGAGGTGTCAAATGGAGGTAATTACAAGTGAATTTTGTGAATTTCTTAAAATGAAAAAATTCATGAAAATATCAAGTGATTAATGAGAGGATTTAAGGGGCTAGTGGGCTACCTCAAAGGAGCTTGAAGTGGAGGCACATGGGGGACATCCAAGGGCTATTTATATGATTTTCTTTTATTTTTTAAAAATGAAAAATATACATTTAAATGACCTAGGTATCTAGGGTGTGTTATGGACGTGATATGAGTTGATTTTTGTGGCAAGAAAATGTCATAAGGTCAATGACAAGTGGACATCTTCATGTGGACAGCAACATGGAGGCTAGGAGAGGTGGACGTTCAAGCTGCTGTTTGGATTTTTTTGTGATTTTTTTAAATTCTAAATGGACCCTTAAGTAAGCTATTAGATAAGGTGATTAAATGTCCATAAATTAAAGCTGCATTTTGTGGAAAAAATTGCAAAAAGGCTGCTGCAATTGGACGTCAATGTGTGGATAGATTTGTGGCCCATCAATGCAATGGATTTTGATGAATTTAATATAAGATAATTACCCATTTTACTAGGGTATATTGTGCCATGTCATCAAGGGATAAGATGCCCATTAATTACCCTCCAAATGAGGTGGCAAAGTGGGCCCAAAAATCTAAAAAATAAAGGGCATAAGGAGCACATGGGATGTCCATATGGGGATATATTTGGCATTTAAAAAAATTATAAAATAAAAAATAATAAAAAGGGATTGCTTGGGTAGCAAGAAAGGAGGAAATAAGGAGGAAAGTGGTAGCAAGTGGTCGTTCAAGCCAGCAATGAGAGAAAGAGAGAGAAAGAGAGAATTCAAGGGGGGAAACCCCCAAACAAAGGCAACAGCCCTGAGCACGACCAAGAGGGAGGAAAATGAAGAAAAATAAGAAGAAGAAAAGAGGAAAAAAAGGAAGGAAAGAGGAGAAACCAATTTAGGAAAGCTTGGATTCAAAGTTTCCTAGAATAAGTAAATATGGATCAAGTTTTGGTTGTTTTAATCTTAAGTTTCTTCTCTCAAGTTATGGATTATGAATTTGATTCATAATGAACCCTTAAAGTATGATTCATGATGCCCTTGATTTGGGCATTGAATAAGAATTGAATGGTATAGATGAATTTAAAGGTTTAAAGAGGTTAAGTGAATGTTAGGGTTGAATTTTGAGAAAAACCTAACTTAGAATTTCTCAAAACCCTAAATCAAGTTGTTGTATGATTAAAGCATGATGATTTGGATGTAATTCATATTATTTTGAATTATATATGATGATTTAAGCATTGGTTGATGATTTTAACAAATATGAAACCCTAAGTCTCAAGAAATGACCCGATTTTCCATTTTTGAGTTAAACATGATACAAGGAAGCACTTAAATAATTTATGGACGAATTTTAGGGTAAAGTACCCTAAATTAAGGACCCTTTGGATGGCCTAAGTGGTCTGGATGAGTTTTCCCTAAATCTGATTTTGTAGGGTATGTATTTGGGACATCCAAACGGGGGCCAAAACGGGTGTTTTCCATATGATTTTTGTTGCTGATTGTAATGAAATGATTTATAGAAGTCATAGAGGGTAAAATAACCCAAGTTTAAGATAGTTTGAGTTTCCAAAATGGTTTGGAAAGATTAGCCCTAAATCTGATTTTATGGACATATGTTTGGACACATCAAAACGGGTCAAATGGATACCCAATATGTGTAAAGATATTGTTGTTATGGAAGCAAACGAATTATGGATTTTAAATATGTGATAATAACGTAAATTTTTGTTAAGAAAAACATGATTATTTTCTGGAATTTATGGATTAGAATCTGTTTTGATTTAAGTATCAAAAGAGGCGTTGAAAGGATGAAAAAGGGGTCCAAACATGGCTATTTTGGAACCCAATGATGAATGGATTAAAATTCTGAAATTAAACCCTAAATGATATGTTAATTATGGGGTTTAATCATGCTGAAATAAGAAACAAGTTTCTATGTTGAAAGATTTTAAGGGACACTTAAGTTATGTGTTGTAAGTTAAGTATATGTAGAAGGCTAAGCATGGACAAGTGATGAATAACTTATGTGAATTCCTAAAATGTAAAAAAATGCATGAAAATGTGAGGGAATACATGATTAAGGCACTGTTTTGGTAATTAATTATAATCTCAAATTTTGAGATTTATATATGATGCCTAAATTATCAACTAAGTGCCTAAAATGAGCACCGGCGTACGAAGAGTGAAAAATATGTTAAAAATGATAAATAGAGGTAATGAATCTTCAAATAATGATTTAATAATGGTTGTTATATGTATGAAAGTTTACCCTATATAAGAGTATTAAAAATGAATGAATGGATGATATGATATATGTATAGGCTATGTTGATATGTATGAACACCCGACTTGAAAGACAAGAGGGTTAAGCCAGTATAATATAAATCCAAATAGATTTATGTAGGTTGGAAAACCCTAAGGGATGCAAGCATTTGAAGTTGATGCATATAAATGAAATATTATTTTCATTTATCTAGGCAAAGGCAAGGAAAAGAATGGAAAAAAGGGATTAAGGCTATCTCAGGTAAGCAAGCGAACTTTTCAAATTATTGATTTCTTCTTATGTGTTGAAATGATTTAAGATGTTATGTCGATGCTTTTATGAATGTTTACAAGCGGGCAAGCACAAGTTTTGAAAATGAGGGCTTTAAAGATAAGTTGCAAGTTTCAGAAAAGGATGGCTTTAATGAAAAACCTCAAGGTTTGCTTCATGGGAAACAAGCAACACTTTTTAAGATAATTATTTTACCATAAGTGTTGCCAAAGATTCGGAATGCTTTATGCTAATGGATTTAGTAATTTTCTTACAAATAAGCAAGTTCTTCATGATGATATTGTCAAAAGATTTTATGCTTTATGCCGATGGTTTTAAGCAACCAAGTCCTTTATGATGTCGTTTTCAAAAGGAATTTATAAGAAAAAGGGAATTTTGCCCTTTTTCACAAAGCAATATTTGCAAATAAGTTTTGAGTTTACTCTTACGATATTTTGTGATAAACAACTATGTTTTTAGGGAGGGCACCGCTAGTACACCTGTCATCCCATAGAGACTTGGCCTTATTAAGAGTGGGCCTCGGTCATCCCAACCGTGCTCTACAACCTGCCTATTTCTTATACTGGTGCACCTCACATTATTATGACGGACCGCAGTCCGTTTAGTTTGAAGAACCAAAGACCGCAGCCCCATATCCTTTTAAACCGGGATCACAGACCTCTGTCTGCATCCATAACACACAAAAAATCTTAGACCGAAGTCTATATCTTTAAAAATTATTTTTAAAAACACATCACAGACCGCAATCCATGTCAACTTGTAAGCGAGTGCACCCACTTTAACAAGTTGTCATTTGAAATCTAGTTTTAGGATGACCTTCCTTAAATTCTGTTAGAAACATTTTGAGTAAAATATTTTGATAAATATTTGAAATGTTTGAGAAACAACACACCTTAAAAACCCTTTTAATAAAAGAATTTCAAAACTTTTAGATTTTCAAGAGTAAATCATACATTTTTTCTAGTATTATCTTGGTTTCCATTTCGGGGCCTTTTGCTTACAAAAGTTATGCAATTGTGCTAACCCCTTCTCAATCACCTTAAAATTAATTTCTTGTCCACGTATCAATTTGTCATTTTTTACATAAAGGGTTTCATAATCTTTTGTATAGCATTTAGCTACCTGAAATCGAACCATTATATGAAATCAACATAGGAGGTTGGTCATCCTTAAATCCCTTTCAACACATCCGTATAAACATTTTTCAAGATATTTTCAACATAGATTTCCTTATTTAAAAGAAATCAAAACCTTTCGAATATCATTTCAAAACATATGAACTATGTCCAAATCATCATTTATTATTTAATTATCATGACCTAGCAAAACAAATCTTTTTCATAAATCAAATCCCCTTTTCTTATAACATGATTATTTATCATTAAACATCATAAGAGAAATTCAAAACTTATTTACATTTGTTGCTTTGTGAAAAGGGAAAAATTTCCTTTTTCATATAAAATACTTTTGAAACAACATCATAAAGAACTTGTTTACTTAAAAGCAAATTCTTTAAAAAAACCATCGACATAAAACGTGAAATCCTTTGAAAACATTATCGTGGAGAACTTGCTTACTCATTAGCAAATTTCTCAATCTATTAACATAAAGCATTGCCAATCCATGACAATACTTGTGATAAATTATTTATCTTAAAAACGTTGCTTGCTTCCCATGAAGCAAACCCTGAGGCTTTTCCTTAAAGACATTCTTTTCAAAACTTATTACTTTTCATTAAATCCGTCATTTTTCAAAACTTGTGGCTTTTCATTAAAGCCGTCATTTTCAAAACTTGAGCTTGCCCATTCGTTTAAACATAATCATAAATAATTTTAATCACATATCATCACATAGAAAGAAAACATCATTTTAGAACGTTTGTTTGCTTACCTGAGATTGTCATAATCCTTTTCTTCCATACTCATCTTTGCCTTTGCCTAGACAAATGAAAATAACATTTCATTTATTTGCATCATCTTCAAATACTTATATTCCTTAGGTTTTCCAACCTACATAAATCCATTTGTCATAGGGTTCCCAAAACAGCAACTTTAGAACCCGTTTTTCATCGTTTCAATGCTCCATTTAGCAGCATGGTCTGAACAGATTTTTAATCCAAATTTTCCATCCTTAAGCCATGCTTTTCTTAACCCAAATTTAGGGTATTAACACATATTTAAAATTCATATTTTAGTTGCTTCCAAAACAGCAACTTTCGTATACATCTTGGGTACCCTTTGCACCCCTCTTTGGACATCCCTTTGTATATCTTCAAAAAATTATATTTAGGGTAATCTTGTTTACCTCTACTAGGTTAAACCCTCATAATCACTCGTTTATTTCCCATTATAAATCAAATTCCATCACTAGAACCTGGAATTTAATATTTATCTTGATTTATTCCTTAAGTTGTCCATAATGCTGAATTCAGTATGCCTGAATTATCAAAATCTTGAATTAATATCAAATCAAGTTTTTTTTATCTTAAATTTATACCATACCTTAATACCTACATGAATTAATCAAAATAAATATTTTTAGCACAAAACATTAAGCATTTATATTTATTTTGGTATTTTTACCTTGCTGGATAGCAGCATCCCTTTTCAAACAGCCTTAATCACGTAAATTATTGGGTATATTTATACCCATAAAAACCTAATTTTTATTTTTTTATTGTGATCCTCAACATGTATTATATATCTTGTAAATTTTCAGCCAAAAATTCATTGTATAAAAATTATTAAAAATCCTTTGGTGTAGCTAATCCTGACACCCGTATAACCCTATTCTGGTTTATTTTCTCAGATTTTTAATTTTCAACGTACATATCCTTGTATCCTGAAAATTGGGTCATTCGTTAATCACCCCATAATGTGTCTTCGAAAAAAGTTTCATGATAAAATTTGTTGATTAACTATTCCGTTCATATTTTAGATTTTTACCTCATTTCTTCCAGGTTTTGCTCCCATATTTGCATCTCTTTTCAATACATATGAAAAACCCTCAATAAATAATTAATTCTAGAATGTTGTTAATATTTATTTATAGGTTTATTATGATTCAAAATCATGATTCCAATATCAAGAAGAAAACTTGAAAATTGGAAAGCTTAACTCAACGGGTACTTACCCGATTTCGCCGATTCTTTGCCCCGAGCTTCCCGAGCTTCTCCTTCCCTTTTTCCTTCTTCTTTTCCTCCTCTTTTCTCCTCTTCCTTGCTGGGTTTGACGTGCTTGCTGCTGGTCCTTGGAGAAAATCCCTTTTTTCTCCCTTTTTCCTCTCTTCTCTCTCTCTCTCTCTCTCCTCTTCCTTGCTGATGGAACATCCAACCCCCTTGCTCCCTTTTTTTTTCTTTTTATAAACTACTTTTCTTGGTGCACAAGTAACCCCATAGGCATTTTAATAAATTTTATTTTTACTTTCCACAATTGTCCTTCTTTACTTAGCTCTTAAGCAACTTATTACTTGCTCTCCAAGAAAGCAACTTTCCATGATAATTAGCTTAATCCATTCCATTCATCTCATAGATTTCATAATTTTATTCCATCGTTTCAAATTTCATCTCAATCCGACGTTTCTACGTCAAGTTATGATCACTTGAATTTATCTTTTGGATTTGGGATAAAAATAATTAATTATCACCCTAATCCCATCATGATTCCCTTAATATAATCCATTCATAAGATTGGGCCCACCGTCGTGAGCTTACCTTTCAAATTTCATCAAAATCCGCCTTGCAGGAGTCAAGTTATGAATTTTCTATCATTTTTCATCTTAATTCCATAATTACACTTTAATCTCCATAAATTAAATCATGATTATTAACATGATTATTAATGACACATTGTCACCTTTAAATCCTCATTAAGCCCCTCGGGTCATACCGACTCACTTTGGGCTCTAGCGATTAAGTTTTTAATCACCATTCTTAATTAAACCCTAATTTCAAAATATCATCAAATCATAAAATCATCCATAAATCATTCAAAATTTATTTAAATCACATATAAATCAAATATATATGTTCAATGCATACCATTGAGTCCCACATAGGTTGGGGTTTCACAATCCTCCCCCCCTTATAACAGGTTTCGTTCCGAAACCTATTACATTTCAAATGTCGGGGGTAAAGCTCATATAAATTTGCTAACTTATCATCTTCTTCCAACATTTCAATGGTTCGCCACGCTTCTACTGTGCTACTCTGCCTTAGTGGCATTTTTAGTCTTGGTCCATTAGACCTATTGCTCATCTCTACGTTCCTTGTTCACACATGAGTTTCTCATTGGCATTTGTCTTTTCATTTGTTTCATTTCACACTATTTTTACTTGTACCTAGAGAAATTGCATCACTTCTCATCTTTTCATAGGGTAAGTCTTAAGTTACCCATTCAATCATATCAAATAAAGTTCTATGGAAATCATATCCCTTTTTACACATGCGATTCATATAATATGAATATCTTCATTTCTATAGCAAAAGAGCAAAAATGCTCTCACATACAATTTCATATACATCTTAGAAAAGACACCTTTGCTAACCCATTCATTCATAAAAATCTATAGCAATCATTTTCACATATCATCAATAATACATTCATTTTATAATGTAGAACAAAAGTTGCTCTCATATAGAGTTTCATACATGAAATTTAATACATGTCTTAGAAAAAGATACTTTTGCCAAACTTATCCATTTCTTCTTTCCTATTGACTCATATCGGCAACTGCCTTTCCCTTGTTCAAAACTAAGGTAATAGGTATGTTGTAGAATGCAACATATAAAATTATGGCAATAGCATTTCTTATCATAATATTTATTCATATCACACATAATCAATATGATCATTTCTGATCATAGAATTATCATACATAGTAAATTTTACAATCTAAAAAAATCAATGATCTTTCTTTTTTCATATACACTTAGCACTTGAATAAAATCAAATGCATTCATATTTTCATAACATCATACATTAGGAGTCAAAAGAAACTCCTTTTTTCCTACCTTTCTCATTTCTACCTGCACATTTCAAGGTCTAAGGTTGCTTTTCCCTACACATACAGATTATATTTGCATAATCTGTCATTTTATCATGAACACAATTTCTAAATCAATCAATCACGTAGAAAATCGACACCTAGGTGCCACCTAAATGGCGCCACAGCATCGCACCTTATACATGCAAAGTCTAACACAGTCCTGTGCTATATTATGTAAGGTGTGGTCAACCTTAGGTATGGGGGGTCTCTATGTTGTGTTCCATAACCCGTCATCTGTTCTGATTCCCTTCTATCCTTTGTCGTTCCTTAAATTTTCTTGCCTCCTTCATTTCATCTGACCTCATATCATTTTTCCTTCGTATACCATCTATACTATGAAATATGGCAATCCAGCTATATTTCCTCAAATAATCATATTATTGTGTCATAATGATGCATAATATAAGACAATACATATCGTATATATCTTATAATCTCAATCTATCTCTTTCATCATTTTCCATTTTTCTTCTATATCTATCTATCAATCCTTGCAAAAATATCATCTTTGTGATATCAAATCTTTTCTTACCACGCCTATTTACCAATCCATGCTCTGATACCAAGCTCTGTGCCGCCCCAAATCGAGACGTCACTTCCTTACCTCAAGTTCTTATCGATTGGTAAATGTGAAATAGGATTGTTGCCCTGATCACACGACGGGATTTTAATTGGAACTCGTCTAAATTTTTTTTCGTTTCTTCATTCATCATCATTTCATTTATAACATAAGCAATGGTACACTTGTACATATCCTTTAAACCATTTCAAGATGTTGTTATTCATCATAGGCCCTCTTGACCTAATCATGACATTGTCATTCTAGACATACATTCATCCATACATCCATTAGTTCTCCTAGAACTTAGAACTTTAAATAAATTCATATACATCAACACACCTGAATACTTCCATTTATATCATTCCACTCACCATGGCTAATCTTTTTAGCCCACATGGTACTATCTCGTACCTTTTCTCCATTTCTTAGGTCCTCGACCACTTGAGTCTCCCAGTACCTGCCTGAGGTTTGGAAAATAAAACGTGAGGGATAACTCAGTAAGCAAGCATTTTGGGGCAAACTTTCCTTGAAAATCATTTCCTAAAATATTTTTCACATAAATCATTTTGGCCATGGGACATTTTATGTCCCAAAACATCTTGACATAAACCATATTTGGCAATGGACATTCTCATGTCCACGAAAAGACGTTTTTCCACATAAATTATTTTGGCATTGGACATTCATACGTCCTAAAACATTTTTCCACTTGAACCTTGTTGGCAATGGACGTTTATACGTCCTAAAATATTTTTCCACGTACACCTTGTTGGAATCAGACGTTTATATGTCCTATAACATTTTTCACATAAACACTTTGATAATGGACATTTTTATGTCCAAAATACATTTTTCGTAAGCCTTTTTGGCAATGGACATTCATATGTCCACAAACACCTTTATCCCTTAAACTCTTTTAGAAATGGACATTTTTATGTCCACACATGTTCCAACATAAATCCCTTTAGGAAATGGACATTCTCATGTCCAACCATTTTTCTCACATAAACCTTTTGGAAATGGACATTCTTATGTCCAAAATAATTTCCAACATAAACCCTTTTTCACGATCCCCATCTTGGGGCTTGTTTATAGCAAACAAGTCATAAATCTTTTTCATGAATTTTTTTTCATAATTTTTTTTTTATTCTTAATATTTACACATTTTGTTTAAAGCACCCTACTTTTAGGGTAACTTATGCATAATGGCTCATAGAAATCCAATTCAGGATAACTTTTCGTATAAATGCTTTTATATCCCAATCTTTAGGCTTTTGAAAAGCAAAACATGTGAAAACACATTTCTCTCCATCCAGTAGTGACACCTAGCAAGTGATCATGCTACCTTTTGGAAGAGAATCCTTAACAGCACGCTAGCTAGGCGGCTGTTTATTTATCCTACTCCGATCTCAGGGAGGGCACTGCTGGCACTCCTGTCATCTCTTAGCGACTTGGCCTTATGTAGAGTGGGCTCCGGTCATCCTAACCGTGCTCTACAACCTGCCTGTTTCTTGTACTCTTGCACCGTACATTATTATGACGGACCGCAGTCCGTTTAGTTTGAAGAACCAGAGACCGCAACCCATGTCCTTTTAAACCGGGATCACAGACCTCTGTCTGCATCCATAACACACAAAAAATCTTAAACCGAAGTCTATATCTTTAAAAATTATTTTTAAAAACACATCACAAACCACAGTCTGTGTCAACTTGTAAGCGAGCGCACCCACTTTAACAAGTTATCATTTGAAATCTAGTTTTAGGATGACCTTCCTTAAATTCTGTTAGAAACATTTTGAGTAAAATATTTTGATAAATATTTGAAATGTTTGAGAAACAACACACCTTAAAACCCTTTTAATAAAAGAATTTCAAAACTTTTAGATTTTCAATAGTAAATCATACATTTTTCCTAGTATTATCTTGGTTTCCATTTCGGGGCCTTTTGCTTACAAAAGTTATGCAATTGTGCTAACCCCTTCTCAATCACCTTAAAATTAATTTCTTGTCCACGTATCAATTTGTCATTTTTTACATAAAGGGTTGCATAATCTTTTGTATAGCATTTAGCTACCTGAAATCGAACCATTATATGAAATCAACATAGGAAGTTGGTCATCCTTAAATCCCTTTCAACACATCCGTATAAATATTTTTCAAGATATTTTCAACATAGATTTCCTTATTTAAAAGAAATCAAAACCTTTCGAATATCATTTCAAAACATATGAACTATGTCCAAATCATCATTTATTATTTAATTATCATGACTTAGCAAACCAAATCTTTTTCATAAATCAAATCCGTTTTTTTATAACATGATTATTTATCATTAAACATCATAAGAGAAATTCAAAACTTATTTACATTTGTTGCTTTGTGAAAAAGGGAAAAATTTTCTTTTTCTTATAAAATACTTTTGAAACAACATCATAAAGAACTTGTTTACTTAAAAGTAAATTCTTAAAAAAAAACCATTGATATAAAACGTGAAATCCTTTGAAAATATTATCGTGGAGAACTTACTTACTTATAAGCTAATTTCTCAATCCATTAACATAAAGCATTGCCAATCCATGGAAATACTTGTGATAAATTCTTTATCTTAAAAACATTGCTTGCTTCCCATGAAGCAAACCCTGAAGCTTTTCCTTAAAGTCATTCTTTTCCAATACTTATGATTTTTCATTAAAGCCGTCATTTTCCAAAACTTGTGGTTTTTCATTAAAGCCTTCATTTTCAAAACTTGTGTTTGCCCATTCATTTAAATATAATCACAAACAATTTTAATCACATATCATCACATAGAAAGAAAACATCATTTTAGAAAGTTTGCTTGCTTAACTTAGATCGCCATAATCCTTTTCTTCCATACTCATCTTTGCCTTTTCCTAGACAAATGAAAATAACATTTCATTTATTTGCACCATCTTCAAATACTTATATTCCTTAGGTTTTCCAACCTACATAAATCCATTTGTTATAGGGTTCCCAAAACAGCAACTTTTGAACCTGTTTTTCATCATTTCAATGCTCCCTTTAGCAGCATGGTCTGAACAGATTTTTAATCCAAATTTTCCGTCCTTAAGCCATGCTTTTCTTAACCCAAATTTAGGGTATTAACACATATTTCAAATTCATATTTTAGTTGCTTCCAAAACAGCAACTTTCGTATACATCTTGGGTACCCTTTGCACCCCTCTTTGGATATCTCTTTGCATATCTTCAAAAAATTATATTTAAGGTAATCTTGTTTACCTCTAATAGATTAAAACCTCATAATAACTTGTTTATATCCCATTATAAATCAAATTACATCATCAAAACCTGAAATTTAACATTTATCTTGATTTATTCCTTAAGTTGTCCATAATGCTGAATTTAGTATGCCTGAATTATCAAAATCTTGATTTAATATAAAATCAAGTAATTTTAATCTAAAATTTCTACCATACCTTAATAAATACATTAATTAATCAAAATAAATATTTCCATCACAAAAATTAACATTTATATTTATTTTGGTATTTTTACCTTGCTGGACAGCAGCATCCCTTTTCAAAGAGCCTTAATCACGTAAATTATTGGGTATATTTATACCCATCAAAACCTAATTTTCATTTTGATAGTGTGATCCCCAATATGTATTATATATCCTATAAAATTTTCAGCCTAAAATTTCTTGTATAAAAATTATTAAAAATCCTTTGGTGCAGCTGATCCTGACACCCGTACAACCCTATTCAGGTTGATTTTCTCAGATTTTTAATTTACAACATACTTATTATTTTAATCTGAAAATTGGATAGTTTCTTAATCACCCCATCATAAGGCTTTAGAAAAATTTTCATGATAAAATTCATTGATTAACTATTCCGTTCATATTTTAGATTTCTGCCTCATTTCTTCTAGATTTTGCTCATATATTTGCATCTCTTTTCAATACATATGCAAAACCCTCAATCAATACTTAATTCCAGCATGTTGTTATTCTTTCTTTAGAGTTTTATTATGATTCAAAATCATGATTCCAATATCAAGAAGAAAACTTGAAAATTGGAAAGCTTAACTCAACGGGTATTTACCTAATTTCGCCGATTCTTTGCTCCGAGCTTCCCGAGCTTCTCCTTCCCTTTTTCCTCCTTCTTTTCCTCCTCTTTTATCCTCTTCCTTGCTGGGTTTGACGTGCTTGCTGCTGGTCCTTGGAGAAAATCCTTTTTTTCTCCCTTTTTCCTCTCTTCTCTCTCTCTCTCCTTCTCTCTCTCCTCTTCCTTGCTGCTGGAATGTCCAACCCCCTTACTCCCCTTTTTTTTCTTTTTATAAGCTACTTTTCTTGGTGCACAAGTAACCCCATAGGTATTTTAGTAAATTTCATTTTCACTTTCCATAATTTTCCTTCTTTACTTAGCTCTATAATGCCGAGGTGACTAAAAGTCATGCATGGAATGGAAATTAACTGGGCTAGTCAAGATAATTAGTGGACAAGGAGTCCCCCTTGACGTTGCCAAGTCGGTAGGTCCACCGCTAAGGATGGAAAAGACCATGCTATGAAAGAATGTTCCCCGTGCTAGAGTACCGTCACATGAAGGACAATGCCATGAATGGAAATGATGAATTTGCACATCCAATGTTTATGAAATGTTTATGAATGGTTTATGAAAAAATTTTTGCTCCACAGGTAGTTAATCACTTGTTAAGTGTATCTACTGAATGGACAAAAATACTTTTAAATAATGTTGCCCTCAAAATGATTTGTCTGAAAAATATACGCTTGCTTTTTGAGTTTCGACTCACGTTTTCGTTTTCCAAACCCAAAGGCAGGTGAAGGAAAGGACAAGGCAAAGGATCAAGAGCAGGTCATTAAAGAAATGGAAAAACAATAGTAGTCTGATGTCATGGAAAACTTATGTGGAATGATTGTAAATTTATTTTGATGTTTTTAAGTTGACGACTATGGATGATACATGCTGTGACATCTGATTTATGTGAAAATGGAAATATTTCTTGATAATCATTCCTAGTTTATGTAATGGTTGGATGGAAATGACTTAGATATGCATGTGTTGAAAAATTATAAGGAGATAAACTTATTTGAGAATATATTTAATTGGGATAAATATCTGTTAAAACCCGCCGTGTGACAGGGCAACAATCCTGATCACGTTTACCAATTAATAACGATTCCGAGGTAAGGCTCAGGATGTGACACTCGGGTTTGGGGCGCCACACAAGTTATGGATCATGAATTTGATTCATAATGAACCCTTAAAGGATGATTCATGATGCCCTTGATTTGGGTATTGAATGAGGATTGAATTGTATGGATGAATTTAAGGGTTTAAAGAGGTTAAGATGGATGTTAGGGTTGAATTTTGAGAAGAAACCTAACTTGGAATTTCTCAAAATCCTAAACCAAGTTTCTGTATGATTAAAGCATGATGATTTGGATGTAATTCATGTTCTTTTGAATTACATATGATGATTTAAGCATTGCTTGATGATTTTAGCATATATGAAACCCTAAGTCTCAAGAGATGGCCCGATTTTCTATTTTTGAGTTAAAAATGATACAAGGAATCACTTAAATAGTTTATGGATGAATTTTAGGGTAAATTACCCTAAATTAAGGACCCTTTGGATGGCCTAAGTGGGCTGGATGAGTTTGCCCTAAATCTGATTTTTTAGGGTATGTATATGGGACGTCCAAACGGGGGCCAAACTGGTGTTTTCCATATAATTTTTTTTGCTGATTGTAATGAAATGATTTATGGAAGTTATGGAGGGTAAAATACTCCATTTTTAAGTTACTTTGAGTTTCCAAAATTTTTTGAAAAGATTAGCCCTAAATCTGATTTTATGGACATATGTTTGGACACGTAAAAATGGGTCGAATGGATACCCAATATGTGTAAAGATATTACTGTTATGGAAGCAAAAAAATTCTGAATTTTAAATATGTGATAATACCCTAATTTTGGGTTAAGAAAATCATGATTATTTTTTGAAATTTATGGATTATAAATCTTTTTTGATTTAAGTATCAAAATAGGCGTTGAAAGAATGAAAAACGGGTCCAAACATGGCTGTTTTGGAACCCAATGATGAATGGATTAAAATTATAAAAATAACCTTAAATTATATGTTAATTAAGATGTTTAATCATGCTGAAATAAGAAAAAAGTTGCTGTGTTGAAAGATTTTAAGGAACACTTAAGTTATGTGTTGTAAGTTAAGTATATGTGGAAGGCTAAGAATGGACAAGTGATGAATAACTTATGTGAATTCGTAAAATGAAAAAACTGCATGAAAATGTGATGGAATACATGATTAAGGTACTGTTTTGGTAATTAATTATAATCTCAAATTTTGAGATTTATATATGATGCCTAAGTTGTCAACTAAGTTAAAGTGAAAAATATATTAAAAATGATAAATGGAAGTAATGAACCTCCAAATAATGATTTAATGAATGGTTGTTATATTTATGAAAGTTTACCCTATATAAGGGTATTAAAAATGAATGAATGGGTGATATGATATATGTATACACTATGTTGATATGTATGAACACCCGACTTGAAAGACAAAAGGGTTAAGTTAGTATAATGTAAATCCAAATGGATTTATGTAGGTTGGAAAACCCTAAGGGATGCAAGCATTTGAACTTGATGCATATAAATAAAATGTTATTTTCATTTATCTAGGCAAAGGCAAGGAAAAGAATGGAAAAAAGGGATTAAGGCTATCTCAGGTAAGCAAGCGAACTTTTCAAATTATTGATTTCTTCCTATGTGTTGAAATGATTTAAGATGTTATGTTGATGCTTTTATGAATGTTTTACAAGAGGGCAAGCACAAGTTTTGAAAATGACTGCTTTAAAGACAAGTCACAAGTTTTGGAAAAGGATGACTTTAATGAAAAGCCTCAAGGTTTGTTTCATGGGAAGCAAACAACACTTTTTAAGATAATTATTTTACCACAAGTGTTGCCAAAGATTAGGAATACTTTATGCTAATGGATTTAGTAATTTTCTTACAAGTAAGCAAGTTCTTCATGATGATATTTTCAAAAGATTTTATGTTTTATGCCGATGGTTTTAAGAATTTGCTTACAAGCAAGCAAGTTCTTTATGATGTCGTTTTCAAAAGGACTTTATAAGAAAAAGGGAATTTTGCCCTTTTTCACAAAGCAATATTTGCAAATAAGTTTTGAGTTTACTCTTACGATATTTTGTGATAAACAACTATGTTTATGAAAGAAAAATAAAAAGAGATTTGATTTATGAAAAAGATTGGTTTTTCTATGCCAGGAAACTAGAATATAAACAATGATTTGGACATAGTCCATATGTTTTGAAATGATGTTAGAAAAGTTTTGATTTCCTTAAAGTGAAAAATATTTTTAAAATGCTTCGAAAATGTTCACATGGATGTTTCTAAAGAGATTTAAGGATGACCGACTAGATAAGTTGATTTAATAAAATGATTTGATTTTGGGTTGCTAAAATGGCATGCAAAAGGCTATGCAAGCTCCTCTTTATGAAAAACGGACAAATTGGATATATGGACAAATATTTGATATCAGGATGGTTAAGAAGGGGATAATACAATGGTATGACCTTTGTGAACAAAAGGCACCGAAATGGAAACCAAGAAAGAGCTAGAAAAATATGTGGTTTATTCTTAAAAATTCAAAAGCTTTGAAGTTCTTTCATCGTAACAATTTCAAGATTTATTTCTCAAACATTTCAATTGCTTATCAAAATATTTTACTCAAAATTTTTCTAAAAGAATTTAAGGAAGGTCATCATAAAACTAGATTTCAAATGAAACTTCTTTAAAGCGGGTGTGCTCACTTTACAAGTTGACCCGAATTGTGGTCTGTGATGTTCTTTTTCAAAATGATTTAAAAAGACATAGACCTCGGTCTATAATTTTTTCAAGAATGGATGCGGACTGTTTTCTGTTATCTCGCTTTTTCAAGATGGTTTAAAAGGACACGGGCTATGGTCTGTGATACTTTAAACCACATGGACTGTGGTCTGTGATGATATTGTATGGTGCACCAATACAAGGAATAGGTCGGTTGTAGAGCACGGTCGGAGATGGACCGAGGCCCACTCTACATATGGCCAAGTCGCTAAGAGATGGCAGGAGGCTAGTGGCGCCCTCCCTAAGATGGGAGAAGATGAAGGAACAGCTGCCTGGCTAGCGTGCTGTTAATGATGGATTCTCTTCCAAAAGTAAGAATGATCACTTGCTAAGTGTCCCTACTGGATGGGGAGAAATGCATTTGCATATGTTTTGCTTTTGCAAAGCCCAAAGATTAGGACATAAAAGTGTTCACAATCTCACCGCAAGTGCACGGGTCGTAGATTGTATTATATAAATTATCGATCCATAGGGAATTCGAGACTATAAACTTTGTTTTTAAACGCTTTCGTGTCGGATATGGAGAAAATATAGCAAATAAAATAGGAAAGGGGGAGAAAATATAGCAAATAAAAGGGAAAGAAAATATAAAAAATGAGAACAAAAAATTACAAATTAAAAATGAGTAGAGAAAACGAGAATGCGAGTACCTAGGGTCTAGGATTTCGCATGCACCTTTTGCAACGGGTAGTGGTATAATTATTTAATTTGGATATTGTTTGTTAAAGGGGAACAAACCCTAATTTATCCTTGCACCTTCTCTTGAAACCTACAAGGTGTACCTTAATTTTTTTAACCACTTATTCTCATGGGATTAAGTTAATTAGAATCCATTAAGTTCTGTGGTTTGTTCATGGAATTCTTCAAGGTTATCATGCCTATTCTCATGGTCTTAGATTTCCAGGTTTAATATCTTGATTATCGTATATTAGGCTTCCACGTCTCGGTTTCATCACTTAATATATGGAATCATGCCAAAGTACGGGCTCATGTACAAAGCAAGCATAAAAAATCATAAGATATTAAATTAACAACAATATCCATCATAAATGAATTAAAAATCCACACCACGCTACATTGTACACATGCTACGTCCAGTACCCTAGATTTAAGGTTTAGCCAAGCATGTTTAAGTTTGAAATAAAATTAAAATTACAATCCATATTAAACAAGACAATTAAAATTTAAAAGGGAAAAGATAGAAAAGCTTATTGGTTTGAAGCCCCGATGGTGTGTCGGCCGCTCCACACAACTTGTCGGTCTGCCCTTTTTCCCATGCTCTCCACCTCCTTGCTCTTTCTCTTTCTCTCTCAAATTTTTGCCTGTGAATTTTCTCTACTCTGGATTCTGTGTTTTAGAACCAACTCCCCTGGAATTTTCTGATGGAATTCTTTATTCTACCCTGGTAGAATTTTTTGCTCTCCCCAAAATTCTCTATGTAAAAATCTGCTCTTGGAATGCTCGAACACCCGCTGTTTGGAAAATTCTCTTTTTTTATAGCCTTTCATGTGGGGTCCGTATGTGCTCCATCACATGAACTCGTTTGTGGGTGATCAGCTCGTTTGTTCAAATGAAATGGAATAGGTTGCATTTATTTGTGGGCCACACATTTACGTAAATGCTGCTCACTCTCGTGACTTGCTGATTGTGATCAGATGGTGGACGTTGATTTTCTGGTAGGGCCCACTGCAATATAAATGTGCTCTTGCTTGGTCACGTGGTGTGAATGGTATGTGGGGTCCATCATGATAAAATGAGCAGCTGCATTTTATATGTATTCATGTTGCTTTTAATGGGTGCTGCTTTGCTTTGATTTGGTGGGCAAAATATTCACGTGATTATGCTCTTGATATTATAATGAGCTACTGATTTGTTGTTGGGCCCATCTGCATGATCACGTGAATTAGCTTCATCTTGGTTGTGCTTGAAAAATAAATGAGCAGCATGGACTTTAAATGAGGTGCTGCTTGATCACGTGAAATGGATTGCTGGATGTTGCAACTTTCTGGTCACGTGATGGGCAGCTAGTGGGGTCCGCTTAATTTATGTGCAGCTGCTGGTTCATTGGTTTAATACGTGCTGCATTGGACGACTATTGCTTGGGGTCCACCTCAATAAAAATTGTGCAGCTATGAGTTATGGAATTCACATGAATGGCAAAAGGATTAAATGGGCCACTGATTTGGATAGCTTGTATTAACGTGAATCAACTATGCAATGTGGACGGCTGGTTAGTGGGGTCCACTAAATGAATGAGCAGCTGTGAATGGACGGTGCTGGATCTAATTTGCTCGTCGTGATCTGAAATGGTGGAGAAATGTTGATCACGTGCTAATCGTTGATTTTTGGTGGGCCACAATCACGTGAATGTTGCTGCTGCTTGCATTTGCTGGATGTTGCAATTTACTCGGTCACCTGATGTGTACTTGGTAATTGGACAGCTGCTCATTTGTTGTGGATGGCTGGATTTGCTTGATTGGTTGGTGATGAAATGGATGGCTTGGATTTTTGCATGATTTGATCTTGTGGGGCTCACTTGGTGTAATCTGTTTTCTTGCATAAAGAAAAAATATTTAAATCATTAATTCGTCAAAATCATTAGTGGATTATTATTATGTGGCGCCCCAAACCGAGGTGCTAAGAAGCCTTACTCCGGGATCGTTTTGATTGGTAAACATGACTCAGGATTGTTGCCCTGATCCACTGCTGCACTGCTTTCTCTACAGCTGCAGCTACTATTTCCTCTATTTGCTTTTCTTGATTAGCTCCTTTTTCTATACGGGGTTCAGAACTAACCTCTTCTCGTAGTTAACTAGTCCTTGAACCTGATTGTTCCGCTTGCCTTGCTCGCTTAGACCTATTACTGGTCTCTCTTTTTCTTGTTGACTTACAAGTTCATCATTCGCGACCGTCTTTCCTTTGTTTAACCTAGCTCCTACTCTGGTGATAGGCATCTTTCTATATATTCAAAAATCATATCATCAATAATTCATAGCATAATTAATCATATAAATCATTAATCATACATACTTATCATACAAGTGTAAAATATTTTCACTTGTATTTAAAACAATCTATATTCATTTATCATTTCAAAAGTCAAAAGAGACTTTTGTTATCTTCCTCTACCCTTTTCTTACCACATATACTCTACTAAGCTAGTGCTAGACCAACCAAGTCATCTTTACTTTTCTTCTTTCCTCTCCTATTTACCAATTCACATTTTGATATCATCTTCTGTGATATCAAATCTTTTCTTTCCACACCATTACCAATCCTTGCTCTTATACAAATCGCTGTGGTATCAGACCTATCCCTTTATTTTCTCCTTCTCCCACCTATTTACCAATCCTTGCTCTGATACCAACTTCTATGGCGCCCCGAACCGAGGCGTCACATTTGTCCTAACTCCAAGATCTTGTCAATTGGTAAGTGTGAATCAGGATTGTTGCCCTGATCACGCGGCGGTACTTAATTTGATCTTGTCCAATTTTTTTTCTTTTCTTTCATCACATAAAGACACATATTTATCATCAAATTTCAATTATCATTGATATCATTCATACTTGTTTTTGTACAATATAGGTTATTTTAACCAGATCATTTCATACATACATAATTTGAAAACTCCTTACCATATGTTCATTCATATCATATACAGATCAACATATCATAAAATTTTCTTCATACCTTCTTTTTTCTTTCCTTCCTTGCCTGTGTTATACCTATCTATGGTTTGAAAAGCAAAATGTGAGTCGAAACTCAGTAAGCAAGCATTTTTCCATTTAAATGCATTTCTCCCGTTCAATAGTAGACACTTATCAAGTGATCTATTATCAACCAGTGGAAACCTTTTCATAAAACCTTTCATAAAACATATGCTTGCAAACTTAACATGTAAACCTCTTTTCCATGAACATAAAAATATTTTTCATAAAACTTCCTTTCTCCAAGGACATTCTCATGTCCTTCAAACATTTTCCATAAAATCTTTTTAAAACAAGCATATGCATCATGCAATACGTTTCTGTCCGTTTGGTAGGTGACACTTACCAAGTGATCATCCTTTT
This sequence comes from Annona cherimola, assembly GCA_030490835.1. Classification (NCBI taxonomy): domain Eukaryota; kingdom Viridiplantae; phylum Streptophyta; class Magnoliopsida; order Magnoliales; family Annonaceae; genus Annona; species Annona cherimola. Next base: position 82,050,842 of record CM059974.1, read on the forward strand.
CTCCTTAGGAGAGAAACCATTTCATTTGATAACTCGCGAGTCAGGCAGTTATCCATGTTCTTCTCCCATTTCAGGGAGGGCGCCGTCGGCATTTCGCCTTTTGAAGCGACTTGGCCTATGTAGAGGGGGCCCATCTTGCAACCGCGTCCGGTTTGCATATCCTCTACAGTAGACCTAGTATATAACTCATGTGCATATTCCTTTCTCCATATTCATATGCTAGCATGTTTTTTATAAAACTCCACAGACCCTAATCTGTGACTTTTCCTTTTCAAAACTTGATGCTAGCATGTCATTTCAAAATAGTACAGACCTCGGCCTGTATTCCCTTTTCTAACTTGAAAACTTTGCATAGCCAAAGTTAACAAGTTAATAAAAATATTTTGTAAGGATGACCAACCCTAAATAATTTTGAAAACATTTAAATAACACATTTCTAAATCATTTAAGATATTTGAAGGAAATATTTCAGAAATAGTAATTTCAAAATTTTGCTAAAATGTTTTTAAATAAAATTTAGGTGGTAAAATAATTTCAAAAACATTTTAATATCTGAAGACAAAATATTTTGCAAACGCTTTTCTTCCCATTTCTTGGTTTTCATGAACAAAGGATATACAAACACCTAATTCATTTCCCATATGATATCATATTCTTTGTTCACAGAACACCTGGGTTATTTTTGTAAACTTGTGTGATCCTTTGATCATTATTTCAAAAATCATTACTCAAATTGGTTATCGGTTGACCTTCCTTAAATCCTTTTTAAAACATTTCAATAAATCATTGCAAAATCGTTTGATAAAACCAAATATTATTTGAAAATCAAAATTTTCCTTTTCCATTATAATGCAACCATTTTCACATTTTTCCTTACTTTCATAAGGATTTGCTTATGATAAAGCAATCCCTACATATTACAACATTTTTCCTTACTTCCATATGGAATTGCTTATGATAAAGCAATTCTGACATAATCCATGGTTGCAATATAAAAACATATAAAATCATTTTCAAAAAGTTTTCTTGCTTACCTCTGTTTTGCTTCAATCTGAATCCTTTATCCTTTCCTTTCCTTTTCCTATACAAGTGAAAAGGATATACATACTTTATCATACATATGTTATATTCATTTATGACCTTATTTTTCTTCATAATTTCTTATAGAGGTTAACCGTAAAAATACTTGGTCATTATTTCCTTAGATGAATTTTTATCTGTAAATCCTTAAAAATTCCATCCTTAGATTTAAATATTAATCTCAAATTTTCTCCAAAATCACGTGTTACTGTAGCAAATCACTGTTCACGCTAGGTTACTGTTCACAGCGACGTGGTTACTGTTCATGGGTTCCAAAAAATGTCATTTTTTTCAAAAATAAAAAATACCATGATATAGCTTATGCTTAGTATATCATGGGAAATTTCATACATTTTGAATTTATCATCATGTACTTGGCTAAATAAATCATTTTCTCCATATACTAAAAATCAACATAAATTCACTTAAGCGTAATCCTTAATTCCGAAAATCATGAGATTAATATATCATCATTTCAACTTCATAACTATCATAATTATACCTCCCAAATCATCATTTATCAATTTTGGAGCATTATTTACACATATCATACATGATTTTTCCGAATGCTCTATCTTCACTCCAAATTTTTGATGTTTTGGCATAATTCCAACTAAGCATTATAACTTTACTTATTTTCTCATGCTTAGACATTATCTAAACATGGTTTTACCCTAATTAACATCCAAAATAAGTTTGAGGAGAATTCACCTACCCGAAGTGAAGATATACTCCTTCTTTCTCCTCTTTCTCTCTCCTCTCCTTTCCTTGCTTCTCTTGGCTTAAAATGTAGGTGGGGTGGGAAAATGAGCTCTTGCTCAAGCTTGGGAGTGCCTTGGAAGTTCTCACCTTTCCCCTATTTATAGGGTTTGATTTTTCACGAAATTATAATTTAACCCCCCTTGCTCAAGGTATTAAATTATAAATGTATTTTTTTAATTTTAAAAGATGCATGGAGACTTGTGCAGCCCACCCTACAGCTTCTCCAGCCCCCCTATGGCAGCCCTATTTTATTTATTATTTTTTTATTTTTAAAATTATTTAATTTAAGCTAAATAAATCCTAACCGTTGATTTTGGATGATGATGATCATGGACCATTGATTTGGTCAAATATTCCTAACCACCCCCCTGCAATTGCAGCTGTTCATTTTTATTTTTTTATTTTTTTAATTATTTAATTTAATAAAAAGTCAAAAATAGCATTAATGGAAAATTAAGCTACTTTTTGATCTCCTTTTGACGTTTCATCTTAACCCTTGATTTGTGATTTTTGATCAATCTTGGACCACTTATCATGTTCATCATCATATTTTGGCCATCCATAAAAAATTTCATCTCAATCTGACGTCCGGATTGCAAATTATGAATTTTTTGTATTTTTTCACTAAAATCTAAATTTGTATTAAAATAATAAAAAGTAATGCTATTTTGTCTTGTAGTGATTAAATCCCTATTTTCTCTTTTTGTAATTAGGTTAATCCAAGTGATTAACTCTTAATCACGTGTCTTAATCCTTAGTTACTATTCACATGCACTATTCATGCGGGTTAAATTCTTAATTGCATTATTTTAACCTCTAGTTCACACATTGGCAAATATAACATATTTCATGAATTTTATTTATCATAAAAATCAGTACAAAAATCTGTGTTATTCTAGGATTGCGGGTTTCACAATCCTCCCCCCCTTACAAAAGGTTTCGTCCCGAAACCTGTTACAACCCATCACACTTCTGCTGTGCCTCTCATATACAGGGTTTTTATATAGAGACACTATTCATTCCTTCTACTAACAGTGCAGGAGTAGTTGATATGGGAATCACATAATGTCATCATTAATTAATTCATCATCCATACCTGCAACTTCTTCCTCTCTTTGTTCTTGTGACTCTGCATACATCTGCACTGGGTTAGTAGAGGTACCCTGTTGGTTAGCAGTCATAATCCTTTGTTGGGCAGATCTCCCTTGACCTCTTGCTTCTTGTCCTTTGTTCAGACATTTGGTGGCAAAGTGTCCTACTTGATCACAAATGAAGCACTTTAATAATTTTTCCTCAGCACTTCTGCAATTCTTTGTTATATGACCAGTCTGGCCATACCTATAACATTTATTAGAACCCTTTAAACATTTACCAAAATGACACCTTTGACAATTTCTACACATTGAAGCACCTACTGAGATGGAGTTTGACTTCATTATTCTTGTTACTATCTTCTTGCTCCTTTCTTTTCCCATATCATGCTCCTGGGTATCAAAATTACACTGCTCTTGTTCTTCTTGGGTTCTTAATGTTTCTAATTCTAAGGCTCTTGCACTTTCTATGCTTGCGGCATAATCTCAAATCAAATGAGGTGCAAGGCCTTCTCTTAAACACGGCTTCAGTCCTTGTTGAAACCTTTGTGCCTTATTTTTTGGGCACATTTGCTATCCATGGAACAAATCTTACAAGGGCATTAAATTTTGTAGCATATTCCGTAACAGTCATCTCGCCCTGACATAATTGCTCAAACTCAATCACCTTTTGACTTTGGAGACCTGCAGGAAGGTACTCTTTATTAAATTCTTCCAAAAATTTTTGTCATGTCACCTCTTCCGGGTATGGCATGCGGAGATTTTAAATAACTTCTTAATCTCAATCATCCATTGCTCGGCTTTAATAGGGTTCGGTTCGCCTGCAAACTTAGGGGGGTGCTGTGCTAGGAAAGCATTAATAGCCCTTCTATCAGCTTGTAATAGGTTATCTTCCATTTCTATTATAGGGGTAGGGTTGACTAATGGGCCGATCTTTTCCCTATCCTTATTTCCTAGCTGGGCACATTGATGTTCCTCCCATAATCCTTGGATGATGCCCATGGCTTGTGTTGTCCACTGCTGCACTGCTTTCTCTACAGCTGCAGCTACTATTTCCTCTATTTGCTTTTCTTGATTAGCTCCTTTTTCTATACGGGGTTCAGAACTAACCTCTTCTCGTAGTTAACTAGTCCTTGAACCTGATTGTTCCGCTTGCCTTGCTCGCTTAGACCTATTACTGGTCTCTCTTTTTCCTGTTGACTTACAAGTTCATCATTCGCGACCGTCTTTCCTTTGTTTAACCTAGCTCCTGCTCTGGTGATAGGCATCTTTCTATATATTCAAAAATCATATCATCAATAATTCATAGCATAATTAATCATATAAATCATTAATCATACATACTTATCATACAAGTGTAAAATATTTTCACTTGTATCAAAAACAATCTATATTCATTTATCATTTCAAAAGTCAAAAGAGACTTTTGTTATCTTCCTCTACCCTTTTCTTACCACATATACTCTACTAAGCTAGTGCTAGACCAACCAAGTCATCTTTACTTTTCTTCTTTCCTCTCCTATTTACCAATCAATATTTTGATATCTTCTTATGTGATATCAAATCTTTTCTTTCCACACCATTACCAATCCTTGCTCTTATACAAATCTCTGTGGTATCAGACCTATCCTTTCATCACCCTTTATTTTCTCCTTCTCCCATCTATTTACCAATTCTTGCTCTGATACCAACTTCTGTGACACCCCGAACCGAGGCGTCACATTTGTCGTTACTCCAAGATCTTGTCGATTGGTAAGTGTGAATCAGGATTGTTGCCCTGATCACGCGGTAGTAATTAGTTTGATCTCGTCCAATTTTTTTTTCTTTTCATTCATCACATAAAGACACATATTTATCATCAAATTTCAATTATCATTGATATTATTCATACTTATTTTTGTACAATACAGGTTATTTTAACCTGATCATTTCATACATACATAATTTGAAAACTCCTTACCATATGTTCATTCATATCATATATAGATCAGCATGTCATAAAATTTTCTTTATACCTTCTTTTTTCTTTCCTTCCTGGCCTGTACTGTACCTGTTTATGGTTTGAAAAACAAAATGTGAGTGAAAACTCAGTAAGCAAGCATTTTTCCATTTAAATGCATTTCTCCCGTTCAATAGTAGACACTTATCAAGTGATCTACTATCAACCAATGGAAACCTTTTAGTAAAACATTTCATAAAACATATGCTTGCAAACTTAACATGTAAACCTCTTTTCCATGAACATAAAAACCTTTTTTCATAAAACTTCTTTTCTCCAAAGACATTCCCATGTCCTTAAAACATTTTCCATAAAATCTTTTTAAAACAAGCATATGCATCATGTAATACGTTTCTGTTCGTCTGGTAAGTGACACTTACCAAGTGATTACCCTTTCCTCCTAAGGAGAGAAATCATTTCATTTGATAACTCGCGAGGCAGGCAGTTATCCGTGTTCTTCTCCCATTTCGGGGAGGGCGCCGCCGGCATTTCTCCTTTTAAAGCGACTTGGCCTATGTAGAGGGGGCCCATCTTGCAACCACTTCCGGTCTGCATATCCTCTATAGTAGACCTAGTACATAACTCATGTGCACATTCCTTTCTCCATATTCATATGCTAGCATGCTTTTTATAAAACTCCATACACCCTAATTTGTGACTTTTCCTTTTCAAAACTTAATGCGAGCATGTCATTTCAAAATAGTACATACCTCGCCCTGTATTCCCTTTTCTAACTTGAAAACTTGGCATAGCCCAAGTTAACAAGTTAATAAAAATATTTTGTAAGGATGACCAACCTTAAATAATTTTGAAAATATTTAAATAACACATTTCTAAATCATTTAAGATATTTGAAGGAAATATTTGAGAAATAGTAATTTTAAAATTTTGCTAAAATGTTTTTAAAGAAAATTTTAGCGGTAAAACAATTTCAAAAACATTTTAATATCTGAAGACAAAAGATTTTGCAAACGCTTTTCTTCCCATTTCTGGGTTTTCATGAACAAAGGATATACAAACACCTAGTTCATTTCTCATACGATATCATATTCTTTGTTCACAGAACACCTGGGTTATTTTTGTAAACTTGTGTGATCCTTTGGTCATTATTTCAAAAATCATTACTCAAATTGGTTATCGGTTGGCCTTCCTTAAATCCTTTTTAAAATATTTTAATAAATCATTGCAAAATCGTTCGATAAAACCAAATATTATTTGAAAATCAAAATTTTTCTTTTCCTTTATAATGCAACCATTTCCACATTTTTCCTTACTTTCATAAGGATTTGCTTATGTGAAACCCTAATTTGAGTGGAATTCATGTAAATTCTATTGAACGATTTATGTATGAATAATATATTCATAATTAAAGTGTTTGCAGTTTATAGGATTTTACAGTTAGGTCATTTGTGGGAATGATGTTTAAATTTATCAATTGAAGATAATGTGGTTTATTATGATTTAATTATCATAAGGAGGATGGATAATTATTATCATGTTATGAAATTTTTAATTAAAATTGATAAGGTGATTAATGGAGATTTTGAGGTTAATTATAGAACCAAGTTGAGAAAATATTGAAAAATTCATAACTTGGTGACCTTAAGTCGGATTAAGGTAAAAATTGAGAGGTAAGTATATAATTTTGTGCTTAATCATATGAAACAATTAAATTATGAAAATTTTGATGAAAATTGATCATTACCGTTGGAAACTTCAAATAATCATAACTTGGGCTAGAAAGATCGAATTAAGATGAAATTTGAAATGAACGGCTAAAATTATGAAATCAAGGTTTTGGAAGAATTTGATCATGAAAATGATTAAGGGATTAAGATTTTACGAAATTGGGATTGGAAATTTTGACTTTTCAAACCAAAAAGTAAATAGCATTTATGTTAAAAATGTATAAAATAATCTAATGGGTAAAGACAAATTTGAGGTGTCAAGAGTGGGTAATTTGTAGGGTATTATGTAAATTACTAAAAATAAGAAAATTACTGCAATTATCTCTTAATTTAATGCATAATTAAATGGGTCAAAAGGAGTATGGAAGAGGTGGAAGCTAAGGACATGCAAACAGCCATATATTTGCATTTTATGAAATATTTTTATAATAAAATAAATACCCAAAGTCAAATATGAGTTAATGAGGATAAATATGCATTTAATTAAAGTGAAATTCGGATCAAAAAGGGCAGATATGGACCGTTGAATGGAAAAAGAAAAAATGGACAGCAACATGCCTCTTGGATGATGTGGACGGTTTGGCAGCTCTATGCATATTTTATAATTTTTTTATTAAGATAAAATGACTCTAAATGCCCTACACTACTACCTAATTAAATTAATAATTAAATAAATCTGGAAAAAAATTAATTATGATGAGATAAGCTGCTGCAAAAGAGGAACGCGTGCAGGCATTAGAAAATGGAGCAGAAAATGGTGACCGTTCAAGTGGCCAAAATGTGATTTTTTGTATTTTTTAAAAATTGATAAATGCATGGATAATTAGCCTAGGTATTAGGGAATATAAATTTACATTTAATAGCTGCAAAATTCGTTGAAAAAAATTAGAAAACAACAGCTGATTGTGGATGTGATCTGGTGGACAGATTTGAGATGATTTAATGCAATGGATAATTAGTAAATTTTTAATTAAGGAAAAATTAATTTAAATGGCCCACAAGTTGCCATGTTAGCTGAGGGGATATAATTGCATTGGAATTGGCATAGATGAGGTGGCATGTGGGGTCCATTACCTCGAAATTTCCAGCTAATTGCATAAAAAGCAAGGGACGCCCATGCATATCAAAAGGACTTAGAAAATTTCTGCATTTTGAACCTTCATTCCAGCAGCAGATCACGTCCTCCTCTTTCATCATTTTCACACCCTAAAACAAGTGAAGAAAAAAAGGAAGAAAAGGAGGAGTTAAGAAGAGAAAGCTTGGTTGAGAAGTAGAATTAAGTGTTACTCTCTATACAAGTAAGTACATAATGAGTTTGAATGTTTTTAAATTGGTTTTTCTAACTCAATTTATGGAGTAAAAATATGATTCATAATGAAAATTTTAATGAAGAATTACGATGCTTTTAATTAGGGAATTAATGGGAATTTATTTGCAAGAAGTGCAACTAAGAGTTAGATGTGAATAGAGAATGTTTAGTGTGATGTATGAGCTTCTACACTAGCTTAAACATGCTGAAATTTATGTTTTAAGTTGCTGTTTTATTTTGTGGATGTAATCACATGATAATTCATGATTTAATGTTGAATATATATGAAATTTAGCATGAATTATGAAGTGTAGAAGATAAGCTAGTTAGGGTTTCTTCTAATGCCCGAAATTCACGTTTAAATGTTGAGAATGATATATGAAATGATTTAAATAAATTGTGGGTGAATTGTAGGGTAAAATAACCTTAATGTAGGACACTTTGGACATGAAAGGAAACCTTGTATGAACTGTCCAAATTCGGATTTTTAAGGGAGTGTGAAGTGGACATCCAAATGGTGTAAATGGGTACCCTACACATATATATAATGTTGCTGTTTTGCAAATAAATTATATATGGATTTTATATATGTGAAAATGCATTGAATTTGGGGTAAGAAAATTGGAATAAATTTCTGGAATCAAGTAGATAAAAATCTGTTTAAGTTGGAGTATCAAAAGAGACGTTTAAAGTGTAGAAATCGGATGTCAAAGTCGCTGCTTTTGGAACTTTGAAAATTGTGGATTAAAAATTCATACAAATTCACTAAATAATTATTAAATGAAGTATATAAACTTTCTGAATTAGAGGAAAAGTTGTTGATTTGAAAATTTTTAAGAAATATATGAATTAGACGTTGTTAGATGTACATATGTGAAGTAGTACACATGATAAGATGATAAATGCATTATGTAAAATATTAAAATGCAAAAATATGATAAAATATGATGGAAAAATGTGAAATGCATTTATGAATTGATAATCTCAAATTTTAAGATTAAATTATGAGAATTAAATATGTGATATAATGACTAATTGATATACGTAAGTGTAAAGTACGCATACCCGACTTGGAGATTAAATGGGTTATGAATATTTATGGAAATGGTTTGGGAAAATAATTAAATGCAAGCAAATAGAATTTACATGGATATTATGCTATTCTGTCATAGGCAAAGGAAAGGAAAAGGTTGATCCGAAAAGCTCTCACGGTCAAGGTAAGCAAGCAAATTTTCTAAATAAATTTCTATTTATTAAAATTTCTTTAAAATAATTGTAAATAATTGTTTTAACTGCTTTTCTTGATTTAGAAAATGTTATTTGAAATTTATTTTAAAATTTTTAAGGATGGTCATTCTTTAGTTCAATGTGTATTTCAAATTGATTTATATAACTGTTTTATGATAAATGAAAATTGTTGTCCTATGATATTATGTGTGAAAAATCATGCTAGCATGTCATGGATAAATTCATGTGCACAATGCATAAGGTTCACCTTAAAGGAATAAGCGGACCGATTGTCCCTCTTTGGTGTAGCCGAGTCGCTAAAATAGGCCAAGGGCCGGCGACGCCTCCCTGGATGGGAGAAGACGAAGACGGATGGTCGCCTAGCTAGCCTCCATCCTAAGGGATTATGATTCATTCATTACATTGTCATCATATGTCCCCGAGGGGTATAAAGTTGCTTTCCGTAATGATTAGAAATAAAAGGTTTCTGCTCCGCAGATAGTTGATCACCTGATAAATGTCTCTACTAAATGGAGGGAAATGCTTTTGGAAAAGGTTGGTTTAAAATATTTTGTTGAAAATATATATAATACTTGCTTATTGAGTGTACAACTTACGTTTTTGTTTTCCAAACCCATAAACAAGTGAATGAAGAGACTCGACAAAGGAGCAAACAAAATATCATTTAAGCAAGAGAAAAACATTCGCAGTCATGATGATATAGTAGAACTAATGCTGAATGGATGTAACTAAGTTGTTGTTTTCATAAGGACAACCATGGTTATAACATGCAGTGATATCTGATTTACGAGAATGTTGTAATGTTTTTGAATAACATGCTTTGTTGTGTGTTGAGTGGTTGGAAATGACTTAGTTATTACCTGAGATATAATTACGAGGAAATAAACTCCTATGAAAATATATTTAACTAGATAATTATTCGTTAAAAACCTATCGTGTGACAGGGCAAAAATCCTGATCACGTTTACCAGTCGATACTGATCCCGAGGTAATGCTTAGGATGTGACGCTCGGGTTGGGGGCGTCACAGCTTATGATAAAGCAATCCCCACATATTACAACATTTTTCCTTACTTCTATATGGAATTGCTTATGATAAAGCAATCTTGACATAATCCATGGTTGCAACATAAATACATATAAAATTATTTTTAAAAAGTTTGCTTGCTTACCTCTATTTTGCTTCAATCTGAATCCTTTATCTTTTCCTTTCCTTTTCCTCTACATACTTGGTCATTATTTCCTTATATGGATTTTTATCCATAAATCCTTAAAAATTTCATCCTTAGATTTAAATATTAATCTCAAATTTTCTTCAAAATCGCGCTGTTTATTGTAGCAAATAACTGTATCGTATTACTGTAGCACAATCACTGTTCACCCGAGGTTACTGTTCACAGCGACGTGGGTTACTGTTCATCAGTTCCAAAAATTGACATTTTTTCCAAAAATAAAAAATATCATGATATAGCTTATGCTTAGTATATCATGGAAAATTTCATACATTTTGAATTTATCATCATGTACTTGGATAAATAAATCATTTTCTCCATACACTAAAAATCAACATAAATTCACTTAAGCGTAATCCTTAATTCCAAAAATTATGAGATTAATATATCATCATTTCAACATCATAATTATCATAATCATACCTCTCAAATCATCATTTATAAAATTTGGAGCATTATTTACACATATCATACATAATTTTCCCGAATGCTCTATCTTCGCTCCAAATTTTCGATGTTTTGGCATAATTCCAACTAAGCATTATAACTTTACTTATTTTCTCATGCTTAGGCATTATCTAAGCATGGTTTTACCCTACTTAATGATGAGTTGCGTATATGTCAATTAGAATGCTCGCTATTTACGTAAGTATATGTGTCGTGTCGAGTAATAAAGAGTGAGTAGAGTATCGTTCCCACAAGAAATTGTTAACCGAATTATTAATTAGTTAAACTGCTTTCGATGGATGAAAAATTATAGGTTTGTGATTTAAATAAACTAACGATTGCAATGAGAAATTAGAGTGAAGGTTCGAGACTACTAGATACTTTAAACGGGTTTTCTGATTAGTGATGACAGATGGATAGCTTGGAATCCTTGAATCTAAACTATATTGCTTTGGTTCTTTCTAATTAGATTGCATATGGATTTACTAGCCCAAGTTCATATATCTTTATATATGTCTTCCAACATTATATCTTTATATATGTCTTCCAACACTTTGTTTAAGTGCTATGTTCCCATGCCATTAAATAAAGTGAAATTGATAAGTTCATAACTTGTATAATGACTACACAGGGTTTAACGGTATATTCCTATCCATTAAACAACTCTCCTTACGCAAAGGTAGAAACCTATGCCTTGCACATGGATCCGGCAGAGATTTTCCTCTTCCAAGGATAAATCAAGCAATTAAATAATCTTCCAAGGTAGCCAATCTTGTAAAAAGCATTCAATACACACATGCAAAGGTAAATCATACACAATCACATATAAAATCAAATATTCATTCCTAAATATTCTAAGAACCAAGAAACAATATAGTTTAGAATTCAAATCATCCTAACTATCCATCTAATGGAGGTTTAGTTCAAAGACATGATCTTAACATCCAATACATCCATATAAAAAGTATCCATAAAGGTAGAGAAAGAAAATTAGAAAGAATAAGAGAAAACTATTTTCCGGCAGTTTCCACCAACGGGACTTGAATCCTCTCTTCAATCCGGGCTTTTATCTTGATTTCCTCTTTCTCTTGCACTTTAGTTCGTACTCAGGCTCTCCTCCCTCTGCTCTCACGCATGCAAACCCCCAGGAACTATATATAGAGTCCCTTTTTGCACAGCTTACGCACTGGAATATCCGCTTAAGGATGTGTATTGGCGCCTAGGCGCCAACTCCCTGTGTGCTGAACAACTTGGACACATTCTGCAAAACCCTAAAAATTTATACACTGGCGCCTAGGCGCCAACTCTCTAGACAGTTCTGGCTTGGATCTTAATCCTTGAAATTTTGTGATTGATCATGCCTGGCACCTAGGCGCCAATGCCCTGGAGTGTTGCCTGACTTGTGGCTTCAGCATCGTCTAAACTTTGGTTGCGTGTAGATGAAGTGGCGCCTGGGCGCCTCTGGGTGGCGCCTAGGCTCCAACTCTCTAGATGCCTGACGAGCTGCGTATATGTCAATTAAAATGCTCACTATTTACACAAGTATACGTGTCGTGTCAAGTAATAAAGAGTGAGCAGAGTATCGTTCCCATGAGGAATTGTTAACCGAATCATTAATTAGTTAAACTGCTTTCTATGGATGGAAAATTCTAGGTTTGTGATTTAACTAAACTAAGGATTGCAATGAGAAATTAGAGTGAAGGTTCGAGACTACTGGATACTTTAAACGGGTTTTCTGATTAGGGATGACAGATGGATAGCTTGGAATCCTTGAATCTAAACTATATTGCTTTGGTTCTTTCTAATTAGATTGCATATGGATTTACTAGCCCAAGTTCATATATCTTTATATATGTCTTTCAACATTATATAAAGCTAATTATACTTTGTTTAAGTGTTATGTTCCCATGCCATTAAATAAAGTCAAAGTGATAAGTTCATAACTTGTATAATGACTACACAGGGTTTAACGGTAAATTCCTATCCATTAAACAACTCTCCTTACACAAAGGTAGAAACCTATGCCTTGCACATGGATCCGGCAGAGATTTTCCTCTTCCAAAGATAAATCAAGCAATTAAATAATCTTACAAGGTAGCCAATCTTGTAAAAAGCATTCAATCCACACATGTAAAGGTAAATCATACACAATCACATATAAAATCAAATATTCATTCCTGAATATTCTAAGAACGAAGAAACAATATAGTTTAGAATTCAAATCATCCTAACTATCCATCTAATGGAGGTTTATTTAAAAGACATGATCTTAACATCCAATACATCCATATAAAAAGTATCCATAAAGGCAGAGAAAGAAAATTAGAAAGAATAAGAGAAAACTATTTTCCGGCGGTTTCCACCAACGGGACTTGAATCCTCTCTTCAATCCGGGCTTTTATCTTGATTTCCTCTTTCTCTTGCACTTTAGTTCGTACTCAGGCTCTCCTCCCTCTGCTCTCACGCGTGCAAACCCCTAGGAGCTATGTATAGAGTCCCTTTTTGCACAGCTTACGCACTAGAATATTCGCTTACGGATGCATATTGGCGCCTAGGCGCGCCAACTCCCTGTGTGCTGAGCAACTTGGACAGATTCTGCAAAACCTTAAAAATTCATGCATTGGCGCCTAGGCGCCAACTCTCTAGACAGTTCTTTCTTGGAGCTTAATCCTTGAAATTTTGTGATTGATCATGCTTGGCGCCTAGGCGCCAACACCCTGGAGTGTTGCCCGACTTGCGGCTTCAACATCGTCTAAACTTGGGTTGCGTGTAGATGAAGTGGCGCCTGGGCACCTCTAGGTGGCGCCTAAGCTCCAACTCACTGGATGCCTGACGAGTTGCGTATATGTCAATTAAAATACTCGCTATTTATGCAAGTATAAGTGCCGTGTCAAGTAATAAAGAGTGAGCAGAGTATCGTTCCCACGAGGAATTCTTAACCGAATCATTAATTAGTTAAACTGTTTTCGATGGATGGAAAATTCTAGGTTTGTGATTTAACTAAACTAACAATTGCAATGAGAAATTAGAGTGAAGGTTCGTGACTACTGGATACTTTAAACGGGTTTTCTGATTAGGGATGACAGATGGATAGCTTGGAATCCTTGAATCTAAACTATATTGCTTTGGTTCTTTCTAATTAGATTGCATATGGATTTACCAGCCCAAGTTAATATATCTTTATATATGTCTTTCAACATTATATAAACCTAATTACACTTTGTTTAAGTGCTACGTTGCCATGCCATTAAATAAAGTGAAATTGATAAGTTCATAACTTGTATAATGACTACACAGGGATTAACGGTATATTCCTATCCGTTAAACAACTCTCCTTACACAAAAGTAGAAACCTATGCCTTGCACATGGATCCGGCAGAGATTTTCCTCTTCCAAGGATAAATCGAGCAATTAAATCATCTTACAAGGTAGCTAATCTTGTAAAAAGTATTAAATCCACACATGCAAAGGTAAACCATACACAATCATAGATAAAATTAACTATTCAATCCTGAATATTCTAAGAACCATGAAACAATATGGTTTAGAATTCAATTTATCCTAACTATCCATCTAATGGAGGTTTAGTTCAAAGACATGATCTTAACATCCAATTCATCCATATAAAAAGTATCCATAAAGGCAGAGAAAGAAAATTGGAAAGAATAAGAGAAAACTATTTTCCAGCAGTTTCCACCAACGGGACTTGAATCCTCTCTTCAATCCGGGCTTTAATCTTGATTTCCTCTTTCTCCTGCTTAACAATTCGTCCCTTGGGCTCCTCTCCTCCCTTCGCGCGCGCGAACCCATAGGAACTATTTATATAGTTCCTTTTGCGCAACCTACGCACTTAAATATTCACATACGGATGCGTATTGGCACTTAGGCGCCAACTCCCTATATGCTGAGCAACTTGGACACATTATGCAAAACCCTAAAAATTCATGCACTGGCGCCTAGGCGCCAACTCCCTGGATTGTTCTTGCTTGGAGCTTAATCCTTGAAATCTTGTGATTGATCATGCCTGGCGCCTGGGCGCCCCTGGCTGGAGCCTAGGCGCCAACTCCCTGTAGTAGGGTGGCGCCTAGGCGCCATCCATCTGCCTCTGGTTGCCTCAGCTTGCATTCAACTCGTCCGCTTTGCCTTCACACGCCCCGTCCTTCCTGCAAAAGATGGAAAACTAAGTAAATGAACTAAAAATGCCTAAATAATGTTAAATATGCCTAAAAACTAAATAATGCTCCTAAAATGCAAAGCGAGTGAAAATTAAGCTAAATGGGTGCAAACTAAGCCTAATCTCTCAAACTAACGCACAAATCAAGTCTGAAATGGGCTATGATAACTCATAAAAATACGAGTTATCAAAGCCATGCTGTCAGCTGTGTGTGCTGAAAATGGCCAAGGCACGTAGGGTGGCACCTGGCCACCAATGGTTGGTGCCTAGGCACCATCCATCTACCTCTGGTTGCCTCAACTTGCATTCAACTCTCCCGCTTTGCCTTCACACGTCCCGTCCTTCTTGCAAAAAAAAAATGGAAAACTAAGTAAATGAACTAAAAATGCCTAAATAATGCTAAAATTGCCTAAAAACTAAAAAATGCTCCTAAAATGCAAAGAGAGTGAAAATTAAGCTGAATAGATACAAACTAAGCCTAATCTCTCGAACTAACACACAAATCAAGTCTGAAATGGGCCATGATAACTCGTAAAAATACGAGTTATCACACTCCCAAACTTAAATGTTGCTAGTCCTCGAGCAACACATGCAACCCTAATGAATCAATGAATGCATGCAGACTCTGTCAACTCCGTTTGCTTCCTGTAATGCTTTGATCAATCCACTTTTCTATTTCACAAGGTCGAGATTAGTTCAACTTGAAAAATCCTTCATTATAAAAACAAGGCATGCATTTTCTTTCTCAAACCAAGTTACCTTTGCATGCTAAGATTCCATAATGCACATTTATAATTCAACACCTTAATCTTCCTTTCGATCAAAAAACTAGTTAGAAAATTAATGAACACAAACCAACCAAGGATTAAGCTAAATACACAGGTCACAGCAAATGGAATCAAGTCACTGGATTCAATTTCCCCCCAAACTTATTGCAAAAATTTTCCTCACCATATTTCAGGATATCTGGAGATCTCTTTTTAGTTTCTTTTTTTTTTAGGCTCCCCTCACCATATTTCAGGGTATCTAGGGAGAATTTCCATTTTTAAGCATTATTACTGTGATTTTTGAATATTTTTTTTACCCGAACCTTGCCATTTGTCGGTGCCAAGTTCCGGTTACTCAACTTAGGTCAACCGCCCCCTTATTATTAATTTTTTAATGCCTTGTTAGGGGGTTCTGAACATGTTTGAGTAATTCTTATGAAATAATACCATTTCTGAACCCGCTAAAGTACTTGGTCAGCATTTATTTAGTTCAGTTTTCATCATCTCGGTCTGAAAGATATGCCTGTAATTGAATTAGAACAATGCATTATGAAATTCCTTTTAATTCTTTCACATGTTACTTTCAACATGTTTTTATACTTGGTTTTTAATCTGAATAGCCCATTCTTTCATGAATTCAATTTCAAGTCAACATTAATCACAACCTTGCACATTTTCACAATAAGATGGATTGAAACAAAGACAACTTTCATTAGCTGGAATTGACATACATGCAACATAAAATAAAGCATGAAAAATTAAAATGAAAAACTAACCTATAGTTGAGAATTATACACCCCCCAAACTTGAGAGATGCATTGCCCTCAATGCATGATCCTAAAATGAACTAATAATGAAAATACAATGAAAATAAAAAAGAAAAGAAAAGAAAAAGAAAAATAAAGGACTGGGACTCCCCTCATGAATCGGACTCCGTAGAGTCCTCGTCGGCCTCTTCATCGGGCTGGGCCTGGGTCGGATACCCGAAGCATGCTCGGACCTCTGGTGGCGTCGGTGGGAAAGGCAGGAGGGTGTTGATGTCGATCTGGCGGCCCTCAGCTATCCACCGTAGGTAGGCCTCCATCGCATGATCATGCTGCCGCTGGTACCTGGCTTGGGTGGCAACCAGATTCTCTAAGTTTGTTAGCCGCTCGGCTGTTGATATCAGCTGTGAGGATGGACCCACTGCAGATGGAGCCGGTCTGGGGCGCGTGGTGGCGGTGCGGATCCGTGCCTGGGTGCGGTAGGAGAGGTCGTCAATGATGGTCTGATAGTCCAGGACCTCCTCCGTCGTCTCCCATCTGGCGCTAGCCCGCTTGCAGAGCCCGGTGATGAGGGATGAGAAGTAGTAGCTGCCCCGGGGTGTAGTTGCGCAGACACAGATCTGCTAGTAGATAAGGCAACCCACATTGATCGTCATGCCACTGTGATGGCATGGAGAAGCAGCGCTCTGTCCATCGTCACTTCACTGATGTGGGTCAACGGCATCATCCGGGCTGAAATAAAATGGAAAAACATCCGCCCGTTGTACATCATCTCGCTACGCTTGAATGATGTGAGTTGGCCTCCCGTTGACTTCCATGTCGGAGGCCGTTGGCAGATATGCTCAGTGATAGAGTTGACATCTCGACCTTCTCCCTCCAAAAACTTCTTATACTGGTCTGGATAGTCAAAAGAGCCCAATCTGTAATAGGAGTTGATCGCTTCAACATGAAATGGGACGATCTTGTCTCGGACCTTTACCTTGCCCTGCTCATGTTCTATGACATTGGCGTAGAACTCTTTCACCACTGGCACTATTGCAGACTCAGGCTGTGCGAGAAATTTCTGCCAACCTCGAGCATTCAGTGCGTTGATAAAGTTGTCGAAGAAAGAGATAATTTTTATTCCCCATTCAGGAATTAGGTGCCGCTTCTAAAGTGAGTCTGTGTACTGCTTGAACGCCTGGGCGGACACGAATCAGTTTGCGTCAAAGTCAACGGGCTCCTGAACTTTCTTTCTCTTATCAGATGATGATGAAGCCATTTTGTCTCCAAGCAGTCTCAAATGGCCCTTGCAAACCAATTTCCAACACAACCAAGCAATATAACGAGCCAATACTCAACAAGCGAAGCTCCAAAAATGCACCACAAGCAATCAACAGGTTAGCCTCCATAACCCAATCACCAAGCTCAAAGAAGCACCAACCTAATACCAAACAATCCACCCAAATGCCAACCAATCCACCCAATGCCAAACAATCCAACAAGGTTACTCAAGCACCAACTAATGCCAAACAATCCTCCCAAAAGAATCTTCAATCCGCAGTCCAATCAACAAATCTAATCGAACTTCCACCCAAACATTCACCAAGCAACCTTAAGGTAAAATGAATAACTCAAAGTTGGAGAAGTTGTTACCCACATAAGGCTCCACCTAAAAATTTGAACTGTGTTGTCTCTACACTGGCGCTGGGGCGCGGGGGTAGCGGCGCCTAGTCGTCGATCTCCTGAAAGTCGTTTCTGGCACCGGGGTGAAGAAAATGAAAATGGAATGGCTCAAAATGGAGCTCAAATCAAAGAGGAAATGTTGGGAAAGCTAGAATAGGTGTGGGGCTTAGGATTTGGTGATGAAAAACCAAATTTTAGGATGGATTTGAATGGATCTAAGAAAAGGGGGAAAAGGGAAATAAAATGGGAAACGGAATAGATGGAATGGGAGGATGATTGCTTGATAAAATGGTGTTGGATTTGAGTTGAAATGGCTTGGAATCAAGGGGAGAATGGTTGGAAATGAAGAACGGGGAAGAAACGTCGGCGCTGGGGCTTGGGTTAGGGTTTAGAACCCTAACCCGAGCCTTATGAGGCCGTATGGGTCGCGCTGTCCACGACCCGGTGTCGGGGCACCAAGATGCTGCGCCGGGGTGCCCGTGTTTTTCGGGAAGCTCATCATGGCGCCTAGGCGCCGAGTGTTTCTTTTTGATAGTAAAAATAAAAATAAAAACCCAAAAATAAAACAAATACAAACTTTCAAATCAAATTGAAACTAAGCAATGGGTTGCCTCCCATTCACCGCTAAGCTTATCGTCCTCAGCCTGATGTTCCTTCTGTTCAATCTGCTTTCAATTTCACCACCTCGAACTTCCAGCCATTCAGATTGTAACCTGGAGGTTCAAATCTGATCTTAGCCCATCGGTCCATAAAGTAATGCTAGATTTGTCCTTCATGCAGATGAGGAAGGGGCATTTTGACATGAAAATGTCCATCTTTATCAATTGTAACCCCTTTTATTCCATTGTTGGCTTTAATTTCCCTATCCTGGCTCTCCCCCAGCTCGATCAGTTGTTCGAGCCCGATGTGACCAACGAGTCGGTCTTTAGCATAGGCAGATAACTTACAGCTCTTAGTTGCAATCTCCTCTTTGTCCGTTTTAATACCCGTTTGGGAAGGCTCTTGAACCGTTGAATTGCCCATATCAATCCTTAGGCAATCATCTAGATCAGTTGGGCTCTGTATAGACTTGAGCACGTTGAATGTAACCTTTTCATTATGCACTTGCATGGTTAATTCTCAGGCTCGCACATTAATTATCTCATTACTCGTTGCGAGGAAAGGTCGACCGAGAATAATTGGCACATCTCGATCCTCTTCATAATCCAGGATAATAAAATCTGCAAGAAAAATGAATTTATCCACCTTGACAAGGACATCCTCAATAATACCTTCCAGATACGTGATGGATTGATCCGCCAGTTGCAGCATCACTATGGTAGGTCAGGCTTCCCCTAGGCCCAATTTTTTGAAAATGGACTTGGGCATGAGATTAATGCTACCTCCCAAGTTGCATAGGGCTCTCCCAAAGTACTGGTCTCCAATTGTGCATGGAATGGTGAAACTCCCTGGGTCCTTGAGTTTAGGAGGCAGCTTCCTTTGCACCCTTGCACTGGTTTTCTCTGTTAGCGCCACTGTTTCAAATTCTGTCAACCGCCTTTTCTTTGATAACACGTCTTTCATGAATTTGCCGTAACTAGGCATCTGTTCCAAGGCTTCGACGAGAGGTATGTTAATGTGTAGCTGCTTCAATACCTCAAGAAATTTCTTGAACTGGCCCTCCTTTTTAGGCTTTTTGAATCACTGAGGAAATGGAGGAGGCGGCCTTGGATTCGTGGCGATTTCAGCATCCGGTTGTGTCTGGGTTGCCACTGGTTCTTTTGGCTCCAGCGATTGCTGAATCAGAGGATTAGTGGGTTCAGTTACCGATTCTGGTGGAGTTGCATTGGGTAACTGCTTTCCACTACGCAATGTGACTGCTTGGACCTGTTTTTTGCCTTTTTCCCTTCGGGTTTTGCTCGGTGTCACTCGACAACGATCCTTGAGGTCAGTTGTTCAGATCTGAGGCCAGTTGGCCTATCTGAGCTTCTAGGTTCCTATTCGTCGTGATCTGGGATTGCATAAACTGAATGAAGAGATTTTTCAGATCCGATTTCTTCTCTTCTCGTGGTGGTAGATTGAACTTCATTTGTCTTGCAGGCTGTTGCTGCGGCGACTGCTGCGAGAATCCCGGTGGCTGATTCGGCCTCGTCTGGTTATTCCATGAGAAATTAGGATGATTTCTCCAGCCTGGGTTGTAGTTGTTTGCATACTGATTCGCTGGGTTTCTTTGGAAATTACCCATGTAGTTAATGGACTCCGGGTTGGAGGCACATTCATTACTTGGATGGCCGAATTTGCCACACCACATGCAAATGTCTGCTGCTGTCGACTGCTGTGGTGTAGACGCCCCTAATGCACTGACGTTAGTTGGCCTGGACAAGTTCTGGATTTGTCGAGATAAAGCGTTGATGTAGGCCTTTATCGATGAGATCGCGTCCAGTTGGAGTAGACCCCCCACTTCGGCTCCTGTCAGATGGCAGTTGATAGGTATTGGCCGCCATATTTTTGAGTAGGGCGTATGATTCCCGATAGATTTTCCGTAGCAAAGAACCGTTCGATGAAGAATCCACCATGTGACGGGTGGAATCCTGGAGGCCGTTATAAAAAATCTGAATTTGGACCCACGGCTGAATTCCATGATGTGGGCATTTTCGAAGAAGGTCTTTGAAGCGATCCCACGCCTCAGATAAGGTCTCCTCTCCATGCTACTTGAACGAGACTATATCCATTCTCAGCTTGGCTAACTTGGCAGGCGGGAAGTATTTTTCTAAGAATTTCTGTGCCAAGTCGTTCCATATGTTGACGGAGTTCGGTGGCAAAGAGTCTAGCAACTCTGATGCTCGATCGCGCAGAGAAAATAGAAATGTTCAAAGCCGCATTGCCTCATCGAAGACTCCGTTTTGCTTAAAAGTGTTCATGATCTGCAGAAAATTCCACAGATAGCGGTGCGGGTCTTCAGATGCTAGACCTCCAAACTGCTCGATAGACTGGAGCATCTGAAAAATCACCGGTTTGATCTCAAAGTTATTAGTGTCGATCGGAGGAGGTGCAATACTAGTTTGAATTGCATTCTGACCAAGCACAATCAGATCCCAAATGGGTTGGTCCAAATCATCTTGAGGTGGATGATTCGGGATCTCAATCCTTGGGTTTCCCTGCTGGTTTGCTTGAACGTTTTCATCCTGGTTCTCGATGCGCTTCATCGTATGTTGTTAGTATCTAGCCTCCCTGCTCTTGCGATGCCTTCTAAAATAAGTTCGTTTGGGTTCCGGATCGAAAGGAATAATAGTCTCATTTCTAGCTCTGCCTTGGTGCATGCAATATGAGATGACTCTGTAAAAACCAATGAAATTGAACTAACAGGAAAAGAAATTTTAAACTAAAAGAAATTATGAGAATAAACTATTCTACAAAATTATACAAGAAAGCAACAAAACTAAAAATAATTAGCTAAACAAGTCCCCGGCAACGGCGCCAAAAACTTGACGAGTTGCGTATATGTCAATTAGAATGCTCGCTATTTACGCAAGTATACGTGCCGTGTCAAGTAATAAAGAGTGAGTAGAGTATCGTTCCCACAAGGAATTGTTAACAGAATTATTAATTAGTTAAACTGCTTTCGATGAATGGAAAATTCTGGGTTTGTGATTTAACTAAACTAATGATTGCAATTAGAAATTAGAGTGAAGGTTTAGTTCAAAGACATGACCTTAAGATCCAATACATCCATATAAAAAGTATCCATAAAGGCAGAGAAAGAAAATTAGAAAGAATAAGAGAAAACTATTTTTTGGCAGTTTCCACCAACGGGACTAGAATCCTCTCTTCAGTCCGGGCTTTTATCTTGATTTTCTCTTTCCCTTGCACTTTAGTTCGTACTTAGGCTCTCCTCCCTCTGCTCTCACTCGCGCAAACCCCTAGGAACTATATATAGAGTCCCTTTTTGCGCAGCTTATGCACTGGAATATTCGCGTACGGATGCGTGTTGGCGCCTAAGCGCCAACTCCCTATGTGCTGAGCAACTTGGACACATTCTGCAAAACCCTAAAAATTCATGCACTGGCGCCTAGGCGCCAACTCCCTGGACTATTCTTGCTTGGAGCTTAATCCTTGAAATTTTATGATTGATCATGCCTGGCGCCTAGGCGCCAACTCCTTGGAGTATTGCCTAACTTGCGGCTTCAACATCGTCTAAACTTGGGTTGCATGTAGATGAAGTGGCGCCTAGGCGCCATCCATCTGCCTCTGGTTGCCTCAGCTTGCATTCAACTCGCCCGCTTTGCCTTCACACGTCCCGTCCTTCCTGCAAAAAAAATGAAAAACTAAGTAAATAAACTAAAAATGCCTAAATAATGCTAAAATGGCCTAAAAACTAAATAATGCTCCTAAAATGCAAAGCGAGTGAAAATTAAGCTAAATGAATGCAAATTAAGCCTAATCTCTCGAACTAACACACAAATCAAGTCTAAAATGGGTCATGATATAACTCATAAAAATACGAGTTATCACTTAACATCCAAAACAAGTTTGAGGAGAATTCACTTACCCGAAGTGAAGATATGCTCCTTCTTTCTCCTCTTTCTCTCTCCTCTCCTTCTTTCCTTGCTTCTCTTGACTTAAAACATTGGTGGGGTGGGAAAATGAGCTCTTGCTCAAGCTTGGGAGTGCCTTGGATGTTCTCACCTTGCCCCTATTTATAGGGTTTGATTTTTCACGAAATTATAATTTATCCCCTTGTTCAAGGTATTAAATTATAAATGAATTTTTTCTAATTTTAAAAGATGCATGGAGCCTTGTGCAGCCCACCCTACAACTGCTCTAGCCCCCCTATGGCAGCCCTATTTTATTCATTATTTTTTTATTTTTAAAATTATTTAATTTAAGCTAAATAAATCCTAACCGTTGATTTTGGATGATGATGATCATGGACCATTGATTTGGTGAAATATTCCCAACCACCCCCCTGCAATTTCTGTTGTTCATTTTTTATTTTTTATTTTTTTAATTATTTAATTTAATAAAAAGTCCAAAGTAGCATTAATGGAAAATTAAGCTACTTTTTGATCTCCTTTTGACGTTTCATCTTGACCCTTGATTTGTGATTTTTGATCAATCTTGGACCACTCATCATGTTCATCGTCATATTTTGGTCATCCATAAAAAATTTCATCTCAATCTGACATCCGGATTGCAAATTATGAATTTTTTTCTATTTTTCCACTAAAATCCAAATTTGTATTAAAATAATAAAAAGTAATGTTATTTTGTCTTGTAGTGGTTAAATTCCTATTTTATCTTTTTGTAATTAGGTTAATCCAAGTGATTAACTCTTAATCACGTGTCTTAATCATCGGTTACTACTCACATGCACTATTCACGTGGGTTAAATTCTTAATTGTA
The DNA here is from genome assembly GCA_030490835.1 of Annona cherimola. Lineage (NCBI taxonomy): Eukaryota > Viridiplantae > Streptophyta > Magnoliopsida > Magnoliales > Annonaceae > Annona > Annona cherimola. Next base: position 82,074,449 of record CM059974.1, read on the forward strand.
TTATTTTAACCTCTAGTACACACATTTGCAAATATAACCTATTTCATAAATTTTATTTATCATAAAAATCAGTACAAAAATCTGTGTTATTCTAGGATTGCGGGTTTCACAGAATCAGACCGTCGCCGCATCTCTTGTAAAGGTATGGGTCCTCCCATATGTAGTATTTCACGTCCGCCAAGAATCTCTTTTTCTGTTGATAGCTGAAATTAGATGAAATTTCTTTACAAACCAAGTAGTTAACAATGTCTCCATACTAATGCATTGACGTTTCTTTAAGTGCAAGCAGGGATTCATCGGGAAATTCCTCGTTAATTTTCTCATTTTTAGTTAGATCAATTTTCTCAGTTGATGGTAATCTCGACAGATGATCAGCAACCACATTCCCTGTGCCTTTCTTCTCTCGAATTTCAAGGTCAAATTCTTGTAATAACAAAATCCAACGAATCAACCTTGGTTTAACATCTTTGTTGGTGATTAGATAGCGAATGGCTGCGTGGTCTGTGTAGACAATCACCTTTGACCCTACAAGATAAGAACAAAATTTATCAATAGCGAATACAACAGCTAGTAATTCTTTTTCAGTGGTTGCATAATTGACTTGAGAGTCATCTAGAGTTTTGCTTGCATAATAAATCACCACTGGCTTGTTGTCCTTCCGTTGACCCAAAACTGCCCCAACCGCATGGTCACTTGCATTGCACATGATCTCAAATGATAGGCTCCAGTCAGGCAACTGTATAATTGGGGCAGTGGTCAGAGCTTCTTTTAACCTGCAAAATAAATTTAGACAGTCATCAGAAAAATTAAATTTTACATCTTGATTTAGCAAGTTAGTCAGTGGCTTAGCAATTTTAGAAAAATCTTTAATGAAACGTCGATAAAAACCGGCATGTCCCAGGAAACTTTGAATTCCTTTGACCGAAGTGGGTGGCGGTAGTTTTTCAATGACTTCTATTTTCGCTTGGTCAACCTCAATACCTCTGCTTGAGACTAAATGCCCTAATACAATTCCTTCCTGTACCATGAAATGACATTTTTCGAAATTCAAAACCAGGTTGGTTTCTTTGTATCTCTGTAAAATCTTAGATAGGTTAGATAAGCATGATTCAATTAGTGCCATAAATAAAAAAATTATCTATAAATACCTCCATTATGTGTTTAATGTAATCACAAAATATGGCCATCATGCATCGTTGAAAAGTGGTAGGTGCATTACAAAAACCGAAAGGTATGCGTCTGTATGCAAAAGTGCCGTATGGACAGGTGAAAGTGGTTTTCTCTTGATCCTGTGGGTGAATAGGAATCTGAAAGTAGCCAGAGTAACCATCCAACTAGCAAAAGTAACAGTGATTGGCAAGTCGTTCAAGCATTTGATCAATGAAGGGCAAAGGAAAATGATCCTTTCGGGTGACAATATTTAATTTGCGATAATCGATGCACATTCGCCAACCTGTGACTGTCCTCGTGGGTATAAGTTCATTTTTATCATTTTTCACGATAGTCATTCTGCCTTTCTTGGGTACCACATGTACTGGGCTTACCCAACTGCTATCAGAAATATGGTAGATGATTCCAGCATCAAGAAGTTTTAAAATTTCCTTTTTCACTACTTCTTTCATGTTTAGATTCAAACGCCTTTGAGGTTCAATGCTTGTCTTATAATTTTCCTTCATTAGAATTCTGTGCATGCATAGAGAAGGACTAATACTAGGTAGGTCATTAATGCAATAGCCAATTGCCTTCCTATGTCTTCTTAGTACAGTTAATAGTTCATCAGATTGGGATTCAGAAAGATTTGTGTTGATTATGACTGGATAGGTATCGTTTGGGCAAAGAAATGCATACCTGAGATTTTTAGGAAGAGGTTCGAATTCTACCTTTGGTGTTTCTTCCTTTGTTTTTGTCAAGGGAAAGGAATTGAAGTCTATTTCTAGCTTCCCAGGAGATGAATTGGCAGCAAGTGAGATAAAAGGGGTTCCATCCAAGAGAGGGGCACAAGCAGACAATTCAGGGTTATCATTTTCAATAGTTGCACTCTGAATGATACATACCTCTATCGGATCATCCTTTTCTTCGATCGACAAAGGATTGATGAAGTCGACCCGCAAGCAAGAGTTATCGGTGGATAGGTGCTTTTTGCCTCAGAAAGGTTAAATTCGACCTTTTCATCTCCAGCTGTCAGTGAGAGTCGACCATTCTTGACATCTATGATGGCTCCAGCAGTGGCTAAGAAAGGTCGTCCGAGAATGATTGGGATTTGGTGATCCTCCTCCATGTCGAGGACTACAAAGTCGACTGGGATGAACAATTTGCCGACTTTCAAGGGAACGTCTTCAAGGATGCCAACTGGGAATTTAATTGATCGGTCGGCCAGTTGGAGAGACATAGACATTGGTGTTGGATCACCCATGTTCAGCTTTTTACAGATGGAGAGTGGGATCAGACTTACACTAGCTCCGAGATCGCATGGTGCTTTGCTGATTTGGACATTCTCAAGAGCACATGGAATGGAGAAGCTTCCAGGGTCCTTTTGCTTCTCAGGTAACTTGTTCTACAAAATAGCCCTGCACTCCTCACTGAGTGAAATGGTTCCGTACTCCTCGAGTTTTCTTTTGTTGGATAGCATGTCCTTGAGGAATTTTGCATAAGCTGGCATTTCGGAAAGCATGTCAATGAAAGGCACGTTGATTGATAGGTTCTTGAGAGTAGAAATAAACTTCTCGAACTGCTTTTGGAGCTTAGCCTGTTGTTGCCTTTGTGGGAGGGGAGAGGAGGCTGGTAAGGAGGTAGTGGTACATATGGTTTTTCCACCACTGGTTCTGGTTGTGGCTCCTCTTCGTTCTTCTTTTTCTGCTCGGCATCCTTTTCTGTGACCATTTGAGGTGGGTTGAGCTGCTTTCCACTCTGCAAGTAACCGCCTGCACCTGCTCCCTAGGATTTACTTCAGGTTGGCTTGGGAGTTTGCCCTGGTTTCTTTGGGATGAGGCTGTGGCATTTTGAGCAATTTGATTTTCAAGCAACTTGATGTGGGTTTGCATTTGGTCCATTCTTTCATCATTTTTCTTGAGCATTAGAATGATATTTTCAAGCATGGACTCAGTGGGTTGTGCTTAAGGTGGTGCAGGTAAGGCTTGTTAGGTTTGATATGAAGGATGGTTCAATGGTTTTCTAAGGAAACTAGGTGGTTTATTATTTTGACCAAAATTTTGGGTATTCGACTGGTTTGCCCAAGAGAAATTGGGGTGGTTCCTCCATCCAGTGTTGTAAGTATTAGAGTATGGGTTACCATATGCGCGAGTATCATACAGGTTGTTGATTGCATTAGCTTGCTCGCCTGTGGTGTCTTTGATGGCAAAACTACACTCAGTTGTGTAGTGTGAAGCTCCACAAATTTCACATGAGATGTGTCCAGAAGAAGATGCATTCTGGTTCTTGGATTCCTGCTTATTTTGCTACAAAATTTTATCAAGTTTATCATGTATAGCATGTATGGATTCGATATCATATACATTTCCTCGCCGAGAGGTTCCTCGGACATCGCCATACTGAGAATCATAAAGAGCTAACTCATCGAGGAGTTTGAGAGCCTCCTCGTTAGTGAGTCGCATGAATCGGCCACCAGCGGCTGAATTGACAGCACTTCGGCTAGGTTGATCGAGTCCATTGAAAAAGTTTTCAATAATATCTCCTTGCGAGATACCATGATGAGGGCACTTGCGCTGCAGATCTTTCATCCTCTCCCACGCATCATATAAGGTTTCGCCATCTTTTTGGACAAACTGATTGATCTCGTCTCTGATTTTCCTAGTTTTATTTGGTGGAAAGAATTTTTCTAGGAATGCAGTAGAAAATTCATCCCATGTGTTGAAAGTGTCGGGTGGCAAAGAATAGAACAATTCGCTTGCCCTATCTTGAAAAGAAAATGGGAAAAGTTGCAGACGAATTACCTCGCGTGGAATGTTTTGCACCCTGATCGTGTTGCACAACTGCAGGAACTTAGTGATGTGAACAGTTGGGCTTTCAAAGGGTAGTCCTGCAAATTGGTCCTATTGAACCATCCAGATGAGACCGAGATTTAGTTCAAAATTTCTTCCATCGACTCTGGTTCAACTATGCATGATCAGAATCCACAAGGGTTCGGGCGGTTCCGATCGCTAAGAGTCATCCTTCTTGGAGAGAGTGTTGTTCTCAGCCTGGCCTTCCTCCTGCTCTTGATGTGGCGGGTTTGGATTGTTGCATTTCACCATAGTGTCTTGAGAATATTTTTGCTGCTTGTAGTCACAAATTCTTCTCCTAAGAGAACGTTCAATCTTAGGAGCTAATTCAGAACAATAAAAATAAAAATAAAAATGAAGAAAGTATCTAAAAACAAAATTTAAAGTAATGCCGAAGTCCCCGGCAACGGCGCCAAAATACTTGTTCACAATCTCACCGCAAGTGCACGGGTCGTAGATTGTAGTATATAAATTATCGATCCACAGGGAATTCGGGACTATAAACTTTGTTTTTAAACACTTTCGTGTTGGATATGGAGAAAATATAGCAAATAAAATAGAAAAGTGGGGAGGAAATACAGTAAATAAAAGGGAAAGGAAATAAACAAAATGGGAATAGAAAATTGCAAATTAAAAATGAGTAGAGAAAACGAGAATGCGAGTACCTAGGGTCTAGGATTTCACATGCATCTTTTGTAACGGGTAGTGGTATAATTATTTAATTTGGATATTGTTTGTTAAAGGGGAACAAACCCTAATTTATCCTTGCACCTTCTCTTGAAACCTACAAGGTGTACCCTAATTTTCTTAACTACCTATTCTCATGGGATTAAGTTAATTAGAATCCATTAAGTTCTGTGGTTTATTGATGGAATTCCTCAAGGTTATCATGTCTATTCTCATGGTCTTAAATTTCCAGGTTTAATATCTTGATTATCGTATATTATGCTTCTAACTCTCGGTTCCATCACCTAATATATGGAATCATGCCAAAGTACGAGCCCATGTACAAAGCAAGTATAAAAATCATAAGATATTAAATTAACAACAGTATCCATCATAAATGAATTAAAAATCCACATCATGCTACATTGTACGCATGTTACGTCTTATACCCTAAATTTAAGGTTTAGCCAAGCATGTTTAAAGTCCAAAATAAAATTAAAATAACAATTCATCTTAAACAAGACAATTAAAATTAAAAAGGAAAAACATAGAAAAGCTTATAGGTTTGAAGCCCTGATGGTGTGTCGGCTGCTCCACGCAACTTGCCGGTCTGCCCTTTTCCCGTGCTCTCTACCTCCTTGCTCTTTCTCTTTCTCTCTAAAATTTCTGCCTGCGAATTTTCTCTGCTCCGGATTCTGTGTTTCGGAACCAACTCCACTGGAATTTTCTGATGGACTTCTTTATTCTGTCCTGGTAGAATTTTTAGAATTTTCTGCTCTCGTCAAAATTCTCTATGTAAAAATCTGCTCTTGGAATGCTCGAACACCCACTGTCTGGCAAATTCTCTTTTTTTTATAGCCTTTCATGTGGGGTTCGTATGTGCTCCATCACGTGAATTCGTTTGTGGGTGAGCAGCTGGTTTATTCACATGAAATGGAATAGGTTGCATTTATTTATGGGCCACACATTTACGTAAATGCTGCTCACTCTTGTGACATGCTGATGGTGATCAGACGGTGGACGTTGATTTTCTGGTAGGGCCCACTGCAATATAAATGTGCTCTTGCTTGGTTACGTGGTGTGAATGGTATGTGGGGTCCATCATGATAAAATGAGCAACTGCATTTTATATGTATTCACGTTGCTTTTAATGGGTACTGCTTTGCTTTGATTTGGGGGGCAAAATATTCACGTGATTATGCTCTTGATATTATAATGATCTGCTAATTTGTTGTGGGGCCCATCTGTATGATCACATGAATTAGCTTCATCTTGGTTGTGCTTGAAAAATAAATGAGCTGTTGGTCCCGAGTTGATGGCCTAACCCAAGAGGGGAGGGGTGAATTGGGTTCTTTAAAATTTCTTTTGTAAACTTAAAAATCTTAACCCCTTGAAAAAGTTAATCCCCTTTTTAAGCGAATGGAGAGCAAATAAGATAAAGCAGTAAAAATAAGTAGAACACAAGATTTATAGTGGTTCGGGCAAACCTTCCCTACTCCACTCTTCCAAGCTCACACTCCGTTGTGACTTGGGTTCCACTATGTATTCCAAGAATACACTTAGAGTCACCGCTCTCTTCTAGATTCAAAGCTCTAGGGGGCATACACAACTAGAGCCACTTGCTCTCTTCTAGATTCAAAGCTCTAGGGGGCATATACAATCACTTGCACAAGTAGGTGATGAGTCTCACTCCAATCACACCCTACTTTGCATACACTTGATCTTAGCTACTCAAGCTAAATCAAGATTTATACAACCAAATAAAGAAATGAATAAAAACTACACTTTACAGATTTGTGTAGGCAGTTTTGAGCTCGAGGAAGAAATCAGAAATAGCTTGAATGATGATTGTTGAAGCAACTTGCAGTTTGAAGCTCTTTCTTCCTTTGAAACACTCAAATATGGAGAAAAGATATTTGAAAGTCTTTCTTGCACTTCTTTTCTTTCTTTGATCTTTAGAGTAGTGTCTCTTATTGTTCTCACGTTCATTTGAATGTCCTTTTATAGATTGAGGAAAATATGAACGTTGTAGAAGTAGTTGGCGTGCAATAAATAAACTCCAACGGTCAAAAATTTGACCGTTATACTCAAGTCGAAGATGGAGTCGACTTGGCTTGCGACTTGGCAACCCAAGTCGCATATGGAGTCGACTTCGTCTGCGACTCCAGTTCCTCCAATTTCCCAAGTCTGAGTTTTAGTCGACTTGGTTTCAGACTTCGACTCAAGTCGAATCTGAAGTCGACTTAGCCTGCGACTTGGCTCGGGTTTTGCTGAAACTGCTTTGTTCTTCAAGATTCAGCTTGATCCTTGCAAAGCTTTTGAGCTGTTAGAGTCCTTGCATGATATATGCTTGTTCCTCGCTTAGTCTTGGACTCACTTGGTCTCCATAACTTGGGTGTTGCCTTATTTGAATAAGCTTGAACATTTGCCTTGGCTTGATAGACTTGATTTGAACATTGAATATGAATCTTAGCTTTGATCTTCAAGAATCTTAATTTGTTTCCTTGTGAATGAACTTTTCATCTCATTTGGGTTTGAACAAGTTCAATATGATCCTTGGAATAAACTTGAAACTTCAATCTTCAAGTCTAAAATCCTCAAGTCGAAGTTGGAGTCGACCTTGTCTGCGACTTGACCCAAGTCGCACCTGGAGTCGACTTCGTTTGCGACTTGGGCAGCTTCGTGCCCCCAAAATCAACGCTGGACATTTTCTTTTGTTTGAAGTCGATGCTGGAGTCGACTTCGTCTGCGACTTGACTTCCCAAGTCGCAAGTGGAGTCGACTTGACCTGCGACTTCACCTGTTGCATTTTTGGGATTCATTCTCAAGTCGATATTTGAGTCGACTTTGGGATCGACTTCACCCAAGTCGAAGTCCAAGTCGACTTGAAGATCGACTTGACCTCTTTGCTTTCCTTAAACATTTATCAAACACATTAGTACCTTTTATATATTCAAATTAGTTCTTGTTAATCATCGAAACTCAAGATTTGGTCAATTTTTATTGTTTTAAACATTGTTTCCAACAATCTCCCCCTTTTTGATGATTGACAAAACTTCATTTGAGTTGATACCTTTCAAGCATTAATCATTTTCAAGCAAATCATGTTGAATACTTTATAACATATTAAGCAAACATAACATTCATCAATAGCATATATATGTATCAAGTTTCATGCAACAAAAATGAAACCTAGATACAAATCTACCCAACCCAAAAGAAAATTTTACTCAACTCACCTATTCTATCTCCCCCTTTTTGTCAAACTATCAAAAATCGATCAACTTTTAATGATTTTGTGAATTGAAATTGAGAGATCGGATATAAGATTGGTTTGATGGGACGATTTTGGGCAGATGAGTAGATGGAGATATCATGATCGGGAGATGCTGCTTTATGAACTGAACCCGATTCGTATGGATCGAGTTCGGGCATAGGCCTCTTCTTGTGACGTCCGGAGGCGAGGTGATATTTGATGGTACGCAGTTCCCGATCCATGTGATCTTGTCGGGAATGCATATCAGTGATAGCATTCAGCACACCGGTCACTAGGCTAGTCATCCTATCTTCTTGATGACCCATAGCTTCCAAGATCTCGTTTTTGAGGCTTTGAAGTGTAGCCATTTGATCTGAAGTAGGCGGCACGCGTTCGGGTGCAACGGATCCTTGAGGAGAATGTGATCCGTGTGACAGAGGAGATGCAGGCCGTTCAGGCGATGCCTCGGGAGCTTGCTCCCCCTCAGCTTGTGCATTGTCCTCTTGTTCTCGGACTGGCTCGCCAAGCTTCTCTCGGATGCGATCATCCCTAAACTGCTCCAAATTGATTTTCATGCGTTGGAGCAAAGCCTTGTTGATAGCGTTGGTCGTTTTGGGGACTTCAAATGGTTCCCCGTCAATGTCGAGCTCAACCCGCTCAAAAATCTTGGTGATCCAAGATCCATAAGGTAACACGCCTCTCGGATTGTCTTTCCTGGATGCTAAGGCTTCTAGGAATAGTCTGGGAAGACTGATCTTGACTTTGTTCACTAATTTCCACAAGATCATTGCTTCTTGTGGATTCAATTGATTCCTTCCGCCTCCTTTTGGCAAAATACAGTGGGCGATCAATAGACGGATAACCCTGAGTCTGGGAGAAAGATCCATGTAATGTAGGAATTTGGTGCCTGCATGGTACTTGTTGCTTTTGGTTAACTCATTGTAGATCTTGTCCATAGTCAGATCCTTGGGAAGCCTCTCTTCATCAAAAGGTACTTGAAGAATATTTCCAATTCTTCTCAAGGCTTCATCTTGATCTGGATAGTTGCTACTCCCAAAATTTATTTCAGTGCCTTTGACATAAGTGCAAAACTTGGTGTTGTCCCATAAATAATAAAACTGTCTTGTGAGATCAGGATAGATCCGTTCATCGGATTTGAATAGTTGTATCCATCCTTGGAAATCCAACAACTCTTCTATGTCGAACTCATAGTCGTTGAGGAACTTGAAATCTATGATCTTAGGAATGAATACCTTTCGTTCATAGAAGTTTCTGTAGAAGCGACTATGCTGTAGCTCTGTCCTGAAATAAGTAGTGGGCATTTTTAGAACTTGCCCCTTCTTGATAGGAATCCTTGAAGAATACGAGCTTTCAGGTTGGCTTTCTGATCGTGGGGCTCTATCAGTTGACTGGGTTGTTGTCTGGAATCGAACCCGTCTACCCGTCGAGGTTGATGGTTCCTCTCTAACTCGTTTGGATGGAGTCCTTGCTCTTCTAGGAATATCTTCCTCTGTGGAAGATTGGGATGGCCTAGGCACTGGCCGTTGGCTTGGCTTTTTGACTGCTAGTTTAGGAGTTTTAGCTTTTGGAGCCATTGAAATTGGAATTTTAGTGACTGAAATAGAGAATGCTTTAGAGCTGTGAGAGGGAGAGCTTAAAGAGAGAGAGTGAGAGCCAAGGGTGTGAAATCGTGTGAAGATGGAGAGACAGCGGCTTGCCGGGAGTGACAGCGGATCGCCGGAGGGGGAGAAAACTGTCGCCGAGAGAGAGAGAGAGAGAAAAGAAACAGAGGATTCGGAGAAAAAATGAGAGGAAAGGAAGAAGAAAGAGAAGAAAAGGGAGAAGTTCGTGGAAGTCGGACGGTCGCGCGCGGAGTCGACTTTGCCCTAGGCGAAGTCGACTTCGGTCCCTCGGAGTCGACTTCGTTATTGAAGCGGAGTCGACTTCGCTCCTGTGGAGTCGACTTCGCTCCTGAAGCGGAGTCGACTTCACTTTCCCAAGTAGACTTGGCGGAGTCGACTTGGCTCCCATGGAGTCGACTTGACCCATCAGTTTTGCCTTTTCAAATTTTGGTTTCTTGTTTTATTTTTCCTAATTTAGCTCTATCATCCCCATATCATTCCTAATTTTATAAAATGATTCTTTGGCTAATGGTTTGGTAAAGATATCAGCAATTTGGTCTTCTGTTTTCACATATTCTAAGCATACATCATGATTCTCAACATGCTCACGAATAAAGTGATGTCTTACATCAATATGTTTGGTTCTAGAATGCAAGACTGGATTTTTAGTCAAACAAATTGCACTTGTATTATCACATCTAATAGGAATATCAACATAATCAATACCATAGTCTTTCAACTGTTGTTTCATCCAAAGTAGTTGGGCACAACAACTACCGGCGGCTATGTACTCGGCTTCCGCAGTAGATAGTGCAACACTTGTTTGTTTTCTTGAATGCCATGAAACCAGCATATGTCCAAGAAATTGACAAGTTCCACTGGTACTTTTTCTATCTACTTTATATCCGGCAAAGTCTGCATCCGAATAGCCGATTAGATCAAAGGTTGACCCCTTTGGATACCATAGTCCAAGGTTTGTAGTTTTTATCAAATATTTAAAAATTCTTTTTACAGCAAGTAGGTGTGATTCTTTGGGACATGCTTGAAATCTAGAGCACATACAAACACTAAATAAGATATCGGGTCTAGAAGCAGTTAAATATAACAAGGATCCAATCATGCTTCTATAGAGCTTTTGATCGATACTTTTACCGTTTTCGTCCGTGTCGATCTTGATTGTAGAGCTCATTGGAGTGTTTGCCCCTTTGCTATTCTGCATTCCGAATCTCTTGAGCATTTCTTTGACATACTTGGACTGGTTCAAAAATATTCCTTCACTTTGTTGCTTGATTTGCAGTCCAAGGAAGAAATTTAATTCTCCCATCATGCTCATTTCGAATTCGCTCTGCATTATCTTAGAAAACTCTTGACAAAGTTTTTCGTCAGTAGCACCAAATATTATGTCATCCACATAAATTTGTACAATCAAAATATTTTTATTTTTGTACTTAATGAACAAAGTAGTGTCTACTTTCCCTCTTTGAAACTCATGATCAATCAAGAAACTATTTAACCTTTCGTACCAAGCTCTTGGTGCTTGTTTTAGTCCATATAACGCTTTGGTTAATTTATAAACATACTTTGATTGATCCTTTTCTTCAAAACCAGGGGGTTGTTCAACATATACTTCTTCATTCAAATAACCATTCAAAAATGCGCTTTTTACATCCATTTGAAACAATTTGAAGTTCATATGAGAAGCAAATGCTAGTAGGATGCGTATGGCTTCTAATCTAGCCACGGGTGCATATGATTCTTCAAAATCAATTCCTTCTTCTTGGGAATACCCTTTGGCTACTAATCTTGCCTTGTTTCTAATTACAAGACCGCTTTCGTCTAATTTGTTCCTAAATACCCATTTTGTACCAATGACTGTATGATTGTTTGGTCTAGGAACTAAATGCCATACATTGTTTCTTTCGAATTGATTTAGCTCTTCTTGCATTGAAATAACCCAATTTTCATCATTAAGAGCTTGTTCAATGGTATTTGGTTCAATTTTCGATACAAACGCATATTGGCCATAAACGTTTTGTTTTGATCTTCTAGTTTTTACTCCTTCATATATGTTTCCAATAACTTGTTCAATTGGATGGGCATTTTTAAATTTTAAATCAGTTGGAGGTTTGTAAGAGTCATTACCTTCACTTACCTCTTCCTCCTCTGGATTTTCTGGCTTGAGCTCGAGTTCCTTTGGTTGTTCTTTGCCTTTCGTCTCATCTGCATCACTTAGTTCATCCTCCTTTCTCGGAGTTTGGTTAAATTCATCAAATACAACATGTATGGATTCTTCTACAACTTGATTTCGTTTATTGAATACTCTATATGCTTTGCTATTTGATGAATAACCAAGGAATATAGCCTCATCACTTTTGGCATCTAATTTTCCCAAGTTGACTTTTCCATTGTTTAAAACATAACATGTACATCCAAAAACATGAAAATAATATATATTTGGTTTCCTTCCTTTCCAAAGTTCATATGGAGTCTTTTTCAAGATTGCTCGAATGGTAACACGATTCAAAACATGACAAGCTGTACTCACAGCTTCACCCCAAAATTTCTTGGATAGATTGCTCTCATTTAGCATAGTTCTAGCCATCTCTTATATAGTTCTATTTTTCCTTTCAACTACTCCATTTTGTTGTGGAGTTCTTGGTGCAGAAAATGTGTGGTGAATTCCTTTTTCATTACAAAATTCCATGAATCGTTTGTTTTCAAATTCGCCACCATGATCGCTTCTTATGGTCACAATAGTACTCTGTTTTTCATTTTGCACCAAATTCACAAAAGTTGCAAACATAGAGAAGGCTTCATCTTTACTAGCTAAGAGAATTATCCAAGTGAATCTTGAAAAATCATCAACTATGACAAATACATATTTCTTTCCACCAATGGTTAGAATGTCGGATGGCCCGTATAGATCCATATGTAGTAATTCAAGTGGCTTTGTGGTGGAAATTTCCTTTTTGGTAGAGAAAGGCATCTTGGGTTGTTTTGATAATTGACATGCCTTGCAAATTTTGTCTTTGTCATATTTCAACTTTGGTAATCCTTCTACCAAATTCTTTTTCCAAAGGGTCTTTATATTTCCCATGTTTACATGTCCAAGCCTTTTATGCCAAACCCATGGATCATTATCAATGGCCATAAGACATTGACCATTCAATTCATCAAGTGAAACCAAATAAACATTTCCATGTCGTTTACCACTAAACATGATATGTTCTCCATCAAATACATTACATATAGATGATTCAAACACAACTTTATATCCTTTATCACATAATTGGCTAATACTCATTAAATTGTGTTTGAGTCCTTCAACAAACAAAACATCTTCCATGCATGCATTTGAGGTACTAAGTATATTTCTTTTACCTTTAATTTTACCTTTTTCATTGTTTCCAAAGGCAACCATTCCATCGTTGCAAGGCTTAAGTTTATGAAACAAACTTCTTTCACCGGTCATATGCCTTGAACAACCGCTATCCATGAACCATTCATTGTTTGCCTTTGCCTTAAAACATGTCTGAAAAATAAGGAAATAAATCTTATCTTTTTGGTACCCATTTTATGGGTCCATTTGGGTTAGTAATAGAATCTAATCTAAGTTGATCTAACTTTGAAAGCCCAAATCTTGTGTTTCTTGGAACCCAAACTAATTTAACACCATGGTCATATAGTTTCTTAAAATTACATTTGTAAGTTTTATGACCCATCTTATTGCAGAAATTACAAGCCAAAGGTAATCTTGGAGTAGGTCTCCAAGCATGCAAAGGTTCAATCATTGGTCTTCTAGTCCACTTAAAATTTTTCTTTTGTGGCTTGTATATAGATGCATTTTTAGTTTGATTTTTCTCAAGTATTTGTTCATTTGATTTGCTACTTTCTCCTTGCTCAAATGTATGATACCCAAGACCTCTCTTATGTGTTTGGGAGGTCATATTCAGAAACATTTTAACACTTTCTCCTGGATTAGAGAACTTAGCTAATGATTCATTTAATGATTTGTTCTCCATTTTCAGCAATTCAGTTTCATCTTTCAATTTGACTAATCTTTCTGCAAGTTTACCATTTACAATTATTGTTGCATCACATTGTCTCTTCTTAATTGTAAACTTGCTTCCTAATTTCTTCATTTCTTCATATAATGAATCATATGCAGTTTGTAGTTCATCTAATTCAGTACATTTGAGGCATTCATGAGAGGAAGAATAACTTGAATTAGAAAGGGAGAGTTTGGAACTTACCGCTTCATTGCTTGTGTCTTTTGTTGAGGTAATTTGTTCTCCTTGCTCGATTTGTGCCATGCAGCAAATTCTTGCACATTCTTCCGCCTCTTTGTCATCGGTTGAGAAGCTACTCGTCGTAGATTCTTCATCATTTACGTACATGCCTCTTCCTTTGTATTTCTGGAATCTTCTATTGTTCCCTCGATCCTTTCTTTGTTCTTTTCCCTTGTTTTCTTCGGGAGTTGGACATTGAGCCTGCATATGTCCCGAACCGCCGCATCGGTAGCACTTGGTTGATTCTTTCTTCTTCTCTTGGGGAGTTCTTTCTTTGAAGCTTCTGAAATTTTTGCCTTTCCTCACAAATTTTCTGAATCGTTTTGTGAGTAGAGCAATCTCGTCGTCATTTTGAGAAGAAGATGTGTCATCGGTGTCTTGTGCGGCTTTTAAGGCAATTGCTCTTTTGCCCCTGTGTTGATCTTCATTCCTTTTCTTAATTAGCTCATGTGACATAAGTGAGCTAATTAAGTTTTCAAGCTTCAGCGTGTTGAGGTCTTTGGCTTCTTCAATTGCAGTGATCTTTGGAGTCCATGATTCGGGTAGAGCTCTTAAAATCTTCATGACCTGCTCAGATTCAGATATTGCTTTTCCAAGACCTTTTAAAGCATTAGTAATCTTAGAGAATCTAGCAAACATTTCAGAAATATTTTCTGTTTCTAGCATTCTAAAGTTCTCTAGTTCTCCAATCAAAATATTCCTTCTCGTCCCTTGGACTTGAGAAGTTCCTTCGTAGATAGAGATTAGTGTATCCCATATCTCTTTGGCGGTTAAGCAAGAGGATACTCTATCATACTCGGAAGCAGTGAGAGCACAAAATAAGGAGTTCATAGCTTTGGCATTGCTCTTCACTATTCTTACTTCCTCATCGGTCCATTTGGAAGCTCGTTCATCGGTAGGCAGTATTACTCCATCTTGGATAGCAATCCAAGAGTCCATATCGGTAGCCATGATGAGTTGCTTCATACGAAGCTTCCAATATCCAAAATTGTTCCCATCAAACAACGGTGGCCTTGTAAAGGATTGGCCTTCAGCAAATGCGGGAACGGAAGTAGATTGGGATGCCATTTCAATAAGATCTCTTTGATAAACTCAAAGACCTGCTCTGATACCACTTGTTGGTCCCGAGTTGATGGCCTAACCCAAGAGGGGAGGGGTGAATTGGGTTCTTTAAAATTTCTTTTGTAAACTTAAAAATCTTAACCCCTTGAAAAAGTTAATCCCCTTTTTAAGCGAATGGAGAGCAAATAAGATAAAGCAGTAAAAATAAGTAGAACACAAGATTTATAGTGGTTCGGGCAAACCTTCCCTACTCCACTCTTCCAAGCTCACACTCCGTTGTGACTTGGGTTCCACTATGTATTCCAAGAATACACTTAGAGTCACCGCTCTCTTCTAGATTCAAAGCTCTAGGGGGCATACACAACTAGAGCCACTTGCTCTCTTCTAGATTCAAAGCTCTAGGGGGCATATACAATCACTTGCACAAGTAGGTGATGAGTCTCACTCCAATCACACCCTACTTTGCATACACTTGATCTTAGCTACTCAAGCTAAATCAAGATTTATACAACCACATAAAGAAATGAATAAAAACTACACTTTACAGATTTGTGTAGGCAGTTTTGAGCTCGAGGAAGAAATCAGAAATAGCTTGAATGATGATTGTTGAAGCAACTTGCAGTTTGAAGCTCTTTCTTCCTTTGAAACACTCAAATATGGAGAAAAGATATTTGAAAGTCTTTCTTGCACTTCTTTTCTTTCTTTGATCTTTAGAGTAGTGTCTCTTGTTGTTCTCACGTTCATTTGAATGTCCTTTTATAGATTGAGGAAAATATGAACGTTGTAGAAGTAGTTGGCGTGCAATAAATAAACTCCAACGGTCAAAAATTTGACCGTTATACTCAAGTCGAAGATGGAGTCGACTTGGCTTGCGACTTGGCAACCCAAGTCGCATATGGAGTCGACTTCGTCTGCGACTCCAGTTCCTCCAATTTCCCAAGTCTGAGTTTTAGTCGACTTGGTTTCAGACTTCGACTCAAGTCGAATCTGTTGTCGACTTAGCCTGCGACTTGGCTCGGGTTTTGCTGAAACTGCTTTGTTCTTCAAGATTCGGCTTGATCCTTGCAAAGCTTTTGAGGTGTTAGAGTCCTTGCATGATATATGCTTGTTCCTCGCTTAGTCTTGGACTCACTTGGTCTCCATAACTTGGGTGTTGCCTTATTTGAATAAGCTTGAACATTTGCCTTGGCTTGATAGACTTGATTTGAACATTGAATATGAATCTTAGCTTTGATCTTCAAGAATCTTAATTTGTTTCCTTGTGAATGAAATTTTCATCTCATTTGGGTTTGAACAAGTTCAATATGATCCTTGGAATAAACTTGAAACTTCAATCTTCAAGTCTAAAATCCTCAAGTCGAAGTTGGAGTCGACCTTGTCTGCGACTTGACCCAAGTCGCACCTGGAGTCGACTTCGTTTGCGACTTGGGCAGCTTCGTGCCCCCAAAATCAACGCTGGACATTTTCTTTTGTTTGAAGTCGATGCTGGAGTCGACTTCGTCTGCGACTTGACTTCCCAAGTCGCAAGTGGAGTCGACTTGACCTGCGACTTCACCTGTTGCATTTTTGGGATTCATTCTCAAGTCGATATTTGAGTCGACTTTGGGATCGACTTCACCCAAGTCGAAGTCCAAGTCGACTTGAAGATCGACTTGACCTCTTTGCTTTCCTTAAACATTTATCAAACACATTAGTACCTTTTATATATTCAAATTAGTTCTTGTTAATCATCGAAACTCAAGATTTGGTCAATTTTTATTGTTTTATACATTGTTTCCAACATGAGCAACATGGACTTTAAATGGGGTGCTGCTTGATCACGTGAAATGGATTACTGGATGTTGCAATTTTCTGGTCAAGTGATGGGCAGCTAGTGGGGTCCGCTTAATTTATGTGCAGCTATTGGTTCGTTGCTTTAATAGGTGCTGCATTGGACGGCTATTTCTTGGGGTCCACAATCAAAATTGTGCAGCTGTGAGTTATTGAATTCACGTGAATGGCAAAAGGATTAAATGGGTTGCTAATTTGGACAGCTTGTATTCACATGAATCAGCTATGCAATGTGGACGGCTGGTTAGTGGGGCCCACTAAATGAATGAGCAGCTGTGAATGGACGGTGCTGGATCTAATTTGTTGGTCCTGATCTGAAATGGTGGAGAAATGCTGATCACGTGCTGATCGTTGATTTCTGGTGGGCCATAATCACGTGAATGCTGTTGCTGCTTGCATTTGCTAGATGTTGCAATTTACTTGGTCATGTGATGTGTACTTGGTAATTGGACAATTTCTCATTTGTTGTGGATGGTTGGATTTGCTTGATTGGTCGGTGATGAAATGGATGGCTTGGATTTTTGTATGATTTGATCTTGTGGGGCTCACTTGGTGTAATCTGTTTTCCTGCATAAAGCAAAAATATTTATGTCATTAATTCGTCAAAATCATTAGTGGGTTATTATTATAAAATAATTTCAAACCCATTTAATTTCACCGCAACAGATAAAATGTAATTTCAAGTCAAAAGATTATAAAAATGTTTAATTTGCTTGAAATTAATATGTAATACCCAAAAGTAGCAAAACCACATTTTAAACCAAATTTCATATTACTTACAATTAATTACCCACCAGATTGGTATAAAATGTCCACAAAAATATGTTATTAATTTCCACTTATCAAAAAGCATTTTTACGAAAGTTACCCTAAAGCAGGGTGTTTTACACAAAAAGTGTAAATATTAAAAATAAGATGAATTGTTTTCTATGCAAATTCTTTTATGAAAAAGAATTTATGTCAAACTTGTTTTTGGACATTATCATGTCCATTGCCAAAGGGCTTAAATGAAAAATATTTATGGACATGAGAATGTCCTTTGACAAAGAATTTATGAGAAAAGTGTTTTAGGATATATGAATGTCCGTTTCCAAAAAGAGTTTATGTGGAAAAATAAGAAAGTTATGTCAAAAATGTTTTGGGACATCAGATGTCCCTTGGCTAAAGGAATTTATGATGAAAAATATTTTGGACGTAAGAATGTCCATTAGCAAAAGAAAGTTTTTACAAATGTCTTGGAACATTATAAATGTTCACACAAGACCAAAGAAAATTACTCAAACAGAGTAAAGCGTATATGTTTTGCCTTAACAAGCCCAGACGTGACTTGTAAATGATTTTAAGAATGAATATTTATGAAAATATTCTAGGACATTGAATCGTCCTCATGAACAAAGGATTTTTATGACAAGGTTTTAGGACATATAAATGTCCTCAGGTAAAAAGATGTTCAAGATGTTTATGAAAAATGTTTTAAAGGAAGTCTTGCCCTAAAAGATAAAATGCTTGCTTACTGAGTTATCACTCACATTTTATTTTTTCAAACCTTAGACAGGTACTAAGAAGCTCAAGGGGTCATGTACCTGAGCATCTAAGGAAAGGTAAGAGATGATATGCAAACTTGGGCTATAGTAGCTAGCCATGATGAATGAGATAGCATGATTTAATGTTTTAAGGTATGTTGACGTATATGTGAACTTATTTAGAGTTTTAAGTTCTATGTGAACCAATGACTGAATGTATGTATGTATGGAATGAAAATGTCATGATTAAGTCAAGAAGACTCTTATTGTAGAAGAGAATGATGAGATGCTATGAATGATATGTAAAATTTACTATAAGTGTATTGTCGCTTGTAAGATGAATGATGTGCAATGCAAAGATATGAAATGATGATGAAACAAAAAAATTTTTTGGACAAGATCCAATTAAGAACCCGCCGTGTGATCAGGGCAACAATCCTAATTCACATTTACCAATTGATAAGGTCTTAGAGTAAGGATGTGGCGTCTCGGGAAGGGGCGCCACACGTCCACTGGCGAAAGAAGGTTTTATATGAAATGTTCTAGAACATTATAAATGTTCACACAAGACCAAAGACGATTACCTAAAAAGGGTAACATGCATATGTTTTGCCTTTAAAAGCCAAGATATGGCATTCAAAAAGGTTTTAAAGATGTTTATGAAAATATTTTAAAGAAAAGTCTTGCTGTGGCGCCCCAAACCGAGCGTCACTTCCTGAGCCTTACCTCGGGATCGTATTGATTGGTAAACGTGATCAGGATTGTTGCCCTGTCACACGGCGGATTTTTTCCGGATATTTATCCCACTAATTATGATCATATAGAAGTTCACATAACAGTTCAAATCCTCATATTTTCAACTCACGCATATCTAAGTCATTTCAAATCCGTTCATCACATACGAGTATGATGTTCAAGCAACATTTTAACACTTGCCTAAATCAGGTGTCACGGCATATATACATCATCAACATCAATATAAAATACTTCAGATAATTTACAATTATTCAACATGGATTTTCTTCATAATATTAAAATTCTAGAGTTTTTCCATAGCCTCCTCAAGCTGGAACTTGCTTCTTCGCCATCTCTTGTCCTTCACCTATCTTTTGGGTTTGGAAAACAAAATCGTGAGTCGAAACTCAATAAGCAAGTTATTTGTATTTTACAGGCAAATCATTTCAGGCAACATTTTACATTTGAAATCATATTGGAAAGCAACTTATACCTTGTCTAAAGGTATACCTTGAAAACATGAAATCTTGTACCCATCACGAGTACCATATGCATAATGTCATATGAAAACATGAACATATATATCATTTTTTCCTTAGGATGGAAGCGAGTCAGGCGACCATCCGTCACGTTAACTCCCATTTCAGAGAGGGCGCCGCCATCCTTGGGCGTGTTTTAAAGGACTTGGCGACAATCGGTCCACTTATACCCTTCAGGTGGACCTTGTATCCTGTGTACATGAACTTTTTTATAAATTCATCTTTAACATGCTAGTATGATTTTTCAATCAGAACATAGAATCACATCATTTTTCGATAACATTTATCAAAGAAAAAGTTCATAATATTGCGTTTGAAGTAAAAACATCATTTCAACACCATTTTGCTAAGGGATGGCCATCATTAAACATATTAGAAACAATTTCCACAATTTCATCAACAAGTTAGAGCAAAATTGCATTTATGTAAACAATTTAGAAAAGCAAAAATCCTTTAGAAAATTTGCTTGCTTTCCTGTCTCTTAGCTTTCCGACTCCACTTTTTCTTTGCCTTTGCCTACATGAGAATAATATATTTTTTTCATATATTTATTTTTCTCATATTTCATTTAGTTTTGCAACCTATTCCATACACATATATCATTTATTTGACTTCACAAGTCATTATACACATATATATAGCTCATTTTTACACATTTCTTCAGCTAACACATAACGTAACATATATAACCCCATACATAGGGTATCCATTCATCCACATAAATTCATTCAATAATTATCATTTATAGGTTCATTGACCTCAATTTGTCATTTTTCACTCTTTTTCCACAATACACACATCGGTGCTTGTTTTAGCACACGTTATCGCCTTAGGCTTCATTAAGCAATTTCAAAATTTGAAATAAATCATCGTACACTCAAAACAGATGTATAATCATGAAATTCATCTTATTTTCAAGCATTTTTGCATAAATTAATTTCTCATAAGTCATTCATTGCCTATTCACATAAGCCCATTTAGTAGTACATACATAATGTATTTCATAAAATTTTCTAACTCAGAAATTTAATACATATTTCACCGGGTTAATTAACCTTAATTAACACTGAATTTAAGGTATTTTTATGGGATTTAAATCCACTTGCCATAGGTTTCCAAAACAGCAAGTTTGGAACTCGTTTTTCACTTATTTAACGTGTCTTTTGACACATAACCCTAAGAAGTCATATAATTCCAAAATTTTAGCATGTAATCCCACTTTTATTAATCCATATTTAGGGATTTAACACATATATAACATTCATGAATTATCATTTCTCAAAACAGCAAGTTGTCTACACGTTTTGAGTCCCATTTCACATAGATTAGACACACTTTCATAACATCTATAAAAATCAGTTTTATGGCTTCTTTCCCCAAATCTTTTTGGGCATCCATAAAACCTTAAACCTAGGGTAGTTTTCCCTACATAGCATTCATAAAACATGCAAACTTATTTCCATAACATTTTTAGCATAGAAACAAGGAAATTAGGTCATAACCATCACTTTGCATTCCATAACTTAAAATATTTATCATTTAAGCACAAACCAACATATTGTTGGTCCCGAGTTAATGAAAATTACCCAAGAGGGGAGGGGTGAATTGGGTATTTAAAAAATTTAAACTTAAACAGAAACTTTACCCCGGATTAATCTAGTCCCCTTTTATGAAGAAACAAATGGATAGCAATATAGTGCAGAGAGCAGTAATAAATATCAACAAACAAGATTTTATAGTGGTTCGGGCAACTTTTCTTAGTCCACTCTTCCAAGCTCACACCTCTTGTGACTTGGGTTCCACTATGTATTTCACAAATACAACGAGAGTCACTGCTCTCTTCTAGATTCCAGCTCTAGGGGGCATCAACAATTCACAGCACAAGTAGGTGACGAGTTCCACTCCAATCACACACTACTTTGCTTACACTTGATCTTAGTTGCCCAAACTAAATCAAGTTCAATACAACAAGTAAAAGTAAAAGAAAGTTTCTACACGTTACTGTTGTGTAGAGGCAGATTTGGCGTAGAGAAGAACTTGTAGCGTAGCCTTAATGATTCAGCAAGCAGCTCTTGGCAGTTTGAAAGCAAGGTTCTTCTTCTAAATGTTGGCTTGATCACTTAATGCTTTTAGAGATAGGAGTTATGCTCATTCAATGATTTCTCAGTTACCCTCATCGTTCATATTGAATGTCTTATATAATTTGCGAGGGAATCCAAACATTTGGAAGTAGGTGGCGCGCATTTAATGCGCCAACGTTCGAAAAATTTCCGACCATTGCGACCCAAGTCGCAGGTGGAGTCGACTTCATGTGCAACTTCGCCCAAGTCGCAGATGGAGTCAACTTCGGGTGCGACTTCGGCTCTCCGCAACTTCTTCAAGTTCTAGTCTGGGCCGACTTGATCCTTGACTTGACCCAAGTCGCAGGTGAAGTCGACTTCGAGTGCGACTTCACTTCTTCAGCTTGCTAGTTGGACTTGAAATCCTTGGAATGCCTTGCTTGCTTGAATTTCTTCATGGTTGGTTGTTCTTCCTTTGATTATATCTTTTGCAACTCAATATTATCATCTAGCTTGATGTCCTTTTAGCTTCGTGCCTTGCAAACTTTGAATCCTTGAAATTTTGAATATATGCATGAATCTTAGAGTGCCTAATGATGTCCAAATATATGTTCATAATCCAACATGATGGATTCATGCAACCCTGATTGCTTTGATCTTTATTTGATCTTCATTTGAGTGTTTGAGTTGTCTTGATCTTCATCTCCACTCAAATCTATCATTGAGTTAACTCGTTCGGCAATTTTCACATTGAAGTCGAAGCTGGAGTCGACTTGGTCTACGACTTCACCCAAGTCGCATGCGGAGTCGACTTGGGATGCGACTTCGGTAGCTCTCGTTCTCGATTTCAACTCTAGAAGGAAATGACGTTTCGAAGTCGATGCTGGAGTCGACTTGGGATGCAACTTTGGCAACTCTCATTGTGGCGCCCCGAACCGAGGCGTCACATTTGTCCTTACTCCGGGATCTTGTCGATTGGTAAACGTGAATCAGGATTGTTGCCCTGATCACGCGGCGGGTTCTTAATTTGATCTCGTCCAATTTTTCTTTTTTTCTTTTTCTTTTCTTTCATCACATAAACATATACTCATCATCATTCATGATGGACTTATCCATAACATCATAAATCATCAACTTCTCATATTATTCATAACTTCAGAATTTCATACAATTTATGTCCTTTCTTATCATATCCCATTAGGGAATCTGTTCGTACAAAAATATACTAACCTTTGTAGATTCTTCTTTTCTTTTAGCAACTTGTGCCCTTCATTTCTTGTCTTTCCCTACACCTGTCTGAGGTTGGGAAAACAAAACATGAGTCGAAACTCAATAAGCAAGCATTTTTCATTTTGAATGCATTCCTCTCCATTTGATAGAAGACACTTACCAAGTGATCAACTACCAATGGAATAGAAATCTTTTCGTAAACCATATTTCGAAACCTTTCATAAATCATTCATGTAAATCATTCGTAAATGCATTTCTCTCCATTCGATAGGAGACACTTAGCAGGTGATCAACTATCAATGGAATAGAAACCTTTTCATAAACATTGGATGTGCAAATGCTTCCTTTCCACTCCTGACATAAACCTTCGTGTGCGGGTACGCTAGCTCAGGGAACATCTCACATAGCATGGTCCAATACGCCGGCTGTCTCCGACTTGGCCTCATCAAGGGGAACCTCTCTTCCTCTTGACGCCTACATGGTTCCTACATGCATGACTTTTGATTTCCCAAGCATTATATACCTCTTACACCAGGTAGCTTGTCATTCTCATGTAGAGAATTATTTGCACCATTCATTTAAAAACATCATTTCAAATTCATGCTTTCATTTTCAATCAATGTATGAAAATGGAATGCATTCATTCACACATAACATTCCTTTGCCTCCACCTCTGGGGAGGACGCCGTCGGCACACAGCCCATACGACTCGGCAATAGTGAAGGGGGACCCTCTGATCCGCTTTCTACCTCCACCAAAGCCTCTTCCTTATACATCATACATGTGCACATGTCCATGAACATCATATAATATCAATATGCCGGCATGACTTTTCATAAAAACTCATAAACATTCATCATTTCAAAACATTATAGGAATGGCCACCCTTAAACACATTTCATAATCACTCGAAAATAAAACATATTTTCAAAAGGGTTTGCTTGCTTACAATAAATCAATAAAATCACATTTTCAAAAGCTTTGCTTGCTTACAATAAATCAATAAAATCATATTTTCAAAAGCTTTGCTTGCTTACAATAAATCAATAAAATCACATTTTCAAAAGCTTTGCTTGCTTACAATAAATCAATAAAATCATATTTTCAAAAGCTTTGCTTGCTTACCTCCTCAGTCTGTGTCTTCCACCATTTCCTTTCCTTTTCCTATACAAGGAAAAATGATATTTTATCTATATCATATCATGTCTTAGTGTACTTCCCATGCATGCTTTATAATTATCCATTACCTCATTTCCATAGAGGTTAATAGTATAAAGATACTTAGTCATTACTCATTTATATGGATTTTTATCCATAAATCCTTTGAAAATTTCATCCATATATCCTCATAAAATATAAAAATAAATCTCAATTTTTCCCCAAAATACGCTGTTCACTGTTCATAATTACTGTTCATGCACTGTAGCAGATTACTGTTCATCATCACTGTTCACGTACTGTTCACCCGTGGTTACTGTTCACAGCAACGTGGGTTACTGTTCATGGGTTCCAAAAATTGACATTTTTTCCAAAAACAAAAATACCATGACATAGCTTATGCTTAGTATATCATGGAAAATTCATGAATTATGAATTTATCGTCATTAACTTGGCTAAATAAATCATTTTCTCCATGTACTAAAAATCATAATAAATTCACTTAAGCATAATCCTTAATTCCAAAAATCATGAAATTAATATATCATCATTAAAACATCATATTTATCATCATCATACATCCCAAATCATCATTTATCAAATTTGGAGCATTATTTCCATATATCATACATGATTTCCCCGAATGCTCTATCTTTGCTCCAAATTTTCGATGTTTCGGTATGATTCCAATTAAGCATTATAACTTTACTTATTTTATCATGCTTATGCATTATCTAAGCATGATTTTACCCTACTTAACATCCAAAATAAATTTGGGAAGAAATTGCTTACCTCAAGTGGAGAACTTCTCATTTCCTTCCCATTTTCTCTTTCCTTCCTTCTCTCCTTCTCTCTCTATGGCCAAAACATGTTTTGGGGGTGGGAATGCTTGAATTACTCAAGCTTGGAGTGCCTTTGGACGTCCACCCCTGCCCCCTATTTATACTTTTTGATTTTTCACATATTTGCAATTTACCCCCTCTTGCTTGAGGTGTAAATTTGCAAATGTGTTTTTTTCTAATTTTAAAAGGTGCATGGAGCATTGTGTAGCCCCCCCTAGGCCTGTTCAAGCAGCCCTATTGCAGCCCTATTTTTACCTATTTTTTTATTTTTAAAATTAATTAATTTAGGCTAAATTAATTCTAGCCATTGATCTTTGATAAGGATGATCATGGGCCATTGGATCATGCCCCAAAAGTCCATGCTCCAGCAGCAATTTCAGGCTTTGCATTAATTTTATTTAATTAAAATTAATCAAAGTCAAATGCCATTAATGAAAAAGTAAAGTTACTTTTTCCCTTTTCAAATGACATTTAATCTTGACCCTTAATTCATGATCCTTGATTAATCTTGGACCATTCATCATATCCATCATCATATCTTGGCCACCCATAAAAAATTTCATCTTGATCCGATGTCCGGATTGCAAGATATGAATTTTTCTTCATTTTCTTCAAAAATCAATTAAAAATCCGAAAATTAATATTTTAATCCAAAAAACATTTTTGTCCTGTAGTGGGAAGCTTCCTTTTTCGTCTTTTATGATTAAATTAATCCAAAGTGATTAACTTAACATATTTCCTTAATCCCACGTTACTATTCACATTTCACTATTTACGTGCACTATTCACGTGCACTATTCATCCGAATTTCCTGCATAATTATTTTAACCTTCATTTCCATATATTTCATATCCATCAATATATATTTCTCAAATATATTACCTACGGTTTACAACCCTAGGGTTTTGTACACGTCTCAAAGATCGGGGTTCCACACTCATTCTCGATTTCGACTCTGGAAGGAAATGACATTTTGAAGTCGCTGCTGGAGTCGACTTGGGGATCGACTTGGCTTAAGTCGATACCTGAGTCGACTTGACTTGCCATGCTTCATTCTCTTCATTTGTATAACCTTTAATCATTTCCAGAAACATGTTAGTAACCAAAACTTAGTGGAATTGATTTGTTAATCATCAAAATATAGACTTGGCTTATTTTCCACATGTTTCTAACAATCTCCCCCTTTTTGATGATTGACAAAACTGATTTGAGTATATACCTTTCAATGTCTTTAAAATAATCTATTTTTGCATTTTAATTTTTAACATACATTTCCAATAAATCACAAGTTAAAAACATGAGTTTATCATACATATTTCACTTCCAATATAACACAAGTTAAAATCATTCATACAAACATTTAAGACTTAAAACCATTCATACAAGCATTTAAAACGGAGACTCAAATCCCGATCTCTTCTCCCCCTTTTTGTCAATTGATCAAAAATAGAGATAGAGCGGGTTTAATCCATTGAGAATGGCGGGGCTGCTCCCCTTGAACCTGTGCTCCCCCTCAGTTTGTGCTTTTTCTAAGTTAATTCAAGCATTCCCATATCATTTCTAATTTTATAAAATGGTTCTTTTGCTAGAGATTTGGTAAAAATATCTGCAATTTGATCTTCTGTTCTCACATATTCCAAACATATATCATGATCTTCTACATGTTCTCTAATAAAGTGATGTCTAAGGTCTATATGTTTGGTCCTAGAATGCAATACTGGTTAGTTAAGCATATTGCACTTGTATTATCACATCTAATAGGTATATCTCTAAAATTTGTACTGCAATCCCTAAGTTTTTGTTTCATCCAAAGCAATTGGGCACAACAGCTCCCGGCGGCAATATATTCGGCTTCCACGGTTGATAGAGCAATACTAGTTTGTTTTCTTGAAAACCATGAAACCAACATGTTCCCAAGAAACTGACATGTTCCACTAGTTCTTTTTCTATCTACTTTGTAACCGGCAAAATCCGCGTCCGAGTTGCCGATTAGATCAAAGTTAGAACCCTTTGGATATCAAAGTCCTATGTTGGTAGTATCTACTAAATATCTGAAAATTATTTTTACAGCTACCAAGTGTGATTCTTTTGGACATGATTAAAATCTAGAGCACATGCAAACACTAAATAGTATATCGGGTCTAGAAGCAATTAAATATAATAAAGAACCTATCATGCTTCTATATAATTTTAAATCAACTGATTTGTCTTTCTCATTTTTGTCAATTTTAATTGTTGAGCTCATAGGCGTGTTTGCCCCTTTGCTATTTTCCATGCCAAACTTCTTTAACATTTCTTTGATATACTTGAATTGGTTTATGAAGATCCCTTCACTTAGTTGTTTGATTTGTAGTCCAAGGAAGAAGTTTAGCTCCCCCATCATACTCATCTCAAATTCCTTCTGCATAAGCTCAGAAAATTCTTGACAAAGAATCTCATTAGTAGCACCAAAAATAATATCATCAATATAAATTTGAATAATCAAAATGTCTCTTTCTTTATACTTGATAAACAAAGTGGTGTCTACCTTTCCCTTTTGAAAGTCATGATCGATCAAAAATTTGCTTAATCTTTCATACCAAGCCTTGGAGCTTGTTTTAATCCATATAATGCTTTGGTTAATTTGTATACAAATTTAGATTGATCTTTCTCCTCAAATCCAGGTGGTTGTTCAACATACACCTCTTCATTTATATACCCATTCAAAAATGCACTTTTAACATATATTTGAAACAACTTAAAGTTCATGGATGATGCAAAAGCTAGTAAAATCCGAATGGCCTCTAATCTAGCAACCGGGGTATAGGATTCCTCAAAGTCTATTCCTTCTTCTTGTGAATATCCTTTTGCCATAAGTCTAGCTTTGTTTCTCACCATAAGTCCGCTTTCATCTAATTTGTTCCTAAAGACCCATTTTGTGCCAATGAGAATACAGCCTTTTGGTCTTGGAATAAGATGTCAAACTTGGTTTCTTTCAAATTGATTTAGCTCTTCTTGCATTGCTATGATCCAGTTTTCATCATCAAGAGCTTGGTCAATAGTGGATGGTTCAATTTTGGATACAAAGGCGTATTGTCCACAAATATTTTGTTTTGACCTTCTAGTTTTTACACCTTCATAAATATTTCCTATAACTTGCTCAATTGGATGGTCATTTTTGGACTTTAAATCAATTGGAGGTTTATAGGAATTATTACCTTCACTTACCCTTTCCTCCATGGATTCTTCTTGCTTCTCCACATGCAATTTTTCAAGGTTACTTGCGATATCATCTGCATCACTTAAATCATCTTTTCTTTTGGAGCATGGGTTAAATTCATCAAAAACAACATGTATTGACTCTTCTACAACTTGGTTCATTTTATTGAAGACTCTATATGCTTTGCTATTTGATGAGTAACCAAGGAATATTGCCTCATCACTTTTAGCATCTAATTTTCCCAAGTTGGTTTTTCCATTGTTCAAAACATAACATGTGCAACCAAAGGCATGAAAATATGAAATATTTGGTTTTCTACCTTTCCATAGCTCATATGGGGTCTTTTTCAAGATTGCTCTAATGGTAACTCGATTCAATACATGACAAGCTGTACTTACAGCTTCACCCCAAAATTTCTTGGATAATTTGCTCTCATTTAGCATTGTCCTAGCCATCTCTTGTATGGTTCTATTTTTCCTTTCAACCACTCTATTTTGTTGTGGAGTTTTTAGTGCAGCAAATGTGTGGTGGATTCCTTTTTCATTGCATAATTCTATAAATCGTTTATTTTCAAACTTACCACCATGATCACTTCTAATGGTCATAATAGTACTTTATTTTTTATTTTGTACCAAGTTTACAAAAGTTGCAAACATAGAGAAGGCTTCATCTTTGCTAGCTAAGAGAATTACCCATGTGAATCTTGAAAGATCATCAACTATTACAAACACATACTTCTTTCCATGTGTAGCAATTCAAGTGGCCTAGTGGTGGAAATCTCATTTTTGGTAGAGAAAGGCATTTTAGGTTGTTTTGACAATTGACATGCCTTGCAAATTTTATCTTTGTCATATTTCAATTTTGGCAATCCTTCTACCAAACTCTTTTTCCATAGGGTCTTGATATTTGACATGTTTACATGCCCAAGCCTCTTATGCCAAACCCACGGATCATTGTCAATGGTCATTAGACATTGACCATTTAGTTCATCAAGTGAAACCCAATATACATTTCCATGTCTTTTTCCGCTAAACATGATATGATCTCCATCAAACACATTGCATATAGATGATTCAAACACAACCTTATATCCTTTGTCACATAATTGGCTAATACTCATTAAATTGTGCTTGAGTCCTTCAACAAACAATACATCCTCCATACATGCATTTGAAATATTGTAAATTTGAAATATTGTAAATATTTCCTTTACCTTTAATTTTACCTTTCTCGTTGTTTCCAAAGGCAACGGTTTCATTGTTGCAAGGCTTGAGTTTATGAAATAAACTTCTTTCACCGGTCATATGCCTTGAGAAACCACTATCCATAAACCAAACGTTGCTTGTCTTTGCCTTGAAACAAACCTGAAAAATAAGCAAATAAATCTTATCTCTTTGATACCCATTTTATGGGTCCATTTGGGTTAGTAAACTGATTTAATCTTTATTGTTCTATCTTTGAAAGCCCAAATCTTGTGTTTCTTGAAACCCAAACTAATTTTGCACCATGGTCATATAGTTTCTTAATGTTGCATCTACGAATTTTGTGACCCATCTTGTTGTAAAAATTGCAAGCCATTGGTAATCTAGGAGTAGGCCTCCAAGTATGTTATGGTTCAAAGATTGGCCTTTTGGTCCAAACAACTCGTTTCCCTTTACGTATGTAAATAGATGCAGTTTTGGTTTGATTTTTCCCAAGTATTGACACATTCGATTTGCCGCTTTCTCTTTGCTCAAATGTGGAGTATCTAAGACCTCTTCTATTGGTTTGAGAGGTCATGTTTAGAAATATTTTCATATTTTCTCCTGGATTAGAGAATTTAGCTAATGATTCATTTAATGATTCATTCTCCTTTTTCAATTTTTCCACTTCTTTCAAAAGTAGTTCATTTTCTTCTTTCAATTTTGTTGTTTTTTCTACTAGTTTTCCATATACAATAATAATGAAATTGCATTGTTGTCTCTTTAATGATAACTTGTTTCCTAATATTTTGATTTTCTCATATAATGAATCATATGCATGTTGTAATTCCTCTAATTCAGCACATTTGAGACATTCTTGAATAGAAGAATAAGTAGATTGAGAATGATAAAATTTGGAAGTTACCTCTCCATTACTTGTGCATTTTGTTAAGGTGGTTTGTTCTTCCAAAACTTCCGTTGTGTTCAAAGCTTCTTCATGTTCAATCCGAGCCATGCAACATATTCTTGCGCAATTTGCTACATCAAAATCATCGGTTGAGGAGCTACTTGTTGATGAAGTTTCTTCATTCACATACATTCCTCTTCCCTTGGGCCTTTGAAATTTTCAGCTTTCACATCTTTCTTTCCTTTCTTGATGATCCTTTGGTCTTTCTTCCGGTGTAGGACATTGAGCTTGCATATGTCCCATACCGCCGCATCTATAACACTTTGTGGCCTCCTTCTTCTTTTCTTTTCGTGGTCTCTCTTTGAAGTCTTTGAAGTTCTTTTCTTTTCTCACAAACTTTCAAAATTTGCGAGTAAGTAGTGCAATGTCTTCATCATCGTTGTGAGATGAGGAGGTGGACTCATCCGAGTTATGTGCCGCTTTCAATGCAATGGCACTTTTACCTTTGTGGTGATCTTCATTTCTTTTCTTGATTAGCTCATGTGACATCAACGAGCTAATAAGATCTTCTAGCTTCAACGTGTTTAGGTCCTTGGCTTCTTCTATTGCAGTAATTTTTGGAGTCCATGATTCGGGTAGTGCCCTTAGAATCTTCATGACCTACTCCGATTCAGAAATTGCTTTTCCAAGACCTTTCAAAGCATTAGTAATTTTTGAGAATCTAGCAAACATTTCAGAAATATTTTCTTTTTCTAGCATTTTAAAACTTTTCAACTCTCCAATCAAAATATTTCTCCTTGTCCCTTGGACTTGAGAAGTTCCTTCATAGATAGATGTTAATGTATCCCATATTTCTTTTGCAGTTAAACAAGAGGATACTCTATCATATTCGGAGGCGGTAAGAGCACAAAACAGTGAGTTCATAGCTTTAGCGTTGCTCTTAACAATTTTTACTTCCTCATCGGTCCATTTGGAAGCTCTTTCATCGAATGGCAAAGTAACAAGTCTTGGATAGCAATCCAAGAGTCCATATTTGTAGCCATGATGAGTTATTTTATATGTAGCTTTCAATCGCCGAAATTGTTCCCATCAAACAATGGTGGCCTAGTAAAAGATTGGCCTTCGGCAAATGCGGGAACGGAAGTCGATTGGGATGCCATATCAAAAGATCTCTTTGGTAAAACTCAAAGACCTGCTCTGATACCACTTGTTGGTCTCGAGTTAATGGCAATTACTCAAGAGGGGAGGGGTGAATTGGGTATTTAAAAATTTTAAACTTAAACAGAATCTTTACCTCCGATTAATCTAGTCCCCTTTTATGAAGAAACAAATGGATAGCAATATAGTGCAGAAAGTAGTAATAAATATCAATAAATAAGATTTTCTAGTGGTTCGGCCAACCTTCCCTACTCCACTCTTCCAAGCTCACACCTCTTGTGACTTGGGTTCCACTATTATTTCACAAATACAACTAGAGCCACTGCTCTCTTCTAGATTCCAGCTCTAGGGAGCATCAACAATTCACAGCACAAGTAGGTGATGAGTTCCACTCCAATCACACACTACTTTGCTTACACTTGATCTTAGTTACCCAAACTAAATTAAGTTCAATACAACAAGTAAATGTAAAAGAAAGTTTCTACACGTTACTGTTGTGTAGAGGCAGATTTGGCGCAGAGAAGAACTTGTAGCGTAGGCTTCATAATTCAGCAAGCAGCTCTTGGCAGTTTGAAAGCAAGGTTCTTCTTCTAAATGTTGGCTTGATCACTTAATGCTCTTAGAGATGGGAGTTATGCTCATTCAATGATTTCTCAGCTACCCTCCTCATTCATATTGAATGTCTTATATAATTTGCGAGGGAATCCGAACGTTTGGAAGTAGGTGGCGTGCATTTAATGCGCCAACGTTCGAAAAATTTCCGATCGTTGCGACCCAAGTCGCAGATGGAGTCGACTTCGGGTGCGACTTCGGCTCTCCGCAACTTCTTCAAGTTCCAGTCTGGGTCGACTTGGTCCTCGACTTGACCCAAGTCGCAGGTGAAGTCGATTTTGAGTGCGACTTCACTTCTTCAGCTTGCTAGTTGGACTTGAAATCCTTGGAATGCCTTGCTTGCTTGAATTTCTTCATGTTTGGTTGTTCTTCCTTTGATTATATCTTTTGCAACTCAGTATGATCATCTAGCTTGATGTTCTTTTAGCTTCGTGACTTGCAAACTTTGAATCCTTGAAACCTTGAACATATGTATGAATCTTAGAGTGCCTAATGATGTCCAAATATATGTTCATAATCCAACATGATGGATTCATGCAACCCTGATTGCTTTGGTCTTCATTTGATCTTCATTTGAGTGTTTGAGTTGTCTTGATCTTCATCTCCACTCAAATCTGTCATTGAGTTAACTCGTTCGGCAATTTCCGCATTGAAGTCGAAGCTGGAGTCGACTTGGTCTGCGACTTCACCCAAGTCGCATGCGAAGTCGACTTGGGATGCGACTTCGGCAGCTCTCGTTCTCGATTTCAACTCTGGAAGGAAATGACGTTTCGAAGTCGATGCTGGAGTCGACTTGGTCTGCGACTTCACCCAAGTCGCAAGCGGAGTCCACTTGGGATGCGACTTCGGCAACTCTCATTCTTGATTTCGACTCTGAAAGGAAATGACATTTTGAAGTCGCGGCTGGAGTCGACTTGGGGATCGATTTGGCTTAAGTCGATGCCTGAGTCGACTTGGAATTCGACTTGACTTGCCATGCTTCATTCTCTTCATTTGTATAACCTTTAATCATTTCCACAAACATGTTAGTAACCAAAACTTACTCAAATTGATTTGTTAATCATCAAAACATAGACTTGGCTTATTTTCCACATGTTTGCAACACATATGTTTTGCATTAATACGTGATTCATAACCTAGTCATATCATCAAACCAAAACAGTAACTTGTCATGGAGATTTAGGGTTTATCAACTAGGATTTTCTACTCAATATACATGCAAAACTTCACTTTCATCAATTTAAATATGAAAATTCATATATGAAACCTAATACCCATTTCATATCCAATCAAAAGCATGTTAAATCATCATTTTACAGATTCTTTAAGCATCCCTTCCATATTCAAGTTTTGAGTTTAAAAACTCAAAATAATCAACTCAAATAACACGTATACTTACTTGGTTTAGTGCTAACCCAAACCCTAGCACTTGGAGATGATTTTTCTCCACTGATTCTCCTTTTTTTTCTTGCTTTTTCTTCTTCCTTGGCTGGAAAAAATGGACGTGAGAGTTTCTGGTTGCTTGGGATAAAATTCAGCACTTAGCAAAATTTCTCAAAGCCTTCATCCATATCAACGTGCATGGCTTTTGTAGAGCTAGATTTTCCAGCTGTGAGCCCCACTTATTCGAGCATTTTCCACAACATCAATGCATGCATATCCCCCTTCATGTGTTGAAAAAATCCCATCCACATAAAATGGATTTTTACCATTTTTAAAAAATCCAGAAAATCAACTCATCTCAACCGTCCACCTACCACTCCAAATCACGTCCAGCTGCTGCTCAATTTCCAGAATTTTTTTCATTTTTTAATAATATTATTTAAGGGTAAAACATACACTTAATTTCTCTTATATTTATATATTAGTTTGGTATTAAAAAAATTATCAAAATGGCAGCAATAAACATTTTTCTGCACGTCACATTGCCCCTTAAGCTGTCCATGGTTTCTCTCTCCCATTCAGCTGCATTTTCTAATTTTTTTATTGCTGTAAATCTACATAATTGAATGCATATCTTATGTCCTTGCATCTCAGCTGCATATACACATATTTTAAAAATTAAAAATTCAAAAAGAAGCAACATAGCAGCCCCTTGGACGTCCCCTTGTGCCACATTACCTATGCTCACTTGAGCACTCATAGCTTCCATCATGATAAACATTTAATGGCTGGATAATTTATGTATTTTTTCATTTTATATAAATATATAAAATACTCTAGAAATGGCCTGCATTTGACACCTCAACTCCCATTAAAACCATGCAATTATGCATTGTACTCTAGCATTAATTGTTGGATACTTTTGAGCTGCATTAGTCAACCATGCTCACCTTTTTCAATGCAGGTATTTTTCCAATATTTCATACTTAATCTAATCCATCCAAAATAAACATCTCATAATTTCATTCAACCGTTTCAAATTTCATCTCAATTCGATTTTCCTAGCTCCCGTTATAGTCGTTTAAAGTTAACGGTTGAAATTGAAACATGATCAATAAATCATAACACTCATTTCATTAAGAATTTTTATAACCTAATAATTCCATAATACCAAGTCCAATATTATTAATTTTCATTTCAAATTTCACTTAAATCCGGCTTACAGGCGTTGAGTTATGAATTTTCTAGTGTTTTTTCCATTAAACTTATCAATTATCTTATAAACTCCCATAATTCATATTAAATAATGAAAAATGATTATCCATAATGTATTTGCACATTTAAATCAACAATAATTTACTCTAATTCCATTGTCTCATTTTAGCTCAAAATGATCATTCACATCATTATTGCTAATCCTTAACCCTAATTGCAAAAATTAGCAAAATCACATAAATCATTCATAATTTAATAATTCACATATACATATCATATACATGATTAATGCATACATATGGGTTCTACATAGGTTAGGGTTTCACAATCCTCCACCCCTTATAACTGGTTTCGTCCTGAAACCGCCTATTCCTTAAATAGCTGGGGGTACTTTCGTTCCACTTCTTCTTTTAACTCCCAAGTGGCTTCATTTTCGGAATACCGGTTCTATTGTACCTTCACGTACTCGATTTCTTGATTTCGAAGCTTTTGTACCTTGTGATCCAAGATTCTCACTGACCTTTCTTCATAATTTAGATAATCTTGAATCAGTAAATTTTCAGCCACTAATATATGTGTCGGGTCCGGAACATATTTCCTAAGCATTGATATATGAAACACATTGTGAACAAGGGCTAGCGCTAGGGGTAAGGCTACTCGATATGCCAATTTTCCAACTTTTTCCAAAACTTCAAATGGTCTAATATATCTGGGATTCAACTTTCCCCTTTTTCCAAACCTTGTATCTCCCTTGAATGACGTGACCTTTATAACACATGTTCGCCAACTTGGATGTTCAGATCCCTTCTCTTGCAATCTGTGTAACTCTTTTTCCGACTTTGGGCAGTAAGTATACACTGGCGAATCGTTTTCACCTTGTCTGTCATTTGTTGTAACAAGTTTGGGGCTAACCTTTTCTCTCCAACTTCATCCCAGTTCAATGGCGTTCGACATCGTCGACCATACAACGCCTCAAATGGAGCCATTTCGATGCTAGCTTGATAACTATTATTATATGCGAATTCTGCAATCGATATGTACTCATCCCATGATCCTCCAAATTCTAAGGTACACATACGGAGCATATCTTCGATAACTTGATTCACCCGCTTCGTTTGTCCATCGGTTTGAGGATGAAAGGCTGTACTGAACTTAAGTTGGGTGCCTAAGGTTTGATGCAAACTTTTCCAAAACCTTGATGTAAATGTTGCATCTCGATCTAAGATAATCGACTTTGGCACTCCATGGAGTCTTACGACCTCTTTATAATAAACCTTAGCTAGCCTTTCTGCTGTATAGGTCCTTCTTATAGGTAAGAAGTGCGCGATTTTTAATAACCTATCTACGATTACCCATATGGAATCGTTTCCTGCTTGGGTCCTAGGTAATCCTTCTATGAAGTCCATTGTGATATTGTCTCACTTCCATTCAGGAATTTCTAAGGACTGTAGCTTACCAAGCACTCTTTGGTGATCTGCCTTCACCCATTGGCAAGTTAAACATTTAGCCACATATTCAGCGATCTCTCTTATCATATTATTCCACCAATATGCTTTCTTGAGATACTTATGTTGGAAACATGTGAAAAATAAGCCAAGTCTATATTTTGATGATTAACAAATCAATTTGAGTAAGTTTTGGTTACTAACATGTTTGTGGAAATGACTTAAGGTTATAAATTTGAAGATTATAAAGCATGGCAAGTCAAGTCGATTTCCAAGTCGACTCAGGCTTCGACTTAGGCCAAGTCGATCCCCAAGTCGACTCAAGAAGTGACTTCAAGACGTCATTCCCTTCCAGAGTTGAAATCGAGAATGAGAGGTGCCGAAGTTGCATCCCAAGTCGACTCCGCTTGCGACTTGGGTGAAGTCACAGACCAAGTCGACTCCATTCGCGACTTGGAGGCATCATTTCTGTCCAGAGTTGAAACCGAGAACGAGGGCTGCCGAAGTCGCATCCCAAGTCGACTCCCCATGCGACTTGGGTGAAGTCGCAGATCAAGTCGACTCCGACTTCGACTTCAATACGGAAACATGCAGATCAGGATAACTCAATGATAGATTCAAGAGATTCAAAAGAAAATGAAGATCAAATGAGGATCAAGTGAAGACCAAAGCAAAGCTGCATATTTCTCATGAAGAATCGAGATTATGCATTTGGACCTCTCTTATGCATTCCAATACTCAAAGACACAAGACTCAAGACATGGAGTAAAATGTGCTTTAAGATAGAAGAATTAAAGAATCTTAAGTACAATCAAAGGAAGAACAACCAAACATGAAGAGATTCAAGCAAGCAAGGCATTCCAAGGATTTCAAGTTCATCAAGCAAGCTGCCGTGGTGAAGTCGCACCCGAAGTCGACTCCACCTGGGACTTGGGCCAAGTCGAGGACCAAGTCGACCCAGACTGGAACTTGAAGTTGTTGCGAACAGGCGAAGTCGCACCCGAAGTCGACTCCATCTGCGACTTGGGCGAAGTCGCTCCCGAAGTCGACTCCACCTGCGACTTGGGTCGTAACGGTCGGAAAATTTTTGAACGTTGGCACATTAAATGCGCGCCACCTACTTACAAACATTCGTATTCCCTCCGCAATTATAAAAGGCATTCAATATGAACGAGGATGATAGCTGAGAATCATTGAATGTGCATAACTCCTATCTTCAAGAGCATTAAGTGATCAAGCCATCATAAAGAAGAAGAACTCCGAGTTCAAACTGGCAAGAGCTTCTTATTGAATCCTCAACACTGCTGTACAAGTTCTTCTCTGCGCCGAATCTGCGTCTACACAACAGTAACGTGTAGAAAATTTCTTTTGTTATTTCTTGTTGTATTGAACTTGATTTAGTTTGGGTAACTAAGATCAAGTGTAAGCAAAGTAGTGTGTGATTGGAGTGGAACTCGTCACCTACTTGTGCTATGGTTGTATATGCCCCCTAGAGCTAGAATCTAGAAGAGAGCGGAGGCTCTGGTTGTATATGCCCCCTAGAGCTAGAATCTAGAAGAGAGTGGAGACTTTAGTTGTATTCGCGGAATACATAGTGGAACCCAAGTCACACGGGGTGTGAGCTTGGAAGAGTGGAGTAGGGAGGTTGCCCGAACCACTATAAAATCTTATGTGTTCATTTTTATTTCTGCTCTCTACACTATACTCCTTTCCACTTTGTTTCTTCATAAAGGGGACTAGATTAATCCGGGGTAAAGTTTCTGTTTAAGTTGAAAATTTTTAAATACCCAATTCACCCCTCCCCTCTTGGGAAATTTCCATTAACTCGGGACCAACAAGTGGTATCAGAGAAGGTCTTTGAGTTATACCAAAGAGATCTATTGATATGGCATCCCAATCGACTTCCGTTCCCGCATTTGCCGAAGGCCAGTTTTTTACTAGGCCACCATTGTTTGATGAGAATAATTTTGGCTATTGGAAGCTACGTATGAAACAACTCATCATGGCCACAGATATGGACTCTTGGATTGCAATCCAAGATGGTGTAATTTTGCCTATTGATGAAAAAGCTTCCAAGTGGACCGATGAGGAAGTGAAAACGGTTAAGAGCAATGCTAAAGCTATGAACTCACTGTTTTGTGGTCTTACCGCTTCCGAATATGATAAAGTATCCTCTTGTTTAACTGCCAAAGAGATATGGGATACACTAACATCTATTTATGAAGGAACTTCTCAAGTCCAAGGGACAAGGAGAAATATTTTGATCAGAGAATTGGAAAGCTTTAGAATGCTAGAAACAGAAAATATTTCTGAAATGTTTGCTAGATTCTCTAAAATTACTAATGCCTTGAAAAGTCTTGGAAGGGCAATTTTTGAATCTGAAGAGGTTATGAAGATTCTAAGGGCGCTACCCGATTCATGGACTCCAAAAATTACTGCAATAGAAGAAGCCAAGGACCTAAACACATTGAAGCTAGAAGATCTTATTAGCTCATTAATGTCACATGAGCTATTCAGGAAAAGAAATGAAGATCATCACAAAGGAAAGAAAGCAATTGCACTTAAAGTCACACATAACTCGGATGAGTCCACCTCCACATCCCATAACGATAATGAAGACATTGCATTGTTAACCCGGAAATTTCGAAAGTTCGTAAGGAGAGAAAAGAACTTTAAAGATTTCAAAGAAAGACCGCGAAAAGAGAAGAAGAAGGAGGCCACAAAGTGCTATAGATGCGACGGTACGGGACATATGCAAGCTCAATGTCCTACACCGGAAGAGAGATCAAAGGATCAACAAGAAAGGAAAGAAAGATATGAAAGCCGAAAATTTCAAAGGCCTAAGGGAAGAGGAATGTACGTGAATGAAGAAACTTCATCAACAAGTAGTTCCTCAACCGATGATTTTGAAGCGGCAAATTGTGCAAGAATATGCAGTATGGCGTGGATTGAGCAAGAAGAAAATCTGTTATGTTTGAACACAACGGAAGTTTTGGAAGAACAAACTACTTCAACAAAGTGTACAAGTAATGAAGAGATATGTTTCAAAGCAAAGGCAAGCAACGTTTGGTTCATGGATAGCGGTTGCTCAAGGCATATGACCGGTGAAAGAAGTTTATTTCATAAACTCAAGCCTTGCAACGATGGAACTGTTGCCTTTGGAAATAATGAAAAAGGTAAGATCAAAGGTAAAGGAAACATTTATAGTATTTCAAATGCATGTATGGAAGATGTATTATTTGTTGAAGGACACAAGCACAATTTAATGAGTATTAGCCAATTATGTGACAAATGATACAAGGTTGTGTTTGAATCATCTATATGTAGTGTATTTGATGGAGAACATATCATGTTTAGCGGAAAAACACATGGAAATGTATATTTGGTTTCACTGGATGAACTAGATGGTCAATGTCTAATGGCCATTGACAATGATCTATGGGTTTGGCATAAGAGGCTTGGACATATAAACATGACAAATATAAAGACTCTATGGAAGAAGAATTCGGTAGAAGGATTGCCTAAATTGAAATATGACAAAGATAAAATTTGCAAGGCATGTCAATTGTCGAAACAACCTAAAATGCCTTTCTCTACCAAAAAGGAGATTTCCACCGCTAGGCCACTTGAATTGCTACACATGGATCTATATGGGCCATCCGATATTTTAACCATTGGTGGAAAGAAATATGTGTTTGTAATAGTTGATGATTTTTCAAGATTCACGTGGGTAATTCTCTTAGCTAGCAAAGATGAAGCTTTCTCTATGTTTGCAACTTTTGTAAACTTGGTGCAAAATGAAAAATAATGTACTATTATGACCATTAGAAGTGATCATGGTGGTGAATTTGAAAATTAACGATTCATAGAATTATGCAATGAAAAAGGAATTCATCACACATTTTCTGCACCAAGAACACCACAACAAAATGGAGTGGTTGAAAGGAAAAATAGAACTATACAAGAGATGGCTAGAACAATGCTAAATGAGAGTAAATTATCCAAGAAATATTGGGGTGAAGCTGTAAGTACATCTTGTCATGTGTTAAACCAAGTTACCATTAGAGCAATCTTGGAAAAGACCCCATATGAGCTATGGAAAGGTAGAAAACCAAATATTTCATATTTTCATGCCTTTGGTTGCACATGTTATGTTTTGAACAATGGAAAAACCAACTTGGAAAAATTGGATGCTAAAAGTGATGAGGCAATATTCCTTAGTTACTCATCGAATAGCAAAGCATATAGAGTCTTCAATAAAAAAAAAAACCAAGTTGTAGAAGAGTCAATACATGTTGTTTTTTATGAATGTAACCCATGCTCCAAAAGAAAAGATGATTTAAGTAATGCAGATGATATAACAAGTAGCCTTGAAAAACTGCATTTGGAGAAGCAAGAAGAATCAATGGAGGAAAGGGTAAGTGAAGGTAATAATTCCTATAAACCTCCAACTGATTTAAAGTTTAAAAAATAACCATCCAATTGAGCAAGTTATAGGGAATGTTTATGAAGGTGTAAAGACTAGAAGGTCAAAACAAAATATTTGTGGACAATACGCCTTTGTTCCAAAATGGAACCAACCACTATTGATCAAGCTCTTGATGATGAAAATTAGATCATAGCAATGCAAGAAGAGCTAAATCAATTTGAAAGAAACCAAGTTTGGCATCTTGTTCCAAGACCAAAAGATTGTACTCTCATTGGCACAAAGTGGGTCTTTAGGAACAAATTAGATGAAAGTGGACTTGTAGTGAGAAACAAAGCTAGACTTGTGGCAAAGGGATACTCATAAGAAGAAGGAATAGATTTTGAGGAATCCTATGCCCCGGTTGCTAGATTAGAGGTCATTCGCATCTTACTAGCTTTTGCATCTCACATGAACTTTAAATTGTTTCAAATGGATGTTAAAAGTGCATTTTTGAATGGATATATAAATGAAGAGGTGTATGTTGAATAACCACCTGGATTTGAGGAGAAAGATCAATCTAAATTTGTATACAAATTAACCAAAGCATTATATGGATTAAAACAAGCTCCAAGAGCTTGGTATAAGAGATTAAGCAAATTTTTGATTGATCATGACTTTCAAAAGGGAAAGGTAGACACCACTTTGCTTATCAAATATAAAAAATAAGATATCTTGATTATTCAAATTTATGTTGATGATATTATCTTTGGTGCTACTAATGAGATTCTTTGTCAAGAATTTTCTGAGCTTATGCAGAAAGAATTTGAGATGAGTATGATGGGAGAGCTGAATTTCTTCATTGGACTACAAGTCAAGCAACTAAATGAAGGGATTTTCATCAACCAGTTCAAGTATATCAAAGAAATGTTGAAGAAGTTTGGCATGGAAAATAGCAAAGGGGCAAACACGCCTATGAGCTCAACAATTAAAATTGACAAAGATGAAAAAGGAAAAACAATTGATTTAAAATTATATAGAAGCATGATAGGTTCTTTATTATATTCAACTACTTTTAGGCCTGATATACTGTTTAGTGTGGGTATGTGCTCTAGATTTCAATCATGTCCAAAAGAATCACAATTGGTAGCTGTAAAAAGAATTTTCAGATATTTAGTAGACACTACCAACATAGGACTTTGGTATCCAAAGGGCTCTAATTTTGATCTAATCGGCTACTCGGATGCGGATTTTGCCGGTTACAAAGTAGATAGAAAAAGCACTAGTGGAACATGTCAATTTCTTGGGAACATGTTGGTTTCATGATTTTCAAGAAAACAAACTAGTGTTGCTCTATCTACAGCGGAAGCCGAATAAATTGCCGCCGGGAGCTGTTGTGCCCAATTACTTTGGACGAAACAACAACTTAGGGATTATGGCATAGATTTTAAAGATATACTTATTAAATGTGATAATACTAGTGCAATATGTTTAACTAAAAATCCATTATTGCATTCTAGGACCAAGCATATAGACCTTAGACATCATTTTATTAGAGAACATATAGAGAATCATGACATATGTTTGGAATATGTAAGAACAGAAGATCAAATTGCAGATATATTCACTAAACCTTTAGCAAAAGAACCATTTTATAAAATTAGAAATGATATGGGAATGCTTGAATTAA
Organism: Annona cherimola; assembly: GCA_030490835.1. NCBI lineage: Eukaryota > Viridiplantae > Streptophyta > Magnoliopsida > Magnoliales > Annonaceae > Annona > Annona cherimola. The sequence continues at coordinate 82,116,454 of CM059974.1, forward strand.
CTTAGCAAAACACAAACTGAGGGGGAGCACAAGTTCAGGGGGAGCAACCCCACCATTTTCAAAAAGTTTTACCCACTCTATCTCAATTTTTTGATACATTGACAAAAAGGGGGAGAAAAGATCAGGATTTGAGTCTAAGTGGTTTTAAGAAGAGATTGGGATTTGAGTCTAAGTTTTTATGACTGGTTTTAAGTTTTTGTTTGAATATTTTTTTATTGTTGTCATGAGTATGATAAAAACTTCAAACTGCAAAATTGACATGTTTTTAAGACATGAAAAGGTATACACTCAAATCAGTTTTGTCAATCATCAAAAAGGGGGAGATTATTGGAAACATGTGAAAAATAAGCCAAGTCTATGTTTTGATGATTAACAAATCAATTTGATTAAGTTTTGTTACTAACATGTTTGTGGAAATGACTTAAGGTTATAAATTTGAAGATTATAAAACATGGCAAGTCAAGTCGATTTCCAAGTCGACTCAGGCTTCGACTTAGGCCAAGTCGATCCCCAAGTCGACTCAAGAAGCGACTTCAAGACGTCATTCCCTTCCAGAGTTGAAATCGAGAATGAGATGTGCCGAAGTCGCATCCCAAGTCGACTCCGCTTGCGACTTCGGTGAAGTCGCAGACCAAGTCGACTCCAGTCGCGACTTGGAGGCGTCATTTCTGTCCAGAGTTGAAACCGAGAACGAGGGCTGCCGAAGTCGCATCCCAAGTCGACTCCGCATGCGACTTGGGTGAAGTCGCAGATCAAGTCGACTCCGACTTCGACTTCAATACGGAAACATGCAGATCAAGATACCTCAATGATAGATTCAAGAGATTCGAAAGAAAATGAAGATCAAATGAGGATCAAGTGAAGACCAAAGCAAAGCTGCATATTTCTCATGAAGAATCGAGATTATGCATTTGGACCTCTCTTATGCATTCCAATACTCAAAGACACAAGACTCAAGACATGGAGTAAAATGTGCTTTAAGATAGAAGAATTAAAGAATCTTAAGTACAATCAAAGGAAGAACAACCAAACATGAAGAGATTCAAGCAAGCAAGGCATTCCAAGGATTTCAAGTTCATCAAGCAAGCTGCCGTGGTGAAGTCGCACCCGAAGTCGACTCCACCTGGGACTTGGGCCAAGTCGAGGACCAAGTCGACCCAGACTGGAACTTGAAGTTGTTGCGAACAGGCGAAGTCGCACCCGAAGTCGACTCCATCTGCGACTTGGGCGAAGTCGCTCCCGAAGTCGACTCCACCTGCGACTTGGGTCGTAACGGTCGGAAAATTTTTGAACGTTGGCACATTAAATGCGCGCCACCTACTTACAAACATTCGTATTCCCTCCGCAATTATAAAAGGCATTCAATATGAACGAGGATGATAGCTGAGAATCATTGAATGTGCATAACTCCTATCTTCAAGAGCATTAAGTGATCAAGCCATCATAAAGAAGAAGAACTCCGAGTTCAAACTTGCAAGAGCTTCTTATTGAATCATCTATTGGAAATATGTGGAAAATAAGCTAAATCTATGTTTTGATGATTAACAAATCAATTTGAGTAAGTCTTGGCTACTAACATATTTGTGGATGTGAGTAAAGGCTATACATTTGAAGAAAATGAAGCATGGAAGGATAAGTCGAATTCCAAGTCGACTCAGGCATAGACTTAAAGCTAAGTCGATCCCCAAGTCGACTCCAACATCGACTTCAAGGCCTCGATTCCTTCCAGAGTTGAAAACGGGGAGCAGAGCTGACGAAGTCGCAAACGAAGTCGACTCTGCATGCGACTTGGGCGAAGTCGCAGACCAAGTTGACTCCAGCATCGACTTCAAAATGACTATTCCTTCCAGAGTTGAAGTCAAGACTCCGATGTGCCGAAGTCGCACCCCAAGTCGACTCCACTTGCGACTTGAGGTGAAGTCGCAGGCCAAGTCGACTCCAGTAGAGACTTGGAGGAATCGTTTTCTGTCCAGAGTTGAAACCGAGAACTGGGGGCACTGAAGTCGCAGACCAAGTCGACTCAGCATGCGACTTGGGCGAAGTTGCAGACAAAGTCGACTCCGGCATCGATTTCGATCGGGCAGAAGAAAAATTTCAGAAGACAAATAGGGAATAGAATGATTTCAAGACAAACTTGTATGAAGATGAAGATCAAGTCAACCTAGATGCTCAAACTGAAACATATGAAGACTAATCCAAGTTCAAAGAAAGCAAGATGCATAAACTCAACCATTCAAATCAAAGAACTTGCTCATGAATACAAGAATCAAGACTCATGGATTTAAAGCTTGCAAAACATGGAGCCAAAGGAAACAAGCTAAAGTGAAGTCAATGACTCAAAGAAGAACTCAATCAGGGAAGAACAACAAAAGGCATGAAGAAACCCAAGCAGAACTAAAGCATTCCAAAGATTTCAAGTTCGTCAAGCTAACTGACGAGGTGAAGTCGAACACCGAAGTCGACTCCACCTGCGACTTGGGTCAAGTCGATGACCAAGTCGACCCAGCAAGGAACTTGAAGTTGCTACGGAAGGCGAAGTCGCACACGAAGTCGACTCGATCTGCGACTTGGGCGAAGTCGCACCCGAAGGCGACTCCACCTGCGACTTGGGTCGCAACGGTCGGAAAATATTCGAACGTTGGCGCATTAAATGCACGCCACCTACCTTCAAACGTTTGGATTCCCTCCACAATTATAAAAGGCATTCAATGTGAACGAAGGAGGTAGCTGAGATTCATAAACTGTTCATAACTCCTATCTCTAAAGAGCTTCAAGTGATCAAGCCAATCCTTAGAAGAAGAACTTTGCTTCAAACTGCAAGCGCTCAACTGCTGAATCTTCAAAGCCAACTCAACAAGTTCTTCTCTACGCCAAAACTGCATCTACACAACAGTAACGTGTAGATTCTTTTTATTATTATTATTGTTGTATTGAACTTGATTTAGTTTGAGGAACTAAGATCAAGTGTAAGTAAAGTAGTGTGTGATTGGAGTGGAACTCACCACCTACTTGTGTTGTGGTTTGTTGATGCCCCCTAGAGCTGGAATCTAGAAGAGAGCAGTGGCTCTAGTTGTATTTGTGAAATACAATAGTGGAACCCAAGTCACAAGGGGTGTGAGCTTGGAAGAGTGGAGTAGGGAGGTTGCCCGAACCACTATAAAATCTTGCGTGTTGATTTATATTTCTGCTCTCTACATTATATTGCTTTCCATTTTATTTCTTCATAAAGGGGATTAGATCAATCCAGGGTAAAGCCTCTGTTTAAGTTGTAAATTTTTAAATACCCAATTCACCCCTCTCCTCTTGGGTAATTGCCATTAACTCGGGACCAACAAGTGGTATCAGAGCAGGTCTTTGAGTTATACCAAAGAGATCTTTTGATATGGCATCCCAATCGACTTCCGTTCCCGCATTTTCCGAAGGCCACTCTTTTACTAGGCCACCATTGTTTGATGAGAACAATTTCGGCTATTTGAAGCTTCGTATGAAACAACTCATCATGGCCACAGATATGGACTCTTGGATTGCAATCCAAGATGGTGTAATTTTGCCTATTGATGAAAAAGCTTCCAAGTGGACCGATGAGGAGAAATATTTTAATCAGAGAATTGGAAAGCTTTAGAATGCTAGAAACAGAAAATTTTCTGAAATGTTTGCTAGATTCTCTAAAATTACTAATGCCTTGAAAGGTCTTGGATGGGCAATTTCTGAATCTGAACAGGTTATGAAGATTCTAAGGGCGCTACCCGATTCATGGACTCCAAAAATTACAGCAATAGAAGAAGCCAAGGACCTAAACACGTTGAAGCTAGAAGATCTTATTAGCTCATTAATGTCACATGAGCTAATCAAGAAAAGAAATGAAGATCATCACAAAGGAAAGAAAGCAATTGCACTTAAAGTCACACATAACTCGGATGAGTCCACCTCCACATCCCATAACGACAATGAAGACATTGCATTGTTAACCCGAAAATTTCAAAAGTTCGTAAGGAGAGAAAAGAACTTTAAAGATTTCAAAGAAAGACCGCGAAAAGAGAAGAAGAAGGAGGCCACAAAGTGCTATAGATGCGACGGTACGGGACATATGCAAGCTCAATGTCCTACACCGGAAGAGAGATCAAAGGATCAACAAGAAAGGAAGGAAAGATATGAAAGCCGAAAATTTCAAAGGCCTAAGGGAAGAGGAATGTACGTGAATGAAGAAACTTCATCAACAAGTAGTTCCTCAACCGATGATTTTGAAGCGGCAAATTGTGCAAGAATATGCAGTATGGCGCGGATTGAGCAAGAAGAAAATCTGTTATGTTTGAACACAACGGAAGTTTTGGAAGAACAAACTACTTCAACAAAGTGTACAAGTAATGAAGAGATATGTTTCAAATCAAAGGCAAGCAACGTTTGGTTCATGGATAGCGGTTGCTCAAGGCATATGACCGGTGAAAGAAGTTTATTTCATAAACTCAAGCCTTGCAACGATGGAACTGTTGCCTTTGGAAATAATGAAAAAGGTAAGATCAAAGGTAAAGGAAACATTTATAGTATTTCAAATGCATGTATGGAAGATGTATTATTTGTTGAAGGACACAAGCACAATTTAATGAGTATTAGCCAATTATGTGACAAATGATACAAGGTTGTGTTTGAATCATCTATATGTAGTGTATTTGATGGAGAACATATCATGTTTAGCGGAAAAACACATGGAAATGTATATTTGGTTTCACTGGATGAACTAGATGGTCAATGTCTAATGGCCATTGACAATGATCTATGGGTTTGGCATAAGAGGCTTGGGCATATAAACATGACAAATATAAAGACTCTATGGAAGAAGAATTCGGTAGAAGGATTGCCTAAATTGAAATATGACAAAGATAAAATTTGCAAGGCATGTCAATTGTCGAAACAACCTAAAATGCCTTTCTCTACCAAAAAGGAGATTTCCACCGCTAGGCCACTTGAATTGCTACACATGGATCTATATGGGCCATCCGATATTTTAACCATTGGTGGAAAGAAATATGTGTTTGTAATAGTTGATGATTTTTCAAGATTCACGTGGGTAATTCTCTTAGCTAGCAAAGATGAAGCTTTCTCTATGTTTGCAACTTTTGTAAACTTGGTGCAAAATGAAAAATAATGTACTATTATGACCATTAGAAGTGATCATGGTGGTGAATTTGAAAATTAACGATTCATAGAATTATGCAATGAAAAAGGAATTCATCACACATTTTCTGCACCAAGAACACCACAACAAAATGGAGTGGTTGAAAGGAAAAATAGAACTATACAAGAGATGGCTAGAACAATGCTAAATGAGAGTAAATTATCCAAGAAATTTTGGGGTGAAGCTGTAAGTACAGCTTGTCATGTGTTAAACCAAGTTACCATTAGAGCAATCTTGGAAAAGACCCCATATGAGCTATGGAAAGGTAGAAAACCAAATATTTCATATTTTCATAACTTTGGTTGCACATGTTATGTTTTGAACAATGGAAAAACCAACTTGGAAAAATTGGATGCTAAAAGTGATGAGGCAATATTCCTTAGTTACTCATCGAATAGCAAAGCATATAAAGTCTTCAATAAAAAAAAAACCAAGTTGTAGAAGAGTCAATACATGTTGTTTTTTATGAATGTAACTGTTGGAAACAATGTTCAAAATAAAACAAATTGGCCAAGGATTGAGTTTTGATGATTAACAAGAACTAGTTTGAGTATATATATATATGACTAATATGTTTGCCAAGTGTTTAAGGAAAGCAGAGAAATCAAGTCGATCTTCGAGTCGACTTGAACTTAGACTTGGGAGTGAAGTCGATAGTGAAGTCGACTCCACTAACGACTTCAAACAAGCCAAAACTGGACAAAGTTGAAAATGGAATTCTGACGAGTGAAGTCGCAAGCCAAGTCGACTCCACATGCGACTTGGGTAGTCAAGTCGCATACGAAGTCGACTCCAGCATCGACTTCGAAGTACACAAAAATGTCCAGCGTTGAAATCTGGCTCCCGAAGATGCGAAGTCGCAGACGAAGTCGACTCCAAGTGCGACTTGGGCGAAGTCGCAAACCAGGTCGACTCCAACTTCGACTTGAGAAGTTTTGAAGTCCAAGATGAAGATTCAAGCATATCCAAGACATCCATTTGAAGTTTCTCACATACAAATGAGCTTTAAAGACTATTCTTAAAGTGACTTAAGATCAAAGCAAGAATCCAAGTTCAAGTTCAAATCAAGTCTATCAAGCCCAAAGCAAATCTTCAAGCTAGCTTCCAAATGGAGTAAAAACCAAGTCATGAAGACCAAGTGAGTCCAAAGCAAAGCAAGGAACATACATATATTGTGCAAGAACTCAAAGCTTTCAAATGGTTTGCAAGATTCAAGACATTTCAAGAAGATCAAGGCGTTTCTGCAATAGACCAAGCCAAGTCGCAACCCAAGTCGACTTCAGGATCGACTTGAGTTGAAGTCTGAAAGCCAAGTCGACCCAAGTCTCAGACTTGAGTTTCTGAAGAACCCAAGTCGCAGGCCAAGTCGACTCCATGTACGACTTGGAAGCCAAGTCGCAGGCCAAGTCGACTTCATCTTCGACTTGGAGTATAACGGTCAAATTTTTGACCGTTGGAGTTCATTTATTACACGCCAACTACTTCTACAACGTTCATATTTTCCTCAATCTATAAAAGGACATTCAAATGAACGTGAGAAGTACAAGAGACACTACTCTAAAGATCAAAGAGAGAAAAGAAGTACAAGAAAGACTTTCAAATACTTTTTCTCCATATTTGAGTGTTTCAAAGGAAGAGAGAGCTTCAAACTGCAAGTTGCTTCAACAATCATCATTCAAGCTACTTTTGATTTCTTCCTCGAGCTCAAAACTGCCTACACAAATCTGTAAAGTGTAGTTTTTATTCATTTCTTTATTTGGTTGTATAAATCTTGATTTAGCTTGGGTAGCTAAGATCAAGTGTATGCAAAGTAGGGTGTGATTGGAGTGAGACTCATCACCTACTTGTGCAAGTGATTGTATATGCCCCCTAGAGCTTTGAATCTAGAAGAGAGCAAGTGGCTCTAGTTGTATATGCCCCCTAGAGCTTTGAATCTAGAAGAGAGCAAGTGGCTCTAGTTGTGTATGCCCCCTAGAGCTTTGAATCTAGAAGAGAGCGGTGACTCTAAGTGTATTCGTGGAATACATAGTGGAACCCAAGTCACAACGGAGTGTGAGCTTGGAAGAGTGGAGTAGGGAAGGTTTGCCCGAACCACTATAAATCTTGTGTTCTACTGCTTTATCTTATTTGCTCTCCATTTGCTTAAAAAGGGGATTAACTTTTTCAAGGGGTTAAGATATTTGAAATTATCAAAGAAATTTTAAAGAACCCAATTCACCCCTCCCCTCTTGGGTTTAGCCATCAACTCGGGACCAACAAGTGGTATCAGAGCAGGTCTTTGAGTTTATCAAAGAGATCTTATTGAAATGGCATCCCAATCTACTTCCGTTCCCGCATTTGCTGAAGGCCAATCCTTTACAAGGCCACCGTTGTTTGATGGGAACAATTTTGGATATTGGAAGCTTCGTATGAAGCAACTCATCATGGCTACCGATATGGACTCTTGGATTGCTATCCAAGATGGAGTAATACTGCCTACCGATGAACGAGCTTCCACATGGACCGATGAGGAAGTAAGAACAGTGAAGAGCAATGCCAAAGCTATGAACTCCTTATTTTGTGCTCTCACTGCTTCCGAGTATGATAGAGTATCCTCTTGCTTAACCGTCAAAGAGATATGGGATACACTAACCTCTATCTACGAAGGAACTTCTCAAGTCCAAGGGACGAGAAGGAATATTTTGATTGGAGAACTAGAGAACTTTAGAATGCTAGAAACAGAAAATATTTCTGAAATGTTTGCTAGATTCTCTAAGATTACTAATGCTTTAAAAGGTCTTGGAAAAGCAATATCTGAATCTGAGCAGGTCATGAAGATTTTAAGAGCTCTACCCGAATCATGGACTCCAAAGATCACTGCAATTGAAGAAGCCAAAGACCTCAACACGCTGAAGCTTGAAAACTTAATTAGCTCACTTATGTCACATGAGATAATTAAGAAAAGGAATGAAGATCAACACAGGGGCAAAAGAGCAATTGCCTTAAAAGCCGCACAAGACACCGATGACACATCTTCTTCTCAAAATGACGACGAGATTGCTCTACTCACAAAACGATTCAGAAAATTTGTGAGGAAAGGCAAAAATTTCAGAAGCTTCAAAGAAAGAACTCCCCAAGAGAAGAAGAAAGAATCAACCAAGTGCTACCGATGCGGCGGTTCGGGACATATGCAGGCTCAATGTCCAACTCCCGAAGAAAACAAGGCAAAAGAACAAAGAAAGGATCGACGGAACAATAGAAGATTCCAGAAATCCAAAGGAAGAGGCATGTACGTAAATGATGAAGAATCTACGACGAGTAGCTTCTCAACCGATGACATAGAGGCGGAAGAATGTGCAAGAATTTGCTGCATGGCACAAATCGAGCAAGAAGAACAAATTACCTCAACAAAAGACACAAGCAATGAAGAGGTAAGTTCCAAACTCTCCCTTTCTAATTCAAGTTATTCTTCCTCTCATGAATGCCTCAAATGTACTGAATTAGATGAACTACAAACTGCATATGATTCATTATATGAAGAAATGAAGAAATTAGGAAGCAAGTTTACAATTAAGAAGAGACAATGTGATGCAACAATAATTGTAAATGGTAAACTTGCAGAAAGATTAGTCAAATTGAAAGATGAAACTGAATTGCTGAAAATGGAGAACAAATCATTAAATGAATCATTAGCTAAGTTCTCTAATACAGGAGAAAGTGTTAAAATGTTTCTGAATATGATCTCCCAAACACATAAAAGAGGTCTTGGGTATCATACATTTGAGCAAGGAGAAAGTAGCAAATCAAATGAACAAATACTTGAGAAAAATCAAACTAAAAATACATCTATATACAAGCCACAAAAGAAAAATTTTAAGTGGACTAGAAGACCAATGATTGAACCTTTGCATGCTTGGAGACCTACTCCAAGATTACCTTTGGCTTGTAATTTCTGCAATAAGATGGGTCATAAAACTTACAAATGTAATTTTAAGAAACTATATGACCATGGTGTTAAATTAGTTTGGGTTCCAAGAAACACAAGATTTGGGCTTTCAAAGTTAGATCAACTTAGATTAGATTCTATTACTAACCCAAATGGACCCATAAAATGGGTACCAAAAAGATAAGATTTATTTCCTTATTTTTCAGACATGTTTTAAGGCAAAGGCAAACAATGAATGGTTCATGGATAGCGGTTGTTCAAGGCATATGACCGGTGAAAGAAGTTTGTTTCATAAACTTAAGCCTTGCAACGATGGAATGGTTGCCTTTGGAAATAATGAAAAAGGTAAAATTAAAGGTAAAGGAAATATACTTAGTACCTCAAATGCATGCATGGAAGATGTTTTGTTTGTTGAAGGACTCAAACACAATTTAATGAGTATTAGCCAATTATGTGATAAAGGATATAAAGTTGTGTTTGAATCATCTATATGTAATGTATTTGATGGAGAACATATCATGTTTAGTGGTAAACGACATGGAAATGTTTATTTGGTTTCACTTGATGAATTGAATGGTCAATGTCTTATGGCCATTGATAATGATTCATGGGTTTGGCATAAAAGGCTTGGACATGTAAACATGGGAAATATAAAGACCCTTTGGAAAAAGAATTTGGTAGAAGGATTACCAAAGTTGAAATATGACAAAGACAAAATTTGCAAGGCATGTCAATTATCAAAACAACCCAAGATGCCTTTCTCTACCAAAAAGGAAATTTCCACCACAAAGCCACTTGAATTACTACATATGGATCTATACGGGCCATCCGACATTCTAACCATTGGTGGAAAGAAATATGTATTTGTCATAGTTGATGATTTTTCAAGATTCACATGGATAATTCTCTTAGCTAGTAAAGATGAAGCCTTCTCTATGTTTGCAACTTTTGTGAATTTGGTGCAAAATGAAAAACAGAGTACTATTGTGACCATAAGAAGCGATCATGGTGGCGAATTCGAAAACAAACGATTCATGGAATTTTGCAATGAAAAAGGAATTCACCACACATTTTCTGCACCAAGAACTCCACAACAAAATGGAGTAGTAGAAAGGAAAAATAGAACTATACAAGAGATGGCTAGAACTATGCTAAATGAGAGAAATCTATCCAAGAAATTTTGGGGTGAAGCTGTGAGTACAGCTTGTCATGTTTTGAACCGAGTTACCATTCGAGCAATCTTGAAAAAGACCCCATATGAACTATGGAAAGGAAGGAAACCAAATATCTCATATTTTCATGCTTTTGGATGTACATGCTATGTTTTAAACAATGGAAAAACCAATTTGGGCAAATTAGATGCCAAAAGCGATGAGGCTATATTCCTTGGTTATTCATCAAATAGCAAAGCATATAGAGTATTCAACAAACGAAACCAAGTTGTAGAAGAATCCATACATGTTGTATTTGATGAAATTAACCAAAGTCCGAGAAAGGAGGATGAACTAAGTGATGCAGATGAGACAAAAAGCAAAGAACAACCAAAGGAACTCGAGCTCAAGCCAGAAAATCCAGAGGAGGAAGAGGTAAGTGAAGGTAATGACTCTTACAAACCTCCAACTGATTTAAAGTTCAAAAATGCCCATCCAATTGAACAAGTTATTGGAAACATATATGAAGGAGTAAAAACTAAAAGATCAAAACAAAACGTTTATGGACAATATGCGTTTGTATCGAAAATTGAACCAAATACCATTGAACAAGCTCTTAATGATGAAAATTGGGTTATTTCAATGCAAGAAGAGCTAAATCAATTCGAAAGAAACAATGTATGGCATTTAGTTCCTAGACCAAACAATCATACAGTCATTGGTACAAAATGGGTATTTAGAAACAAATTAGACGAAAGCGGTCTTGTAATTAGAAACAAGGCAAGATTAGTAGCCAAAGGGTATTCTCAAGAAGAAGGAATTGATTTTGAAGAATCATATGCACCCGTGGCTAGATTAGAAGCCATAAGCATCCTACTAGCATTTGCTTCTCATATGAACTTCAAATTGTTTCAAATGGATGTAAAAAGCGCATTTTTGAATGGTTATTTGAATGAATAAGTATATGTTGAACAACCCCCTGGTTTTGAAGAAAAGAATCAATCAAAGTTTGTTTATAAATTAACCAAAGCATTATATGGACTAAAACAAGCACCAAGAGCTTGGTATGAAAGGTTAAATAAATTCTTGATTGATCATGAGTTTCAAAGAGGGAAAGTAGACACTACTTTATTCATCAAGTACAAAAATAAAAATATTTTGATTGTACAGATTTATATGGATGACATAATATTCGGTGCTATTGATGAAAATCTTTGTCAAGAATTTTCTAAGATAATGCAGAGCGAGTTCGAAATGAGCATGATGGGAGAATTAAATTTCTTCCTTGGATTACAAATCAAGCAACAAAGTGAAGGAATATTTCTGAACCAGTCCAAGTATGTCAAAGAGATGCTCAAGAAATTTGGAATGCAGAATAGCAAAGGGGCAAACACTCCAATGAACTCTACAATCAAGATCGACACGGACGAAAACGGTAAAAGTATCGATCAAAAGCTCTATAGAAGCATGATTGGATCCTTGTTATATTTAACTGCTTCTAGACCCGATATCTTATTCAGTGTTTGTATGTGCTCTAGATTTCAAGCATGTCCCAAAGAATCACATCTACTCGCTGTAAAAAGAATTTTTAAATATTTGATAAAAACTACAAACCTTGGACTATGGTATCCAAAGGGGTCAACCTTTGATCTAATCGGCTATTCGGATGCAGACTTTGCCGGATATAAAGTAGATAGAAAAAGTACCAGTGGAACTTGTCAATTTCTTGGACATATGCTAGTTTCATGGCATTCAAGAAAACAAACAAGTGTTGCACTATCTACTGCGGAAGCCGAATACATAGCCGCCGGTAGTTGTTGTGCCCAATTACTTTGGATGAAACAGCAATTAAAGGATTATGGTATTGATTATGTTGATATTCCTATTAGATGTGATAATACAAGTGCAATTTGTTTGACTAAAAATCCTGTATTGCATTCTAGAACCAAACATATTGATGTAAGACATCATTTTATTCGTGAACATGTTGAAAATCATGATGTGTGCTTAGAATATGTGAAAACAGAAGACCAAATTGCTGATATCTTTACCAAACCTCTAGCCAAAGATTCATTTTATAAGATTAGGAATGATATGGGGATGATAGAGCTTAACTAAGAAAAATTCATAAGAAAATTAAATTGGAAAATGTCAAGTCGATGAGTCAAGTCGACTCCAGGGACGCCAGGTCGACTCCGCTTTTGAAGCGAAGTCGACTCCGCTAGGGTCGAAGTCGACTTCGCCTAGGGCAAGTCGACTCCGCGCGCGACGTTTCGCATTCGGCCGACTTCTCTTCTTATTTCTTCTTTCCTCTCTTCTTTCTTCCTCATTTTTCCGGCCTCCCTGTTTTCTTTTTCTCCTCCGGCGACTGCAACTCTTGTTCTTCTGTCTTTCCTCTCCAATCTTCCGGCATTTTTCCTCCTCCTTCATCTCCGGCAAATCCCTTTCTCTCTCAAGTTTTCTTCTCCATTTCTCTACTCCTCTCCATTTTCCTCTCTCACAGATTCCAAACTCCAAAACTCCCATCTCAATGGCCCCGAGGAAAGCCGTCTCCAAACCGTCAAAAAGGCCTGTGCCTAGACCTCCCACATCTCACACTGAGGAAGAAGTCCCTAGGAGAGCTAGGACACCTGCAAAACGGGTTCGAGAAGAACCCTCAACTTCTACTGGTAGAAGGGTTCGGTTCCAAACTTCTACTCACACAACGGAACAAGCTACAAGGTCGGAAAGCCAACCTCATGCCCAAGCTTCACAGAGCACACACTCCGGAGCAAGCAGAAGGGGTACTGCGGCAACGGGCAAAACTCAAGTTTTGAAGATGCCCACTACATACTTCAGAACCGTAATCAATCACGGCCGGTTCTACAAGAACTTCTATGAACGAAAGGTATTCATACCGAAAATCATAGATTTCAAATTTTTGAAAGATTATGGGTCCGACATAGAAGACCTATTGGATTTTCAAGGATGGACCAAATTGCTCAAAGAGGATGACAAGGTCTATCCAGATCTTACCAGAATATTTTACTATGAATGGGATGAAGAAAATTTTGGCACACATGTCAAAGAAGTAGATATAGATTTTGGAATCGGGTTAAGTCCAAGCCAAACCAGAGCAATGAGTCATTTAGGACAGATACTTGGAGTCCCTTTCATCGAAGAGCCTTTTCCGGAAGATCTTACCATGGATCAGATATATAATCAGCTCACCCGGAGTAACAAGTATCACCCGGGGATCAAGTTTCTTCGATACATGGATTTGTCACCCAGACTTCGGGTACTAAGGCTTCTCATTGCTCATTGCATCTACCCCAAAGGTGGTGGTAGAAATCAGTTAAACCCACAAGAAGCTGGAATCTTATGGAAGGTAGCAAACAAAGTCAAAGTGAGTCTACCTAAATTATTTCTAGAAGCCTTGGCAAGTCGAAAGGATAATCCAAGGGGCGTCCTTCCTTACGGCACTTGGATCACAAAGATCCTTGAACATTTTGAAGTGGACATTGAAGGCGAGCCATTCGAAGTGCTCAAGTCCACAAATGCAATCAACAAGGCACTAATTCAGAGGATGAAAATCAATGTACTTGAACTCCGACCCGATGCTCCAGAAGAAGAGCATCAAGAGGACCAAGCACAAGCTGAGGGGGAGCAACCTCCCGAAGCATCGGCTGCTCAAGAAGAGCCACCATCACCTCAATCCCACGGCACCTACTCCCCACAAGGATCCGTTGCACGAGAACGGGTACCTCCAACCGCTTCTGAGGAGGTCACCCTAAGGGATCTCAAAGATGAAATCATTGCCATGAAGGCAGAAATGGGCTATCAAGAAAACCGGATGACAAGTCTTGTCACCGGTGTCCTTAATGCGATTGAAGATATGCATTCCCGACAAGATAGAATCGAGCGGGAAATGCGAAAAATCCGATATCATCTTGCATCAGGCCATCATAAGAAGAGACCCATGCCTGAACTCGATCCCTACGAGTCGGGTTCAGTTCATAGAGAGGCAACTCCCGATCACGCTTCTCTTGTTTACTCCTCGGCCCATCATTGTCCCATCAAACCTATTCCATATCCGATTTCTCAATTTCAATTCATCAAATCATTATTTTTGCTTGATTGACAAAAAGGGGGAGATAGAATAGGAATTGAGTTGAAAGTTTTTTTTTTTTTTTGTTTTGGGTTGCGTACATTGTATTTAAGGTTTCATTTATGCTTTAATTTTTGTTCTCTGTAATGAAACTTCATATATACATATATGAAAAGATGTTTTATTGGTTTATGATTGATATGATTGATATATTTGATAAGTGATTGCAATTTTTATAAATACTAAGTATTCTTAATGATTAATACCCAATATATGGCTTGAAAGGTATTCAAGCATATTCTATGCCAAAATGACTAATGTTCTGAAAAAGTTCTCAACTCTAAATTATATGTTCAAGAAATATACTCTGTTTTCTCAAATGAACATGTTTGAATTTTTGAAAGGTATCAACTCAAAATGAAGTTTTGTCAATCATCAAAAAGGGGGAGATTGTTGGAAACAATGTTCAAAATAAAACAAATTGGCCAAGGATTGAGTTTTGATGATTAACAAGAACTAGTTTGAGTATATATATATATGACTAATATGTTTGCCAAGTGTTTAAGGAAAGCAGAGAAATCAAGTCGATCTTCGAGTCGACTTGAACTTAGACTTGGGAGTGAAGTCGATAGTGAAGTCGACTCCACTAACGACTTCAAACAAGCCAAAACTGGACAAAGTTGAAAATGGAATTCTGACGAGTGAAGTCGCAAGCCAAGTCGACTCCACATGCGACTTGGGTAGTCAAGTCGCATACGAAGTCGACTCCAGCATCGACTTCGAAGTACACAAAAATGTCCAGCGTTGAAATCTGGCTCCCGAAGATGCGAAGTCGCAGACGAAGTCGACTCCAAGTGCGACTTGGGCGAAGTCGCAAACCAGGTCGACTCCAACTTCGACTTGAGAAGTTTTGAAGTCCAAGATGAAGATTCAAGCATATCCAAGACATCCATTTGAAGTTTCTCACATACAAATGAGCTTTAAAGACTATTCTTAAAGTGACTTAAGATCAAAGCAAGAATCCAAGTTCAAGTTCAAATCAAGTCTATCAAGCCCAAAGCAAATCTTCAAGCTAGCTTCCAAATGGAGTAAAAACCAAGTCATGAAGACCAAGTGAGTCCAAAGCAAAGCAAGGAACATACATATATTGTGCAAGAACTCAAAGCTTTCAAATGGTTTGCAAGATTCAAGACATTTCAAGAAGATCAATGCGTTTCTGCAATAGACCAAGCCAAGTCGCAACCCAAGTCGACTTCAGGATCGACTTGAGTTGAAGTCTGAAAGCCAAGTCGACCCAAGTCTCAGACTTGAGTTTCTGAAGAACCCAAGTCGCAGGCCAAGTTGACTCCATGTACGACTTGGAAGCCAAGTCGCAGGCCAAGTCGACTTCATCTTCGACTTGGAGTATAACGGTCAAATTTTTGACCGTTGGAGTTCATTTATTGCACGCCAACTACTTCTACAACGTTCATATTTTCCTCAATCTATAAAAGGACATTCAAATGAACGTGAGAAGTACAAGAGACACTACTCTAAAGATCAAAGAGAGAAAAGAAGTACAAGAAAGACTTTCAAATACTTTTTCTCCATATTTGAGTGTTTCAAAGGAAGAGAGAGCTTCAAACTGCAAGTTGCTTCAACAATCATCATTCAAGCTACTTTTGATTTCTTCCTCGAGCTCAAAACTGCCTACACAAATCTGTAAAGTGTAGTTTTTATTCATTTCTTTATTTGGTTGTATAAATCTTGATTTAGCTTGGGTAGCTAAGATCAAGTGTATGCAAAGTAGGGTGTGATTGGAGTGAGACTCATCACCTACTTGTGCAAGTGATTGTATATGCCCCCTAGAGCTTTGAATCTAGAAGAGAGCAAGTGGCTCTAGTTGTATATGCCCCCTAGAGCTTTGAATCTAGAAGAGAGCAAGTGGCTCTAGTTGTGTATGCCCCCTAGAGCTTTGAATCTAGAAGAGAGCGGTGAATCTAAGTGTATTCGTGGAATACATAGTGGAACCCAAGTCACAACGGAGTGTGAGCTTGGAAGAGTGGAGTAGGGAAGGTTTGCCCGAACCACTATAAATCTTGTGTTCTACTGCTTTATCTTATTTGCTCTCCATTTGCTTAAAAAGGGGATTAACTTTTTCAAGGGGTTAAGATATTTGAAATTATCAAAGAAATTTTAAAGAACCCAATTCACCCCTCCCCTCTTGGGTTTAGCCATCAACTCGGGACCAACAGTAACCCATGCTCCAAAAGAAAAGATGATTTAAGTAATGCAGATGATATAACAAGTAGCCTTGAAAAACTGCATTTGGAGAAGCAAGAAGAATCAATGGAGGAAAGGGTAAGTGAAGGTAATAATTCCTATAAACCTCCAACTGATTTAAAGTTCAAAAATAACCATCCAATTGAGCAAGTTATAGGGAATGTTTATGAAGGTGTAAGGACTAGAAGGTCAAAACAAAATATTTGTGGACAATACGCCTTTGTTCCAAAATGGAACCAACCACTATTGATCAAGCTCTTGATGATGAAAATTAGATCATAGCAATGCAAGAAGAGCTAAATCAATTTGAAAGAAACCAAGTTTGGCATCTTGTTCCAAGACCAAAAGATTGTACTCTCATTGGCACAAAGTGGGTCTTTAGGAACAAATTAGATGAAAGTGGACTTGTAGTGAGAAACAAAGCTAGACTTGTGGCAAAGGGATACTCACAAGAAGAAGGAATAGATTTTGAGGAATCCTATGCCCCGGTTGCTAGATTAGAGATCATTCGCATCTTACTAGCTTTTGCATCTCACATGAACTTTAAATTGTTTCAAATGGATGTTAAAAGTGCATTTTTGAATGGATATATAAATGAAGAGGTGTATGTTGAATAACCACCTGGATTTGAGGAGAAAGATCAATCTAAATTTGTATACAAATTAACCAAAGCATTATATGGATTAAAACAAGCTCCAAGAGCTTGGTATAAGAGATTAAGCAAATTTTTGATTGATCATGACTTTCAAAAGGGAAAGGTAGACACCACTTTGCTTATCAAATATAAAAAATAAGATATCTTGATTATTCAAATTTATGTTGATGATATTATCTTTGGTGCTACTAATGAGATTCTTTGTCAAGAATTTTCTGAGCTTATGCAGAAAGAATTTGAGATGAGTATGATGGGAGAGCTGAATTTCTTCATTGGACTACAAGTCAAGCAACTAAATGAAGGGATTTTCATCAACCAGTTCAAGTATATCAAAGAAATGTTGAAGAAGTTTGGCATGGAAAATAGCAAAGGGGCAAACACGCCTATGAGCTCAACAATTAAAATTGACAAAGATGAAAAAGGAAAAACAATTGATTTAAAATTATATAGAAGCATGATAGGTTCTTTATTATATTCAACTACTTTTAGGCCTGATATACTGTTTAGTGTGGGTATGTGCTCTAGATTTCAATCATGTCCAAAAGAATCACAATTGGTAGCTGTAAAAAGAATTTTCAGATATTTAGTAGACACTACCAACATAGGACTTTGGTATCCAAAGGGCTCTAATTTTGATCTAATCGGCTACTCGGATGCGGATTTTGCCGGTTACAAAGTAGATAGAAAAAGCACTAGTGTAACATGTCAATTTCTTGGGAACATGTTGGTTTCATGATTTTCAAGAAAACAAACTAGTGTTGCTCTATCTACGGCGGAAGCCGAATAAATTGCCGTCGGGAGCTGTTGTGCCCAATTACTTTGGACGAAACAACAACTTAGGGATTATGGCATAGATTTTAAAGATATACCTATTAAATGTGATAATACTAGTGCAATATGTTTAACTAAAAATCCATTATTGCATTCTAGGACCAAGCATATAGACCTTAGACATCATTTTATTAGAGAACATATAGAGAATCATGATATATGTTTGGAATATGTAAGAACAGAAGATCAAATTGCAGATATATTCACTAAACCTTTAGCAAAAGAACCATTTTATAAAATTAGAAATGATATGGGAATGCTTGAATTAACTTAGCAAAGCACAAACTGAGGGGGAGCACAGGTTCAGGGGGAGCAACCCCACCATTTTCAAAAAGTTTTACCCACTCTATCTCAATTTTTTGATACATTGACAAAAAGGGGGAGAAGAGATCAGGATTTGATTTTAAGTGGTTTTAAGAAGAGATCGGGATTTGAGTCTAAGTTTTTATGACTGGTTTTAAGTTTTCGTTTGAATATTTTTTGATTGTTTTCATGAGTATGATAAAAACTTCAAAATGCAAAATTGACATGTTTTTAAGACATCGAAAGGTATACACTCAAATCAGTTTTGTCAATCATCAAAAAGGGGGAGATTGTTGGAAACATGTGAAAAATAAGCCAAGTCTATGTTTTGATGATTAACAAATCAATTTGAGTAAGTTTTGGTTACTAACATGTTTGTGGAAATGACTTAAGGTTATAAATTTGAAGATTATAAAGCATGGCAAGTCAAGTCGATTTCCAAGTCGACTCAGGCTTCGACTTAGGCCAAGTCGATCCCCAAGTCGACTCAAGAAGTGACTTCAAGACGTCATTCCCTTCCAGAGTTGAAATCGAGAATGAGAGGTGCCGAAGTTGCATCCCAAGTCGACTCCGCTTGCGACTTGGGTGAAGTCCCAGACCAAGTCGACTCCATTCGCGACTTGGAGGCATCGTTTCTGTCCAGAGTTGAAACCGAGAACGAGGGCTGCCGAAGTCGCATCCCAAGTCGACTCCGCATGCGACTTGGGTGAAGTCGCAGATCAAGTCGACTCCGACTTCGACTTCAATACGGAAACATGCAGATCAAGATACCTCAATGATAGATTCAAAAGATTCGAAAGAAAATGAAGATCAAATGAGGATCAAGTGAAGACCAAAGCAAAGCTGCATATTTCTCATGAAGAATCGAGATTATGCATTTGGACCTCTCTTATGCATTCCAATACTCAAAGACACAAGACTCAAGACATGGAGTAAAATGTGCTTTAAGATAGAAGAATTAAAGAATCTTAAGTACAATCAAAGGAAGAACAACCAAACATGAAGAGATTCAAGCAAGCAAGGCATTCCAAGGATTTCAAGTTCATCAAGCAAGCTGCCGTGGTGAAGTCGCACCCGAAGTCGACTCCACCTGCAACTTGGGTCAAGTCGAGGACCAAGTCGACCCAGACTGGAACTTGAAGTTGTTGCGAACAGGCGAAGTCGCACCCGAAGTCGACTCCATCTACGACTTGGGCGAAGTCGCTCCCGAAGTCGACTCCACCTGCGACTTGGGTCGTAACGGTCGGAAAATTTTTGAACGGTTGCACATTAAATGCGCGCCACCTACTTCCAAACGTTCGGATTCCCTCCACAATTATAAAAGGCATTCAATATGAACGAGGATGATAACTGAGAATCATTGAATGTGCATAACTCCTATCTTCAAAAGCATTAAGTGATCAAGCCATCATAAAGAAGAAGAACTCCGAGTTCAAACTGGCAAGAGCTTCTTATTGAATCATCTGTTGGAAATATGTGGAAAATAAGCTAAATCTATGTTTTGATGATTAACAAATCAATTTGAGTAAGTCTTGGCACTAACATGTTTGTGGAAGTGAGTAAAGGTTATACATTTGAAGAAAATGAAGCATGAATGGATAAGTCGAATTCCAAGTCGACTCAGGCATCGACTTAAGACCAAGTCGATCCCCAAGTCGACTCCAATATCGACTTCAAGGCGTCGATTCCTTCCAGAGTTGAAAACGGGGAGCAGAGGTGACGAAGTCGCAAACTAAGTCGACTCCGCATGCGACTTGGGCGAAGTCGCAGACCAAGTCGACTCCAGCATCGACTTCAAAATGACGATTCCTTCCAGAGTTGAAGTCAAGACTCCGAAGTGCCGAAGTCGCACCCTAAGTCGACTCCACTTGCGACTTGAGGTGAAGTCGCAGGCCAAGTCGACTCCAATAGCGACTTGGAGGTGTCGTTTTCTATCCAGAGTTGAAACCGAGAACTGGGGGCACTGAAGTCGCAGACCAAGTCGACTCTGTTGGTCCCAAGTTGATGGCAAAACCCAAGAGGGGAGGGGTGAATTGGGTATTTAAAAAATTTATATCTTAAATAGAAACTTAACCCCAGATTAATCCAGTCCCCTTAATGAAGAAACGAAATGGAAAGCAATGTAATGTAATGTAAATGGCAGAAGTATAAATCAAACACACAGGATTTTTATAGTGGTTCGGGCAACCTCCCTACTCCACTCTTCCAAGCTCACACTCCTTGTGACTTGGGTTCCACTATTGTATTCTCTCAATACAATTAGAGCCGCTACTCTCTTCTAGATTCCAGCTCTAGGGGGCATCAACAAAACACAGCACAAGTAGGTGATGAGTCACACTCCAATCACACACTACTTTGCTTACACTTGATCTTAGTTCCTCAAACTAAATCAAGTTCAACACATACAAAAGAAATAATAAGAAAATTACACTTTACAGTTGTGTAGAAGTAGTTTGGCGCAGAGAAGAACTTGTTGAATTGGCTTTGAATGATCAGTAGTTGAGCTCTTTCAGTTTGAAGAAAAGTTCTTCCTCTTTGATTAGCTTGATCTCTTTAAAGCTCTTGTAGATGGTAGTTATCCACACTTAATGATTCTCAGCTGCTTCCCTCGTCCACCATGAATGCCTTTTATAATTTTGGAGGGTATCCGAACGTTAGAGGGTAGGTGGCGCGCATTTAATGCGCCAACGTTCGAATAAAATCCGACCGTTGCGACCCAAGTCGCATGTGGAGTCGACTTCGGATGCGACTTCGTCTAAGTCGCAGATGGAGTCGACTTCGGGTGCGACTTCGCTTCTCCGTCGCAACTTCAAGTTTCAGTCAGGGTCGACTTGGGCATCGACTTGACCCAAGTCGCAGGTGAAGTCGACTTCAGGTGCGACTTCACCTTGTCAGTTTCCAAGTCTGAGTCTTGAGTCGACTTTGGCTTCCGACTTCAACTCAAGTCGATCATGGAGTCGACTTGGGTTGCGACTTGACTTGGTCTTCGCCAATAATGCCTTGATCTTCATTTGATTTTGCTTCTAGCTTGCTTGGCTTTCTTCCTTTAGTCCTTGCCTTTGGTTTATCTTGGATTGTCTTGAATCTTGTGATTCCTAGGAGAGCTTGAGTCCTGCTTGGTTGAATCATGCGCCTTGCTTTGCATTTGACTCAGTTGGTCTTTAAGACTTGATAGACTTGATTTGATCTCCATCTTGAATCTTTGCTTTGATCTTGAGTGAGAGATTCTTTGAATAGGCTTTGAAACTGCATCTTTGAAGTCTGAACTTCTCAAGTCGCGGATGAAGTCGACTTTGTCTGCGACTTCACCCAAGTCGAACCTGGAGTCGACTTGGCCTGCGACTTGGGCAGCTTCTTGCCCCAAAATTCAGCTCTAGACAGTTTTTCATGTTTGAAGTCGATAGCGAGGTCGACTTCGTTTGCGACTTGGCTTCCTAAGTCGCATGTGAAGTCGACTTGAGATGCGACTTCACCTGCAAGTTGATTTTGCCTTTGAGGTTCTTTCTCAAGTCGATAGTTGAGTCGACTTTGGGATCGGCTTCACCCTAAGTCGAAGTCCAAGTCGACTTGGGAATCGACTTGTGAAACCCGCAATCCTAGAATAGCACATGTAAACCTAGGGTTGTAAACCCTAGATCCCTGTACTAATTTTATGATAAATAAAATTTATGAAATATGTTATATTTTACAAATATGTACTAGAGTTTAAAATAATGCAATTAAGAATGTGACGCACGTGAATAGTGCACGTGAATAGTAAACGTGCATAGTAATTATGGATTAAGATATGTGATTAAGTGTTAATCACTTGATTAACCTAATCACAAAAAGTCAAAAGGAGAATTAATCACTACAAGACAAAATAGTATTACTTTTGGATATTTTAATCCAAATTTGGATTTTTGTGGAAAATTAGAAAAAATTCATAAATTGCAATCCGGGTATCGGAATTAGATGAAATTTTTTATGGATGGTTAAAAATTCATGATGGACATGATGAATGGGATAAGATGTGATGAAACTCACAAATTAATGGCCAAGATGGAGTGGCAAATAGATGTTGAAAAAGTAACTTAACTTTTTATTAAATATACTTTTGACTTTTTAATAAATAAATAATAAAAAAAATAAAAAAATTAAATGCAAATGCAGAAACATGGCAGGGACGTGCAGGGGGTGTGGAAAATGGGGCAAAACATCCAATGGCCACAAATTGATCATATCATTAATCAAGGGTTGAGATTAATTTGCTTAAAAATAATTAATTTTAATAAATTAAAAATCTAGGAAATATAGGGCTGCTATAAGGTGGCTGGAGCAGGCCTAGGGTGGCTGCACAAAGCTCCATGCATTTTCAAAATTAAAAAGAAATACCAATTTATAATTAAATACCTCAAAGCTAGGGGGTAAATTCCAAATTGTTGAAAAATGCAACCCTATAAATAGGGCAGCAGGGTGGAAGTCCAAGGCATCATATTCTAGCTCCACTTGAGCCATTCCAAGCTCCCAAAATCCTCCCACACGTCCAAGGAAGAAGAAGAAGAAGAAGTTAGAGAGAAAAAGTGTGAGAAAAAGAGGCGTATCTCTACTTCGGGTAAGTGATTTCTACCCAAATTTCTTTTGGATGTTAACTAGGGTAAAAATATGCTTAGATAATGCCTAAGCATGAGAAAATAAGTATAGATATAATGCTTAATTGGAATTATGCCAAAACATCAAAAATTTGGGGCGAAGATAGAGCTTTTGGGAAAATAACACATGATATGTGTAAATAATGCTCCAAAATTGATAAATGATGATTTGAGATGAATGAATATGATGTTGGGATGATGATATATCAATTTCATAATTTTTGGAATTAAGGATTATGCTTAAGTGAATTTATGTTGATTTTTAGTAATGGAGAAAATGATTTTTCTGGCCAAGTAAATGATGATAAATTCAAAATATATGAAATTTCCAATGATATACTAGGCATAAGGTATGTCATGGTATTTTTTATTTTTGGAAAAAATGTCAATTTTTGAAACCCATGAACAGTAACCACGGATGAACAGTAATCTGCTACAGTGATTTTGCTACAGGATCTGCTACAGTAAACAGCGTGATTTTTGGAGAAAATTTTAGATTTATTTTTATATTTTATGAGGATATATGGATTGAATTTTTTAAGGATTTATGGATAAAAATCCATATAAGAAAATGATGATCACGCATTTTTAAGGATAACCTCTATAAAAAAATTATGATGGAAAATAAGGTCATAAATAAATATAAAATATGCTTGATAAAGTATGTATATCCTTTTCACTTGTATAGGAAAAGGAAAGGAAAGGATAAAGGAGTCGGATTAAAGCAAAGCAAAGGTAAGCAAGCAAACTTTTGAAAATGATTTTTATATAGTGCAACTATGGAATATGTTAAATTTGCTTTATTATAAGCAAATTCATATGGAAGTAAGAAGAAATGTTAAAGTATGTGGGAATTGCTTTATCATAAGCAAATCCTTATAAATGAAGAGAAAGATGAAAATGGTTGCATTATAATGGAAAAGGAAAAGTTTTGATTTTCAAAATAATATTTTGTTTTATCGAATGAATTTAAAATGATTTATTAAAATGTTTTGAAACGGATTTAAGGAAGGCCAACCAATAACCGATTTAAATGAAGAT
Source organism: Annona cherimola (assembly GCA_030490835.1). NCBI lineage: Eukaryota > Viridiplantae > Streptophyta > Magnoliopsida > Magnoliales > Annonaceae > Annona > Annona cherimola. Next base: position 82,140,513 of record CM059974.1, read on the forward strand.
TTCTTTTAAATGACCAAAGGATCATACAAGCATATCTTCGTATAGAAGAAACTTAAGTGTTATGTGGACAAAGAATATGATATATATATATAGAAAATGAATTATGCATTAGTATATCCTTTATTCATGAAAAAAATCTAGAAATGAGAAGAAAAATGTTTCCAAAGTCTTTGATTTCCAAATATTAAAATGTTTTTCAAAATCGTTTTACCGATCAAAAATGATTTATAAACATTTGTTTAGCAATGTTTCAAATTTACTATTTCTCAAATATTTGAAATGTTTTAAGAATGTGTCATTTAAATGTTTTTAAAATTATTTAAGGTTGGTCATCCTTACAAAATATTTTTATTAACTTGTTAACTTGAGCTATGCCGAGTTATCAAGTTAGAGATAGAAATACAGGCCGAGGTCTGTACTATTTTTGAAAGGTTATGCTAGCATCAGATTTTGAAAAGGAAAAAGACACAGATTAAGGTCTGTGGGGTTTTATAAAAAGCATGCTAGCATATGAACGTGAAGAATGTGCACATGAGCTATGTACTAGATTTATTGTAGAGGATATGCAGACCGGACGCGGTTGCAAGATGGGCCCCCTCTACATAGGCCAAGTCGCTTTAAAAGGCGAAATGTCGGCGGCGCCCTCCCTGAAATGGGAGAAGAACACGGATAACTGCCTGGCTCGCGAGTTATCAATAGAGATGGTTTCTCTCCTAAGGAGGAAAGGGTGATCACTTGGTAAGTGTCACCTACCAGACGGACAGAAACGTTATGCATGATGCATATGCTTGTTTTAAAAAGGTTTTATGAAAAATGTTTTAAGGACATGAGAATGTACTTGGAGAAAGAAAGTTTTATGGAAAACGTTTTATGTTCGTGAAAAAGAGGTTTACATGTTAAGTTTGCAAGCATATGTTTTACGCAAGGTTTTATGAAAAGGTTTCCACTGGTTGATAGTAGATCACTTGATAAGTGTCTACTATTGAACGGGAGAAATGCATTTAAATGGAAAAAAAAACGCTTGCTTACTGAGTTTCTACTCACGTTTTGCTTTTCAAACCATAGACAGGTACAACACAGGTCAAGAAGAAAAGGAAAAAGAAGGTATGAAGAAAATTTTATGATATGCTGATCCATATATGGTATGACATGAACATATGATAAGGAGTTTTCAAATTATGTATGTATAAAATGTTCAGGTTAAAATAACCTGTATTGTACAAAAACAAGTATGAATGTTATCAATGATAATTGAGATTTGATTATAAGTATGTGTTTTTATGTGATGAAAGAAAAAGAAATTTTTTTTTTGACGAGATCGAATTAAGTACCCGCCGCGTGATCAGGGCAACAATCCTGATTCACACTTACCAATCGACAAGATCTCGGAGTAAGGCCAGTGGACGCCTTGTTTCTACCATCGTGCCAATCTGAGTATATAACAGCACACCTTTCATTTTTAATTATCGTCAGATCATTATTTACGCATTTCAATTTCATTCAATATTAAATCATTGCATATGCATTTCATCATTACATGGTCACAACCAGTTCATTAATTCACAATCATATCACATCATTCAGCTCATGCTCATTCATATATATCTAAAGCATTTGGAATTCAATATATCAACATATACATTCACATTCATCATATTCACATCATCTCATCCATAGTTAGTACATGTAAAAGTAAACCACATTTATGTACACATTTAGCATAGCACACACATGTCACACTTATACACATGTTAGTCTATCTTGGCAACCATAAACTAAAGCCACATTGTCATCAAGCCACACTTATTTATACACAACTTAAAAAAACCAAAACAAGAGACAAGAAAGTTCATCGTCCACTTGGTCCTCTCCTTAGATGTCTACGTCTACGTGGAACTTGTGAGGGTGCCTCCGTGAGCGTGCTAGTGTTGGACCATGCCTGGACCTCATCCTCTTCACTATCATTATCATCGTCCTCATCCTCGTCCTCCTCTACAAACTCCACTATTTCCTCCTCTACTTCTTCCGCTTCATCCTCCTCCTCCTCTTCCCCTTCTTCCTCGAAAGGGTCAAGGAATTCCATAGGGTTGTCATCATCGTTGACCTCGGCCAATCGAACAATTTCACCTGTGTTCTCCATTATATAGAGCATCACCTCATCAGGTTTAGGAGCTGCAGGTATTTCGATGACTCCCTTGGCACGACGCCATTCTATTAGAGGGCCAGTCTACTTCCCATTGATGGAGTCGTTCCCAGGGGGCTTCATAGAGAAACTAGACACATCCATCCACAAACCTATACAACGAGCCCGCGTCGGGGGGTGTAGCTGCTTGAGTCTTTGCCCAAAAGTCCTGTAGGTCCTGTGGGTCTACTCTGTCAGTTGGAACACGTGGATCCCGGGGAATTCCAAGATAGGTTCCTGGGAGAACCCAGGCTCTAGGCTTATAACTGGAAGACTCGCCTAACCCTTGCCTGTGCTGATCGGAGGAAGCCTGATAGTTTTCCTGAGTGTGGTCATGAGTGCGTATAGGTGAAAATCCTGGGGGAACTGATGGGAACGGTGCAGTATTGTGCTGGGATTCCCACCACCTATGTATATTCTCTTTCCTTTGTTGTCTCCTCTCCTCCTCCTTTTTCAACTCCTCCACACTCATCATCCACTTACCCCTATCCGCCATTTGTGCAACATAGAAATCAATTTGCATTGCAACATAATTTATCATCATATGACATGCATTCCATCATATTGTAAGCATACCCAATCATCATCTGGCACGTATTTCATCATGTTATAATCATACATAAGCATCATATAATCATATCTAATTCATTACATAATCATGCATATTCATGTATAATCATACATATAACATCATGTTCTATAAATTTTCTATACTTAGAAATTTTCCACGCCTATTTACCAATCCATGCTCTGATACCAAGCTCTGTGGTACCCCAAACCGAGCGTCACATCCTGAGCCTTACCTCGGGATCGTATTGATTGGTAAACGTGATCAGGATTGTTGCCCTGTCACACGGCGAGTTTTTTCCGGATATTTATCCCACTAATTATGATCATATAGAAGTTCACATAACAGTTCAAATCCTCATATTTTCAACTCAGGCATATCTAAGTCATTTCAAATCCATTCATCACATACGAGTATGATGTTCAAGCAACATTTTAACACTTGCCTAAATCAGGTGTCACGGCATATATACATCATCAACATCAATATAAAACACTTCAGATAATTTACAATGATTCAACATGAATTTTTTCATAATATTAAAATTCTAGAGTTTTTCCATAGCCTCCTCAAGCTGGAACTTGCTTCTTCGCCATCTCTTGTCCTTCACCTGTCTTTTGGGTTTGAAAAATAAAATCGTGAGTCAAAACTCAATAAGCAAGCTATTTGCATTTTACAGGTAAATCATTTCATGCAACATTTTACATTTGAAATCATATTGGAAAGCAACTTATACCTTGTCTAAAGGTATACCTTGAAAACATGAAATCTTGTACCCGTCACGAGTACCATATGCATAATGTCATATGAAAACATGAACATATATATCATTTTTTCTTTAGGATGAAAGCTAGCCAGGCGACGATCCGTCACGTTAACTCCCATTTCAAAGAGGGCGTCACCGGCCTTGGGCCTGTTTTAAGCAACTTGGCCACACCAAGGGGGGACAATCGGTCCGCTTATACCCTTCAGGTGGACCTAGTATCCTATGCACATGAACTTTTTCATAAATTCATCTTTAAAATGCTAGCATGATTTTTCAATCAGAACATAGAATCACATCATTTTTCGGTAACATTTATCAAAGAAAAATTTCATAATATTGCGTTTGAAGTAAAAACATCATTTGAACACCATTTTGCTAAGGGATGGCCATCCTTACACATATTAGAAATAATTTTCACAATTTTATCAACAAGTTAGAGCAAAATTGCATTTATGTAAACAATTTAGAAAAAGAAAAAATCCTTTAGAAAATTTGCTTGCTTACTTGTCTCTTAGCTTTCCGACTCCGCTTTTTCTTTGCCTTTGCCTACATAAGAATAATTTATTTTTTTCATATATTTCTTTTTATAATATTTCATTTAGTTTTCCAACCCATTCCATACACGTATATCATTTATTTGACTTCACAAGTTATTATACACATATATAGCTCATTTTTACACATTTCATCGGCTAACACATAACGTAACATATATAACCCCATACATAGGGTATCCATTCATCCACATAAAATTTATTCAATAATTATTATTTATAAGTTCATTGACCTCAATTTGTCATTTTTCACTCTTTTTCCACAATACACATCGGTTCTTGTTTTAGCACACGTTATTGCCTTAGGCTTCATTAAGCAATTTCAAAATTTGAAATAAATCATCGTACACTCAAAACAGATGTATAATCATGAAATTCATCTTATTTTCAAGTATTTTTTCATAAATTCATTTCTCATAAGTCATTCATTACCTATTGACATTTATCCATTCACATAAACCCATTTAGTAGTACATACATAATGTATTTCATAAAATTTGCTAACTCAGAAATTTAATCCATATTTCAGCCAGTTAATTACCCTTAATTACCACTGCATTTAGGGTATTTTTATGGGATTTAAATCCACTTGCCATAGGTTTCCAAAACAGCAAGTTTGGAACCCGTTTTTCACCTATTTAATGTGTCTTTTGACACATAACCCTAAGCAGTCATATAATTCCGAAATTTCAGCATGTAATCCCACTTTTATTAATCCTTATTTAGGGATTTAACACATATACAACATTCATGAATTATCATTTCTCAAAACAGCAAGTTGCCTACATGTTTTGAGTCCCATTTCACATAGATTAGACACACTTTCATAAAATCTATAAAAATCAGTTTTTCGGCATCCATAACACCTTAAACCTAGGGTAGTTTACCCTACATAGCATTCATAAACATGAAAACTTATTTCCATAACATTTTTAGCAAAGAAACAAGGTCATAACGATCACTTTGCATTCCATAACTTCAAAAATTCATCATTTAAGCACAAACCAACATATGTTTTGCATTAATACATGATTCATAACCTAGTCATATCATCAAACCAAAACAGCAACTTGTCATGGAGATTTAGGGTTTATCGACTTGGATTTTCCACTCAATATACATGCAAAACTTCACTTTCATCAATTTAAACATGAAAATTCATATATGAAACCTAATACCCATTTCATATTCAATCAAAATCATGTTAAATCATCATTTTACAGATTCTTTAAGCATCCCTTCCATATTCAAGTTTTGAGTTTAAAAAATCAAAATAATCAACTCAAACAACACGTATACGTACTTAGTTTAGTGCTAACCCAAACCCTAGCACTTCGAGATGATTTTTCTCCACTGATTCTCCTTTTTTTTCTTGCTTTTTCTTCTTCCTTGGCTGTGAAAAATGGACGTGAGAGCTGCTGGTTGCTTGGGATAAAATTCAGCACTTAGCAAAATTTCTCAAAGCCTTCATCCATATCAACGTGCATGGCTTTTGTAGAGTTAGATTTTCCAGCTGTGGGCCCCAATTCTTGGAGGATTTTCCACACCATCAATGCGTGCATATCCCCCTTCATGTGTTGGAAAATTCCCAGACACATAAAATGGATTTTTACCATTTTTTTAAAATCCAGAAAATCAACTCATCTCAACCGTCCACCTGCCACCCCAAATCACGTCCAGTTACTGCTCAATTTCCAGCAATTTTTTCATTTTTTAATAATTCCTATTTAAGGTTAAAATATAGACTTAATTTCTCTTTAATTTAGATATTAATTTTGTGTTAAAAAATTATCAAAAATGGCAGCAATAAACATTTTTCTGCACGTCACATTGCCCCCTAAGCTGTCCACGGTTTCTCTCTCCCATTCAGTTGCATTTTCTAAGTTTTTTTATTGCTGTAAATCTACATAATTGAATGCATATATTATGTCCTTGCATCTCAGCTGCATATACACATATTTAAAAAATTAAAAATTCAAAAAGAAGCAACATAGCAGCCCCTTGGATGTCCCCTTGTGTCACATTGCCTATGCTCACTTGAGCACTCATAGCTTCCATCATGATAAACATTTAATGGCTGGATAATTTATGTATTTTTGTATTTCATATAAATACATAAAATACTCTAGAAATGGTCTGCATTTGACACCTCAATTCCCATTAAAACCATGCAATTATGCATTGTACTCTAGCATTAATTGTTAGATACTTTTGAGGTGCATTAGTCAACCATGTTCACCTTTTTCAATGTAGGTATTTTTCTAATATTTCATACTTAATCTAAGCCATCCAAAATAAACATCTCATAATTTCATTCAACCGTTTCAAATTTCATCTCAATCCGATTTTCCTAGCTCCCGTTATAGTCGTTTAAAGTTAACGGTTGAAATTGAAATATGATCAATAAATCATAATACTCATTTCATCAAGAATTTTCATAACTCAATAATTCCATAATACCAAGTCCTACATTATTAATTTCCATTTCAAATTTCACTTGAATCCGCCTTATAGGCGTTCAGTTATGAATTTTCTAGTGTTTTTTCCATTAAACTTGTCAATTATCGTATAAACTCCCATAATTCATATTAAATAATGGAAAATGATTATCCATAATATATTTGTACATTTAAATCAATAATAATTTACTATAATTCCATTGTCTCATTTTAGCTCAAAATGATCATTCACATCATTATTGCTAATCCTTAACCCTAATTACAAAAATTAGCAAAATCAGATAAATCATTCATAATTCGATAATGCACATATACATATCATATAAATCATTAATGCATACATATGGGTTCTACATAGGTTAGGGTTTCACACTTACCCTAAAAGATAAAATGCTTGCTTACTGAGTAATCACTCAGGTTTTGTTTTCCCAAACCTTAGACAGGTATCGGGAAGCTCAAGAGGTCGTGGACCTGAGCATTTAAGGAAAGGTATGAGATGGTGTCCATGTGGGCTAAAATGATTAGCCATGATGAACGAGATGGTATGCTTTAAAGTTTTAAGTTGACGTATGTGAATTTATTTAGAATTCTACGTTCTATGTGAACTGATGGTTGCATGTATATATGTATGGAATGAATATGTCATGATTAGCTCAAGAGGACCTTTAATGTAGAAGAGCAAGTTGAGATGTTATGAATGAAATGCTCACTTGTTATGTGCAATTGATTACAAGTGTATTATCGCTTGTAAAATGAATGGAGCGCAATGCAAAGAAATGAAATAATGAAGGAAAAAGAATGAAATGAAAACAAATTTGGACGAGATCCAATTAAGAACACACCGTGTGATCAGGGCAACAATCCTGATTCATATTTACTAATCGATAAAATCTTGGAGTAAGGCTTAGGATGTGACGTCTCAGGTAGGGACACCACATTAGGTTCCAAAAAATCAATTTTTTGCCTTTTTATTTCAGTCCTTGTTGGACGTCCTGTGTGCCCTAAATTTAGAGTATTTTACCCTTTAAATTCAGCCATGTATTAGTTGGGTTGATTCATGTCCCAAATCCATCTCAAAAGAGTGGAATCTTGATCATATTGACAATCCTGGGGTTTACCCTTTCTAGGGTTCATAACTCATACCCAATTCAACATATATTAATCATAAAAATATAAATCATAATCCAAACATGATACATGCTTGAAACAACAACATTAATTGAAATTTAAGAAAAATTCTAGCTAGGTATATGGGGCGTAATCAACCTTAACATCAAATTTAGCTCCTTTGAATCCTTGATTCAATCCCTTTCAGTCATTCCTCATTTAGTACCCTAATTAAGGGCTTCATAACTCATCACTTAGGGTTCATTATGGATCAAATTTATGACCCATGAATGAAGCTAGAAAACTTGAAATTTATTGATTCAAACTTAACTCAACACTTAATTGAATTGGAGAGACTTTGCTCCAACTTTCCTAGCTTAGTTTCTTCTCTTTCCTCTCCTCTCCTCTTTTCTTCCTTTTTCCTTCTTCTTTTTCTTTCTTTTCTTCCTCCTTGTCACGCCCCTTGCTACTGTCCTTTTGAGATTTTTTTTTCTCAAATTTTGCCCAAAGGTGAACGTCCCTTGCTATCTCTCTCCCTTTTATATTTCTGAATTTTTTTTTATCATTTTCCACCTCATTTGGAGGGTAAGTTAATGTATACTTATCCTTTGATGTGTTGTCAAAATTTTACCCAAGTAAAATACCTTTTAAACAAAATTTTTAATTATCAAAATCTGCTCGATTGGCCCATCTTGCTGTCCACCCCATCATGTCCACATGTGGCTTGGTTTTTGGCATTTTATGTCATCCAAAAGCTACCCAATTTAATGTCATTTACCACCCTAGTCATGTAGGCTAATTACATGTGATTTTTAGCATTTGAAAAATCAAAAAGGATCAAGCCAAACAGCCTCTTGGACGTCCCATGCAAGCCACCTCTTTGAGCCTCTTATGGCTACACATTCTAGCCTTTGAACCATGCCTTTATGCCCCATAAATTCCAGCTCCTTTTTCGTGCATTTTACATTTTCAATAAATCACATAATATGCTAAAAAATCCCCTCTTTGAACACCTCACTTGAGCCATTAATCACCTCGTAAACTAGCTTGACCTTTCATTAATGGGTATGTCACTTTATGGGAGCAAAAGTCAATGACTTTTGTCCTTTTGTGATTAAGAATTTTTCATGATAATTAGCCTAATCAAACCCACCCATAACATTCATCATATCATTTTAACCGTTCATGACAAATTTCATCTCAAAATGACCTTTCTATCTTGAGTTATGGGCATTTGAAATTAACTTTTGGATTTCAATGAAAAAATAATTATCACACTAATCTCATCATAATTTTCATAATTCAATCCATTCATAAGGTTAAGCATATCATCATGTGCTTACCTTTCAAATTTCACCTAATTCCACCTTGTATGCGTCAAGTTATGAATTTTCTAACATTTAACACCTTAATTCCATAATTATAATCATAATCTCCATTAATTAAATCATAATATATAAGATAATTATTCATAACACATTCACATTTTCTAACCTTCATTAGGTCACTTTAGTCACCTTGACCTTAGAGCTATGGTGATTAATTTAATCACCTCTCTTAATTAATATCCTTAAAATCAACAAATCAATTGAATCATACATAAATCACATTTACATGTCTAAATTACATATAAGGGTCCTACTTGGGTCTGGGTATCACAAACCTCACATCCATATCATTGGAATTCACAAACTACTCTATCAAACATCATGTGGGCATCATAAAAGACATGTAAGTTAAGGTTGGGAAGTTTTTCATACCTGTGCATTTTGTCATGCTTGACATAAAGGAGGATCAACAGACCCCAATCATTTTGGGAAGACCATTTTTAGCAATAGCTGGCACTATCATAGATGCAAAGCATGGGAAGCTCACACTAACAATCGGAGATGAAAATGTGGAGTTCAACTTGTCCTCAAGACCTAATAATTCCCTCTTAAGAATTCTTGCATGCAAATCAATGTAACCAACATGTCATCAAAAAAGGGACTTCAGTCAACCTAACAGGAATGTGCTTAACCAAAAGAGAAACTAATGAAAGTCTAAATCAAAAAGTTAGTGAAACTACGGCATCACCTGAAAGTCGAAAATTGCAACCACCGCAACAGCTGAAACTTGATAAATGGAAGTAAGAAGATGACAAACTAGTAACAAATCCTTCATCTTCCTATCCAACTCTTAAAAATGACTATTGTGATTTATTAACAAGAAAAATTCTCAAGCAAATTTGGAGATCAATTCAAAAAATGAACAGTTCAAGCAAATCTAGAGGAAAACACATGAAATAAAGCGATGCGAAAGTTGAAGTACATTGAGGACAATGCCAGTTTTAAGCATAAGGAAGAATATGTTTCGTTATTTCATTTCATTAATTCTTTCACTACTCTATGATTAATTTTATTGAACATTGTTACACTAAATTTTTATCATATTTTGAAAAAAATTTTGCAATTCTTGCACAAATATTGACATTGGACTAATTTAGACTCCACTTTGAACTCTTGTGACAAGTAGACTATACTTGGAATTTTAAACCCTTTGAGTTAGGCAAATCACTGAACTCTAATGAGATATTGATTTGTACTTGAGCATGTACTTTTCGAAGATGCCCATAGTTTTGTCCTAGATCACTTGATGATAATAAAATGAGGAATAAATTCTGTTTTCTGTCAAATTTAGAGTAATTCTCTCTAATTCATCAAAATTGTTTCTAATACACAAAATTTAGTTCATTAAAAAAGGTAGTTTTTTCCATGTAAATGAAAATCTCATTCCAATTGAAGAATATTCAAAGCTAACACTCAATTTGACTTATTTATAGAATACGATTAAGACATTCTTTCATTAAATTATGAGCCTAATTTTGAATGAATTACCATTGTTCACCCCCTTCGAGCCTGAAATTTCTTTTCAATCTTTAATTCCCACTTTTCGAATTGAATCGACTTTAAATCTGAATTTTGAGCTAAAAATTATAACGAGAATTAGCTTAACCACGAAGCTTATGCATTAATGAAAATAATTTCCTAGATACCCCAAAATATGGTGGGGGAATCAAATGTCGGACTTGTGAAAAAATTTTGAACCAAGGGTATCTTATAAGAATAAAAGCACTAAGTGTTTCAAAGCAAAATGATAGGACTAGAGTCCCACAAGGTTTAAATCATGTGGAGCATGGTCCTACATAGTTCAAACTGTGTGGGCACCTAGATGCATAAATTCATATGCAAATTGGATTGTGTGTGCAATTACTCCCTGGACCTCTATATAAACACTTGTTTTAAACGTTTCAATGCATCTTAGAATGTCCTAGGAGCTTAAATTGAGGTCCAGAAAGCAAGAGAAGATGTAGAGTACAAGGTGATAAGCGAGGCGACTCATTACTTGGAGTTGTTAAGACATCATCGAAGCTTACAATCAATAAGCTTTCTTTTTTTATTTATTAAATTGCCTTGTTTGTGATAGAATCTAAATACAATATTATTTTGTGTTTAGATTTAATCATAAACATGCTAAGCTAAACCTGTAATCTAGGGTTTAAGATGCAGCATATGTATAATGTAACGTATATTTGAATTTATTTTATAAAGGATATTATGTGTTAATTTATATCTTGTGAATTTAATGTTTGCTTGGTGTTAAGGCTGGATTTTTGCTGATTCGGTGCTGAATTTAAATTCAGCATGCATTTTTTGTGGTAGAATGGGTCCCCATTTTAATCTAGGTGGCAGCTTGTTTTGGATTTTTCTATATGGACTGCTCTTACACTATCTGATGGCTGGAAAAAGAAAATATAAACAATGGGTAAAATGGTGGACTTTTGGAGCAGAATTTTTCAGCAAAGCTTAGACGTGGGGCCCACTGTTTGGATAGGCTTCGGTGCTGCAAAACTTGAACGGCTGAAATTAAATCTTGATGGATGGACAGTTGAAAATCTAGATGGGTGAAATCTGGACGGTGCATGGATTGGTTGACGTGGATAGCTACTTTGAAATAGATGGACGGCTAAAAATGTTGGAATACTTGGACGTATTGAATGGCCCACTGTTTTGGCAGCTAGAATTTCCGACCTTTCTGGTTTTGATTTGCTGAATTGCTGGACGTTGAAAAATCTAGATGGTGGCTGGTTGACGATGGATGCAGCTTGATTGCTTTGTATGGACAAGCCGGACGTGATGACTTGAATTTCTGGACAACAACAAAAGCTGATGAATTCTCGCCTTTCTGGTGGGATTTAGACGTTTGCAAGGCCCGGTAACTAATAGGCTGTGCTTTGCTTTGCTTGAAGACTCAGACGGTGGACAGCTAGATTTCTGGTTGCATATTTGAATTTTAATGGCCCTGATGGCTTGCTTGAGCGGTGGAATATTTAGGTGTTGCATGGCTGAATTTTCCTGCCCTTGATTTCTGGCTGTTGATTTGTGCATGGATTGAACGGTCCTGGATGAGCGGTATTGTGTATTAAATGGACTGCTGCTGATGGTTAATTGCAAGCTCGGAGAATCTCATGGCTTGGACGGCTGGATTTTGCATAGAATTGGACGGTGCTGATTATCTATGCTCGCAATTTCACTGCAACTGCACGAGTCATAGATTATAATATATAAAATATCAATCCACTTAGAACTCGGGACTTTAGACATTAGATTTAAGCACTTATATTAAACATAGACAGAATAAAGTAAAGGGAAGAAATAAAAAAAGAACAACGTTGATTTTAAGAACATAAAAACGAGGAATTAAAAGTCAAAGAATGCAAGTACTTAGGATCTAGGATTTCACATACGTCTTTTGTAACGGACACGTAGATTGCTTATTTAATATGGGTATTATGTGTTAAAGGAGAACAAATCCTAAATTATCTCCGCATTGTCTCTCAAAACCTGCAAGGCGTAATCCTAATAAATTCTCAACCACCTATTCTCATGTGATTAAGTCAATCATGATTCATTAAGTTATGTGATCGTTCATAGGATTCCTTAAAGTCATTATGTGTAAAACCCTAATCTTAGACACGTGTATAAAATCCTAGGGTTGTAAACCCTAGGTAATGTATTAATAAAATATATATATTCATGAGTATGAAAACATGTGTATTAGAGGTTAAAGAAATGCAATTGTGGGATTAAACTATGTGAATAGTGCACTTGAATAGTAACTGAGTTGATTAAGAGTTAATCACATAGATTAACCTAATCAAAAAATGACAAAAAGGAGAGATTTAATCACTACAGGACGAAATAGCAATACTTTTTAATATTTTATGAAAATTTCGGATTTTAGTGAAAATTTTAAGAAAAATTCATAATTTGCAATCCGGACGTTGGATTTAGATGAAATTTTTTATGGATCGTTAAAAATCCATGATGAACATGATCAAGGGTTTAAGATGTGATGAAAATCACGAATTAAGGGTCAAGATGAAACGTCAATAGGAAATTAAAAAGTAGCTTATCTTTTTCATTAAATTCCTTTTGACTTTTTAAAAATAAAAAAAATAATAATAAATGCAAATCAGCAAATGGCAGGGGCTTGCAGGGGTAGGTGGAGAATTTTGACCAATATCCAATGGTCCAAATTCATCATCATCAAAAATCAATGATTAAGATTGAATTAGTTTAAAATAATTAATTTTAAAAATCATAAATCATAAATAAAATAGGGCTGCCTTAGGGGGGTGTGAGCTGTAGGGGGGCTGCACAAGGCTCAACACAATTTTTTGAAATTAGAAAAAAATATATTTGGAATTTAATACCTTGAGCAAGGGGGTAAATTACAATTTGATGAAAAATGCATGCCTATAAAAGGGGCCAAGGGGTGGATGTCCAAGGCACTCCAAATCCCAGCTCCAAGTGAGCAAAAATCAAGCCAAAACCCTGCCCCATACGTTCTAGCCAAGAGAGAAGGGAGGAGAAAAGGAAAGAGAGAGAAAAAGGGAAATAGGAGGAGAGTTCTCCACTTAAGGTAAGGGAATTCTTTCCAAATTCTTTTGAGTGTTAAGTAGGGTAAAACCATGCTTAGATAATGTCTAAGCATGAGAAAATAAGTAAAGTTATAATGCCTAAATGAAATTATGTAAAAATATCAAAAATTTGGAGCGAAGATAGAACATTCAGAAAAATCAGGTATGAAATGTGAAAATAATGCTCCAATATTATATGGGATGAATATATGATGTTGGAATGATGATATATTAATTTCATGATTTTTGGATTTAAGGATTATGCTTAAGTGAAATTATGTTGATCTTTAGTATATGGAGAAAATAATTTATTTAGCTAAGTTAATAATAATAAATTCAAAATTGAAGAATTTTCCCATGATGTACTGACTAAGAGCTATGTCATGGTATTTTTTATTTTTGGAAAAAATGTCAATTTTTGGAATCCATGAACAGTAACCTCGGATGATCAGTAAACGTGAACAGTAATCCATGAACAGTGATAGTGAACAGTAATGATGAACAGTACCATGAGCAGTAAAAAGCATAAATTGGGTGGAAAAAAATGAGATTAGAATTTATATCTTGAAGAATATATAGATGAAATTTTTAAAGGGATTTATGGAGAAAAAAATCCATATAAGGAGGTAATGACCAAGTATCTTTATAAGATTAACCTCTATAGAATTAAGGTAATAAATGATTATAAAGCATGCATGGGAGGCAATCTAAAATATAGAATGATATAGATAAAATATCATTTTTTCTTGTATAGGAAAAGGAAAGGAAAAGGCGGAGGACATAGACTGAGGATGTAAGTAAGTTATATGCTTTCTAAAATGTTTATAAATGATTGCAAATTATTTTCTCACATATTTTATGAATTATATTTAAGGATGGTCATTCCTATAATGCTTTACAGGAAATGATTGTTAACTGCTTGTCAAATTACTTTCTAAATGATTTATCAAGTTTTATGGAGCATGTCATGTCGGCATATGTATGAACATGGTGCATAATGAAGAGGCTTTGGTGGAGGCAGAAAGCGGATCGAGGATCCCCCTTCGCTATTGCCAAGTCACAAGGGCTGTGTGCCGGCGGCGTCCTCCCAGAGGTTGGAGGCACAAGGAAAGTCTTGAATGAATGAATACAATGCATTCTCATGAAACGCATGAAAAGGTTTCTGTCCCATTGGTAATTGATCACTTGGTAAGTGTCTCCTACCAAATGGGGAGAAATGCATTTGAATGAAAGAAAAATGTTTACTTGCCAAAGAAAAAGGCTTGCTTACTGAATATTATTATTCATATGTGTTTTCAAAATGACAAACAGGCTATGGAGCTGACTCATAAAGGATGCCAGGTAGAAATGACCTGCAAATTTAATTGCAGTTCTATGTATGCATCCAAAGCAGCAAATGTATGATAATCATGTTGAAGGCATGTTTTATGGATATTACAAACATGATTGTACTTATGTGAATTATTTCAATAAAAAGAATATATTAATAGTTTTATGATGGTATGGATGAGTCTACTATGAATAAAGTGTATGCCTATGTGATGAAAGAAAAAGAAAAATAAATTTTTGGACAAGATCCAATTAAGTACCCGCCACGTGATCAGGACAACAATCCTGACTCACATTTACCAATTAAAATCGGTCCCGGAGTTAGGCTTTTAGGCACCCCGTTCGGGGCGCCACAGAAGATGGTATTAGAGTAAGGATTGGTAAATAGGCCAGAGAAAGAGAAAATAAAGGATGATGAAATGATAGGTCTAATACCACAAAAGTAGTATCAGATCAAGGATTGGTAAATAGGCGTGGAAAGAGAAAAATTAAGAATGGTGATAGAAAGGGAATGAAACCACAGAAATTAGGAATAGAGCATGGATTAATAGATAGGCATGAAAAGAAAGAACTAATGTCTAGATTTACATGTTTAAGAGGTTATGATACTTCTATGATATTGATATGAAATGATATATATATGAGAAACATATATAGATGTGTGTGACATATATGCTTGAATATGAATAATATTATGAATATTATAAATGTTAGCATTATAAGAATGTTATGATACTAAACAAAGTTTTGTGCTGAATAAAGGGAAGGCACCAATAAGAGAATTGGTTAGCTGACCCAAAGTAGGAGAAACTAGTAAACGGACCAAAAGGTCCAAGTCAAAAGGACATACATCAATGACCCGTAAACGACGGGAAGAGGCTAGCTCTGAATTCCATGTAGAAGGGAGAGCTAACCAAGAAAGGCAAATAGAAGAAAGGATAGCTGCAGCCGCTGAAAAGGCAATGCAACAAAGGGCAACCAAGGCCGCCGGTATAATACAAGGTATGTGGCAGAGAAATCGGCAGGCCCTGCCACGAGGCGATAATGGGGGAATACTAGGCCCATCGGCCAACCCCAATTTTTCTAGAAGAATGGAGGATAGCCTCCTAGAGGCTGATAGAAAGACTATCAATCCTTCCTAGCCCAACGACCCCAAAGTTTGCTGGGGAACCAAACCTCATCATTGCAAAATAATGGATCATAGAGATCAAAAAGTTATTTAGAATCTCACCCTGTAATGATCAGCAAAAGGTCTTATGTGCTACCCACCTGCTGGTTAAAGACGCTTATGAATGGAGGGAAACATTGATGGTTACCATGCCGCACCCATAACGGGTCACGTGGCAAGAATTTTTAGAAGAATTTAATAAAGAGTATCTTCTAGTAGGCTTATAGAGCCGAAAAGTTATAGAGTTTGAGAAACTCTACTAAGGCAAGATGACGGTGACTGAGTATGCAACAAGATTCAATGCCTTGGTTAGGTATGTACCTTGGATCGCCAATGTGCCAGAGAATAAGGCACAGTGGTTCCAAGTGATGGTCTCAAGTTAATGGCAATTACCCAAGAGGGGAGGGGTGAATTGGGTATTTAAAAATTTTCAACTTAAACAGAAACTTTACCCCGGATTAATCTAGTCCCCTTAATGAAGAAACGAAATGGAAAACAATATAATGTAGAGATCAGAAATATAAATCAACACATAAGATTTTATAGTGGTTCGGGCAACCTCCCTACTCCACTCTTCCAAGCTCACACCCCTTGTGACTTGGGTTCCACTATTGTATTTCACAAATACAACTAGAGCCACTGCTCTCTTCTAGATTCTAGCTATAAGGGGCATCAACAAATCACAGCACAAGTAGGTGATGAGTTCCACTCCAATCACACACAACTTTGCTTACACTTGATCTTAGTTATCCTAACTAAATCGAGTTCAATACAACAATTAAGAATAACAGAAAGAATCTACACGTTACTGCTGTGTAGATGCAGTTTTGGCGCAGACAAGAACTTGTTGTGTAGACTTTGAGATTTAGCAAGCAGCTCTAGTAGTTTGGAAGCAAAGTTCTTCTTCTAAATGTTGGCTTGATCACTTAATGCTCTTGAAGATGGGAGTTATGCACACTTAATGATTTCTAGCTACCTCCCTCATTCACATTGAATGCCTTTTATATTTGTGTAGGGAATCCGAACGTTTGAAGGTAGGTGGCGCGCATTTAATGCTCCAACGTTCGAATATTTTTCGACTGTTGCGACCCAAGTCGCAGGTGGAGTCGACTTCGGGTGCGACTTCGCCCAAGTCGCAGATGGAGTCGACTTGGTCATCGACTTGACACAAGTCGAAGGTGGAGTCGACTTCGGGTGCGACTTCACCTCGGCAGTTTTGCTTGACGAACTTGAAATCTTTGGAATGCTTTTGATTGCTTGGGTTTCTTCATGTCTTGTTGTTCTTCCCTGATTTAGTTCTCTTTGAATCATTGTGTCTTCACTTTAGCTTGTTTCCTTTAGCTCCATGATTTGCAAGCCTTGAGTCCTTGAGTCTTGAATCTTGTATTCATGAGCAAGTTCAGTATATCTTGATTAGAATAGTTGAGTTTATGCAACTTGCTTTCTTTGGACTTGGATTAGTCTTCATATGTTCCAATTTGAACATCTGAGTTGACTTGCTCTTCATCTTTACTTAGTTCTGCTTTGAAGTCGATCTAATCCTAATTTGTCTTCTGAAATTTCTCCTCTGTCCGATCGAAGTCGATGCCGGAGTCGACTTGGTCTACGACTTTGCCCAAGTCGCATGCTGAGTCGACTTGGGATGCGACTTTGGCACCCCCAGTTCTCGGTTTCAACTCTGGACAGAAAACGACGCCTCCAAGTCGCTACCGGAGTCGACTTGGCCTGCGACTTCACCTCAAGTCGTAAGTGGAGTCGACTTGGGGTGCGACTTCGCCACTTCGGAGTCTTGACTTCAACTCTGGAAGGAAATGTCATTTTGAAGTCGATGCTGGAGTCGACTTGGGGATCGACTTGGCCTTAAGTCGATGCCTGAGTCGACTTGAAAATCGACTTAACCTGCCAAGCTTCATTTTCTTCAAATGTATAGCCTTTAATCACTTCCACAAACATGTTAGTAGCCAAGACTTACTCAAATTGATTTGTTAATCATCAAAACATAGATTTAGCTTATTTTCCACATATTTCCAACAATCTCCCCCTTTTTGATGATTGACAAAACCGATTTGTATGTATACCTTTCAATTGTTTAAAAACATGCTAATTTTGCATTTTGAAATTTTATCATACTTATGCAAACAGTCAAGTTGAAAAAATTCAACTAGAAAACTTAAAAGCAATCATAAAATCTTGTACTCATAAAAGCTTATACTCAAAATCCCGATCTCTTAAACCATTTAGACTCAAATCCCTCTCTTCTCCCCCTTTTTGTCAATATATCAAAAATTAGAGGGTAAAGTAAGAGACAGGTGGGTGTGCTCCCCCTAAACAGGTGCTCCCCCTTAGTTTGTGCTAAGTTAATTCAAGCATTCCCATATCAATTCTAATTTTATAAAATGGTTCTTTTGCTACAGGTTTGCTGAATATATCTACAATTTGATCTTCAGTTCTTACATATTCCAAACATATGTCATGATTTTCTACATGTTCTCTAATAAAATGATGTCTAAGGTCTATATGTTTGGTCCTAGAATTCAATACTGGATTTTTAGTTAAACATATGGCACTAGTATTATCACATCTAATAGGTATATCTTTAAAATCCATGCCATAGTCCCTAAGTTGTTGTTTCATCCAAAGCAATTGGGCACAACAGCTCCCGGCGGCAATGTATTCGGCTTCCGCCGTAGATAGAGCAACACCAGTTTGTTTTCTTAAAAACCATGAAACCAACATGTTCCTAAGAAATTGACATGTTCCACTAGTGCTTTTTCTATCTACTTTGTAATCGGTAAAATCCGCATCCGAGTAGTCGATCAGATCAAAATTAGAGCCCTTTGGATACCAAAGTCCTAAATTGGTAGTGTCTACTAAATATCTGAAAATTCTTTTCACAGCTACCAAGTGTGATTCTTTTGGACATGACTGAAATCTTGAGCACATACACACACTAAACAGTATATCTGGCCTAGAAGCAGTTAAATACAATAAAGAACCTATCATGCTTCTATATAATTTTAAATCAAATGTTTTTCCTTTTTCATCTTTGTCGATTTTGATTGTTGAGCTCATAGGCGTGTTTGCCCCTTTGCTATTCTCCATGCCAAACTTCTTCAACATTTTTTTGATATACTTGGACTGGTTGCTGAAAATTCCTTCATTTAGTTACTTGATTTGCAGTCCAAGGAAGAAATTCAGCTCCCCCATCATACTCATCTCAAATTCTTTCTGCATAAGCTCAGAAAATTCTTGACAAAGAATCTCATTAGTAGCACCAAAAATAATATCATCAACATAAATTTCAATAATCAATATATCCTTTTCTTTATACTTGATAAACAAAGTGGTGTCTACCTTTCCCTTTTGAAAGTCATGATCAATCAGAAATTTGCTTAATCTATCATACCAAGCCCTTGGAGCTTGTTTTAATCCATATAATGCTTTGGTTAATTTGTATACAAATTTAGATTGATCTTTCTCCTCAAATCCAGGTGGTTGTTCAACATACACCTCTTCATTTATATATCCATTCAAAAATGCACTTTTAACATCCATTTGAAACAATTTAAAGTTCATGTGAGATGCAAAAGCTAGTAAGATGCGAATAGCTTCTAATCTAGCAACCGGGGCATAGGATTCTTCAAAATCTATTTCTTCTTCTTGTGAGTATCCTTTTTCCACAAGTCTAGCTTTGTTTCTCACTACAAGTCCACTTTCATCTAATTTGTTCCTAAAGACCCACTTTGTGTCAATGACAGTACAATCTTTTGGTCTTGGAACAAGATGCCAAACTTGGTTTCTTTCAAATTGATTTAGCTCTTCTTGCATTGCTACAATCCAGTTTTCATCATCAAGAGCTTGATCAATATTGGATGGTTCAATTTTGGATACAAAAGCATATTGTCCACAAATATTTTGTTTTGATCTTCTAGTTTTTACACCTTCATATACATTCTCTATAACTTGCTCAATTGGATGGGCATGTTTGAACTCTAAATCAGTTGGAGGTTTATAGGAGTTATTACCTTCACTTACCCTTTCCTCCATGGAGTCTTCTTGCTTTTCCACATGCAGTTTTTCAAGACTATTTGTTATATCATCTGCATCACTTAAATCATCTTTTCTTTTGAAGCATGGGTTAGTTTCATTAAAAACAACATGTATCGACTCTTCTACAACTTGGTTTCGTTTATTGAATACTCTATATGCTTTGCTATTTGATGAGTACCCAAGGAATATTGCCTCATCACTTTTGGCATCTAGTTTTCTCAAGTTGGTTTTATCATTGTTCAAAACATAGCATGTGCATCCAAAAGCATGAAAGTATGAAATATTTGGTTTTCTACCTTTCCATAGCTCATATGGGGTCTTTTTCAAGATTGCTCTAATGGTAACTCGATTTAAAACATGACAAGCTGTACTTACAGCTTCACCTCAAAATTTCTTGGATAATTTGCTCTCATTTAGCATTGTTCTAGTCATCTCTTGTATAGTTCTGTTTTTCCTCTCAACTACTCCTTTTTGTTGTGGAGTTCTTGGTGCAGAAAATGTGTGATGAATTCCTTTTTCATTGCATAATTCTATGAATCGTTTATTTTCAAATTCACCACCATGATCACTTCTTACAGTCATAATAGTACTTTGTTTTTCATTTTGCACCAAGTTGACAAAAGTTGCAAACATAGAGAAGGCTTCATCTTTGTTAGCTAAGAGAATTACCCACTTGAATCTTGAAAAGTCATCAACTATTACAAACACATGTTTCTTTCCACCAATGGTTAAAATGTCGGATGGCCCATATAGATCCATGTGTAGCAATTCAAGTGGCCTAGTGGTGGAAATTTCCTTTTTGGTAGAGAAAGGCATTTTAGGTTGTTTTGATAATTGACATGCCTTGCAAATTTTATCTTTGTCATATTTCAATTTTGGCAATCCTTCTACCAAACTCTTCTTCCATAGGGTCTTTATATTTTCCATGTTTATATGCCCAAGCCTCTTATGCCAAAATCATGGATCATTATCAATGGCCATTAGACATTGACCATCTAGTTCATCAAGTGAAACCAAATATACATTTTCATGTCTTTTTCCGCTAAACATGATATGTTCTCCATCAAATACATTACATATAGAGGATTCAAACACAACCTTGTATCCTTTGTCACATAATTGACTAATGCTCATTAGATTGTGCTTGAGTCCTTCAACAAACAAAACATCTTCCATACATGCATTTCAAATACTATAAATGTTTCCTTTACCTTTGATTTGACCTTTCTCATTATTACCAAAAGCAACAGTTCCATCGTTGAAAGGCTTAAGTTTATGAAATAAACTTCTTTCTCCGGTCATGTGCCTTGAACAGCCGCTATCCATGAACCAAACGTTGCTTGCCTTTGCCTTGAAACATATCTCTTCATTACTTGTGCACTTTGTTGAGATGGTTTGTTCTTCCAAAACTTCCATTGTGTTCAAACATAACAAATTTTCTTCTTGCTCAATCCGCGCCATGCAGCATTTTCTTACACAATTTGCCGCTTCAAAATTGTCGGTTGAGGAGCTACTTATTGATGAAGTTTCTTCATTCACGTACATTCCTCTTCCTTTCGACCTTTGAAATTTTCTGCTTTCATATCCTTCCTTCCTCTCTTGATAATCTTTTGGTTTTTCTTCCGGTGTAGGACATTGAGCTTGCATATGTCCCATACCGCCGCATCTATAGCATTTTGTAGCCTCCTTCTTCTCTCTTCATGGTCTTTCTTTGAAGTCTTTGAAGTTCTTTTCTTTTCTCACAAACTTTCGAAATTTGCGAGTGAGTAGTGCAATATCTTCATCATCGTTGTGTGACGAGGAGGTGGACTCTTCTGAGTTATGTGCCGCTTTCAATGCAATGGTTCTCTTGCATTTGTGTTGATCTTCATTTCTTTTCTTGATTAGCTCATGTGACATTAATGAGCTAATAAGATCTTCTAGCTTCAATGTATTAAGGTCCTTGGCTTCTTCTATCGCAGTAATCTTTGGAGTCCAAGATTCCGGTAGAGCCCTTAGAATCTTCATAACCTGTTCAGATTCAGATATAGCCTTTCCAAGACCTTTCAAAGCATTAGTAATTTTTGAGAATCTAGCAAACATTTCAGAAATATTTTCTGTTTCTAGCATTCTAAAGCTTTCCAGTTCTCCAATCAGAATGTTTTTCCTTGTCCCTTGGACTTGAGAAGTTCCTTCATAGATAGATGTTAAAGTATCTCATATTTCTTTCGCGGTTAGACAAGAGGATACTCTATCATATTCAGAAGCCGTAAGAGCACATAACAGTGAGTTCATAGCTTTAGCATTGCTCTTAACAGTTCTTACTTCCTCTTCGGTCCATTTGGAAGCTCTTTCATCAATAGGCAAGGTTACACCATCTTGGATTGCAATCCAAGAGTCCATATCTGTAGCCATGATGAGTTGCTTTATACGAAGCTTCCAATAGCCGAAATTGTTCCCATCAAACAATGGTGGCCTAGTAAATGATTGGCCTTCGCCAAATGCGGGAACGGAGTCGATTGGGATGCCATATCAATAGATCTCTTTGGTTTAACTCAAAGACCTGCTCTGATACCACTTGATGGTCCCGAGTTAATAGCAATTACCCAAGAGGGGAGGGGCGAATTGGGTATTTAAAAATTTTCAACTTAAACAGAAACTTTACCCCGGATTAATCTAGTCCCCTTATTGAAGAAACGAAATGGAAAGCAATATAATGTAGAGATCAGAAATATAAATCAACACACAAGATTTTATAGTGGTTCGGGCAACCTCCCTACTCCACTCTTCCAAGCTCACACCCCTTGTGACTTGGGTTCCACTATTGTATTTCACAAATACAACTAGAGCCACTGCTCTCTTCTAGATTCTAGCTATAGGGGGCATCAACAAATCACAGCACAAGTAGGTGATGAGTTCCACTCCAATCACACACAACTTTTCTTACACTTGATCTTAGTTATCTTAACTAAATCGAGTTCAATACAACAATTAAGAATAACAGAAAGAATCTACACGTTACTGCTGTGTAGATGCAGTTTTGGCGCAGACAAGAACTTGTTGTGGAGACTTTGAGATTTAGCAAGCAGCTCTAGCAATTTGGAAGCAAAGTTCTTCTTCAAAATGTTGGCTTGATCACTTAATGCTCTTGAAGATGGGAGTTATGCACACTTAATGATTTCTAGCTACCTCCCTCGTTCACATTGAATGCCTTTTATATTTGTGTAGGGAATCCGAACGTTTGAAGGTAGGTGGCGCGCATTTAATGCTCCAACGTTCGAATATTTTTCGACTGTTGCGACCCAAGTCGCAGGTGGAGTCGACTTCGGGTGCGACTTCTCCCAAGTCGCAGATGGAGTCGACTTCGGGTGCGACTTCGCCTGTCCGCGGCAACTTCAAGTTCCTAACTGGGTCGACTTGGTCATCGACTTGACCCAAGTCACAGGTGGAGTCGACTTCGGGTGCGACTTCACCTCGGCAGTTTTGCTTGACGAACTTGAAATCTTTGGAATGCTTTTGATTGCTTGGGTTTCTTCATGTCTTGTTGTTCTTCCCTGATTTAGTTCTCTTTGAATCATTGTGTCTTCACTTTAGCTTGTTTCCTTTAGCTCTATGATTTGCAAGCCTTGAGTCCTTGAGTCTTGAATCTTGTATTCATGAGCAAGTTCAGTATATCTTGATTAGAATAGTTGAGTTTATGCAACTTGCTTTCTTTGGACTCGGATTAGTCTTCATATGTTCCAATTGGAACATCTGAGTTGACTTGCTCTTCATCTTTACTTAGTTCTGCTTTGAAGTCGATCTAATCCTAATTTGTCTTCTGAAATTTCTCCTCTATCCGATCGAAGTCGATGCCGGAGTCGACTTGGTCTACGATTTCGCCCAAGTCGCATGTTGAGTCTACTTGGGATGCGACTTTGGCACCCCCAGTTCTCGGTTTCAACTCTGGACAGAAAACGACGCCTCCAAGTCGCTACCGGAGTCGACTTGGCCTGCGACTTCACCTCAAGTCGCAAGTGGAGTCGACTTGGGGTGCGATTTCGCCACTTCGGAGTCTTGACTTCAACTCTGGAAGAAAATGTCATTTTGAAGTGGATGCTGGAGTCGACTTGGGGATCGACTTGGCCTTAAGTCGATGCCTGAGTCGACTTGGAAATCGACTTAACCTGCCAAGCTTCATTTTCTTCGAATGTATAGCCTTTAATCACTTCCACAAACATGTTAGTAGCCAAGACTTACTCAAATTGATTTGTTAATCATCAAAACATAGATTTAGCTTATTTTCCACATATTTCCAACAATCTCCCGCTTTTTGATGATTGACAAAACCGATTTGAGTGTATATCTTTCAATTGTTTAAAAACATGCTAATTTTGCATTTTGAAATTTTATCATACTTATGCAAACAGTCAAGTTGAAAACATTCCACTAGAAAACTTAAAAGCAATCATAAAAGCTTGTAGTCATAAAAGCTTATACTCAAAATCCCGATCTCTTAAACCATTTAGACTCAAATCATTTAGACTCAAATCCCTCTCTTCTCCCCCTTTTTGTCAATATATCAAAAATTAGAGGGTAAAGTAAGAGACAGGTGGCTGTGCTCCCCCTAAACAGGTGCTCCCCCTTAGTTTGTGCTAAGTTAATTCAAGCATTCCCATATCATTTCTAATTTTATAAAATGGTTCTTTTGCTAGAGGTTTGGTGAATATATCTGCAATTTGATCTTCAGTTCTTACATATTCCAAACATATGTCATGATTTTCTGCATGTTCTCTAATAAAATGATGTCTAAGGTCTATATGTTTGGTCCTAGAATGCAATACTGGATTTTTAGTTAAACATATGGCACTAGTATTATCACGTCTAATAGGTATATCTTTAAAATCCTTGTCATAGTCCCTAAGTTGTTGTTTCATCCAAAGCAATTGGGCACAACAGCTCCCGGCGGCAATGTATTCGGCTTCTCCGTAGATAGAGCAACACTAGTTTGTTTTCTTGAAAACCAGGAAACCAACATGTTCCCAAGAAATTGACATGTTCCACTACTGCTTTTTCTATCTACTTTGTAACCGGAAAAATCCGCATCCGAGTAACCGATCAAATCAAAATTAGAGCCCTTTGGATACCAAAGTCCTAAATTGGTAGTGTCTACTAAATATCTGAAAATTCTTTTCACATCTACCAAGTGTGATTCTTTTGGACATGACTGAAATCTTGAGCACATATACACACTAAACAGTATATCTGGCCTAGAAGCAGTTAAATACAATAAAGAACCTATCGTGCTTCTATTCAATTTTAAATCAAATATTTTTCCTGTTTCATCTTTGTCGATTTTGATTGTTGAGCTCATAGGCGTGTTTGCCCCTTTGCTATTCTCCATGCCAAACTTCTTCAACATTTCTTTGATATACTTGGACTGGTTGATGAAAATTCCTTCATTTAGTTACTTGATTTGCAATCCAAGGAAGAAATTCAACTCCCCCATCATACTGATCTCAAATTCTTTCTGCATAAGCTCAGAAAATTCTTGACAAAGAATCTCATTAGTAGCACCAAAAATAATATCATCAACATAAATTTGAATAATCAATATATCCTTTTCTCTATACTTGATAAACAAAGTGGTGTTTACCTTTCCCTTTTGAAAGTCATGATCAATCAGAAATTTGCTTAATCTATCATACGAAGCCCTTGGTGCTTGTTTTAATCAATATAATGCTTTGGTTAATTTGTATACAAATTTAGATTGATCTTTCTCCTCAAATCCAGGTGGTTGTTCAACATACACCTCTTCATTTATATAACCATTCAAAAATACACTTTTAACATCCATTTGAAACAATTTAAAGTTCATGTGAGATGCAAAAGCTAGTAAGATGCGAATAACTTCTAATCTAGCAACCGGGGCATAGGATTCTTCAAAATCTATTTCTTCTTCTTGTGAGTATCCTTTTTCCACAAGTCTAGCTTTGTTTCTCACTACAAGTCCACTTTCATCTAATTTGTTCCTACAGACCCATTTGGTGCAAATAACAGTGCAATCTTTTCGTCTTGAAACAAGATGCCAAACTTGGTTTCTTTCAAATTGATTTAGCTCTTCTTGCATTGCTACAATCCAGTTTTCATCATCAAGAGCTTGATCAATATTGGATGGTTCAATTTTGGATACAAAATTATATTGTCCAGAAATATTTTGTTTTAATCTTCTAATTTTTACACCTTCATATACATTCCCTATAACTTGCTCAATTGGATGAGCATGTTTGAACTTTAAATCAGTTGGAGGTTTATAGGAGTTATTACCTTCACTTACCCTTTCCTCCATGGAGTCTTCTTGCTTTTCCACATGCAGTTTTTCAAGACTACTTGTTATATCATCTGCATCACTTAAATCATCTTTTCTTTTGAAGCATGGGTTAGTTTCATCAAAAATAACATGTATCGACTCTTCTACAACTTGGTTTTGTTTATTGAATACTCTATATGCTTTGCTATTTGATGAGTACCCAAGGAATATTGCCTCATCACTTTTGGCATCTAGTTTTCCCAAGTTGGTTTTATCATTGTTCAAAACATAGCATGTGCATCCAAAAGCATGAAAGTATGAAATATTTGGTTTTCTACCTTTCCATAGCTCATATGGGGTCTTTTTCAAGATTGCTCTAATGGTAACTCGATTTAAAACATGACAAGCTGTACTTACAGCTTCACCTCAAAATTTCTTGGATAATTTGCTCTCATTTAGCATTGTTCTAGCCATCTCTTGTATAGTTCTGTTTTTCCTCTCAACTACTCCTTTTTGTTGTGGAGTTCTTGGTGCAGAAAATGTGTGATGAATTCCTTTTTCATTGCATAATTCTATGAATCGTTTATTTTCAAATTCACCACCATGATCACTTCTTACAGTCATAATAGTACTTTATTTTTCATTTTGCACCAAGTTGACAAAAGTTGCAAACATAGAGAAGGCTTCATCATTGTTAGCTAAGAGAATTACCCACGTGAATCTTGAAAAGTCATCAACTATTACAAACACATATTTCTTTCCACCAATGGTTAAAATGTCGGATGGCCCATATAGATCCATGTGTAGCAATTCAAGTGGCCTAGTGGTGGAAATTTCCTTTTTGGTAGAGAAAGGCATTTTAGGTTGTTTTGATAATTGACATGCCTTGCAAATTTTATCTTTGTCATATTTCAATTTTGGCAATCCTTCTACCAAACTCTTCTTCCATAGGGTCTTTATATTTGCCATGTTTATATGCCCAAGACTCTTATGCCAAACCCATGGATCATTATCAATGGCCATTAGACATTGACCATCTAGTTCATCAAGTGAAACCAAATATACATTTCCATATCTTTTTCCGCTAAACATGATATGTTCTCCATCTAATACATTACATATAGATGATTCCAACACAACCTTGTATCCTTTGTCACATAATTGACTAATGCTCATTAGATTGTGCTTGAGTCCTTCAACAAACAAAACATCTTCCATACATGCATTTGAAATACTATAAATGTTTCCTTTACCTTTGATTTTACCTTTCTCATTATTACCAAAGGCAACAGTTCCATCGTTGCAAGGCTTAAGTTTATGAAATAAACTTCTTTCTCCGGTCATGTGCCTTGAACAGCCGCTATCCATGAACCAAGCGTTACTTGCCTTTGCCTTGAAACATATCTCTTCATTACTTGTGCACTTTGTTGAGATGGTTTGATCTTCCAAAACTTCCGTTGTGTTCAAACATAACAGATTTTCTTCTTTCTCAATCCGCGCCATGCAGCATATTCTTGCATAATTTGCCGCTTCAAAATTATCGGTTGTGGAGCTACTTGTTGATGAAGTTTCTTCATTCACGTACATTCCTCTTCCTAACGACCTTTGAAATTTTCTGCTTTCATATCCTTCCTTCCTCTCTTGATAATCCTTTGGTTTTTCTTCCGGTGTAGGACATTGAGCTTGCATATGTCTCATACCGCCGCATCTATCGCATTTTATAGCCTCCTTCTTCTTCTCTCTTCGTGGTCTTTCTTGGAAGTCTTTGAAGTTCTTTTCTTTTCTCACAAACTTTCGAAATTTGCGAGTGAGTAGTGCAATATCTTCATCATCGTTGTGAGACGAGGAGGTGGACTCTTCTGAATTATGTGCCGCTTTCAATGCAATGGTTCTCTTGCCTTTGTGTTGATCTTCATTTCTTTTCTTGATTAGCTCATGTGACATTAATGAGCTAATAAGGGCTTCTAGCTTTAATGTGTTAAGGTCCTTGGCTTCTTCTATCGCAGTAATCTTTGGAGTCCAAGATTCCGGTAGAGCCCTTAGAATCTTCATAACCTGTTCAGATTCAGATATAGCCTTTCCAAGACCATTCAAAGCATTAGTAATTTTTGAGAATCTAGCAAACATTTCAGAATTATTTTCTATTTGTAGCATTCTAAAGCTTTCCAGTTCTCCAATCAGAATGTTTTTCCTTGTCCCTTGGACTTGAGAATTTCCTTCATAGATAAATGTTAAAGTATCTCATATTTCTTTCGCGGTTAGACAAGAGGATACTCTATCATATTCAGAAAACGTAAGAGCACAAAACAGTGAGTTCATAGCTTTAGCATTGCTCTTAACAGTTCTTACTTCCTCTTCGGTCCATTTGGAAGCTCTTTCATCAATAGGCAAGGTTACACCATCTTGGATTGCAATCCAAGAGTCCATATCTGTAGCCATGATGAGTTGCTTCATACGAAGCTTCCAATAGCCGAAATTGTTCCCATCAATCAATGGTGGCCTAGTAAATGATTGGCCTTCGGCAAATGCGGGAACGGAGTCGATTGGGATGCCATATCAATAGATCTCTTTGGTTTAACTCAAAGACCTGCTCTGATACCACTTGATGGTCCCGAGTTAATAGCAATTACCAAAGAGGGGAGGGGCGAATTGGGTATTTAAAAATTTTCAACTTAAACAGAAACTTTACCCCGGATTAATCTAGTCCCCTTAATGAAGAAACGAAATGGAAAGCAATATAATGTAGAGAGCAGAAATATAAATCAACACATAAGATTTTATAGTGGTTCGGGCAACCTCCCTACTCCACTCTTCCAAGCTCACACCTCTTGTGACTTGGGTTCCACTATTGTATTTCATAAATACAACTAGAGCCACTGCTCTCTTCTAGATTCTAGCTCTAGGGGGCATCAATAAATCACAACACAAGTAGGTGATGAGCTCCACTCCAATCACACACTACTTTGCTTACACTTGATCTTAGTTATCCTAACTAAATCGAGTTCAATACAACAATTAAGAATAACAGAAAGAATCTACACGTTACTGTCGTGTAGATGCAGTTTTGGCGCAGACAAGAACTTGTTGTGTAGACTTTGAGATTCAGCAAGCATCTCTAGCAGCTTGGAAGCAAAGTTCTTCTTCTAAATGTTGGCTTGATCACTTAATGATCTTTTAGATGGCAGTTATGCACACTTAATGATTTCTAGCTACCTCCCTCGTTCACATTGAATGTATTTTATAATTGTGGAGGGAATCCGAACGTTTGAAGGTAGGTGGCGCGCATTTAATGCGCCAACGTTCGAATATTTTCCGACCGTTGCGACCCAAGTCGCAGGTGGAGTCGACTTCGGGTGCGACTTCGCCCGAGTCGCAGATGGAGTCGACTTCGGGTGCGACTTCGCCTGTCCGCAGCAACTTCAAGTTCCTAACTGGGTCGACTTGGTCATCGACTTGACCCAAGTCGCAGGTGGAGTCGACTTCGGGTGCGACTTCACCTCGGCAGTTTTGCTTGACGAACTTGAAATCTTTGGAATGCTTTTGATTGCTTGGGTTTCTTCATGTCTTGTTGTTCTTCCCTGATTTAGTTCTCTTTGAATCATTGTGTCTTCACTTTAGCTTGTTTCCTTTAGCTCCTTGATTTGCAAGCCTTGAGTCCTTGAGTCTTGAATCTTGTATTCATGAGCAAGTTCAGTATATCTTGATTAGAATAGTTGAGTTTATGCAACTTGCTTTCTTTGGACTTGGATTAGTCTTCATATGTTCCAATTTGAACATCTCAGTTGACTTGCTCTTCATCTTTACTTAGTTCTGCTTTGAAGTCGATCTAATCCTTATTTGTCTTCTGAAATTTCTCCTCTGTCCAATCGAAGTCGATGCCGGAGTCGACTTGGTCTACGACTTCGCCCAAGTCGCATGCTGAGTCGACTTGGGATGCGACTTTGGCACCCCCAGTTCTCGGTTTCAACTCTGGACAGAAAACGACGCCTCCAAGTCACTACCGGAGTCGACTTGGCCTGCGACTTCACCTCAAGTCGCAAGTGGAGTCGACTTGGGGTGCGATTTCGCCACTTCGGAGTCTTGACTTCAACTCTGGAAGAAAATGTCATTTTGAAGTGGATGCTGGAGTCGACTTGGGGATCGACTTGGCCTTAAGTCGATGCCTGAGTCGACTTGGAAATCGACTTAACCTGCCAAGCTTCATTTTCTTCAAATGTATAGCCTTTAATCACTTCCACAAACATGTTAGTAGCCAAGACTTACTCAAATTGATTTGTTAATCATCAAAACATAGATTTAGCTTATTTTCCACATATTTCCAACAATCTCCCCCTTTTTGATGATTGACAAAACCGATTTGAGTGTATATCTTTCAATTGTTTAAAAACATGCTAATTTTGCATTTTGAAATTTTATCATACCTATGCAAACCGTCAAGTTGAAAACATTCCACTAGAAAACTTAAAAGCAATCATAAAAGCTTGTACTCATAAAAGCTTATACTCAAAATCCCGATCTCTTAAACCATTTAGACTCAAATCATTTAGACTCAAATCCCTCTCTTCTCCCCCTTTTTGTCAATATATCAAAAATTAGAGGGTAAAGTAAGAGACAGGTGGCTGTGCTCCCCCTAAACAGGTGCTCCCCCTTAGTTTGTGCTAAGTTAATTCAAGCATTCCCATATCATTTCTAATTTTATAAAATGGTTCTTTTGCTAGAGGTTTGGTGAATATATCTGCAATTTGATCTTCAGTTCTTACATATTCCAAACATATGTCATGATTTTCTGCATGTTCTCTAATAAAATGATGTCTAAGGTCTATATGTTTGGTCCTAGAATGCAATACTGGATTTTTAGTTAAACATATGGCACTAGTATTATCACGTCTAATAGGTATATCTTTAAAATCCATGCCATAGTCCCTAAGTTGTTGTTTCATCCAAAGCAATTGGGCGCAACAGCTCCCGGCGGCAATGTATTCGGCTTCTGCCGTAGATAGAGCAACACTAGTTTATTTTCTTGAAAACCATGAAACCAACATGTTCCCAAGAAATTGACATGTTCCACTAGTGCTTTTTCTATCTACTTTGTAACCAGAAAAATTCGCATCCGAGTAGCCAATCAGATCAAAATTAGAGCCCTTTGGATACCAAAGTCCTAAATTGGTAGTGTCTACTAAATATCTGAAAATTCTTTTCACAGCTACCAAGTGTGATTCTTTTGGACATGACTGAAATCTTGAGCACATACACACACTAAACAGTATATCTGGCCTAGAAGCAGTTAAATACAATAAAGAACCTATCATGCTTTTATAGAATTTTAAATCAAATGTTTTTCCTTTTTCATCTTTGTCGATTTTGATTGTTGAGCTCATATGCGTGTTTGCCCCTTTGCTATTCTCCATGCCAAACTTCTTCAACATTTCTTTGATATACTTGGACTGGTTGATGAAAATTCCTTCATTTAGTTACTTGATTTGCAGTCCAAGGAAGAAATTCAGCTCCCCCATCATACTCATCTCAAATTCTTTCTGCATAAGCTCAGAAAATTCTTGACAAAGAATCTCATTAGTAGCACCAAAAATAATATCATCAACATAAATTTCAATAATCAATATATCCTTTTCTTTATACTTGATAAACAAAGTGGTGTCGAACTTTCCCTTTTGAAAGTCATGATCAATCAGAAATTTGCTTAATCTATCATACCAAGCCCTTGGAGCTTGTTTTAATCTATATAATGCTTTGGTTAATTTGTATACAAATTTAGATTTATCTTTCTCCTCAAATCCAGGTGGTTGTTCAACATACACCTCTTCATTTATATATCCATTCAAAAATGCACTTTTAACATCCATTTGAAACAATTTAAAGTTCATGTGAGATGCAAAAGCTAGTAAGATGCGAATAACTTCTAATCTAGCAACCGGGGCATAGGATTCTTCAAAATCTATTTCTTCTCCTTGTGAGTATCCTTTTTCCACAAGTATAGCTTTGTTTCTCACTACGAGTCCACTTTCATCTAATTTGTTCCTACAGACTCATTTGGTGCCAATAACAGTACAATCTTTTGGTCTTGAAACAAGATGCCAAACTTGATTTCTTTCAAATGGATTTAGCTCTTCTTGCATTGCTACAATCCAGTTTTCATCATCAAGAGCTTGATCAATATTGGATGGTTCAATTTTGGATACAAAAGCATATTGTCCAGAAATATTTTGTTTTGATCTTCTAGTTTTTACACCTTCATATACATTCCCTATAACTTGCTCAATTGGATGGGCATGTTCGAACTTTAAATCAGTTGGAGGTTTATAGGAGTTATTACCTTCACTTACCCTTTCCTCCATGGAGTCTTCTTGCTTTTCAACATGCAGTTTTTCAAGACTACTTGTTATATCATCTGCATCACATAAATCATCTTTTCTTTTGAAGCATGGGTTAGTTTCATCAAAAACAACATGTATCGACTCTTCTACAACTTGGTTTCATTTATTGAATACTCTATATGCTTTGCTATTTGATGAGTACCCAAGGAATATTGCCTCATCACTTTTGGCATCTAGTTTTCCCAAGTTGGTTTTACCAATGTTCAAAACATAGCATGTGCATCCAAAAGCATGAAAGTATGAAATATTTGGTTTTCTACCTTTCCATAGCTCATATGGGGTCTTTTTCAAGATTGCTCTAATGGTAACTCGATTTAAAACATGACAAGTTGTACTTACAGCATCACCCCAAAATTTCTTGGATAATTTGCTCTCATTTAGCATTGTTCTAGCCATCTCTTGTATAGTTCTGTTTTTCCTCTCAACTACTCCTTTTTGTTGTGGAGTTCTTGGTGCAGAAAATGTGTGATGAATTCCTTTTTCATTGCATAATTCTATGAATCGTTTATTTTCAAATTCACCACCATGATCACTTCTTACAGTCATAATAGTACTTTGTTTTTCATTTTGCACCAAGTTGACAAAAGTTGCAAACATAGAGAAGGCTTCATCTTTGTTAGCTATGAGAATTACCCACGTGAATCTTGAAAAGTCATCAACTATTACAAACACATCTTTCTTTCCACCAATGGTTAAAATGTCGGATGGCCCATATAGATCCATGTGTAGCAATTCAAGTGGCCTAGTGGTGGAAATTTCCTTTTTGATAGAGAAAGGCATTTTAGGTTGTTTTGATAATTGACATGCCTTGCAAATTTTATCTTTGTCATATTTCAATTTTGGCAATCCTTCTACCAAACTCTTCTTCCATAGGGTCTTTATATTTGCCATGTTTATATGCCCAAGACTCTTATGCCAAACCCATGGATCATTATCAATGGCCATTAGACATTGTCCATCTAGTTCATCAAGTGAAACCAAATATACATTTTCATATCTTTTTCCGCTAAACATGATATGTTCTCCATCTAATACATTACATATAGATGATTCAAACACAACCTTGTATCCTTTGTCACATAATTGACTAATGCTCATTAGATTGTGCTTGAGTCCTTCAACAAACAAAACATCTTCCATACATGCATTTGAAATACTATAAATGTTTCCTTTACCTTTGATTTTACCTTTCTCATTATTACCAAAGGCAACAGTTCCATCGTTGCAAGGCTTAAGTTTATGAAATAAACTTCTTTCTCCGGTCATGTGCCTTGAACAGCCGTTATCCATGAACCAAACGTTGTTTGCCTTTGCCTTGAAACATATCTCTTCATTACTTGTGCACTTTGTTGAGATGGTTTGATCTTCCAAAACTTCCGTTGTGTTCAAACATAACAGATTTTCTTCTTGCACAATCCGCGCCATGCAGCATATTCTTGCATAATTTGCCGCTTCAAAATTGTCTGTTGAGGAGCTACTTGTTGATGAAGTTTCTTCATTCACATACATTCTTCTTCCTTTCGACCTTTGAAATTTTCTGCTTTCATATCCTTCCTTCCTCTCTTGATAATCCTTTGGTTTTTCTTCCGGTGTAGGACATTGAGCTTGCATATGTCCCATAACGCCGCATCTATAGCATTTTGTAGCCTCCTTCTTCTTCTCTCTTCGTGGTCTTTCTTTGAAGTCTTTGAAGTTCTTTTCTTTTCTCATAAACTTTCGAAATTTGCGAGTGAGTAGTGCAATATCTTTATCATCGTTGTGAGACGAGGAGGTGGACTCTTCTGAGTTATGTGCCGCTTTCAATGCAATGGTTCTCTTGCCTTTGTGTTGATCTTCATTTCTTTTCTTTATTAGCTCATGTGACATTAATGAGCTAATAAGATCTTCTAGCTTTAATGTGTTATGGTCCTTGGCTTCTTCTATCGCAGTAATCTTTGGAGTCCAAGATTCCGGTAGAGCCCTTAGAATCTTCATAACCTGTTCAGATTCAGATATAGCCTTTCCAAGACCATTCAAAGCATTAGTAATTTTTGAGAATCTAGCAAACATTTCAGAAATATTTTCTGTTTCTAGCATTCTAAAGCTTTCCAGTTCTCCAATCAGAATATTTTTCCTTGTCCCTTGGACTTGAGAAGTTCCTTCATAGATAGATGTTAAAGTATCTCATATTTCTTTCGCGGTTAGACAAGAGGATACTCTATCATATTCAGAAACCCTAAGAGCACAAAACAGTGAGTTCATAGCTTTTGCATTGCTCTTAACAGTTCTTACTTCCTCTTCGGTCCATTTGGAAGCTCTTTCATCAATAGGCAAGGTTACACCATCTTGGATTGCAACCCAAGAGTCCATATCGGTAGCCATGATGAGTTGCTTCATACGAAGCTTCCAATAGCCGAAATTGTTCCCATCAAACAATGGTGGCCTAGTAAATGATTGGCCTTCGGCAAATGCGGGAACGGAAGTCGATTGGGATGCCATATCAATAGATCTCTTTGGTTTAACTCAAAGACCTGCTCTGATACCACTTGATGGTCCCGAGTTAATAGCAATTACCCAAGAGGGGAGGGGCGAATTGGGTATTTAAAAATTTTCAACTTAAACAGAAACTTTACCCCGGATTAATCTAGTCCCCTTAATGAAGAAACGAAATGGAAAGCAATATAATATAGAGAGCAGAAATATAAATCATCACACAAGATTTTATAGTGGTTCGGGCAACCTCCCTACTCTACTCTTCCAAGCTCACACCTCTTGTGACTTGGGTTCCACTATTGTATTTCACAAATACAACTAGAGCCACTGCTCTCTTCTAGATTCTAGCTCTAGGGGGCATCAACAAATCACAGCACAAGTAGGTGATGAGTTCCACTCCAATTACACACTACTTTGCTTACACTTGATCTTAGTTATCCTAACTAAATCAAGTTCAATACAACAATTAAGAATAACAGAAAGAATCTACACGTTACTGTCGTGTAGATGCAGTTTTGGCGCAGACAAGAACTTGTTGTGTAGACTTTGAGATTCAGCAAGCAGCTCTAGCAGTTTGGAAGAAAAGTTCTTCTTCTAAATGTTGGCTTGATCACTTAATGCTCTTGAAGAAGGGAGTTATGCACACTTAATGATTTCTAGCTACCTCCCTCGTTCACATTGAATGTCTTTTATAATTGTGGAGGGAATCCGAACGTTTGAAGGTAGGTGGCGCGAATTTAATGCGCCAACGTTTGAATATTTTCCGACCGTTGCGACCCAAGTCGCAGGTGGAGTCGACTTCGGGTGCGACTTCACCTTGGCAGTTTTGCTTGACGAATTTGAAATCTTTGGAATGCTTTTGATTGCTTGGGTTTCTTCATGTCTTGTTGTTCTTCCCTGATTTAGTTATCTTTGAATCATTGTGTCTTCACTTTAGCTTGTTTCCTTTAGCTCCATGATTTGCAAGCCTTGAGTCCTTGAGTCTTGAATCTTGTATTCATGAGCAAGTTCAGTATATCTTGATTAGAATAGTTGAGTTTATGCAACTTGCTTTCTTTGGACTTAGATTAGTCTTCATATGTTCCAATTTGAACATCTGAGTTGACTTGCTCTTCATCTTTACTTAGTTCTGCTTTGAAGTCGATCTAATCCTAATTTGTCTTCTGAAATTTCTCCTCTGTCCGATCGAAGTCGATGCCGGAGTCGACTTGGTCTACGACTTCGCCCAAGTCGCATGCTGAGTTGACTTGGGATGCGACTTTGGCACCCCCAGTTCTTGGTTTCAACTCTGGACAGAAAACGACGCCTCCAAGTCACTACCGGAGTCGACTTGGCCTGCGACTTCACCTCAAGTCGCAAGTGGAGTCGACTTGGGGTGCGACTTCGCCACTTCGGAGTCTTGACTTCAACTCTGGAAGGAAATGTCATTTTGAAGTCGATGCTGGAGTCGACTTGGGGATCGACTTGGCCTTAAGTCGATGCCTGAGTCGACTTGGAAATCGACTTAACCTGCCAAGCTTCATTTTCTTCAAATGTATAGCCTTTAATCACTTCCACAAACATGTTAGTAGCCAAGACTTACTCAAATTGATTTGTTAATCATCAAAACATAGATTTAGCTTATTTTCCACATATTTCCAACACCAGTGTGGGCTGAGACCCCAATTAAGGGAGGGACTAGCCCCGTTATTAATAAGAGATTATGCCTCTAGTATAATAAGAGCTAGAGCATTAGAAATGGAGTTGATGAGGACACAGGAGCTTAGGCAAGCTCAAGAACAATTCTTCTTGGCTCCCAAGAAAAATGAGGCTAAGATAGGAAATGATGAGAAAGCAACGGATGGAAAAGGGGAATCCAGTTCTAAGGGAAAGAGCACCTCAACTTGCAAAACTTGCCAAAAGCACCACTACGGTGAATGCCTCCAAGGATTGAGGAAATGTTTTAAGTGTGGTCAAGCGAGACATATGGCTCAGGAATGCAGAATGACCAAGTGCTTCATATGTGGCCAAGTTAGGCATATATCATTCAACTGCCCGAACAAACCACAGGAAGCTCCAACTCGAGGAAGGTTGGACCAGCAAAAAGCCCCCACCATAGCCAACAACCCTGTGCGTGTCCAAGTCCTCACCGGAATGGAACCTCAAGAAACGAATGAAGAAGTGGTTACAGGTATGATTTAAATTTT
Organism: Annona cherimola; assembly: GCA_030490835.1. Classification (NCBI taxonomy): domain Eukaryota; kingdom Viridiplantae; phylum Streptophyta; class Magnoliopsida; order Magnoliales; family Annonaceae; genus Annona; species Annona cherimola. Next base: position 82,177,976 of record CM059974.1, read on the forward strand.
AGTAAATTCATTATTTAATTTAGATGTTACGCATTCATACCAATACGTAACCACACACGCACTATGGGTGGAGGAAACCAGTTGTACCATGAAATCCCCAAAATATAGGATGGCAAGTAAAGAATCAAGTATGCAAGGCGTGCCCTATCAGGATGGCACAATGATATTGAAAGACGATATAATTCTAAAACAAAAATTTGAGGCATGAAATAATTGATAGAAAGAATAAAAAGAGAATTGTTTGGAATTATTCCAAACCCAAAGTATTTAAAGACAGGCAAGATAGAGGAAGGAATTTCTTCCATATAAAACTATCAAAAGCCAGAAAAGGCTAATATGCTTTTGAATATAGATGTCTAAATATGCAGAAAAAGCGTAATGGAATATTTGAAGGGCAACGGGTTTTGGGACGAAACCTATTGTAAGGGGGGGAGGATTGTAAAACCCCAATCATAGACACGTGTATAAAACCCTAGGGTTGTAAACCCTAGATAATGTATTAATAAAATATATATTCATGAGTATGGAAACATATGTATTAGAGGTCAAAGAAATGCAATTGTGGGATTAAACCACGTGAATAGTGCACCTAAATAGTAACCGAGGTGATTAAGAGTTAATCACATAGATTAATATAATTACAAAATGACAAAAAGGGGAGATTTAATCACTATAGGACGAAATAGCAATACTTTTTAATATTTTATGAAAATTTCGGATTTAAGTGAAAAATCAAACAAAAATTCATAATTTGATATCCGGACGTCGGATTTAGATGAAATTTTTTATGGATTGTTAAAAATCCATGATGAACATGATGAAGGGTTTAAGATGTGATGAAAATCATGAATTAAGGGTCAAGATAAAACGTTAATAGGAAATTAAAAAGTAGCTTATCTTTTTCATTAAATTCCTTTTGACTTATTATAATTTAAAATAAAATTACAAATGCATATCAGCAAATGGCAGGGGCGTGCGGGGGTAGGTGGAGAATTTTGACGAATATCCAATGGTCCAAATTCATCATCATCAAAAATCAATGATTAAGATAGAATTAGTTTAAAATAATTAATTTTAAAAATCATAAATCATAAATAAAATAGGGCTGCTATAGGGGGCGTGAGCTGTTGTAGGGGGCTGCACAAGGCTCAACATAATTTTTGGAAATTTGAAAAAAAAAATATTTGGAATTTAATACCTTGAGCAAGGTGGGTAAATTACAATTTGATGAAAAATGCATGCCTATAAAAGGGGCCAAGGGGTGGACTGTTGGAAACAATACTTCAAAACAAAGTAAAATTGACGAAAGATTAAGTTTTGATGATTAACAACAACTAACTTGAGTATAATTAAAGGACTAATGAGTTTGCCATTTGTTTTAAGGAACTTAAGTAGCCAAGTCGATCCCCAAGTGGACTTGGACTTCGGCTTAGGGTGAAGTCGATCCCAAAGTCGACTTAACTATCGACTTGAGAAAGAACCTCAAAGGCAAAATCAACTTGCAGGTGAAGTCGCATCCCAAGTCGACTCCACATGCGACTTGGGAAGCCAAGTCGCAAACGAAGTCGACCTCGCTATCGACTTCAAACATGAAAAACTGTCCAGAGCTGAATTGTGGGGCACGAAGCTGCCCGAGTCGCAGGCCAAGTCGACTCCATGTGTGACTTGGGTGAAGTCGCAGACAAAGTCGACTTCATCCGCGACTTGAGAAGTTCAGACTTCAGAGATGCAGTTTCAAAGCCTATTCAAAGAATCTCTCACTCAAGTTCAAAGCAAAGATTCAAGATGGAGATCAAATCAAGTCTATCAAGTCTTAAAGACCAACTGAGTCAAATGCAAAGCAAGTCGCATGATTCGAAACTCAAGCTCTCCTAAGAATCGTCAAGGAAACAAGCCAAGAAAGATAGAGGAAGATCAAATGAAGAACAAAGCATATTGTGCAAAGACCAAGTCAAGTCGCAACCCAAGTCGACTCCATGATCGACTTGAGTTGAAGTCGGAAGCCAAAGTCGACTCAAGACTCGGACTTGGAAACTGACAAGGTGAAGTCGCACCTGAAGTCGACTTCACATGCGACTTGGGTCAAGATGATACCCAAGTCGACCCTGACTGAAACTTGAAGTTGCGACGGAGAAGCGAAGTCGCACCCGAAGTCGACTCCATCTGCGACTTGGGCGAAGTCGCATCCAAAGTCGACTCCACATGCGACTTGGGTCGCAACGGTCGGAATTTATTCGAACGTTGGCGCATTAAATGCGCGCCACCTACCCTCTAACGTTCGGATTCCCTCCAAAATTATAAAAGGCATTCATGGTAGACGAGGGAGGCAGCTGAGAATCATTAAGTGTGCATAACTACCATCTAAAAGAGCTTTAAAGAGATCAAGCTAATCAAAGAGGAAGAACTTTGCTTCAAACTGCAAGAGCTCAACTACTGATCATTCAAAGAAAATTCAACAAGTTCTTCTCTACGCCAAACTGCTTCTACACAACTGTAAAGTGTAGTTTTCTTATTGTTTTATTTGTATGTGTTGAACTTGATTTAGTTTGAGGAACTAAGATCAAGTGTAAGCAAAGTAGTGTGTGATTGGAGTGTGACTCATCACCTACTTGTGCTGTGTTTTGTTGATGCCCCCTAGAGCTGGAATCTAGAAGAGAGCAGTGGCTCTAATTGTATTGAGAGAATACAATAGTGGAACCCAAGTCACAAGGAGTGTGAGCTTGGAAGAGTGGAGTAGGGAGGTTGACCGAACCACTATAAAAATCATGTGTGTTTGATTTATACTTCTGCCACTTGCATTACATTGCTTTCCATTTCGTTTCTTCATTAAGGGGACTGGATTAATCCGAGGTTAAGCTTCTGTTTAAGATATAAATTTTTTAAATACCCAATTCACCACTCCCCTCTTGGGTTTTGCCATCAACTCGGGACCAACAAGTGGTATCAGAGCAGGTCTTTGAGTTTACCAAAGAGATCTTATTAATATGGCATCCCAATCTACTTCCGTTCTCGCATTTGCTGAAGGCCAATCCTTTACAAGGCCACCGTTGTTTGATGGGAGTAATTTTGGATATTGGAAGCTTCGTATGAAGCAACTCATCATGGCTACCGACATGGATTCTTGGATTGCTATCCAAGATGGAGTAATCTTGCCTACCGATGAAAGAGCTCCTAAATGGACCGATGAGGAAGTAAGAATTGTTAAGAGCAATGCCAAAGCTATGAACTCTTTATTTTGTGCTCTTACTGCTTCTGAATATGATAGAGTATCCTCTTGCTTAACCGCCAAAGAGATATGGGATACGCTAACCTCTATCTATGAAGGAACTTCTCAAGTCCAAGGGACGAGAAGAAATATTTTGATTGAAGAACTAGAAAACTTTAGAATGCTAGAAAGAGAAAATATCTCTGAAATGTTTGCTAGATTCTCGAAAATTACTAATGCTTTAAAAGGTCTTGGAAAGGCTATATCTGAATCTGAGCAGGTCATGAAGATTTTAAGAGCTCTACCCGAATCATGGACTCCAAAGATCACTGCAATAGAAGAAGCCAAGGACCTCAACACGCTAAAACTTGAAGACTTAATTAGCTCACTCATGTCACATGAGCTAAATAAGAAAAGAAATGAGGATCAACACAGAGGCAAAAGAGCAATTGCTTTGAAATCCACACAAGACACAGATGACTCCTCTTCTTCTCAAAACGACGACGAAATCGCCCTACTCACAAAACGTTTCAGAAAATTTGTGAGGAAAGGCAAAAATTTTAGAAGCTTCAAGGATAGAACTCCTAGAGAAAAGAAGAAAGAATCAACCAAATGCTATCGATGCGGCGGTTCGGGACATATGCAAGCTCAATGTCCAACTCCCGAAGAAAGCAAAGTAAAAGAACAAAGAAAAGATCGAGGGGACAATAAAAGATTCCAAAGATACAAAGGAAGAGGCATGTACGTGAATGACGAGGAATCTACAACGAGTAACTCCTCAACCGATGAAATCGAAGTAGAAAAATGTGCAAGAATTTGCTGCAATGCACAAATCGAGCAAGAAGAACAAACTACCTCAACAAAATGCACAAGTAATGAAGAGGTAAGTTCCAAACTCTCCCATTCTAAATCAAGTTATTCTTCTTTTCAAGAATGCCTCAAATGTACTGAATTAGAAGAACTACAAACTGCATATGATTCATTGTATGAAGAAATGAAGAAATTCGGAAGCAAGTTTACAATTAAGAAGAAACAATGTGATGCAGTAATAATTGCAAATGGTAAACTTGCAGAGAAATTAGACAAAATAAAAGAAGAAAATGATATGCTGAAAAAGGAGAACGAATCATTAAATGAATCATTAGCTAAGTTCTCTAATCCAGGAGAAAGTGTTAAAATGTTTCTGAATATGACCTCCCAAACACATAAAAGAGGTCTTGGATATCATACATTTGAGCAAGGAGAAAGTAGCAAATCAAATGTAACTTGAGAAATATCAAACTAAAACTGCATCTATATATAAGCCACAAAAGAAAAATTTTAAGTGGATTAGAAGACCAACTATTGAACCATTGCATACTTGGAGGCCTACTCCAAGATTACCTATGGCTTGTAATTTCTGCAATAGATTGGGTCATAAAACTTACAAATGTAATTTTAAGAAATTATATGACCATGGTGCAAAATTAGTTTGGGTTCCAAGGAACACAAGATTTGGGCTTTCCAAGTTAGAACAACAAAGATTAATTTATATTACTAACCCAAATGGACCCATAAAATGGGTACCAAGGAGATAAGATTTACTTGCTTATTTTTTCAGACATGTTTTAAGGCAAAGGCAAATAATGAATGGTTCATGGATAGCGGTTGCTCAAGGCACATGACCGGTGAAAGAAGCTTATTTCATAAACTTAAGCCTTGCAACGATGGAATGGTTTCCTTTGGCAATAATGAAAAAGGTAAAAATTAAAGGTAAAGGAAATATACATAGTATTTCAAATGCATGCATGGAAGATGTTTTGTTTGTTGAAGGACTCAAACACAATTTAATGAGCATTAGCCAATTATGTGATAAAGGATACAAAGTTGTGTTTGAATCATCTATATGTAATGTATTTGATGGAGAACATATCATGTTTAGTGGTAAAAGATATGGAAATGTATATTTGGTTTCACTTGATGAATTAAATGGTCAATGTCTAATGGCCATTGATAATGATCCATGGGTTTGGCATAAAAGGCTTGGACATATAAACATGGGAAACATAAAGATCCTATGGAAAAAGAATTTGGTAGAAGGATTACCAAGATTGAAATATGACAAGGACAAGATTTGTAAGGCATGTCAATTATCAAAACAACCCAAGATGCCTTTCTCTACCAAAAAGGAAATTTCCACCACTAAGCCACTTGAATTGCTACACATGGATCTATACGGGCCATCCGACATTCTAACCATTGGTGGAAAGAAGTATGTATTTGTCATAGTTGATGATTTTTCAAGATTCACATGGATAATTCTCTTAGCTAATAAAGACGAAGCCTTCTCTATGTTTGCAACTTTTGTAAATTTGGTGCAAAATGAAAAACAAAGTACTATTGTGACCATAAGAAGCGATCATGGTGGCGAATTCGAAAACAAACGATTCATGGAATTTTGCAATAAAAAAGGAATTCACCACACATTTTCTGCACCAAGAACTCCACAACAAAATGGAGTAGTAGAAAGGAAAAATAGAACTATACAAGAGATGGCTAGAACTATGCTAAATGAGAGCAATCTATCCAAGAAATTTTGGGGTGAAGCTGTAAGTACAGCTTGTCATGTATTGAACCGAGTCACCATTCGAGCAATCTTGAAAAAGACCCCATATGAACTATGGAAAGGAAGAAAACCAAATATTTCTTATTTTCATGCTTTTGGATGTACATGTTATGTTTTGAACAATGGAAAAACTAACTTGGGAAAGTTAGATGCTAAAAGCGATGAGGCTATATTCCTTGGATATTCATCAAATAGCAAAGCATATAGAGTTTTCAATAAACGAAACCAAGTTGTTGAAAAATCCATACACGTTGTATTTGATGAAATTAACCAAACTCCGAGAAAGGAGGATGAACTAAGTGATGCAGATGAGACAAAAGGCAAAGAACAACCAAAGGAACTCGAGCTCAAGCCAGAAAATCTCATGGAGGAAGAGGTAAGTGAAGGTAATGATTCTTACAAACCTCCAACTGATTTAAAGTTCAAAAATGCCCATCCAATTGAGCAAGTTATTGGAAATGTATATGAAGGAGTGAAAACTAGAAGATCAAAACAAAACGTTTGTGGTCAATATGCTTTTGTATCTAAAATTGAACCAAATACCATTGAACAAGCTCTCAATGATGAAAATTGGGTTATTGCAATGCAAGAAGAGCTAAACCAATTCGAAATAAATAATGTATGGCATTTAGTTCCTAGACCAAATAATCACGCTATCATTGGTACCAAATGGGTATTTAGGAACAAATTAGATGAAAGCGGACTTGTAATTAGAAACAAGGCCAGATTAGTAGCCAAAGGGTATTCCCAAGAAGAAGGAATTGATTTTGAAGAATCATATGCACCCGTGGCTAGATTAGAAGCCATACGTATTTTACTAACATTTGCTTCTCATATGAATTTCAAACTGTTCCAAATGGATGTAAAAAGTGCATTTTTAAATGGCTATTTGAATGAAGAAGTATATGTTGAACAACCCCCTGGTTTCGAAGAAAAGAATCAATCAAAGTATGTTTATAAATTAACCAAAGCATTATATGGACTAAAACAAGCTCCAAGAGCTTGGTATGAAAGGTTGAACAAATTTCTGATTGATCATGAGTTTCTAAGAGGGAAAGTAGATACTACTTTGTTCATCAAATACAAAAATAAAAATATTTTAATTGTACAGATTTATGTAGATGACATAATTTTTGGTGCTACTGACGAAAATCTTTGTTAAGAATTTTCTAAGATTATGCAGAGCGAATTCGAAATGAGCATGATGGGAGAACTAAATTTCTTCCTTGGACTGCGAATCAAGCAACAAAATGAAGGGATATTCTTGAACCAATCCAAGTACGTCAAAGAGATGCTCAAGAAATTTGGAATGCAAAATAGCAAAGGAGCAAATACTCCAATGAGCTCTACAATCAAAATCGACACAGATGAAAATGGTAAATGTATCGATCAAAAGCTCTATAGAAGCATGATAGGATCTTTGCTATACTTAACTGCTTCTAGACCTGATATTTTATTCAGTGTTTGTATGTGTTCGAGATTTCAAGCATGTCCTAAAGAATCACATTTACTTGCTGTAAAAAGGATTTTTAAATATTTGATAAAAACTACCAATCTTGGACTATGGTATCCAAAGGGGTCAACCTTTGATTTAATCGGCTATTCGGATGCAGATTTTGCCGGCTATAAAGTAGATAGAAAGAGTACTAGTGGAACTTGTCAGTTTCTTGGACATATGTTAGTTTCATGGTACTCAAGAAAACAAACAAGTGTTGCTCTATCTACTGCGGAAGCCGAATACATAGCCGCCGGTAGTTGTTGTGCCCAATTGCTTTGGATGAAGCAGCAATTGAAAGATTATGGTATTGATTATGTTGATATTCCTATTAGATGTGATAATACAAGTGCAATTTGTCCGACTAAAAATCCTGTACTGCATTCAAGAACCAAGCATATTAATGTGAGACATCATTTTATTCGTGAACATGTTGAAAATCATAATGTATGTTTAGAATATGTGAAAACTGAGGACCAAATTGCTGATATCTTTACCAAACCATTAGCCAAAGAATCATTCTATAAAATTAGGAATGATATAGGGATGATAGAGCTAAATTAAGAAAAATTAAACAAGAAACTGAAATTTGAAAAAGGCAAGTCAATGGGTCAAGTCGACTAAACCAAATCAATGGCCCCAAAACCAAGACTTCCAAAGCTAGCAGTCAAAAAGCCAACCCAAAGGCCTGTGCCCAGACCTTCCCAATCTACCACTGAAGAAGATGTCCCTAGAAGACAGAGGACATCGGCAAAAAGGGCTAGAGAAGAACCCTCTACATCGACGTGTAGACGGGTTCGTTTCCAAACCACCACTCAATCAACTGATCGAGCTCCAAAGTCTGAAAGCCAACCTGAAAGCTCATACTCCTCAAGAATTCCGATCAAGAAGGGGCAAGTCTTGAAAATGCCCACAAACTACTTCAAGACCGAGCTGCAACATAGCCGCTTCTACAAACACTTCTATGAGCGAAAGGTATTCATTCCTAAGATCATAGACTTCAAATTTCTGAGCGACTATGAGTTCGATATAGAAGAGCTGCTAGACTTCCAAGGTTGGACACAACTGTTCAAATCCGACGAAAGGATCTATCCTGATCTCACAAGACTCTTCTACTATCTATGGGATGACACCAAGTTTTGCTCCTACGTCAAAGGCAGCGAGATGTATCTGGGTTCTATAGATAACCCAGATCAAGATGTAGCTTTAATGAGAATAGGGAGCATTCTTCAAGTATCCTATGAAGAAGAACAACTTCCTAATGACCTAACAATGGACAAAATCTACAATGAGCTGACAAAGAGCAACAAGTACCATGCGGGCACCAAATTCCTGCATTACATGGATCTTTCTCCCAGACTCAGGGTCATCCGTCTGCTAATCGTCCATTGTATCTTGCCAAAAGGAGGCAGAAGAAATCAACTCAATCCACAGGAAGCAATGATCTTATGGAAACTGGTCAATAAGGTAAAGATCAGTCTTCCTAGACTCTTCCTTGAAGCCTTGGCAAGTAAAAAGGATAACCCACGAGGCGTGCTACCCTACGGTTCCTGGATCACTAAGATCCTTGAACGATTTGAGGTTGATATAGATGGGGAACCATTTGAAGTTCCCAAGACGACAAACGCCATCAACAAGGCTTTGCTCCAACGTATGAAGATCAATCTGGAGCAGTTCAGGGATGATCGAATAAGGGAGAAACTAGGCGAGCCAGTCCGAGAACCAGAGGACGACGCACAAGATGAGGGGGAGCAACCTCCAGAGGCATCGCCTGCACAGCACGCATCTCCTGCATCGCACGGATCCTATACACCTCACGGATCCGTTGCACCCGATAGAGCGCCTCCTACTTCATCACAAGAGGCGACGCTCCAGAGCATAAAGGCAGAAATCTCGGCTCTACGGGAAGAAATGGGTTACCAAGAAGATCGAATGACGAGTCTTGTGACCGAGGTGTTGACGGCGATCAACGACATGCATTCCCGACAGGATCGAATCGATCGGGAATTGCGTACCATCCGATATCATCTCGCCTCAGGCCGTCACAAGAAGCGACCCATGCCTGAACTTGATCCCTTCGAATCGGGTTCAGTTCATCGCGAGCCGTCTCCCGCACCCGTTTCCTCCTTCTACTCATCAGCTCATGTCCGCCCCATCAAACAAACTCAGTCTGTCTATCCCATTTCCCAATTTCAATTCACCAAGTCTTTGGTAATTGATTCATTTTTGATAGATTGACAAAAAGGGGGAGATAGAATAGGAATTGAGTAGTATTTTTTGGGTTGGGTAGTTTGTATTTAGGAGTTTCATTCTTTTTGCTTTACATCGTAAATCGAAAACATGAATGATATGAAACTTGCTAATGATTGAAATGTGCTTATATGAATTGAATGATAGCTAAAAATCTGTTTTGAAAGTTATGGAATGACTGCTTATACTCTGTTTTCGAAGACTATTTAAATGCATCCATCTTGAAAGGTATAAGCTCAATTTAGTTTTGTCAATCATCAAAAAGGGAGAGATTGTTGGAAACAATACTTCAAAACAAAGTAAAATTGACCAAAGATTAAGTTTTGATGATTAACAACAACTAACTTGAGTATATTTAAAGGACTAATGAGTTTGCTATTTGTTTTAAGGAACTTAAGTAGCCAAGTCGATCCCCAAGTCGACTTAGACTTCGACTTAGGGTGAAGTCGATCCCAAAGTCGACTTAACTATAGACTTGAGAAAGAACCTCAAAGGCAAAATCAACTTGCAGGTGAAGTCGCATCCCAAGTCGACTCCACATGCGACTTGGGAAGCCAAGTCGCAAACGAAGTCGACCTCGCTATCGACTTCAAACATGAAAAACTGTCCAGAGCTGAATTGTGGGGCACGAAGCTGCCCGAGTCGCAGGCCAAGTCGACTCCATGTGCGACTTGGGTGAAGTCGCAGACAAAGTCGACTTCATCCGCGACTTGAGAAGTTCAGACTTCAGAGATGCAGTTTCAAAGCCTATTCAAAGAATCTCTCACTCAAGTTCAAAGCAAAGATTCAAGATGGAGATCAAATCAAGTCTATCAAGTCTTAAAGAACAACTGAGTCAAATGCAAAGCAAGTCGCATGATTCGAAACTCAAGCTCTCCTAAGAATCGTCAAGGAAACAAGCCAAGCAAGATAGAGGAAGATCAAATGAAGAACAAAGCATATTGTGCAAAGACCAAGTCAAGTCGCAACCCAAGTCGACTCCATGATCGACTTGAGTTGAAGTCGGAAGCCAAAGTCGACTCAAGACTCGGACTTGGAAACTAACAAGGTGAAGTCACACCCGAAGTCGACTTCACATGCGACTTGGGTCAAGATGATACCCAAGTCGACCCTGACTGAAACTTGAAGTTGCGACGGAGAAGCGAAGTCGCACCCGAAGTCGACTCCATCTGCGACTTGGGCGAAGTCGCATCCAAAGTCGACTCCACATGCGACTTGGGTCGCAACGGTCGGAATTTATTCGAACGTTGGCGCATTAAATGTGCGCCACCTACCCTCTAACGTTCGGATTCCCTCCAAAATTATAAAAGGCATTCATGGTAGACGAGGGAGGCAGCTGAGAATCATTAAGTGTGCATAACTACCATCTAAAAGAGCTTTAAAGAGATCAAGCTAATCAAAGAGGAAGAACTTTGCTTCAAACTGCAAGAGCTCAACTACTGATCATTCAAAGAAAATTCAACAAGTTCTTCTCTGCGCCAAACTGCTTCTACACAACTGTAAAGTGTAGTTTTCTTATTGTTTTATTTGTATGTGTTGAACTTGATTTAGTTTGAGGAACTAAGATCAAGTGTAAGCAAAGTAGTGTGTGATTGGAGTGTGACTCATCACCTACTTGTGCTGTGTTTTGTTGATGCCCCCTAGAGCTGGAATCTAGAAGAGAGCAGTGGCTCTAATTGTATTGAGAGAATACAATAGTGGAACCCAAGTCACAAGGAGTGTGAGCTTGGAAGAGTGGAGTAGGGAGGTTGACCGAACCACTATAAAAATCATGTGTGTTTGATTTATACTTCTGCCACTTGCATTACATTGCTTTCCATTTCGTTTCTTCATTAAGGGGACTGGATTAATCCGAGGTTAAGCTTCTGTTTAAGATATAAATTTTTTAAATACCCAATTCACCACTCCCCTCTTGGGTTTTGCCATCAACTCGGGACCAACATGGACGTCCAAGGCACTCCAAATCCCAGCTCCAAGTGAGCAAAAATCTAGCCAAAACCCTGCCCCACACGTTCTAGCCAAGAGAGAAGGGAGGAGAAAAGGAAAGAGAGCGACAGAGAGAAATATGAGGAGAGTTCTCCACTTAAGGTAAAAGAATTCTTACCAAATTTCTTTTGGGTGTTAAGTAAGGTAAAACCATGCTTAGATAATGTCTAAGCATGAGAAAATAAGTAAAGTTATAATGCCTAATTGAAATTATGCCAAAAGGTCTGAGTCAAAAGGACAGACATCAAGGACCCGTCAACGACGGGAAGAGGCTAGCTCGGAATTCCATGAAGAAGGGAGAGCTAACCAAGAAAGGCAGATAGAAGAAAGGATAGCTACAGCCGCGGAAATGGCAATGCAGCAGTGGGCAACCAAGGCCATCGGTATAATACAAGGTATGTGGGAGAGAAATCGGCAGGCCCTGCCAAGGCGATAATGGGGGAATACCTAGCCCATCGGCCAACCCAAATTTCTTTTGAAGAATGGAGGATAGCCTCGTAGAGGCTGATAGAAAGGCTATCAATGCCTTCCTAGCCCAACGACCCCCTAAGTTTGCTAGGGAACCAGACCCCATCATTGCAGAATAATGGATCATAGAGATCAAAAAGTTATTTAGAATCTCGCCCATCAATGATCAGCAAAAGGTCTTATGCGCTACCCACCTGCTGGTTAAAGATGCTTATGAATGGTGGGAAACATTGATGGTTACCATGCCACACCCAGAACAGGTCACGTGGCAAGAATTTTTAGAAGAATTTAAGAAAGAGTATCTTCCAGTAGGCTTACAAAGCCAAAAAGTGATAAAGTTTGAGAAACTATACCAAGGCAAGATGACGGTGACTGAGTATGCAACAAGATTGAATGCCTTGGTTAAATATGTACCTTGGATCACTAATGTGCCAGAGAATAAGGCACAGAGGTTCCAAGAAGGGCTGAGACCCCAATTAAGGAAGGGACTAGCCCCGTTACTAATAAGAGATTATGCCTCTAGTATAGAAAGACATGGGGCATTAGAAATGGAGTCCATGAGGACACAGGAGCTTAGGCAAGCTCAAGAACAATTCTTCTTGGCTACCAAGAAAAATGAGGCCAAGAGAGGAAAGGACGAGAAGGCAATGGATGGAAAGGAGGAATCCAGTTCCAAGGGAAAGAGCATCTCACCTTGCAAACTTGCCAAAAGCACCACTCTGGTGAATGCCTCCAAGGATTGAGGAAATGTTTCAAGTGTGGTCAAGCGGCACATATGGCTCGGGAATGCAGAATGACCAAGTGCTTCATGTGTGGCCAAGTCGGGCATATATCATTCAACTGCCCGAACAAGCCACAGGAAGCTCCAACTCGAGGAAGGTTGGACTAGCAGAAAGCCCCCGCCATAGCCAACAACCCTGTGCGTATCCAAGCCCTCACTAGAATGGAATCTCAAGAAACTGAGGAAGAAGTGGTTACAGGTATGATTTAAATTTTAGAAAATTTATTATTTAATTCAGATGTTACACATTCATACCAATACGTAACCACACACGCACTATGGGTGGAGGAAACCAGTAGTACCATGAAATCCCCAAGATTTAGGATGGCAAGTAAAGAATCAAGTATGCAAGGCGTGCCCTATCAGGATAGGCACAATGATATTGAAAGACGATGTAATTCTAAAGCGAAAATTTGAGGCATGCAATAATTGATAGAAAGAATAAAAAGAGAATTATTTGGAATTGTTCCAAACCCAATGCATTTAAAGACAGACAAGAAAGAGGAAGGAATTTCCTCCATATAAAATTAGCAAAAGCCAAAAAAGGTTAATATGCTTTTGAATATAGATGTCTAAATACGCAGAAAAAGCGTAATGGAATATTTGAAGGGCAACAGGTTTCGGGACGAAACCTATTGTAAGGGGGGGAGGATTGTAAAACCCCAATCTTAGACACGTGTATAAAACCCTAGGGTTATAAACCCTAGGTAATGTATTAATAAAATATATATTCATGAGTATGGAAACATATGTATTAGAGGTCAAAGAAATGCAATTGTGGGATTAAACCACGTGAATAGTGCACCTGAATAGTAACCGAGGTGATTAAGAGTTAATCACGTAGATTAATCTAATTACAAAATGACAAAAAGGGGATATTTAATCACTATAGGACGAAATAGCAACACTTTTTAATATTTTATGAAAATTTCGGATTTAAGTGTAAAATCAAACAAAAATTCATAATTTTCAATCCGGACGTCGGATTTAGATGAAATTTTTTATGGATGGTTAAAAATTCATGATGAACATGATGAAGCGTTTAAGATGTGATAAAAATCATGAGTTAAGGGTCAAGATGAAACGTCAATAGGAGATTAAAAAGTAGCTTATCTTTTTCATTAAATTCTTTTCACTTTTTATAATTAAAAAATAAAAATAATAAATGCTAATCAGCAAATGATAGGGGCGTGCAGGGGTAGGTGGAGAATTTTGACGAATATCCAATGGTCCAAATTCATCATCATCAAAAAAAAATTATTAAGATTGAAATAGTTTAAAATAATTAATTTTAAAAATAATAAATAATAAATAAAATAGGGCTGCCATAGGGGGCATGAGCTGCTGTAGGGGGGCTGCACAAGGCTCAACACAATTTTTGAAAATTAAAAAAAAAATATTTGGAATTTAATACCTTGAGAAAGGGGGTACATTACCATTTGATGAAAACTGCATGCCTATAAAAGGGGCCAAGGGGTGGACGTCCAAGGCACTCTTAATTCCAGCTCTGAGTAAGCAAAAATCAAGCCAAAACCCAACCCCACAGGTTCTAGCCAACAGAGAAGGGAGGAGAAAAGGAAAGAGAGAGAAAGAGAGAAATATGAGGAGAGTTCTCCACTTAAGGTAAGGGAATTCTTCCTAAATTTCTTTTGGGTGTTAGGTAGGGTAAAACCATGCTTAGATAATGTCTAAGCATGAGAAAATAAGTAAAGTTATAATGTCAAATTGAAATTATGCCAAAACATCAAAAATTTGTAGCGAAGATAGAGCATTCAGAAAAATAAGGTATGAAATGTGAAAATAATGCTCCAATATTATATGGGATGAATATATGATGATAGAATGATGATATATTAATTTCATGATTTTTGGATTTAATGATTATGCTTAAGTGAAATTATGTTGATTTTTAATATATGGAGAAAATGATTTATTTAGCCAAGTTAATAATAATAAATTCAAAATTCATGAATTTTTCCATGATGTACTGACTAAGAGCTATGTCATGGTATTTTTTATTTTTGAAAAAAATGCCAATTTTTGGAACTCATGACAGGTACCCACGTTGCTGTGACAGTAACCTCGGGTGATCAGTAAACGTGAACAATAACGCATGAACAGTGATCATGAACAGTGATCGTGTACAGTGATGATGAGCAGTACCATGAACAGTAAAAAAGCGTAAATTGGGTGGAAAAAATGAGATTAGCATTTATATCATGAAGAATATATAGATAAAATTTTTAAAGGGATTTATGGATAAAAAAATCCATATGAAGTAATGACCGAGTATCTTTATAAGATTAACCTCTATAGAATTGAGGTAATAAATGATGATGAAGCATGCATGGGAGGCAATCTAAGACATGGAATGATATAGACAAAATATCATTTTTCCTTGTATAGGAAAAGAAAGGGAAAAGGTGGAGGCTACAGACAGAGGAGTTAAGCAAGTTATATGCTTTCTAAAATGTTTTTGAATGATTGCAAAGTGTTTGCTCATATGTTTTATGAATTATATTTAAGGATGGTCATTCTTATTTTCTAAACGATTTATCAAGTTTTATGGAGCATGTCATGCCGGCATATGTATGAACATGGTGCATAATAAAGAGGCTTTGGTCGAGGCAGAAAGCGGATCGAGGATCCCCCTTCGCTATTGCCAAGTCACAAGGCCTGTGTGCCGGGGGCGTCCTCCCAGAGGTTGGAGGCACAAGGAAAGTCTTGAATGAATGAATGCATTGCATTCTTATGAAATGCATGAAAAAGTTTCTGTCCCATTGGTAATTGATCACTTGGTAAGTGTCTCCTACCAAATGGGGAGAAATGCATTTGAATGAAAGGAAAATGTTTACTTGCCAAAGAAAAAGGTTTGCTTACTGAGTATTATTACTCATATGTGTTTTCAAATTGACAAACAGGCTATGGAGCTGACTCATAAAGGATGGCAGGTAGAAATGACCTGCAAATCTAATTGCAGTTCTATATATGCATCCAAAGCAGCAAATGTATGATAATCATGTTGAAGACATGTTTTATGGATATTACAAACATGATTGTACTTATGTGAATTATTTCAATAAAAAGAATATATGAATAGTTTTATGATGATATGGATGAGTCTACTATAAATAAAGTGTATGCCTATGTGATGAAAGAAAAAGAAAAATAATTTTTTGGACAAGATCCAATTAAGTACCCGCCGCGTGATCAGGGCAACAATCCTGACTCACATTTACCAATCAAAATCGGTCCCGGAGTTAGGCTTTTAGGCACCCCAGTTCGAGGCACCACAGAAGATGGTATTAGAGCAAGGATTAGTAAATAGGCCGGAGAAGGAGAAAATAAATGATGATGAAAGGATAGGTCTGATACCACAAAAGTAGTATCAGAGCAAGGATTAGTAAATAGGCGTGGAAAGAGAAAAATTAAGAATGGTGATAGAGAGGGAATGAAACCACAGAAGTTAGGAATAGAGCATGGATTAATAGATAGGCATGAAAAGAAAGAACTAATGTCTAGATTTACATAATTAAGAGGTTATGATACTTCTATGATATTGATAAGAAATGATATATATATGAGAAACATATATAGATGTGTGTGACATATATGCTTGAATATGAATAATGTTATGAATATTAAAAATGTTAGCATTATAAGAATGTTATGATACTAAACAAAGTTTTGTGCATATAGAAAGCAAAAATGCCAACTACAAGAACCGGTGCTAGGCTGAATAAAGGGAAGGCACCAATAAGAGAATCGGTTAGCCGACCCAAAGTAGGAGAAACTAGTAAATGGACCAAAAGGTCCGAGTCAAAAGGACATACATCAATGACCCATCAACAACAGTAAGAGGCTAGCTCTGAATTCCATGTAGAAGGGAGAACTAACCAAGAAAGGAAAATAGAAGAAAGGATAGCTGCAGCCGTGGAAAAGGCAATGCAACAATGGGAAACCAAGGCCGCCGGTATAATACAAGGTATGTGGGAGAGAAATCGGCAGGCCCTGCCACAAGGCGATAATGGGGGAATACTTGGCCCATCGGCCAACCCCAATTTTTCTAGAAGAATGGAGGATAGCCTCCTAGAGGATGATAGAAAGGCTATCAATCGTTCCTAGCCCAACGACCCCAAAGTTTGCTGGGGAACCAAACCTCATCATTGCAGAACAATGGATCATGGAGATCAAAAAGTTATTTAGAATCTCGCCCTGCAATGATCAGCAAAAGGTCTTACGCGCTACCCACTTGCTGGTTAAAGACGCTTATGAATGGAGGGAAACATTGATGGTTACCATGCCCCACCCATAACGGGTCACTTGGCAAGAATTTCTAGAAGAATTTAATAAAGAGTATCTTCCAGTAGGCTTACAGAGCCGAAAAGTGATAGAGTTTGAGAAACTCTACGAAGGCAAGATGACGGTGACTGAGTATGCAACAAGATTCAATGCCTTGGTTAGGTATGTACCTTGGATCGCCAATGTGCCAGAGAATAAGGCACAGTGGTTCCAACATGGGCTGAGACCCCAATTAAGGGAGGGACTAGCCCCGTTACTAATAAGAGATTATGCCTCTAGTATAGAAAGAGCTAGAGCATTAGAAATGGAGTCGATGAGGACACAGGAGCTTAGGCAAGCTCAAGAACAATTCTTCTTGGCTCCCAAGAAAAATGAGGCTAAGAGAGGAAAGGATGAGAAGGCAACGGATGGAAAGGGGGAATCCAGTTCCAAGGGAAAGAGCACCTCACCTTGCAAAACTTGCCAAAAGCACCACTCCGGTGAATGCCTCCAAGGATTGAGGAAATGTTCTAAGTGTGGTCAAGCGAGACATATGGCTCGGGAATGCAGAATGACCAAGTGCTTCATATGTGGCCAAGTCAGGCATATATCATTCAACTGCCCGAACAAACCACAGGAAGCTCCAACTCGAGGAAAGTTGGACCAGCAAAAAGCCCCCACCATAGCCAACAACCCTGTGCGTGTCCAAGTCCTCACCGAAATGGAATCTCAAGAAACGAATGAAGAAGTGGTTACAGGTATGATTTAAATTTTAGTAAATTCATTATTTAATTTAGATGTTACGCATTCATACCAATACGTAACCACACACGCACTATGGGTGGAGGGAACCAGTAGTACCATGAAATCCCCAAAATATAGGATGGCAAGTAAAGAATCAAGTATGCAAGGCGTGCCCTATCAGGATGGCACAATGATATTGAAAGACGATATAATTCTAAAACAAAAATTTGAGGCATGCAATAATTGATAGAAAGAATAAAAAGAGAATTGTTTGGAATTATTCCTAACCGAATGTATTTAAAGACAGGCAAGAAAGAGGAAGGAATTTCCTCCATATAAAACTAGCAAAAGCCAGAAAAGGCTAATATGCTTTTGAATTTAGATGTCTAAATACGCAGAAAAAGCGTAATGGAATATTTGAAGGGCAACAGGTTTCGGGACGAAACCTATTGTAGGGAGGAGGATTGTAAAACCCAAACCTTAGACACGTGTATAAAACCCTAGGGTTGTAAACCCTAGGTAATGTATTAATAAAATATATATTTATGAGTATGAAAACATGTGTATTAGAGGTTAAAGAAATGCAATTGTGGGATTAAACCACATGAATAGTGCATGTAAATAGTAACCCAGGTGATTAAGAGTTAATCACGTAGATTAACCTAATCACAAAATGACAAAAAGGGAAGATTTAATCATTACAAGACGAAATAGCAATACTTTTTAATATTTTATGAAAATTTCGGATTTTAGTGAAAAATTAAAGAAAAATTCATAATTTGCAATCCGGATGTCAGATTTAGATGAAACTTTTTATGGATTGTTAAAAATCCATGATGAACATAATGAAGGGTTCATCATCATCAAAAATCAGTTGTTAAGATTGAATTAGTTTAAAATAATTAATTTTAAAAATCATAAATCATAAATAAATAGGGCTATCATAGGGGGGCGTGAGCTCTTGTAGGGGCCTGCACAAGGCTCAACACAATTTTTGGAAATTAGAAAAAAATATATTTGGAATTTAATACCTTGAGCAAGGTGGGTAAATTACAATGTGATGAAAAATGCATGCCTATAAAAGGGGCCAAGGGGTGGACGTCCAAGGCACTCCAAATCCCAGCTCCAAGTGAGCAAAAATCAAGCCAAAACCCTGCCCCACACGTTCTAGCCAAAAAGCGTAAATTGGGTGGAAAAAAATGAGATTAGCATTTATATCTTGAAGAATATATAGATGAAATTTTTAAAGGGATTTATGGATAAAAAAAATCCATATAAGGAGGCAATGACCAAGTATCTTTATAAGATTAACCCCTATAGAAATGAGGTAATGAATAATTATAAAGCATGCATGGGAGACAATCTAAGACATGGAATGATATAGATAAAATATCATTTTTCCTTATACAGGAAAAGGAAAGGAAAAGGTGGAGGACATAGACTGAGGAGGTCAGCAAGTTATATGCTTTCTAAAATGTTTATAAATGATTGCAAATTATTTTCTCACATATTTTATGAATTATATTTAAGGATGGTCATTCCTATAATGCTTTACAGGAAATGATTGCTAACTGCTTGTCAAATTACTTTCTAAATGATTTATCAAGTTTTATGGAGTATGTCATGTCGGCATATGTATGAACATGGTGCACAATGAAGAGGCTTTGGTGGAGGCAGAAACGGATCGAGGATCCCCCTTTGCTATTGCCAAGTCATAAGGGTTGTGTGCCGGTGGCGTCCTCCCAGAGGTTGGAGGCACAAGGAAAGTCTTGAATGAATGAATGCATTGCATTCTCATGAAACGCATGAAAAGGTTTTTGTCCCATTGGTAATTGATCACTTGGTAAGTGTCTCCTATCAAACGGGGAGAAATGCATTTGAATGAAAGAAAAATATTTACTTGTCAAAGAAAAAGGCTTGCTTACTAAGTATTATTATTCATATGTGTTTTTAAAATGACAAACAGGCTATGGAGCTGACTCATAAATGATGCCAGGTAGAAATGACCTGCAAATTTAATTACATTTCGATGTATACGTCCAAAGGAACCAATGTATGATAATCATGTTGAAGACATGTTTTATGGATATTACAAACATGATTGTACTTATGTGAATTATTTCAATAGAAAGAAGATATAAATGGTTTTATGATGATATGGATGAGTCTATTATGAATAAAGTGTATGCCTATGTGATGGAAGAAAATAAATAAATTTTTGGACAAGATCCAATTAAGTACCCACCGCGTGATCAGGGCAACAATCCTGACTCAAATTTACCAATCGACAAGATCCTGGAGTAAGGTTTCTAAGCACTCCGGTTCGGGGCGCCACATTATGTCTATTCTCATAGTCTTAGATTTTCAAGTTTACTATCTTGATTATCCAATATTAGACTTCCACATTTCAGTTCCGTCACCTAATATATGAGAATCATTGCTAAAGCGTAGGCCTTCACACCAAGCAAGTATTAAACCACAAAATATTAAATTAACATAAAATACTTTAAATAATCAAACAACAATATCTACTATGTTGGACGTATGCTACATCTTAAACCTTTGATAACGGATTTAGCCTAGCATGTTTATAAAAATTAAACACAAAATAATATTGTATCTAATATTCATCATAAACAAGATAATTAAAATTAAAAGAAAGAAAGATAGAGAAGCTTATTGATCAAAAGCCTCGATGTTGTCTTGATCGCTCCAAGCAACTTGCCGTCTCACTTCTTGCCTTGTGCTTTTCACTCCTTTCACTCCCGAGCCTCAACGCTAGCTCCAAGGACGTTCTAAGGTGCCTTAGGACATAAACCACAAGTGTTTATATAGAGGTCAATAGTTCATATGAACAATAACATAAATAGTGCGCATGAACAGTGCACAAACCGTGTGAGTGAACAGTCCGTGCATGAATAGTAATTGTGTATGAATAGTGTCTTTCTTTAAATGTAGTTTTGCTTCAGATATGAGTCCTGAATTTGCAATTTACTCCTGCTTTCATCGAGGCTTATTAATTTAACCTTATTTACACTGAAATTGCACATACTTCTCCTGCATTGCACAAATTGCATAAGTTTGTGACTGTTTATAAAACTAAGCTTAATCAATCAAAATCTGATTATTATCCAAAATAAATATATAAAAGTGACTTAACAATCAGCATAGACTAGACGTGTAATTTAATAAATGAGCTAAATATATATACAAATTCTTTC
This sequence comes from Annona cherimola, assembly GCA_030490835.1. Classification (NCBI taxonomy): domain Eukaryota; kingdom Viridiplantae; phylum Streptophyta; class Magnoliopsida; order Magnoliales; family Annonaceae; genus Annona; species Annona cherimola. Next base: position 82,199,012 of record CM059974.1, read on the forward strand.
AAGCCCATTAAATTTTATGGCAACAAGTAAAGTTATAATTTCAATCCAAAAAATTACAAAAATTATTTAAATTACTTGAAATTAATATTTAAACATATTTTGTGGAACCCCAATTTTAGACACTTATAAAACCATAGGGTTGTAAACCCTAGATAATGTATTAATGAAATATATATATTCATGAGTATAAAAATATGTGGGAATAGAGGTTAAAATAATTAATTATGAAATTCGGATGAATAGTACACGTGAATACTGAAACGTGAATAGTAAACGTGGGATTAAGGAATATGTTAAGTTAATCACTTTGGATTAACTTAATCATAAAAGATGAAAAAGGAAGCTTCCCACTAAAGGACAAAAGTGCTTTTTAGATTAAAATAATAATTTTCGGATTTTTATAGATTTTTGTGAAGAAAATGAAGAAAAATTCATATCTTGCAATCCGGACGTCGGATTGAAATGAAATTTTTTATGGATGGCCAAAATCTTATGATGAACATGATGAGTGGTCCAACATTGATCAAAAATCATGAATCAAAGGTCAAGATGAAATGTCATTTAGAGATCAAAAAGTAGCTCTACTTTTCATTAATTGTAAATTTGATTTTTTATTAAATTTAATAATTAAAAATAAATAAATAATAAATAAAAATCAGATCTACAACAGGGGTGTGCATGTGTAGGGGGAGACTTTTGAGCCAAATCCAATGGCCCAAATCCATTATCATAAAAAATCAATGGCTAAGATTGAATTAGCCTAAAATAATTAATTTTAATAAATCAAAAAAATTGGTAAAAAATAGGGCTGCATAGGGGCGCTGGATCAGGCATAGGGTGGCTGCTCTTGGCTCAAGGCACCTTTTAAAATTAGAAAACAAATACATTTTTATAATTAAATACCTCCAACTAAGGGGGTAAAATCCAATTTTGTGAAAATTGTCACACTATAAATAGGGGAGCATGGTGAACGACCAAGGCACACCCATTCCAGCTCCATTGAGCATTTCCAACCCCAAAAATTCTTTTTTGGCCTTAGAGAGAGAAGGAGAGAAAGTTAGAGAGAGAAAGGCCAAGTAGGAGGAGAGTTTTTCTACTTCGGGTAAAGGGATTCTTCCCAAATTTCTTTTGAATGTTAAGTATGGTAAAATCATGCTTAGGTAATGCCTAAGCATGAGAAAATAAGTAAAGTTATAATGCTTAATTGGAATTATGCTGAAACATCAAAAATTTAGAGCAAAGATGGAGCATTCGGGAAGATAGCATATGATATGTGAAAATGATACTCCAAATTTGATAAATGATGATTCGGGATGTATGATTATGATAAATATGATGTTGGAATGATGATATATTAATTTCATGATTTTTGGAATTAAGGATTATGCTTAAGTGAATTTATGTTGATTTTTAGTATATGGAGAAAATGATTTATTTAGCCAAATAAATGATGATAAATTCAAAATATATAAAATTTTCCATGATATATACTAAGCATAAGCTATGTCATGATATTTTGTTTTGAGAAAAATATCAAATTTTGGAACCCATGAACAGTAACCCACGTTACTGTGAACAGTAACCTCGTGTGAACAGTAAACGTGAACAATACTCGTGAACAGTGATCGTGAACAGTGATGATGAACAGTATCTGCTACAATGATTTGATACAGTACTATGAACAGTAAACAACGTGCTTTTGGAGAAAATTTGAGATTAATATTTAAATATATATATGGAATATTTAAAGGATTTATGGATAAAAATCTATATAAATGAGTAATGACCAAGTATATTTATAAGATTAACCTCTATAGAAATGAGGTAATGGATGATTATAAAGCATGCATGGGATGCAATCTAAGACATGGAATGATATAGAAAAAATATCCTTTTTCCTTGTATAGGAAAAGGAAAGGAAAAAGAGGAGGACACAGACTGAGGAGGTAAGCAAGCAACCCTTTTGAAAATATGTTTTATTCTCAATTATTTATGAAATGTGTTTAAGGGTGGTCATTCCTATAATATTTTGAAATGATGAATGTTTATGAGTTTTTATGAAAAGTCATGCCGGCATATTGATATCATGTGATGTTCATGGACATGCGCACATGTATGATGTATAATGAAGAGGCTTTGGTGGAGGTAGAAAGCGGATCAGAGGGTCCCCCTTCATTATTGCCAAGTCGCAAGGGCTGTGTACCGGCGGCGTCCTCCCGAGAGGTGGGGCACAAGGAAGAGGCTTTGGTGGAGATAAAAAGTGGATCAGAGGGTCCCCCTTCACTATTGCCGAGTCGTATGGGTTGTGTGCCGACGGCGTCCTCCCCAAAGGTGGAGGTAAAGGAATGTTATGTGTGAATAAATGCATTGTATTTTCATATATGGATTGAAAAGGAAAGCATGGATTTGAAATGATGTTTTTAAGGGATGGTGCAAATAATTCTCTACATGAGAATGACAAGTCACCTGGTGTAAGAGGTATATAATGCCGGAAAAATCAAAAGCCATGCATGTAGGAACCATGTAGGCGTCAAGAGGAAGAGAGGTTCCCCTTGATGAGGGCAAGTAGGAGACAGCCGGCGTATTAGACCATGCTATGTGAGATGTTCCCTGGGCTAGCTTACCCGCACACAAAGGTTTATGTCAGGAGTGGAAATGAAGCATTTGCACATCCAATGTTTATGAATAGGTTTCTATTCCATTGATAGTTGATCACTTGCTAAGTGTCTCCTATCGAATGGAGAGAAATGCATTTACGAACGGTTTACATGAACGGTTTATGAAAGGTTTCCAAAAATGGTTTACGAAAAGGTTTCTATTCCGTTAGTAGTTGATTACTTGGTAAGTGTCTTCTATCGAATGGAAAGGAATGCATTTAAAATGAAAATGCTTGCTTATTGAGTTTCGACTCATGTTTTATTTTCCCAACCTCAGACAGGTGCAAGGAAAGTTAAGTGATGAAAAAGATCACGTTGATTTGACTATAAGTGATATGATGAATGAACGAAAGAGGCATAGTTACAAAGGTATGTAATCCTTTGTATATTGAAATATGAATGTATGCCCTAATGGGATATAATGAAAAAGGACATAGGTTGTATGAAATTATGAAGTTATGAATAATATGAGAAGTTGATAATTTATGATGATATGGATAAGTCCATTATGAATGATGATAAGTATATGTTTATGTGATGAAAGAAAAAGAAAAAAAAAATTGGACGAGATCCAATTAAGAACCCACCGCGTGATCAGGGCAACAATCCCGAGTCACATTTACCAATCGACAAGATCTTGGAGTAAGGAATATGTGGACGCCTCGGTTCAGGGTGCCAGATATTTTAAAGCAAATTTCATAACCAAATTGGCACAAAAATATCCACAAAATATATTAACATCTCACAACTATCAGAACCGAAAGGTAGAAATCTAATATACGACAATTTAGATATAAAACTCAAAAATCTAAGACCATAAGAATAAGCATGATTACCTTAAGAAATTTCACAAACTACAATAGAATGTAGTAAATTCTAATTAACTCAATCTCATGAAAATAGATGATTAAAAATATTAAGGTTACACCTTGCAAATTTCAAAAAAAGACATAAGGATAATTTAGGATTTGTTTTTCTTTAATATATAATATCTGAATTAAATAAGCACTCCACATATCCATTGCAAATGACACACATGAAACCCTAGACTCTAAGTTCTTTCATCCAAAGATTTCAATCCCCATTAATCTTTTGATTTTATTTATTAAGTGTTTGCAAACAATGTCTTGAGTCCCAAATTTCCTGTGAGATCAATATTTTTAAATTTCACGACCCATGCGCTTGCAGAGAAAATCATAACGCCTATCAATGAAAATCTATTTGAATCCATTTCATGTAAGTTCCCCCTATTCAGCATCGTCGGCTCTTTCTAAGGTCTTCCACCATTTTTAACATCATATTTCAGCTTCAAAATTGTAAAATGCACCATTTATCTATCCATAAAGTCAGAGACAACAAAAAAATCCTCCATTTCTTCTATCCATAATTCAGCAATAGTCGAGTCCATCTCTCCTTTGAATGAGGGAGGCTGCAACCTTTGTAAAGCAAGTATACTTTCTAACTCATCTCTTTGAGGAGCATTTGTTTGGGCTGTAGGATTCTCATGACTTTCCCACCATAGCAAGGGCTTGAGGATGATGTGGTTGAGGTGGTACGATCACTAAAACTTAATGAGATTTGGATTGAGGTTGTTGATTTTGTTGTTGTTACATCATCATTTCTTACATTAATTGAAATAATTGCCTTGTGTTGCATCAAGTCTTACATTGTAGTTTTCACCTATACCATTCCTCCATGATCTATTGATCCATTGGTGTTCTCAGTTCTGTTCTTAGAACCATGAGTTGGTTTTGTAATAGCTTAGGGTCCTCAATTATTAGTTTCGTCCTAAGTTGTAAAATCTCGATTTTAGGAACGTGTATGAAACCCTAGAGTTATAAACTCTGGGTAATATAATGATATTTATATGAAATATATATTAATGATATTTTGCAATAAATGGCATTGGAAGATTAAGTAGCTAATTATGGAATGTTAATTCGGATGAATAGTAAACGTGAATAGTAAATGTGGGATTAAGAAATATATTAAGTTAATCATTTTGGATTAACTTAATCATAAAAGATGAAAAAGGAAGCTTTCCACTAAAGGACAAAAGTACTTTTTGGATTAAAATAATAATTTTCGAATTTTTATGGATTTCGTGAAGAAAATGAAGAAAAATTCATATCTTGCAATCCGGACGTTGGATTGAGATGAAATTTTTCATGAATGGCCAAAATATGATGATGGACATGATGAATGGTCCAAGATTGATCAAAAACTATGAATTAAGGGTAAAAATTAAACGTCATTTGAAGATAAAAAAGGTAGCCCACTTTTCATTAATTATAATTTGACTTTTGGGTTATTTTTAATTAAAAATCAAAAAATTAAATGCATATTTACAAGGAGCAGTTGGGATGTGGACATGCATGGATTTTTGAGCCAAAATCAACGGCTCAAAATCATCCTTGTTGATAAATACGAGTTATCATGGCCCATTTCAGACTTTATTTGTGCATTAGTCTGAAAGATTAGGCTTAGTTTGCATTCATTTAATTTAATTTTCACTCACTTTGCACTTTAGGAGCATTATTTAGTTTTTGTGCATGTTCAGCATTAATTAAGCATTTTTAGTCCATTCACTTAGTTTTTCTATCTTTTACAGGAAGGACGAGACATATGAAGGCATGCGGGCGAGTGGAATGCAGATCGAGACCAAGTCATGAGGCAGGTTGATGGGGCCTAGGCGCCACCCTACGTGCCCTTGCCATGACTCCAGCACAATTTAGCAAACACATGACTTCCAGTGAGTTTGTGCCTAGGCGCCAGACAGGGGCGCCCAGGCGCCACCTTACCAACATGCAAATCAGCTTAGCCAGGTTTTTGAAGTCACAAGTCACAACTGCTTCCAGGGAGTTGGCGCTCAGGCGCCAAGCATGATCACACAGGTGTGTCCAGGAGAAGCTCCAAGTTATGAAATCTCTAGTGAGTTGGCGCCTAGGCGCCAAGGTATGAACTCTTAAGGTTTGCAGGAAAGTTTCAAGTTGCCCAGCACACAGAGAGTTGGCGCCTAGGCGCCAATACGCATCCGCATGTACAATTTTCAATGCGTAGGCTGCGCAATTCAACTCTATAAATAGATCCTAGGGGTTTGCGAGCGAAAGGGAGGAGAGGAAGGAGCCCAGAAATGGAATTCCACATAATAGAAGACGAAATCGCGATCAAAGCACAGATTGAAGAGGGAATTCAACTCCGTTGGTGGAAGCCGCCGAAAACCCAGTTTTCTCTTATTCTTTCTATTTTTCTTTCTCTGCTTTTTATGGATACTTTTAATATGGGTGTAATGGATGTCATGATCATATCTTTGAACTAAACCTCCATTAGATGGATAATTAGGATGAATTGAACTCTAACCTATATTGTTTTGGTTCTTTGAAATTCAGGAATGAATATTTGATTTTATATATGATTGTGTATGATTTACCTTTGCATGTGTGGTTTTAATGCTTTTTACAATATTAGCTACCTTGTAAGATGATTTCATTGCTTGATTTATCCTTGGAAGAGAAAAATCTCTGCTAGATCCATGTGCAAGGCATAGGTTTCCTCTTTGTTAAAGGGAGTTGTTTAACGGATAGGAATATACCATTAAACTCTGTGTAGTCATTAAACAAGTTATGAACTTATCAATTTTACTTTATTTAATGGCATGGGAACATATCAATTAAATAGGGTGTAATTATCTTTATATAGTGTTAGAAGACATATATAAAGATTATTGAACTTGGGCTAGTAAATCCATGCACAATCCAATGAAAAAGAACCAACGCGATATAGTTTAGATTCAAGGATTCCGAACTATCCATCTGTCATCCCTGATTAGTAACCCCGTTTATAGTATATCACAGTTCCGTGCACTCTACTCTGATTTCTTATTGCAGTCGTTAGCTTTAGTTTAAATCATAAACTCCGAATTCTCTACCCATCGAAAGCAATTAAACTCATTAATAATTTCGGTTAACAATTCCTCGTGGGAACGATACTTTACTCACTCTTTATTACTTGACACGGCACGTATACTTGCGTAAATAGTGAGCATTTTAATTGACATATACGCAGCTCGTCACTTATCAAACAATGAATGGATGAGATGAATTTGGCATAAAATATGAATTTTTAAATAAAAAAATAATTAAGAAGGGGTAGCTACAGTGGACGTGATGGGGCAGCAAGGAGGCTGCACTTTTCTCAAAAAAATATTCATGGATTTTGAAGAAAAATAATTGGAATTTAACCCATGGAGCAAGAGGGGCTAAAATGCAATTTGATGAAAAATCAAATCCTATAAATAGGGCAATGGGGTGAACGACCAAAGCACACCACCCAACTTCAAATTTGGGCATTTTTCCACCGCCACCACGTTTTAGCTTGAGGAGGAGAGGAAAGAAAGAGAAAAAGAAGGAAAGAGAGAGAAAGAGAGAAGGAGGAGAGGAGTTCTCCACTTGAGGTAAGGGTAGCCCTCCCAAATTTATTTTGGGTGTTAAGTAGGGTAAAAGTATGGTTAGATAATTCCTAAGTATGAGAAAATAAGTGTAGTTACCATGCCAAATTGGAATTATGCCTAAACATCGAAAATTTGGAGTAAAGATAGAGCATTTGGGAAAATAACATATGATGTATGAAACCCCAACCTATGTAGGATTCAATGGTATGCATTGAACATATATATTTGATTTATATATGATTTAAATGAATTTTGAATGATTTAAGGATGATTTTATGATTTAATGATATTTTGCAATTAGGGTTTAATTAGGAATGATGATTAAAAATTTAATCGACGGAGCCCAAAGTGATTCGGTATAACCCGAGGGGCTTAATGAGGATTTAAAGATGACAAGGTGTCATGAATAATCATGTTAATAATCATGATTTAATTTATAGAAATTAAAGTGTAATTATGGAATTAAGATGAAAAATGATAGAAAATTCATAACTTGACGCCTACAAGGCGGATTTCAATGAAATTAGAAAGGTAAGCTCACGACGGTAGGCTCAATCTTTTGAATGAATTGGATTAAGGGAATCAAGCAAAACATTTTAAGATAAGGATTTTATCATCAGTATTGTCAAAGATTGGCAATGCTTTATGTTAACGGAATTGAGAATTCTGCTTATGAGTAAGCAAGTTCTCCATGATAATATTTTCAAAGGATTTCATGTTTGATGCCGATGGTTTTAAGAATTTACTTTTAAGTAAGCAAGTTCTTTATTATGCTATTTCAAAAGTATTTTATAAGAAAAAGGGAATTTTGCCCTTTTTCACAAAGCAACAAATGTAAATAAGTTTTGAATTTCTCTTATGATGTTTAGTGATAAATAATCATGTTATAAAAGAAAAAAGAAAAAGGAGATTTGATTTATGAAAAAGATTTATTTTGCTAGGTCATGATAATTAAATAATAAATGATTATTTGGACATAGTTCATATGTTTTGAAATGATATTCGAAAAGTTTTGATTTCATTTAGATAAGGAAATCTATGTTGAAAATATCTTGAAAAATATTTATACGGATGTGTTGAAGGGGATTTAAGGATGACCAACCTCCTATGTGATTTCATAAAATGGTTTGATTTCGGGTTGCTAAATGGTATGCAAAAGATTATGCAAGCCCTTTATGTAAAAATGACAAAATTGATATGTGGACAAAAAATTAATTTTAAGGTGGGTGAGAAGGGGTTAGCACAATTGCATAACTTTTGTGAGCAAAAGGCCCCAAAATGAAAACCAAGAAAATGTTAGAAAATATATAGTTTAATTTTGAAAATTCAAAGGTTTTGAAATTCTTTTATAAGGATTTTAAGATGTATTATTTTTCAAACATTTCAAATGTTTATCCAAATATTTTACTCAAAATATTTCCAAAAGAATTTAAGGAAGGTCATCCTAAAACTAGATTTCAAATGACAACTTGTTAAAGTGGGTGCGCTCGCTTACAAGTTGACACGGACTGCGATCTGTGATGCATTTTTGAAAATGATTTTTAAAGATCTAGACTTCGGTCTAAGATATTTTGTGAGTATGGATGCAGACTGCGGTCTGTGATCTCAGTTTAAAAGGACATGGGCTGCGGTCTGTGGTTCTTCAAACCAAACGGACTGCGGTCCGTCATAATAATATATGGTGCACTAGTACAAGGAATAGGCAGGTTGTAGAGTACGGTTGGGATGACCGGGGCCCACTATACATAAGGCCAAGTCGCTAAGGGATGGCAGGAGTGCCAGTGGCGCCCTCCCTGAGATGGGAGCAGGATAAATAAACAGCCGCCTGGCTAGCGTGCTGTTAAGGATTCTCTTCCAAAAGGTAGCATGATCACTTACTAAGTGTCACTACCGGATTGAGAAAAATGTGTTTGCATACGTTTTGCTTTTCAAAAACTCAAAGATTGGGATATAAAAGCATTTATATGAAAAATTATCCTAAATTGGATTTTTATGAGATATTATGTATAAGTTACCTTAAAAGCAGGGTGTTTTACACAAAATGTGTAAATATTAAGAATAAAAAGAAATAGTTTCTATGCAAAAGTTTTCATGAAAAGGATTTATGACTTGTTTGCTATAAACAAGCCCCAAGATGGGGATTATGAAAAAAGATTTATGTTGGAAAATGTTTGGGACATAAGAATGTCCATTTCCAAAAGGTTTATGTTGAAAAATGGTTGGACATGAGAATGTCCATTTCCTAAAGGGATTTATGTTGGAACATGTGTGGACATAAAAATGTCCGTTTCTAAAAGAGTTTAAGGGATAAAGGTTGATGAGATATATTTTCAATCATAAGACCATAACAAAAGTCCTTAATACAAGATACGAGGTCTAATTTTCGATGTTATTTTCAAGATGTACTAATTAATATGCAATTATAAATTTTAAACATTGAATATGTAATGCTGCAACCAAAAATACCGTCATAGACATTAATCGTAAGAATGAGGGGTGGTGGTTCAATGCACGCGTGAGCTCCCAGGTGCATATATTTATTTTTAATTTTTAATTTTTTTTAAATTTTGCAGAAATGTTAATGTAGGTCTATAAATTACTAAAAATGTCACTATTTTTTTTTAAAATTCCGAAATAAATATCTAAAAATCTTCAAAAATAGTATACACATATTAAATAAACTTACTTAACATTTCTGTAAAAAAAAAAAGGGGGCCAGGTGAAGTATTGCCAATAATGTGTCGTAATTATTACAAAACAATGTTGACAATAGTATGCAAATAAATAGATAGATAAAAAAAGAAAAAAAAAAGAAAATAGACATCTTCAGTTCCTCCGCGTCTTCTTCTTACTTGCCCATACTTCATTTTCTAAAAAATATATTAAAAAAAATGAGTCTCAAAATTTAGCGAGTAAGAGAAGGAGACATAATTAGATTTAGAGTGTATTTAGAAATAAATACAGAATAAAAGTTGTAAAGTGATATGATTGGTCATAGGTAATAATGATAAGTAAAGAAGATAAAGTTAAAATAGAAAGGTTAGTTGTATAACAATTGCGTAGAAATAATTGAAAAGTAAAAAAAAAATTTGTAAAAAAATATAAAAAAAAATGATTAAAAAAAAATATGATAGTTGTAGAGAGCGCAAAAGTTTAACTTAACATATTTTACAAATTGCCAAATATGCCATTAATATAAAATGTGGGTATGATTCAATATTTGCTTAAGCTTTCTCAAATACTTTTATTTTTAAAATATTTTTTTTTACACACATATATGAGCTCAATTAAGATCTTTCTATATAAGAGATTTATAATTTTAATTTTATTTGATATTTTTATTTCAAAAATGAAAAAAAAAGAGAAGAATTTCACACCCGCCGGTGTAGCCATGTCACGCAAGGAATACTCCACCTGCATTCATCAGGAAATAACACTCTCTTATTAGGAAAACCTATCTTTCAAACAACACAAACCTATCTGAAGGTATTTTTCAAAAATCTAATAAAAAGATAGCAAGAATGTGTAGAGCGCCTCAGACGTGGAGTCGAGCAATCATCAACACATCAACCATGCAATCCAAAGCTCATCTTAAAACCAAAAATCAGATGTCTGATAGAGTTGGAAGTGAGGCATTGAAGTCATCAGACTGCATGGTCTGAGATTCAGCAGTGATTTTTCTAGAAAGGGGAAATGCAACTATCTGTGAAAATGGTTACAGCTGCAGGCTTTTTCTCCTGCGTGATCCAGGTACCCATATCAAATACTTAGTCCAGTTGGAATGGTAAGATTGAAGCACTGTCAAATCAAATGCATGAAAACCCATGTGTTCGAGCCTCCCAAATCATCAGAATTTTGCGGAAGTAAATCATGGGAAGATGCAGGAAATGCAAATGAGCAACCAAAGAAGTCGTCAGATCAGTCTAATGCATGGGGTGGCTGGCGTAGCAGTAACATGGAATCCCAATCTAAGACATAGGGTCACTGGGACAACAATGAATCTGAAACCCGTGTAAATGAATAAATTGTCAACAGAGAGCAAGAATCCTTAGGGCTGTCGCTGTGAGGAGGAAACCCAGGGGCGAAAGTCGATGCGATGTCAGGCAATAAAACCTCATTTTCACGGCCCCAGAAATAAAAGAAAGGAAGGAAAGAATAGGAAAGAATCGAAGAAAGAAGAGGAAGCGAGGGCATCCCTCTCGATCCTTCTCGATCCTTCTCGATATGCATGCAGATTAGGGATTGCTAAATCCCTACCACCTCGTCGGGCGCTCGATCTGGTTGCACGAAGCCCAGAGATCCCGAATACGCCTTCCGCGATCCTCTCTTCTAGCTGCTCAGATGGCCGATCCTCTTTCGGTAATCCCTGGGGCCGTCCTCTGGAGCCTCTCCGACAAGCTCTACGAGAAACACAAGAATGCGGCCCTCGAACCGGCGACCATGATAAGATAACAGCAGTTATCAATCTATTGACTACGGAGTTCACATATTCCCCACAAGCCAATCATCGCAAGGGAGGATTGATAGGACTCGCTGAAGCAACCGTTGGTTTAACCACAGAAGAAGGCCCGAGCTTTCTTAGACTTTTAAGGATGAAGTCGGGAGCTCTAGCACAACAGAAGTTTGCTACGTTCCTTTTGCGATTTCTACGCACAGATGCTGCCGAGCTCCGTTTTTCTCCGAGCATCCTCCTCTGGGTCGTTTTGCTGTGAGGGACGAGAGGCAGACTATAGCTATTAGTGTCATCAAAGGCGTGGAGAAGAAGGAACCATCTGGTGCTATGGTTGAAGTTGTAAAGATGCTTAACATGCGTCTCCAACACGGCAACGAGAACTGCAGCAAGAACAAAAACACGTTATTTTGCTGGCAGAGACTACACTCCAGGAATGAAGAAAGGAGGCAATAGAAATATGCGATGATGAGTTCCGCGGACTAGAAATGCGGGCAAGCCACAAGGGACAATCCCTTGCAACACAACCATGGAATCCAGTTTCGCAGAGGGATTACCTCTCACTTGAATTATGTCAGCCGCAGAACTCGAGATGGGTGATAACGAGCCCGCCCCCAATGCTTTATCCTCTCGCGCGGAATCAATCGAGAGCTAACCCATAGAGTTGCAAAACGAATTGAGTTCCGCGGAAATATGGTTCCGCCTGAACGCAGTTCTGCGGCAGCGAAATCCCCTGTGAATGCAGTTCCGCGTAATGAAGTTCCGCGGAAACGCTCGCAGCCGAACTATCTCCAAATCGCCTATAAATAGAACTCCAAGACAAGAAAAAAAAAAGAACAGGAGCGCAATACGAGGAGAGAACTTCAGGAAGAGAGGAGACAAGTCCAAGGCAACCAGGGCAAGCTCTCTCACACGGAAGGAAAAGAGAACGTAAGTTCTCAAAATTTTTTACGGGAGGTATAAAAAAAAAGAGTTTCTTTTTTTTATTAAAATAAATATGTATACATATATATCATTTTCAAAAATTACTTTTCCCAACGTGGATACTCCCCGACTGGCGGGTTGAATTGACACACGGGATAAGTATTTTTCTCCTCAAAAATAAAATAAAAATATATATATGTGTATTTTCTATATATAAAATATATACGTTTATACATATATATTATTTTCAAAAACTACTTTTCCCAACGTGGATACTCCCCGACTGGCGAGTTGAATTGACATGCGGGTTAAGTATTTTTCTCCCTTAAGAATAAAATAAAAATATATATGTGTGTATTTTCTATATATAAAAATATATATACGTTTATACATATATATCATTTTCAAAAATTACTTTTCCCTACGTGGATACTCCCCGACTGGCGGGTTGAATTGACACACGGGATAAGTATTTTTCTCCTCAAAAATAAAATAAAAAAAAATATATATGTGTATTTTCTATATATAAAATATATATACGTTTATACATATATATTATTTTCAAAAACTACTTTTCCCAACGTGGATACTCCCCGACTGGCGGGTTGAATTGACACGCGGGTTAAGTATTTTTCTCCCTTAAAAATAAAATAAATATATATATATGTGTGTATTTTCTATATATAAATATATATATACATATATACATATTATTTTCAAAAAATTACTTTTCCCAACGTGGATACTCCCCGATTGGCAGGTTGAATTGACACACGGGATAAGTATTTTTCTCCTTAAGAATAAAATAAAAATATATATATATATGTATATTTTCTATACATATATACGCAAATACATGTATATTATTTTAAAATATATATATATTTTTCCGCGCACAGGGTGGGTCATACAATATATATAAATATGAAGCTAAGTTATTTCTTTTTTTGTAATAAAAAAAATAATAAAATAATAATAATAATAATAATAATAATAATCGGTTCAACCCGAGGAATAAGTAAAGAGGGCACCTAGCAATACATGGCTGGATTGTACTCCCGCTTGAAGAGGAGCGAGCTGCTCTGCCGTCTGACCTCCACGGCAGAAACCACCCGTTCCTATTGTCGAGCCGCAGACGTAGAAATCATACATGAGCCCGGGGTCCCGGGATTTCACGGGTGGCCGTAATATATATATATATATATATATTTATATATATGCATAAAGCTACGTATTTTTATTATAATATATATATATAACAATATATATAAAAGGGCCTGGAGTCTTGGAATTTCACGGGCCATCGTATATATATATGTACACATATATATAAAACTACGAATTTTCATGATAAATATATATATATAACAATATATATAAGGGCCCGGGGTCCCGGGATCCCATTAGGCACGCCACGCACACACGTGCGCGTGCCATACGGATACATATATATATATATATATGAAGACCCTGGGAACCCGGCATCTCACGGGCGTGCCACACACACACACACACACATATATATATATAAAGCCTCGAAAAATATACATATTATACATATATATTAAAAGGCTTCCAAAAATATATATAAAATACATATATATTAAAAGGCTTCCAAAACTATATATAAAATACATATATATTAAAAGACATCCAAAAATTTTAAGATTTTGATTTCTAAAAATATATAGATGACCCGCGGGCATCGAAAAATTAAGATTTTGATTTTTAAAAATTACATAGTTGTCCCGCGGGCATCCAAAAAGTTAATATTTTGATTTTTAAAATTACATAGATATCCCGTGGGCATCCAAAAAGTTAATATTTTGATTTCTAAAATTACATAGATGTCCCGCGGGCCTCCAAAAGTTAAGATTTTGATTTCTAAAATTATATAGATGTCCCGCGGGCATCCAAAAATTAAGATTTTAATTTCCAAAATTATATAGATATCCCGCAGGCGTCCAAAAATTAAGATTTTGATTTTTTAAAATTATATAGATGTCGCGCGGGCATCCAAAAATTAAGATTTTAATTTCTAAAATTATATAGATGTCCCGCAGGCGTCGAAAAATTAAGATTTTGATTTTTTAAAATTACATAGATGTCCCGCGGGCATCCAAAAATTAAGATTTTGATTTCTAAAATTATATAAATGACCCACGGGCATCCAAAAATTAAGATTTGGATTTTTAAAATTACATAGATGTCCCGTGGGCATCCAAAAATTAAGATTTTGATTTCTAAAAATATATAGATGACCCGCGGGCATCCAAAAATTAAGATTTTATTTTCTGAAAACATATATGCCCCGCGGGCCTCCAAAAATGAATATTTTATTTTCCAAAAATATATATGTCTCGCAGACCTTCAAAAATATATATATATATATATTTGTCCCGCGGGCCCAAAAAAAATATATATTTTATATACACATACATCTTAGAAGACTTTCAAATATATATATATATAATTATGTATTTCTCCCCGAGTAAATACTCTCCGGGAAGTGAGCTAAGTTGATACACGGGTGAATGACCTCTTTGCTCAGATCCGAGCCTTAATAGACCTAAAACCTTCAGTAAGCCCAAGACGGCTCAAAAACCTTCCTACAAACCCACTTGGGTCCAAAATTCCTCAACAAGCCATTTGGGCTCAAGACCCTCAAAAAAAAAGCCCAAGATGGCTCAAAAATCTCCAATAAGCCAACCTGGCCCCAAAATTCTTCAACCTGAGCCTTAATAGGCCTAGAACCTCCAGCAAGCCCAAGATGACTTAAAATCCTTCAACAAGTCCTCTTGAGCCAAAATCCCTCAACAAGCCCAGTTGGGCCTCAACCTCCTCAAATGGTCAAATTTGTAACGCCCCAAACCTAAATGTTCGTAATAACTAGTCAAAATGGATACCATATGACCTATGAAAATTTCGGCAGCATCTCCCCATAATATATAAGGGGTGGTATGTAATACACAACCTGTTATGCATAAGCAATTCAAATTCATTACAATATGTGACATTTAACTCTATAATTATACATTTGTATCTACATATGACAAGAGAATTCATATGGAAGGAAATCATTCGAACTTATCCATACACAATGAGCAACCCAATAATCATAACTACATGCATCCACATAAATCGCAATCCAATTCTAAATACTGAATACAATCTGTTTAGCAAGGTCAAATCTGGTTCCATAACCGTCTACATAATGCTAATGTCAAAAGAGCATAACATGAAAATAACTTTAATTAAAGATGTTCTAATGGTTTCCAAGGTTTGGTCTTCCACTTGCCCCATCTTGAGGTTCCCCACCTGACCTGGGATCTAAAGAACAACAAGAATAACAAATCACGTGAGTCTAAATAGACTCAGTAAGTAGATAGTGGTTAGCACAAAGTAGAATAAGAAAAGTTTTGGATGTGCATGTCATGATCACAATAAAACATATGGGTCCGATACCCACTCCCAAGATCGTATGCATATAGTCACATATAAACAGAAGGACGCGTACAATCCTCCACTCATGCCAATCAAGGGCCATGAACAACCCTCTCCTCATGTCAATCAGGGGCCATGAACAACCCTTTTACAACCAATCATTTTCAATAACACCTCATACATAACATACAAGAATACATGTCACAACCACACATACAACATCAACAAGGTTTACTTTCAGTTCAATGTATAAAATTGCCACACGAGCATTTTAACAAACACATTGTAGGCACAGAAGGAGGAAACTCTAGTTCGTACCTTCGTTTGATTCGAATCAACTAACATCACATTTTAAGACTACAAAAGTTGCTAACGAGTCCTATACTTCACTCATTCACGACAAGTTCCCCTCAAACCTTACTTACCCTAGCTGTTACGAGCACTACGCCCCAAACCATGGATTTGTTGGGCGTCACGCACCCCCCCTAGTTTCACATCATGTTTACTACGAGATTTCATCATTCAATCAAGGAAGGGTAGCATCTACTTACCTTAATCGTGATTTTCCCCAAAAACAGCAACCCTGGGCTTGGATTGCAGAAATTCAGAGCTTCCTTGACTGGAATCAGTGACTTCTATGGCAGTTAGTAGAGATTTCTTGAAGCAACCCACAGCGGGATCGTACTGAATAGGGGAAAAGAAAAGAAGAGGCAGAGAATAGGAACAGAAGAAGAGGGAAAATGGAGTCGGGCGCAAAGTGGAAGATGTACCCTAACTCGCGGGCTCCTCCATATAACTTAGCCTCCATTGGGTCGGGTCGGGCCGGAGCATGGGTCGGGTCTAATCGCAATTTGTAATTAACTTTCCCACTTCTATGACTTAATAGTTAAAAATTTCTCCAGGGGCGCTGCCCCCTTCACCCCTGCGACCTGACCGGGCAGGTCGAACCCCGTACCTACTCTGCGAGGTGAAAAATAGTTGTAGTGCTCAACAATGTCTGTATAAGTTATTAATCCATTAACATCATAAATTCCTAATAGCATGTTCATAAATTACCTCATAATAAAGAAGGGTTATAATGAAAATAAAATTAAATACCTGGTTCTCACAAAATTTGACTCAAAAATACTTTAAAAATCGGTTAATCCATTTCTTGGTAAAACCACCCAATTATTCAATCCAGAGACTGAATGCGGGAGACGCTGGTTTCTTATATAGAAGCTGAAAGTGGGACACGCTGGTCTGCTGTGTAAATCCAGAAGCTAAGAGCGCACTTAGTTTGCTGTGTAAGGTCACTGGTGTAGCCGACGGGCACTTCACTAGTTCCCAAACTGAGTCATCGCTGGTCGACGGGCTAAGCGTAAACTCACATTTAAGTCATGGCGCGTGGCGTCGTGTACCTCATATTCAAGTCATGGCGCGTGGCGTCATGTACCTCATATTCAAGTCATGGTGCATGGCGTCATGTACCTCATATTTAAGACATGGCGCATGGCATCATATACCTCACATTCGAGTCACGGCGCAGGGCGAAGTGTACTCACTTATTTTTATATTTTTGTCAGACACGATTTTTCGTGCTTGTAAAGACGTAGAAGGATCTTCTACGCACTTCATTATTATTAAGTATTTTTTATGGACTATTGTATTCAGCTCTTTTAATCAAGGGTTTTCTCGTTAGAGATGTAAAATCAGAATGTGGAACACAATGCAAAATATTTCTGTGATATACTTTTCGGACTCGGTTAAAGAATTAGATGCTTTAAAATCTTGCTGGGAAACTAGTTAAGCATTTATTTTCAAAGCTGCAGGAAAACAATTTTACTTTTAACAACTACTATAATTTTTCACGAGGCCGGAACCAATGGTGAACCCGACGTGAAACATTCTCCCTTCATCTTTAAGAGCTGAAAACTATGGTCTTTATATGATTACTTAATTTCTCGCAGTTGACACTCTGAAGCGCTCCTTTGCAGATCTCATGGCGCATTCGATGGCTTTTGAATTCCTGCCTAATGGTGGTTTTGTCATTTCTGAGCCAAACCACATGGATGCAGCTATCCCACATCACTTTATTCGCGTACCAGAGAAATCGGAGCACCGTATCTATCGACACGTCGACTACTCTCCTGCAGCGATAAAGCGAAGAAGAGATCGATCTGCATTACTCAAGGAGCCTCTTATTGTTCAAGGCTCGAAGACCACTCCTATTCGACCAACAAAGTCTCTGCAGGCGCCAATCTGAAAGGGCCCACCTGCTCTACAGTCGGACTATGCCAAAAAGTCCGCCCGTAGGCTTGCTACACCAGCCCAACCAGCAGCACAATAACCTGCAGGACAACCTGTTTTGCAGTCCCACTCCACGAAAAGGTCTGCGAGACAATCTATTGCAACTCGGCTAGCACCAACTGGCCGACCAGAAGCCAATGTTCCCCGAAAAGGGAGCAGAACTATACCAAATCCTATTCGATGCACCATCACTCGCCAATTTGGTCGGGCTGCCTCAAGGGTTGTTGACCTAGCCCCCCGACCTAACCAAGGTGACACCCAGGAGCGGAAGAAGTCAAGAAGACAGACCAAGGTTTCTCAGCTTGATGCTCCATTGGCCGATGGAGGGGATGACCAATTCAAGCCGCAAAGACCTATTATTGTCCGATCCGATTTAGGCACCTTGCAATTTGTCATTCCTGATCCGACGCATTCGCCCCATCAGTCAACCGATGCTCCATCTAGCTCACAAGCTAGAGTCAAATCTCCAGATCACTATGATACTGCCAACATAGTGACGGTTCCTCATCACGTATCAAGGAAACAAAGGAAGAAAACGCAGCAGAAAAAGCAGTTCGGGAAAACAACTTCCCATTTAAACTTGAAGGCTTCGCCGCCACTACCACCAGGGCCTAGGTATAGGCTGTTTTTACACCCCCAACAAAGGGGTAGGCCGCAGAAGAAGCTACCACAGAACGCTCACAAATCGAGGGCATCCCAAAAGCCGAGACTCTGTAACAAGTGGCACTATCCTCAAAGACTCCATACAACTTATCCACGTTCGGTGCTCAGACTGATCCCTAATTTTATACCCAAAAATCAATTCGCCTCATTGATCAAACTGAGGGAGGATATGACTTATGCGCCTGTCGTGGCCCCGTTCCGAGGAGAGCACCGGATGCCACACCCCAAGAGAGAAGCTAAAAGGAGGCATCTCCTCCAAACGACGGAAGTCAACATGGTGGACCTCACCCAGCCAAGCACTTCAAAAGCTTCGGAGATGTTGACCCGGTCAAGGGCAGCCGCAATGCCCATTACGCCGCCATTCTGTAGCCTCTCTCATCCTGAAGGGATTAGGGCCGCTCTCCCAAGAGGCCAATTTGAGGCATCTTACATGGTGGGCGAAGAAGAAGAGGTTCTTACACCCAAGTCCCAGCTCATTCATGATCTCCAGGATGAAATTAAGCGTATGAAACAGACTATGGAAACTCCAGGCAACAAGACAACAAGTTCCCATCAACCGCCATCACCAAGGAACCGTCAGTCAGTCCATCAGCCTGAGAAACCAACCAGACAGCGGACCGAGGGAGATGAAAATGCAGAATTGGAACAAGGCTTTCCGCAATTCAACAATCTGCGTATCAATACCTCTCGAACTCAAGACGCACGGGTAAACACACCCCTGGGATCTCCACCCGGGTTTGTCGCGCAAAAGGAGATGGTGCATCAGCTTGTGGCTGAATGCCTTCGTCGCCAGGCACCTCAACTTACTAGGGTCCCTACAACGACAATCAACAGGCCTTATCCCCCAAAGGTTGAAGCAGAGCTGCTACCTAGAGATTTGAAGCCACCAAAGATCCAATTCGATGGGACCGGGAGTGCGTTAAAGCACCTGGCATCGTTCCACTATGCCATGGGCAACTGGGCGCACCATTCAAATTTTTGTCTTCGAATGTTTCCCAATACTCTTTCTGGTGATGCTTTCTAGTGGGTACATATCTCTCCCAACCGGCTCAGTCCAAACATGGGAAGAGATGAAAGAAATGTTCACCTCCCGATTCGTTGATACTACACGAGAAGTACAACTATCGGAATTATCTACCTTGTCCCAAAAGAAGGACGAGCCGGTTGAAGACTACATCACTAGATGGCAAAGGGCCGCTAACCGATGTCAAGCACCCCTCTCTCAAGCAATGAAGGTCAATCTTTGCCGGAATGGCATCAAGACAGAAATCTCGTTGCTGATGAATGAACAATTAAGTACATTTCAGGCCCTAGCTACCGAAGCTTGTCGAAAAGAGTATTTATTATCTCAACAAAAAGCCTGGAAGAAGGGTCATCCACAACTACTACGTTTAAGAAGAAGAAAACTGGAGAAACCTCTGCAAACACTACAGAGGTTAAGAAGCAGCCGGATAAAGCAAAGCCGCCCGCAAAAGAACAGCCTGCAAAACCCTTCCAAAGAGAAGAAATCCAATACGCCTTCGGGGAAGATGACGTGGAGACGCTATTTCAGCACCTCATGTCAACCAGGCTATTCGAGTTGCCCGCTCCAAAAAGGCCAGAAGAAGTTGGACGTACTTCTCACCAGCGATATTGCAGTTACCACCGATATGTCGGTCACCCCACTAAGAAGTGTTGGGATCTCCAAGCAATATTGCAAGATTATATCGATAAGGGGATTATAAAACTCAGTCCTCCAGCGCAAGCTTCATCAAATGTTGTGACAATTGAGATGGCAGAAAAAGGTGATTGGGAAGTGGTTCGAAAACCACCAAGCCTAAGACGGACAAAAAGATTTCTCAAAAATTTATACAGAGAAGACAAAAGAATAAGGGATAAAGCCATTCTCCCTTTCTTCTCAAGGAATTTGAGGCAATGCTCACGGGTGCAACCATTCCTGATCATGGACTTTCTGCAGCCCGAGTTGCTACTCTCATTCTATCAACGGCTTGCTGGTAGATCACCTCGATCAGCAAAAGAAAGGTACATTCTCGAGGAATTACAAAACATTACTCCATGTGAGTTCCCTGAGGATGGTCCGTTTTGGGACCTGGATAGCAACAAAGGAGAGACCGAAACTTGCTATCATATAAATGTGTCCGCGTCCAAACCTGCAAAGCGGCGAAGAACTGCCTCAGTGTTTGTCCCTAACTACACCAAGTTTGAAGTCGGGATGTCACCAGTAAACCACATCATCATGTATTTACGAGAATCTCGGCTTCTGCCAGCATCCTGGGGAACCAGAGTGGAATACTTCCGGTACTCACTGGGGGAGTCAGTGATGTCTTGGTACCAAGATAATCATATCGAAGAAATTACCGAGTGGGTCATCTTGATAGACGCGTTCTTGGTCCGCTTCCTGTCAAGACAAAGAGAGCAGTTCCCTAGTAATTACTTAAGGGAAATACAATACAGTCAAGAATCCACTGCTCATTATGTAAATTATCTCAGAGACAGTACATGGAGCGATCCCCTGGCTATATGGTTGCCTGAACCTGAAATGGTCACGAAGTATCTTTCGGATGCAGTATGCCCTCCGACTGACAACGGGTACAAGACCTTCGGAGCCAAAACTTTCATAAAGGCAATCCGATGGGTCGGTAATGAAGGCTTCAAACAAAAGGCAATCTTTAGCGACGCTGAAGGTTTTGGGAGGACAAATCAACTCCAAGTTCTGCACGTACTACAGTTAAATGATGCGCCCATTCTTCGAGTGTTCCCTTTCTTAGCTAGGGAGTTAAGCTATGATTGGCCGCATATTCAGTTATTCCACGAGAATCATAAGTATGCATTGCCGCACTTGTTTGATTATTCACTGGCAGTCTGTCAAATGGGGAAAACGGAAGAGTTTGCACTCGGGCACTTTGTTTTGAGCTTGGCCCATGACAGTTGTGCCCTTCTCTGGATCTCCTCACTTCCTGAAGAAGCATTTGGTTCTTGGGAAGAGTTCGTTGATATGTTTATCCTAAGGTTCCACGAATATGAAACAGAGTTCCCTCCAGAGATGATAGAAGTCATGCACCCCCTATCAGGAGAATCTCAATATGACTACATCTTGAGATGGATAAACTGCAGAATAATCAACCAAAAATTCGATAAAGAAGGAATCATGGTTCACCAGTGCGTCAAGTCAATGAGTGGGTATTTTCCTGAAATCCCAAAAATACAGCCATTTTTCTCAGATGTACTACGAACATTGGCTACAAACATTCAGGACTCTGCCTCTTCCAATATGGTGCAAGTTGAAGAGGATGTTCTGGCAATTCTTCGATCTGGTCGAATTACACAGAAAACAAGGGTAAAGCCCCGGCACAAGAAAATCGTACGCAGCCAGAACAACACATACCAGCCAATCAAGGGAAATCCTTAGTAAACTATGATGTGCTTGAACACTTGAAGCGACTCCCTGCTCGACTCAGTATTTACAATGCCTTGCAGTTGTCGCAAGAAGCCAGGGATGCACTGGTTAGTGCTCTGACAGATGAAAATGTTCGTCTTGCTTACATGGTCGACGCCACTGAATGTGATGAGGTCATTTCATTCACTGATGAAGATATGTTGCTTGGAGACATTAATCACAACCGACCTTTATATGTTACGGGCAACCTAGCCGGTGAGCTGGTTAACAGAATCATGATCGATGCCGGGTCTGCAATTAATATCCTGCCCCTTCAAACACTCAGGAGGATCGGAATTTCTCCATCAGCGCTAAAAGACACTAGTGTGGTGATTCACGGGTTTAATCAAGGGACTCAAAAGGCCATGGGCCTGATTGAGTTGGAACTAAGCATAGAAGATTTCTGCACCGAAATCCCATGCTTTGTGATTAATGCTCCGACCTCATATAACTTGCTGTTAGGAAGGCCTTGGCTCCACAGTAATAAGATCTTCGCATCAACGGTGCATCAATGCTTCAAGTACTGCAAGGATGGAGTCGAAAAAAGGATTTTTGCTGACCATAAACCATTCGCAACGGCAGAATCATTTTACTCTGATGCTAAGTATTATGACTTGGCATCTGCTGTCAACACATCAATGAAATCAATTGAACCAACCACACTAGAAGGACAGCAGGAGGTATCTCAGGCTCCCCCCGCCCCAGTAAGCACAGACATATTCTCAAAGGGTGAGAAGATGGAAGGTCAAGGTCGTGGTCGAGGGCGCGGTCATGGACGAGGAACGACAGAACCAAGGGCTCAATTTCAAACCAAATTTGAAAATATGAGCTTCGATCCAGTACATCCACTACCACGACAACGACAGAGGGCAACCATACCACCTCCTACCAGCTATAGCAACACTGCTGCAGGATCACGGTTCTACTTGGACCTCGAAGTCCTGAAAAAGGTTGCTAAACCGCCTCGAGCCAATTCCCCTAGGTTTGAGGTGGATCTGGAAGCTCTTCGGAGATTCCGGAATCAGGCCAATGAGGAAGCCAAGTCACTTTGCTGTGAGAGTGATGGAATGGCCACTGAGGCCGCTCACCAAAATCAAAAACCTAAGGAAACGCTCGATGAGGTTTTAGCAATGCTCGTGGGGTTTAATGTATCTACTCCAAGTGTGCAGGAACCTCAAGATGAAAAATTTGCCAAAAAACATTTCATAAAGCAATATGGCAAGGTTTACGGTAGCCCTAACAAATCCTCTTGTTTGCCCACGGCTAAGCTCAAGAAATGGGATTTCCATCACTATAGCAGAGAAAGCAAGAAAATTATGGATTTGATGGGGTTCTATCCCAATGAACCACATTTATCAGGCCTCGGAAGTGACATCCCTATCCCGTTATCCGAAAGACCCCCTGGTTATCAAAAGGGAAACAAACGACTTGGCCTTGGGTATAAAGAAGAAGAAGACGGCAACTTCGCCACCACCTACTGCGTCTCCACAAGTGATGACTCCAACAATGATGAAGAGGCATTAATGGAACCAGAGGACGCTCCACCTGCGATTGAGGATGGAGGGCAGCCTACTATTGACGTACTTGAGGAATTCAATCTCGGGACTGAGGAGAACCCGAGACCCATCTTTATTGCCAAAAACCTGGCCGAAAAAGAAAAGGCGGCATTGGGCAGCTTTTAAGTGAATTCAAAGATGTTTTTGCTTGGGGGTATTCCGAAATGCCGGGACTCAACCCCGCGGTTGCAATGCACCATCTGCATATTTCGCGGGATAAAAAGCCAGTCAAGCAAGCTCCGAGAAGGTTTCGACCAGAGCTTGAAGAACAAATCATCAAGGAAGTTGAAAAACTCATTGATGCTCAATTCATTCGGGAAATCAAATTTCCAAAATGGATTTCTAGCATTGTTCCTGTCAAAAAGAAAAATGGGCAGATCCGCATCTGCGTAGATTTTCGAGATTTAAACGAAGCATGCCCTAAAGATGAATTTCCTCTTCCTTTCACTGATTTGCTAATCGACAGCACAGCTCTGTACGACACATTCTCCTTTATGGATGGATATTCAGGATATAATCAAATCAAGATAGCTCCAGCAGATGAAGCCGCAACAGCATTTCGAACACCGATGGGTGTCTTTTTCTACAAAGTCATGCCTTTTGGTCTTAAGAATGCTGGCGCAACTTATCAAAGGGCTATGCAAAATATATTTCATGATATGTTACACAAACATGTTGAATGTTATGTCGACGACCTGGTTGTAAGATCTGAAGGTCACAATAGGCATAAAGAAGATTTGAGGTTGGTATTTCTGCGTCTAAGAAAGTATGATCTCAAGATGAATCCTCTCAAATGTGCATTCGGAGTATCATCCGAAAAATTCCTTGGATTCATAATCCACCAAAGGGGAATCGAGGTCGATCCACTCAAGACAGAAGCGATTCAAAATATGCCGCCTCCACAAAACCTCAGAGAACTTAGGAGTCTGCAAGGCCAATTGTCGTATATCCGACGTTTCATCTCCAACTTGTCCGGCCGGTGCCAGCCCTTTCACAAGTTAATGAGAAAAGTTACGACTTTCCAGTGGGACGCGAAATGTCAACATGCTTTTGAAGTCATTAAAGAATTGCTGCAAAATCCTCCTGTTTTGACAACCCCAATAAAAGGAAAGCCGCTCATTCTTTATATTGCTACTAGTCCACAATCACTGGGGGCATTGCTTGCACAAGAAAATGCTCAAGGCAAAGAACAAGCCGCATATTATCTCAGTCGTCGATTATTGCAAGCTGAATGCAATTATTCCTCAATCGAGAAGATTTGTCTAGCATTGGTTTTTGTGGCACAAAAACTAAGACATTACTTCCTCGCGAATCAGATCATACTTATATCGAAAGCTGACCCTCTTAAATTCTTGATCACTAGACCGATGCTTTCAGGACGACTAGCAAAATGGTCACTGTTGTTATCTGAATTTGATATCAAATATGTGCCACGAAAGGCAGTGAAAGGACAAGTATTAGCAGATTTCCTAGCAGCTCATCCGCTTGAAGAAGAATTTCCTATCTTAGAAAACCTACCTGATGAGAAAGTTTTCTATGCAAATGATGATCCGATGTGGCAAATGTATTTCGATGGCGCTTCAAAGCCATCCGGAGCTGGCGTTGAAATTGTCGTAGTCTCCCCTCATAAAGACTTATTCCCGCACTCATATTTTCTTGAAAAAAGCACAACAAACAATGAAGCTGAATATGAGGCTTTGATCATTGGTATGGAACTCCTTTTGCAATCAGATATTTTATTTGTGCGAATATTTGGGGACTCTGAATTGGTTATTAAACAGTTAAATAATCAATATGAAGTACACCAGCCTCATTTGCGAAAATATTATGATAAAGCTCAAACTTTATTGGTAAAGTTCGAAATTGTTTCTGTTGAGCACGTTCCTCGGTCAGAAAATGTAGTTTCTGATTCACTATCAAAGTTAGCCAGTATCCTCGCTTTCAATGAGCTTAATGACATGACAATTCGAGTACAAAGACTAGAAGATGACGAAGAGCTCCAAGTAAATCAAATTGGACGGTGTGTATCTGAGGTAACTATAAACAATGATGACTGGCGCATCCCTATCATCAATTACCTCAAATATAGTATTGAACCAGATGATCCAAACGTAAGGAAGTCATTAAGAAAGGTTGTTTTACGATATACCGTCTTTCAAGATGATTTGTATCGGATTGCTTTTGATGGGCTTTGGCTTCGCTGTATTAATGGGAATGATATCTGTCAAGTTCTTCAAGAGACACACTCCAGCGAGTGCGGCGCCCATCAATCTGGATGTCGTCTTTATCATAGGATCAAAACATTGGGCTATTATTGGCCCACAATGGTCCAAGACTCTATCAATTTTGCAAAATCCTGTGAAGCCTGCCAAATGCATGGAGATATTTATCATATTCCTGCTTCAGTAATGTCTCCAGCACCTATTTCGTGGCCTTTCTCTTGGTGGGGTTTTGATATTGTCGGTCCGATAAACCCGTCATCATCTAAAGGACACTTATATATTTTAGCCGCTACGGATTATTTCTCCAAATGGGCAGAAGCTAAAGCTTACAAGAGAGTCTGAGCACAAGAGGTGGTTGAATTTATCAAGCACAAAATCATCTACCGTTATGGTGTTCCCTATCAAATCACCTCAGATAATGGCACACCATTCAAAAATGATAAAGTAAATCAGTTATGCCGAAGGTTTGGAATCAAACAAGTGTTCTCATCGCCCTATTACCCACAAGGAAATGGTCAAGCAGAGGCATTTAATAAAAATATCATTCGAATCCTCAAAAGGACCACTGTGAAAAATAAGCGTGATTGGCACGAGAGGTTACCCGAAGCATTGTGGGCCTACAGAACCACACATCGAACTGCGACGGGAGCAACGCCATATTCATTGCTTTTTGGCGCAGAAGCAGTCTTA
This sequence comes from Annona cherimola, assembly GCA_030490835.1. Taxonomy (NCBI): domain Eukaryota; kingdom Viridiplantae; phylum Streptophyta; class Magnoliopsida; order Magnoliales; family Annonaceae; genus Annona; species Annona cherimola. Next base: position 82,225,793 of record CM059974.1, read on the forward strand.
CCAGTGGAAATTCAGTTAGCATCTTTAAGGGTTGTCATCCATTCTGGGTTAACTACTGAACAACAAGCCAAACTTCGCTTCGACGAGCTCGAGGCACTAGATGAAAAACGAGTTCAAGCACGGCAACGAATCGAACTCTATTAAGCTCGGATGGTCGAAGCATACAATAAAGTCGTGAGACATCGCTCATTCAAAAGAGGGGATTTGGTGCTAAAGCTACGCATAGAGCTTATGACCGGGGGCAAACTTACTGGTAAATTCGAACCTAAATGGGAAGGGCCTTACATCATTGAAAGGGTCTATGGCAATGGCACATATGAAGTTATTAATTGCGAAAATCAAGTGAAAGCAGCTGTAAATGGGAATTACTTAAAAAGATATTATCCATAAAAGTTACAAAAGAAGTCATACATCAAAATTTTGTAAGAAAATATCTACAGTCTCCCTTGTAGAAGGAAAGGACTCCCTCAAAACTCGGATAGAGTTCACTACATCAGCAGGAGGAACTGTATACGCCCGCAACTCTTCGACTTTAGCCTCCATAGAAGAAATATCCCGACTCTCTGAATCAATTCTTACTTTGTAGAGGTCAACTTCAGCCTGAAGATCGTTGGAGGTAGAAATCAACGAATTTAGTCTACTTCTATCCACAAAGATAGAAGTGACAATACGACGAACCTTGGCCTGTTTGGCCGCTATGGAAGATCGAATCTCCTCGGCAATCATCTTTTTACTTTCCATCTCCTTTGCGACCTGAAAGTTACGTTCCTTAAGTTGAGCAAGGCTATCTCTACATTTGGCGAGGTCGACTTCTGCGGACGCTAGATCTTCTGCAGAAACCAAGGGTCGTGCAGCAGCCTCGAGCTCGCGCCAATGGGCACGCAACTTCTCGAGTGAGAGTATGACGTCACCAAAACCAGAAACGCAGAGTTGGAGCCTGTCCAGGACTATGGAAAAATCTTCACAAATATCCAACACTTCGGTGATATCATCGGGAGAATTCATGTCCCCCAAAGAGGAAATGATGCATCCCTTGAATTGTGCTATTGCGCGCCTCAAGCGTTTGAGATCCCGTTGCTCTAACTGCTCCGCCTCGATCACCTTGAAAGTTGAAAAGAAATGATGCAAAGGATCCAAGAAGCGATCTTTGACATCAGGAAGCTGACGAGCCCCACTTGAGCTCGCGCCAGTGCTAGGACCGGTTGAACTAAAGTAAGGACCACTTGAGCGACCAGATCCTAAGGCTGAAAAGTATAAGTCAAGATGTCAGAATAGCAAGTTAACTAGGCGAAAAGCCGAAATACAAATACCTGGTGACGTAGGAGAAATAGGTAACGGCTCTATCGGTGTCGAATTCTCCCCGCCATGAGCATCGTCATCAGATACTTCGACAACTAAGGCAGCTGTCAAAAAAAAATGTAAGAGAAGAAAAAAAAAAGAGAAAAAGGGGTTTACCTTCAAAATTCTTACCCGCGCCTTCTGAGTGATTACGAGGAGCCTCCGAGCGGATTTCCCCTCCCGAACCAGACCCTGAATGAGAAGCTGCCTTCACAGAGTATCTTGGGCTATAGAAGGAGGAGATTGACATGCCTCGGGAGTCCGAACCCCCAGAAAATCCCTCATGAAGATGTTATCAGAAAATATAGGCCCACTATCATAAGACCGCATCGGTTGGTCAATCTGACCCATGTTTAGATCTACATGGAAGCCCAAGAGATCACTCAGAACACGGTCGCTGGAGTTCGGTAGCATAGGGGAGTTGTTCTGCGCCTCAGCGCGCATTCCTTTACTCACTTCGTGGTCATTAGAAGGGTTTATGGCAACATTCGGCTCTGCTACAACGACCCCTTCCTCAGATGGTTCGGGTGGCTTGGAAAGGGGATATGACCTTTTATCAGACTCTCCTGGTATATCAACTTTGGAAGGTCTCACAGCTTCTTCTTGCTCTGAGGAATCTTTTTCTTGTGAAAGATCTGAAAGTCCAGCAATTGGAGATGAATCCCTCATTTTTCGAATTTTTCACTTCTTACCACAAGTGTCACGCATTATTAATGATTCTGTAGCCACTGAGTTGGTAGGACGATTGGGAAACCAAAAGCGACTGATTGGCTTTGGCGGATATACAACCTCGGGAAGCTTGACATTGTATTCTAAACAAAAAAAAGGGAGGGATAAGTAAGGATAAAAGCATAAAAAAAAGGGGGGGAAAGAAAAGAGAGAAGAAACATACTCCAAGTCTCCATAGGTTTCGCGTCTTTTTTAGAAGCTGCCTTTTCAGCAGCTAACTCCCATAAAGTCTTCTTGGCTGGCTCGGTGTCACGACGAATATACTCTTTTCCTTCCGCAACCCAGTCAGTGCAGTGAAAGCTACAACCGACGATCCCATGGTAGGCCTTGAAGGAATCGATGTGTTGGACACAAACAGCCTCAGTCTCCTCCACATCTGGTTCCTTGAAGCGTCTAATCCCAAAGGGCATCACCAAGCCCAGTTCACCCCAACTGGTGGTCAAGCAAAGGGGTTTAAAGGCCCAAAAGTGAGATTTAGGCGCAACTTGCTCGACAACTTTCACCGCACAGATGCCATACCAATGAACATAATCTTGAGTTGCCCGGACTCGACGGTCAAACGAAGGAAATTTCAGCTCGCAGGAGAACTTAACTCCCTCAAAGCGCGAGCATACCGCGAGCCAGTGAAGAGGTCCGACCCCAACTTCTCTTTGATATCTCGGGATGCGAGGAAGATATGCAGGAACATCCTGATCAAAGCCGAACTGACGAGCAAACCTGTGAGGATAATACGACTCAACTTCAAAATGAGGACCATCCCTGTAAGCCAAGAGACCTGGTTGAAGCGACAACGCAAAGTCTTTTTCATCAAGGATCAGTCCATCGGAGGAAGATTTTGTTGACCACTCGCAAGGGGCAACCATACAAAAGAACCTCTCTTCAAAATAACCAGCTTGGATGAGGAGCCCGGTCATGTCTTCAAAATTATAGCTGGCTAGGTTACGCTTGGCAAATTTCTTCAATATCAAACCCTGAGAAGGGAACTGGGTAACTTCCTCGACTCCATAAATCTCTGGGAAATAAAAACTAAGCCAGGCAAGGAGAAAATGAGCCGAGAAATAAGAAATGGCACGCCCGGGGCCTTTCTCATTATATACAATCTGATTTAAACCTTTATAAATATCACATAATACTTGTGGTGCCAGAGCGAAGCGCTTGCCTTGAGCCATCTCGCAAGCCACATAAAGACATGACCATTTTACGAGACCGTAGGCCGAAGAGGAAGGACAAATGACCACGGAGGTCCAAAGCCACAAAAAGAGGATAAGCTCGACCTCAGGCTATACTTGTTGTAGGCACTCAAGGGGAAGCCACAGGCCGCCTTGCCCACTGGCATGAAACTCAACAATGTTAGAAGGCCAGTTGTCATTAGATACCTGTTGGTCAGAAATCCTTGAGAATAATGCCACCCAGTCTCTTGCTGTGAACTTTTCCTTCTTGGTCGTTTGATATAATTCGTCAAGAAGATCTATGACCTTTGAAGCAATCGGGTTCTTGTTGAAGGAAGAGTTTGGAGGGGTACACTCATCAAAGGGCAATCCACATACAGGGAGACCGCATATCCCCTTCAGATCCCACAAAGTAACTCTCATCTCTCCAAATGGAAATATGAAGGAGTTAGTCGCCGGTGACCAGAAGCTTACAAAGGCATTGATAATGTTGTTGTCTTTCCAAAAACCTTCTCTGGTGGCTAAGATCGCATCTTTCACACCAGCGGCTGTAAGTACGGCTTCATGACGAGAGACCAAATGTTGTCCCCATTGATTAAAGCCCGGGATGTTACCTAAGCAGCCACGGTAGACATTAGCACCCTCCTTGCATATAAAAGAATAGTCTTCTAATTCCTTTTGCAACCAGCGAGGAGTCTCTACGATAAAATTATGGGGATTGCCTAATGCCCTGGTCGGGAGTAGAAAGCAACCAGAAAAGATCTTGCGGGGATCGGTCGCAGCAACACCTTTTCCAAAGATATACCCTTCTTGACAATTCAAACGTTCAGTGAAAATCTTCTCTGGAATCATAAAGATCCGAGTAGACCGACCGTTAATGTCCTCCATAAGGTGACAACGCATTGGGCTGAAGTGAGAGGGCCCATGTGAACATTCAAAGCATTCACGGCTTGCTAAGGCAGGATACCACCCGAAATAAGAAGAACAGCCTCCACAAGGGCGACCGAAGAAAAAATCGTACTTCCTGGCGCTCTGCGCAGTTTTCTTCTTCAGAACACGCTGCTTTTTCTTAGATGTCATCATTTCTTCGGGAGAGCTTTTCTTAGAAGATTCATTTTTCTTTGAAGAAGATTTTTGCCTTTTAAACTCCCCACGGGCATATGCAACAGCCTTACGCTTCTTCGCGAGAGAAGGTGACATTGGAGGCGCCGCAATTGAAACTACTTTAGAAAAAGGAGTCGCGCTATCTTTTGGCTCCTCAAGGGAAGAACGCTTCTTTTTCACCACTGATTTCTCTCTTGGTGAAAGAATAGGAAATTCTGGAGAAGACATTGCCTGCAAATATATATATATATATATATAAAATATAAAAATAAAAAAAAATAAAAATAAAAAAAAAGAAGAAGAAAAAGAGAGAGAGAAGAGAACTACCACGCGTTACAGCTTCATTCAAAAGTTGCTAATGCCAGCAATCAAAACGCCCCACCTCTTAAAAACCAAGCAATAGTTGTCAAATCTAAAATAAGAAGCCAGTGAAACCTGTGGGCGGGCAATTTTCAAAAAAAAAAAAAAAAAAAAAAAAAAACCTCAGAGTACGCCTGCTAAACAACATATTAGGAATTACACCTTTACAAGTAGGCCACGACGGGGTAATTCCTAAGGGGGCATTTGATGAGATACATTTTCAATCATAAGACCATAACAAAAGTCCTTAATACAAGATACGAGGTCTAATTTTCGATGTTATTTTCAAGATGTACTAATTAATATGCAATTATAAATTTTAAACATTGAATATGTAATGCTGCAACCAAAAATACCGTCATAGACATTAATCGTAAGAATGAGGGGTGGTGGTTCAATGCACGTGTGAGCTCCCAGGTGCATATATTTATTTTTAATTTTTAATTTTTTTAAAATTTTGCAGAAATGTTAATGTAGGTCTATAAATTACTAAAAATGTCACTATTTTTTTTAAAAAATCCGAAATAAATATCTAAAAATCTTCAAAAATAGTATACACATATTAAATAAACTTACTTAACATTTCTGTAAAAAAAAAAAAAAAGGGGGCCAGGTGAAGTATTGCCAATAATGTGTCGTAATTATTACAAAACAATGTTGAAAATAGTATGCAAATAGATAGATAGATAAATGAACTAAAAAAAAAAGAAAAAAAAAAGAAAATAGACATCTTCAGTTCCTCCGCGTCTTCTTCTTACTTGCCCATACTTCATTTTCTAAAAAATATATTAAAAAAAAAATGAGTCTCAAAATTTAGCGAGTAAGAGAAGGAGACATAATTAGATTTAGAGTGTATTTAGAAATAAATACAGAATAAAAGTTGTAAAGTGATATGATTGGTCATAGGTAATAATGATAAGTAAAGAAGATAAAGTTAAAATAGAAAGGTTAGTTGTATAACAATTGCGTAGAAATAATTGAAAAGTAAAAAAAAAAAGTTGTATAAAAATATAAAAAAAATGATTAAAAAAATATGATAGTTGTAGAGAGCGCGAAAGTTTAACTTAACATATTTTACAAATTGCCAAATATGCCATTAATATAAAATGTGGGTTATGATTCAATATTTGCTTAAGCTTTCTCAAATACTTTTATTTTTAAATTTTTTTTTTTTACACACATATATGAGCTCAATTAAGATCTTTCTGTAAAAGAGATTTATAATTTTAATTTTATTTGATATTTTTATTTCAAAAATGAAAAAAAAAGAGAAGAATTTCACACCCGCCGGTGTAGCCATGTCACGCAAGGAATACTCCACCTGCATTCATCAGGAAATAACACTCTCTTATTAGGAAAACCTATCTTTCAAACAACACAAACGTATCTGAAGGTATTTTTCAAAAATCTAATAAAAAGATAGCAAGAATGTGTAGAGCGCCTCAGACGTGGAGTCGAGCAATCATCAACACATCAACCATGCAATCCAAAGCTCATCTTAAAACCAAAAATCAGATGTCTGATAGAGTTGGAAGTGAGGCATTGAAGTCATCAGACTGCATGGTCTGAGATTCAGCAGTGATTTTTCGAGAAAGGGGAAATGCAACTATCTGTGAAAATGGTTACAGCTGCAGGCTTTTTCTCCTGCATGATCCAGGTACCCATATCAAATACTTAGTCCAGTTGGAATGGTAAGATTGAAGCACTGTCAAATCAAATGCATGAAAACCCATGTGTTCGAGCCTCCCAAATCATCAGAATTTTGCGGAAGTAAATCATGGGAAGATGCAGGAAATGCAAATGAGCAACCAAAGAAGTCGTCAGATCAGTCTAATGCATGGGGTGGCTGGCGTAGCAGTAACATGGAATCCCAATCTAAGACATAGGGTCACTGGGACAACAATGAATCTGAAACCCGTGTAAATGAATAAATTGTCAACAGAGATCAAGAATCCTTAGGGCTGTCGCTGTGAGGAGGAAACCCAGGGGCGAAAGTCGATGCGATGCCAGGCAATAAAACCTCATTTTCACGGCCCCAGAAATAAAAGAAAGGAAGGAAAGAATAGGAAAGAATCGAAGAAAGAAGAGGAAGCGAGGGCATCCCTCTCGATCCTTCTCGATATGCATGCAGATTAGGGATTGCTAAATCCCTACCACCTTGTCGGGCGCTCGATCTGGTTGCACGAAGCCCAGAGATCCCGAATATGCCTTCCGCGATCCTCTCTTCTAGCTGCTCAGATGGCCGATCCTCTTTCGGTAATCCCTGGGGCCGTCCTCTGGAGCCTCTCCGACAAGCTCTACGAGAAACACAAGAATGCGGCCCTCGAACCGGCGACCATGATAAGATAACAGCAGTTATCAATCTGTTGACTACGGAGTTCACATATTCCCCACAAGCCAATCATCGCAAGGGAGGATTGATAGGACTCGCTGCAGCAACTGTTGGTTTAACCACAAAAGAAGGCCCGAGCTTTCTTAGACTTTTAAGGATAAAGTCGGGAGCTCTAGCACAACAGAAGTTTGCTACGTTCCTTTTGCAATTTCTACGCACAGATGCTGCCGAGCTCCATTTTTCTCCGAGCATCCTCCTCTGGGTCATTTTGCTATGAGGGACGAGAGGCAGACTATAGCTATTAGTGTCATCAAAGGCGTGGAGAAGAAGGAACCATCTGGTGCTATGGTTGAAGTTGTAAAGATGCTTAACATGCGTCTCCAACACGGCAACGAGAACTGCAGCTTGACAGTTGTTGATGGCGACAAGACAAGAACAAAAACACGTTATTTTGCTGGCAGAGACTACACTCCAGGAATGAAGAAAGGAGGCAATAGAAATATGCGATGATGAGTTCCGCGGACTAGAAATGCGGGAAAGCCACAAGGGACGATCCCTTGCAACACAACCATGGAATCCAGTTTCGCAGAGGGATTACCTCTCACTTGAATTATGTCAGCCGCAGAACTCGAGATGGGTGAGAACGAGCCCGCACCCAATGCTTTATCCTCTCGCGCGTAATCAATCGAGAGCTAACCCGTAGAGTTGTAAAACCAATTGAGTTCCGCGGAAGTATGGTTCCGCGTGAACGCAGTTCCGCCGCAGCGAAATCCCCTGTGAATGCAGTTCCGCGTAATGAAGTTCCGCGGCAACGCTCGCAAGCCGAACTATCTCCAAATCGCCTATAAATAGAACTCCAAGACAAGAAAAAAAAAAGAACAGGAGCGCAATACGAGGAGAGAACTTCAGGAAGAGAGGAGACAAGTCCAAGGCAACCGGGGCAAGCTCTCTCACACGGAAGGAAAAGAGAACGTAAGTTCTCAAAAAATTTTACGGGAGGTATAAAAAAAAAAGAGTTTCTTTTTTTTATTAAAATAAATATGTATACATATATATATCATTTTCAAAAATTACTTTTCCCAACGTGGATACTCCCCGACTGGCGGGTTGAATTGACACACGGGATAAGTATTTTTCTCCTCAAAAATAAAATAAAAAATATATATGTGTATTTTCTATATATAAAATATATATACGTTTATACATATATATTATTTTCAAAAACTACTTTTCCCAACGTGGATACTCCGCGACTGGCGGGTTGAATTGACACGCGGGTTAAGTATTTTTCTCCCTTAAGAATAAAATAAAAATATATATGTGTGTATTTTCTATATATAAAAATATATATACGTTTACACATATATATCATTTTCAAAAATTACTTTTCCCAACGTGGATACTCCCCGACTGGCGGGTTGAATTGACACACGGGATAAGTATTTTTCTCCTCAAAAATAAAATAAAAAATATATATGTGTATTTTCTATATATAAAATATATATACGTTTATACATATATATTATTTTCAAAAACTACTTTTCCCAACGTGGATACTCCCTGACTAGCGGGTTGAATTGACACGCGGGTTAAGTATTTTTCTCCCTTAAAAATAAAATAAATATATATATGTGTGTGTATTTTCTATATATAAATATATATATATATATACACATATTATTTTCAAAAAATTACTTTTCCCAACGTGGATACTCCCCGACTGGCGGGTTGAATTGACACACGGGATAAGTATTTTTCTCCTTAAGAATAAAATAAAATATATATATATATATATGTATATTTTCTATACATATATACGCAAATACATGTATATTATTTCAAAATATATATATATTTTTCCGCGCACAGGGTGGGTCATACAATATATATAAATATGAAGCTAAGTTTTTTCTTTTTTTGTAATAAAAAAATAAAATAATAATAATAATAATAATAATAATAATAATCGGTTCAACCCGAGGAATAAGTAAAGAGGGCACCTAGCAATACATGGCTGGATTGTACTCCCGCTTGAAGAGGAGCGAGCTGCTCTGCCCTCTGACCTCCACGGCAGAAACCACCCGTTCCTATTGTCGAGCCGCAGACGTAGAAATCATACATGAGCCCAGGGTCCCGGGATTTCACGGGTGGCCGTAAAATATATATATATATTTATATATATGCATAAAGCTACGTATTTTTATTATAATATATATATATATAACAATATATATAAAAGGGCCTGGAGTCTCGGAATTTCACAGGCCATCGTATATATATATATATGTACACATATATATAAAACTACGAATTTTCATGATAAATATATATATATATATATAACAATATATATATAAGGGCCCGGGGTCCCGGGATCCCATTAGGCACGCCACGCACACACGTGCGCGCGCCATACGGATATATATATATATATATATATATATATATATATATATATATATGAAGACCCCGGGAACCCGGCATCTCACGGGCGTGCCACACACACACACACACACATATATATATATAAAGCCTCGAAAAATATACATATTATACATATATATTAAAAGGCTTCCAAAAATATATATAATATATATATATATAAAGCCTCGAAAAATATACATATTATACATATATATTAAAAGGCTTCCAAAAATATATATAAAATACATATATATTAAAAGGCTTCCAAAAATATATATAAAATACATATATATTAAAAGGCTTCCAAAAATATATATAAAATACATATATATTAAAAGACATCCAAAAATTTTAAGATTTTGATTTCTAAAAATATATAGATGACCCGCGGGCATCCAAAAATTAAGATTTTGATTTTTAAAAATTACATAGATGTCCCGCGGGCATCCAAAAAGTTAATATTTTGATTTTTAAAATTACATAGATGTCCCGCGGGCATCCAAAAAGTTAATATTTTGATTTCTAAAATTACATAGATGTTCCGCGGGCATCCAAAAATTAAGATTTTGATTTTTAAAATTACATAGATGTCCCGCGGGCCTCCAAAAGTTAAGATTTTGATTTCTAAAATTATATAGATGTCCCGCGGGCATCCAAAAATTAAGATTTTAATTTCTAAAATTATATAGATATCCCGCAGGCGTCCAAAAATTAAGATTTTGATTTTTTAAAATTATATAGATGTCCCGCGGGCATCCAAAAATTAAGATTTTAATTTCTAAAATTATATAGATGTCCCGCAGGCGTCGAAAAATTAAGATTTTGATTTTTTAAAATTACATAGATGTCCCGCGGGCATCCAAAAATTAAGATTTTGATTTCTAAAATTATATAGATGACCCACGGGCATCCAAAAATTAAGATTTTGATTTTTAAAATTACATAGATGTCCCGCGGGCATCCAAAAATTAAGATTTTGATTTCTAAAAATATATAGATGACCCGCGGGCATCCAAAAATTAAGATTCTATTTTCTAAAAACATATATGCCCCGCGGTCCTCCAAAAATGAATATTTTATTTTCCAAAAATATATATGTCTCGCGGACCTTCAAAAATATATATATATTTGTCCCGCGGGCCCAAAAAATATATATATATTTTATATACACATACATCTTAGAAGACTTTCAAATATATATATATAATTATGTATTTCTCCCCGAGTAAATACTCTCCGGGAAGTGAGCTAAGTTGATACACGGGTGAATGACCTCTTTGCTCAGATTCGAGTCTTAATAGACCTAAAACCTCTAGTAAGCCCAAGACGGCTCAAAAACCTTCCTACAAACCCACTTGGGTCCAAAATTCCTCAACAAGCCATTTGGGCTCAAGACCCTCAAAAAACAAAAAAATCCCAAGATGGCTCAAAAATCTCCAATAAGCCAACCCGGCCCCAAAATTCTTCAACCTGAGCCTTAATAGGCCTAGAACCTCCAGCAAGCCCAAGATGACTTAAAATCCTTCAACAAGTCCTCTTGAGCCAAAATCCCTCAACAAGCCCAGTTGGGCCTCAACCTCCTCAAATGGTCAAAGTTGACCCAAAAATACTTTAAAACTCGGTTAATCCATTTCTTGGTAAAACCACCCAATTATTCAATCCAGAGACTGAATGCGGGAGACGCTGGTTTCTTATATAGAAGCTGAAAGCGGGACACGCTGGTCTGCTGTGTAAATCCAGAAGCTAAGAGCGCACTTAGTTTGCTGTGTAGGGTCACTGGTGTAGCCGACGGGCCCCTCACTAGTTCCCAAACTGAGTCATCGCTGGTCGACGGGCTAAGCGTAAACTCACATTTAAGTCATGGCGCGTGGCGTCGTGTACCTCATATTCAAGTCATGGCGCGTGGCGTCATGTACCTCATATTTAAGTCATGGCGCGTGGCGTCATGTACCTCATATTTAAGACATGGCGCATGGCATCATATACCTCACATTCGAGTCACGGCGCGGGGCGAAGTGTACTCACTTATTTTTATATTTTTGTCAGACACGATTTTTCGTGCACTTGTAAAGACGTAGAAGGATCTTCTAAGCACTTCATTATTATTAAGCATTTTTTTATGGACTATTGTATTCAGCTCTTTTAATCAAGGGTTTTCTCGTTAGAGATGTAAAATCAGAATGTGGAACACAATGCAAAATATTTCTGTGATATACTTTTCGAACTCGGTTAAAGAATTAGATGCTTTAAAATCTTTCTGGGAAACTAGTTAAGCATTTATTTTCAAAGCCGCAGGAAAACAATTTTACTTTTAACAACTACGATGATTTTTCACGAGGCCGGAACAAAGGTGTTTGTGGACATATGAATGTCCATTGCCAAAAAGGCTTAATGGAAATGTATTTTGGACATAAAAATGTCCATTATCAAAGTGTTTATGTGAAAAACATTTTAGGACATATAAACGTCCGATTCCAATAAGGTTTATGTGGAAACATATTTTAGGACGTATAAACATCCGTTTCCAACAAGGTTTAAGTGGAAAAATATTTTAGGACGTATGAACGTCCAATGCCAAAATGATTTATGTGGAAAAACGTCTTTTCGTGGACATGAGAATGTCCATTGCCAAATATGGTTTATGTCAAAATGTTTTGGGACATAAAATGTTCCCTGACAAAAATGATTTATGAGAAAAATGTTTTAGGAAATGATTTTCAAGGAAGTCTTGCCCTAAAAGATAAAATGCTTACTTACTGAGTTGTCACTCACATTTTGTTTTCCCAAACCTCGGACAGGTACCTGGAAACTCAAGGGGTCAATGGACCTAAGAAAAGAATGATGGTAAAAATTAGTACCCAGGTGGGCTAAAAGGATTAGCCATGGTTAGTGGAATGCTATGAATGGAAGTTTTCAGGTATGTTGATGTATATGTGAACTTGTTTAAAGTTTCGAGTTCTAAGTGAACTAATGTAACACCCCATTCCTAGAATTACTTAAGAACTAGTCAATGAGTACTACACAATCTAAGAAAAATTCGGCAGCATCTCCCCATAACATACAAGGGGTAATATGGAATACATGACCTGATATTCATAACATTTCAATCTGTAACATTCAATCCTATTTATATACTTGCATCTTCATATAATAAGGACATTCATATAGAAGGAAATCATTAAATATTTTCCTTACACATCAAACAAATATAATAGTCATGCATATGTGCATCAACAACGATTATAATCCAATCTAAAATACCAAATACATTATAGTTGTCAAAGCGAATCCGCCTAAATAATTGTCTACATATATGATTATCAAAAAGAGCACAAATCTAAAAGAACTGAAATTAACATATTGTGTTATGGTCTCTCATGTTTGATCTTCAACTTGTCCCATCCTTAAGTTCCCCATCTGATCTGCGATCTAAAAGCACAATAACAAACGATATGAGTCTAAATAGACCCAGTAAGTAGATAGTGGTTAGCACAAAGTGGAAATAAGTATAATGATGGATACTCATATAGTGATGAAGCTAATACATATGGGTCCAATACCCACTCCCAAGATTGTACGCATATAACCACACACACAAATTGAACAACACAACCAATCATCTACTCATGTCCATCAAGGGCCATGAACAACCCTCTCCTCATGTCAATCAGGGGCCATGAACAACCCTTACAACCAACTATTTGAGATAACACATCATACTTAACAGACAATGAAACATGTCGCAAACCACGCATACAACATCAACACAATTTAGATTCAACACATAGATCTGTCACATAAACATTTTATCAAACACATGATAGGTGCGAAATGAAAGAACCTTCAATTCATACTCTCGATTGGGGCAAATCAATTCACGTCACATTCCAACAATATAAAAACTGCTAAAAAGTCTTTTACATCATAGAAATCGCACATTCAAAGTAAATTCCCCATGAACCCTAACTGTTACGAACCCTATGCCTAATACCATGGAGTCGTCAGGAGCTACACATTCCCTCTAGCCTCACATCGCGTTTGACATAAAATTTCATCACTAAATTGAGAAGGGGCGACATCTACTTACCTTGACCGTGATTCCTCCCAAGACAGCGACCCTAGATGTGGATTGCAGAAATTCGGAGCCTTGGAGCTTCCTGGACTAGGATCTATGACCTTCAAGGTAGTTGATATAGTTTCCCTCAAGAGATCACGGGTGGTTCGAACTGAGTGGAAGAGAAAGTAGAAGAGGAGCGAAGAACCAGAAGAGGAGAAGAAGAAAACGCGGTCGGGCGCGAAATGGGAAATGAAGCCCTAGAGCGCGGGCCGCATATGTTAGTAGAATCCATTGAGTCGGGTCGGGGCATGGGTCGGGTCCAGTCGCAATTAGTAATTTAATTTTCCGCTCCTACAACTTAATAATTAAAAATTTCTCCGGGGGCGCTGCCCCCTTTTAACCCCTCGACCTGACCGGTCAGGTCGAACCCCGTACCTACTCTGCGAAGGGGAAAAATAGTTATAGTGCTTAACAATGACGCACTAATCATACACATTTAAATTTATACTCAGTGTGCTAAGATCATAATACATGCATATATGCACTATATGTTCCCTAGATACTATATTCATATATGTTATGCATCTATTAACATTATAAACTCCTGTGGCATGTTCATAATTTATCTCATAAATAGAGAAGGGTTATAATGAAAATAAAATAAAATAAAATATCTGGTCCTTACAACTAATGATTGAATAGATGTATGTATGCAATGGAAATGCCATGATTAGGTCAAGAGAGCCTATGATGTATAACAGCATGTTGAAATGGTTTAAAGGATATGTGCAAGTGTACCATTGTTTATGTTATAAACGAAATGATGATGAATGAAGAAACGAAAAAAAAATTTGGACGAGTTCCAATTAAAATCCCACCGCGTGATCAGGGCAACAATCCTGATTCACATTTACCAATCTATAAGGTCTTGAAGTAAGGAAGTGACGTCTCGGTTTGGGGCGCGCACATGATGTGTGTAAATAATGCTCCAAATTTGTTACATGATGATTTGGGATGAATATTTATGATAGTTATGATGTTAAAATGATGATATATTAATTTCATAATTTTTGGATTCAAGGATTATGCTTAAGTGAAATTATGATGAATTTTAATATATGAAGAAAATGATTTATTTGGCCAAGTAAATGATGATAAATTCAAAATTCATGAATTGTTTCATGATATACTAACTGAGAGCTATGTCATGGTATTTTTTTTTGGAAAAAATGTCAATTTTTGAAACCCATGAACAGTAATCAACACGCTGTGAACAGTAACCTTGGATGAACAGTAACCTGCTACAGTAATTATGAACAGTGAACAGCGTGATTTTGGGAAAATTTGAGATTTATTTTTTATAAGGATATATGGATTTAATTTTTAAGAATTTTTGGATAAAAATTCATATAAGGAGGTAATAACCAAGTATTTATAAAAGGATAACTTCTATAAAAATGAGGTAATATGTGATCATAAAGCATGCATAAAAAGCAATCTAAGACATGGAATAGATGGATAAAATATCCAATTTCCTTGTATAGGAAGAGGAAAGGAGAAAGTTGAGGACACGGACTGAGAAGGTAAGCAAGCAAACCCTTTTGAAAATATGTTTTATTCTCAAGTATTTATGAAATGTGTTTAAGGATGGTCATTCCTATAATGTTTTAAAATGATGAATGTTTATGAGTTTTTATGAAAAGTCATGTCGGCATATTGATATCATGTGATGTTCATGGACATGTGCACATGTATGATGCATAATGAAAAGGCTTTAGTGGAGGTAGAAAGCGGATCAGAGGGTCCCCCTTCACTATTGCCGAGTCGTATGGGTTGTGTGCCGGCAGCGTCCTCCCAAGAGGTGGAGGCAAAGGAATGTTATGTGTGAATAAATGCATTGCATTTTCATACATGGATTGAAAATGAAAGCATGGATTTAAAATGATATTTTAAAGGGATGGTGCAAATAATTCTCTACATGAGAATGACAAGTTACTTGGTGTAAGAGGTATATAATGCTGGAAAAATCAAAAGTCATGCATGTAGGAAACCAGGTAGGCTAATCAGGGTAAAGGACGCGAGGTCCCCTTGACGAGGCCAAGTCGGAGAAGCCGGCGTAATGGACCATGCTATGTGAGATGTTTCTCAGGCTAGCGTACCCACACATGAAGGTTTATGTCATGAATGGAAAGGAAGCATTTACACATCCAATGTTTATGAAACGATTTTTATGAAAAGACTTTTGTGCATTTGGTAGTTGATCACTTGGTAAGTGTCTTCTATCAAATGGAGAGAAATGCATTTAAACGAAAGAAAAATGCTTGCTTATTGAGTTTCGACTCATGTTTTGTTTTTCCAACTTCAGACAGGTGTAGGGAAAGCCAAGAGATGAAGGGCATGTATTGCTAAAGGAAAAGAGAAATCTACAAAGGTTAGTAGATTTTTGTATGAATAGATGTCCTAATGGGATATATCAAAAAGGACATAAGTTGTATGAAATTATGAAGTTATGAATAATATGAGAAGTTGATGATTTATGATGATATGGATAAGTCCATTATGAATGATGATGAGTATACGTTTATGTGATAAAAGAAAAGAAAAAAAAAATATTGGATGAGATCCAATTAAAAATCTCGTCGTGTGATAAGGGCAATAATCCTGAGTCACGTTTACCAATCTATAAGATCCCGCAGTAAGGCTTCTAGGCACCCCAGTTCGAGGCGCCACATAAGTAGTTACTACCTTTCCCTTTTCATTACGTTGCTCTTTGGCTATGGTTAAGCCAATTGCTCTCTAGCTTCCTATTGGCTTCTGATGATGGGAATTGGATCTCGACTAAATCTCTACCCTCCATTATGTCTTTTAGAGGGCCCTAACACTCCAACCTATTGAACTCTGGGAGGTTAGAGTGGAAGTAGACCCAAACTAGTGCCTCTTCTAGCTCAAGATAGTTAATTGTATATGTAGTTATATAGAAATGATTAACAAATAGGATACTTATATAAGAAAATGTGAAGAAATGATTAAAAAATATGATAGTTATAAATAGTAAAAATTTTTAAATTGAAAAGTTTCGATTGTTGCCAAACACCTCCCTTAACCAAGAAATTTTTATTTTTATTGAATTTGAATTAATTTATATTTCATTCAAATAAAATTTTCTTACTTCAATTAAATATTTTAATCTTTATTTTATTTCAATAGTTTTAGCAATTTCATTTTGTGTTGAATTTGAAAAATATTAGATTTTAATAGGCTTATTAATGAAATGCTTTAAAATCTATATCATTAAATATATTAACTAGAGAATACATTCAATATAGATTACATGAATAATTTGTAAAATCCATCAAATAGGTGCATATCATATTATAAGAATTTGAATAATATGTAAAATTCATTAAACATGCAGATACTGATTCATCTTTTGTAGTAGAATTTATATTTATTGTAAAATCTATATTACCCATATAATTCGTGAAGAGAAAACATCGCCACTTTTATGAAACAGAATTATTTAACTTATATATATTATTAAAAGATCACAAAGGAAAATAGTATGTTTTGTATAGATTGTAAAACATCTCAACAAAGTCAAATATGTAATACGTGTATTTTCTGTGGTACTCGGATAACCTGTAAAATTCATTCATTGGGTATAATCATGGCAATTAACTTGTGTAACTCATTAGTATAGTGAATTGCATGGAAATTATAAAATTCATAAACCTGTACAACTAGTCGAACAAGTTAAATTACTTCATTCATTTATACGCATCTCATAATAAATATAATACGCAGTTCCAATATTTCGGCATTAATTACTTAGTATAATCATGATGGTCATATTACGTAATTGACGTCTTGGATCATTCAAAATCATATGCCGTTATATTAACAGCTATGGTATCTCATAAAAGAACATACACTGCAACTACCATAACCTATTCCACCACACTCATACTCGCACACCACCTCCTAAGCATACTGGCAAAGGTGAAAATGACAAAACTACCCCTGTTTGTGTTTTGTCTCCAAAAATACGTACGTCTGTCTAAAAGCAGTGCTCAAAAAATGATAAGCTAGGAGAGGTCGCACGAAATCTTGGCAAGAAAGGGATGAAAGAAAATTGTAACGCTGGATTACCCAACATCCATGTGAATTTATTTAGACCACTAAACTAGATTTTTCTAATCGTAAATGTTTTGAATCCAATGATATTAATATACAAATCATTTACAAGGTACATTAATTCAACCATATTCCGATACATTTTGACAAATAAATATGAGTACATCATAGGGTTGTTGAGAAATGCTCACACGCTCCAAGAGGAATTCCTTATCACGAATTTTTCAATAAAATACCTGTAAGAAATGACGGACTATTCATCCAAGATCGACATTTTTGTTTGGACTGTGTTCCAAATCTTCCGCAAGAAGATCATTAACTTATGATTAATCTTGTATTTTGGAGCACTAGGTAGTTCTAATTAAGATCTACCAATTTTCCAAATTAATTGAGGATAGATGATAGTGTTTAAAAAGGATCCATGAGAGGGTGATTCTTGAATCTTTTGACAAGTGTTTGGGTTATTGCTGTTGATGAAGACGTAGTTGGGAGTTCTCCATTTGAAAATCTTGGGGCCAAGGGATTAAGCTACTTGGAGGGAAGCAGCAACTGCATTGCTGGTTGCAGGGCCTTGGTGGTCCAACCCAGCTGTTCTCTAGCTTCTCATCAGCCACTGATGATGGGAACTTGGCCTCGACTAAATCTCCACCCTCCATTGCACCTTTTAGAGGGCCCCAACACTCCACCCTGTTGAACTCTGGGAGGTTGGAGTGGAAGTAGACCCAAACTAGTGCCTCTTCTAGCTCCGGATAGTTGTTGAACAGATTCCCATCTCCATGAACAAAAGCCTTTAACACCTGATCATTCATTCCATCTCATCCAGGATTAACTCAGAATCTCGCACCATCACATGCATATTAGGAATCAACTTCAACGGGTTATTTGCATATATAATAATTAGTTTTCAACAAATTGCACCGGACATGAAATAAATAATTTTGCACTTTGCAAGCCCAATTCCATTCTTTCCATTTTTTGAACATACCTTTGTTGTGAAAATCCGTTAAAAAAAAAGAAGGAAAGACCCCTTGAGACGTGTATTAATTAAAAATATATATATGCGAAAAACTCAAAACCCCAAAACCGATAAATAAATAAAAAATCAGTTTTCTGCTTTTTGAAAAAATTTTCCTTCAGCAATTTATGCTTCGTTCTAAACTTCGTTGCTTACATTTCACAAAAATTTCTAAAAATAAAGGCACATTAAGAGCGGTTTCATCCATACCACGGGGAGTTCCTTGCAGAATATATAGTGTCTGAGCTTGGCGATGAAGTCCAACAAGAAATGACCCCCACTTATGTGGCAGTGGACATGGAGAGACATCTTTTCTTGGACTTTCTTCCACTCTGCAACCACTTCATCTCTCTGTAGTCTGTTGTACCAACCCTGCAGCTGAAATAACACATATTTTCCTTTTCCGGTCAATTTCGAAAAGGATTGACCCAATTTAAATGATAAATTAATTCAACGAGGATAATTAAACTTAAATTGCAAGAATACTTTGTCCATGCTGCATAACTTCGATTAATTGCAGATATGTAAACACAGATCCATTGCGCTGATTCACTAAAACTCGGATGATATTCTATTTGTTTTATATGGAAATTGAACTTGAGGTCAACAGCTCGACCAGTGGGGCTTATGGCCACGACTCTTGATGGATAAATAGTTATTTTTTAATTAATCCCTTTAAACCAAATCGTTTTTATATCATGATTTTGTAATTTTTATCATTTACTTTACTCCTCTTCATCATCGTCCTATGCTCATCATATTCCTTACATCCATCCCTCTCTTCTGTTTCCTTTTTTGTCCCCTTTCCCACCTATCCAAACATCAGGACAAGACAGAAGCAATCAGCAAACAAGTGTGTAAAATCACATTTTCCTTTTCTTGTCAACATATTATGGGTACTAATTCAATACAGGCCCTGCATACACCCTTGTTTGTTTATTTTGAACCTTTTTTTCAATTTTAACATAAATTAGTATTCGTGTAACAAAAAAATTACCTTCATTGTAAATTTGTATCTTATAAAAAGTCCTCATTTTTTGACAGAGGATATACAACTATCAATTTTTTAAAAAAAAAATGTGTAGTATATATCACATATAAAAGTTTTGAATATACGTTAACGTTATTTCTTTTTTATGAGGAAATATTTGTTATTTCTAAAATCACATATAAATGCAAATGACAATATGACAAATGTTTTGGATTTGAAACAAAAAAAAAGAAAAAGAAAAAAAAAACACTCCATACTGACGACTACATTGAATCATTGCTCCATATTTTTATTTGGGGCACATACGGCAAAACTAAAAGCTTTTTACACTAAAAGTTTCATTCTATATTTTTAAATTATCTATATACTTTATTTTCTAATTATTTTAACAAAATTATTCACCCAACTAAGCTATCTATTCTAACTTTATTTTTTTTATTTTCATCATTACCTTTATAATATCACATCGTTTTCTCCCAAAACGCATAAATTTTAACGGGATTGCGACAAGCTATACAATAGAGTTAAAAAAATGACGCTAACCCTAAGAATATACAACTTTTTTCCAAAAACAGAATAGACAAGGAATTTTTTATATGAAATAATAAAAAAAAAAAAGAAGTAATCAACCTGTGCGCGATTGATGGTCTGAGAGACTGCCAGAGTGATTTTGGAGGTGATGTCGCTGTGCGTGAGCGTGTAGGTTCTTGGTAAGTTGCCAGGGTGCTTCTTTTCATCCACTCCCAAGAACAGAACCTTCAACTTCGACGCTTCAAATATCGCAGGCCCAAACAGTCTAGCAGCCTAGTTATAAATAAAATCCAATCCAACCCAAATACAAAAATCCATAATCAAATAAAGAAATCTACTCAAAAGAAACCAAACAAAGAAGTAAGTTGCAGTGACGTACTGGGAGGAATCGATGCTTCTTGGCCCTGGCTTGGGAGAAGGATGATGGATAAGAGGAGATTTTGTGCTTCTTGAGGCAAGTTGGTTTTGCTTGTGTTGGAAAGAAAAACATAGCAGCAACAGCAGCAGAACCCATCTCTGAAAGGAAGAATAAAGAGAGTTCTGCAGAGATGGGTTCCGTATTTTTTCTTTTCTTTTTTTTACAAAGAGAGATGCAAGGGGCGGCAAGAAATCGAGGACTTCGAGAGAATAGGAGAAAATTGGGTATGTGCGTTTTTTTTTTTCTTTTTGTCTTTCCTAGAAATGGGGAGAGGATTCTGGCACGTCTCTATCTTTCCACCTCCCTGATATGAGCTTTCGCTGTTGCTTCTGGTTATTGTCTACGCTTCGATTGCAAAGAGTAGACGCGAAGGCAGAAATTTTGAAAAGGAGGCGACGCCAAAAGCAGGGGGGGGGGGATGCGTGTCTCTTCGAAACTCCCTTCATTAGAAATTTAAAATAATTTATTTTCTTTTATTTTATTTTAGAGTTTTTTTTTCAAATACACCCATTATGTTTGATCATAATATAGATATACCCACTACGTTTCAGAAATCCTAAATATACTTACTACATTTGCATATATTTTCAAAAATTTTCATTCCGTTAAACACGGTCAAGTAAGTTAATGGTTATCCGTTTAAATATTAGTTACAATTTTCTAAATGTCAAAAATACGCTAGTGTAAAAAAATAAAAGATGAAAAAATAAAACGGGAATAAAATTAGAACTCTCTATGTTTAAAACTCTTGTGCGATTAAGGTAACAGTGAGTTGTAATATTTAATATTTTGAATCCAATCTTAAATTTGATGGGTATATTGGTAATTTTATAAATAGACTAACGGCGTTTATTAACATTTGTAGCAGAGTGAGTTTTTTGGGATTATATACAAATATAGTGGGTATATTTGGAATTTTTGAAGCATGATAGATATATTTAGAATTAAGATCAAATATTTGAGTAATATTTGGGAAAAAAAAACTTCATTTTATTAAGCCGACAGTGATAGCTTCTGGTTGCGGGTAGCTCACTTACCACGTGATATTTGTTTAGGTTTATTTGTTTTTTTTTTTTTTTTTTTTTTTCCTCCTGGCCGTAAATTACGGCGTCCACCAGTTGATGAGCTTCCACGTGAGCTTTAGCTCGGGGGAAAGGAGAATTTCTTGAATATGCCCTTATTTGCTGAGGTTTTGTTTCTCTATGTATTATGAAAGCCATAACTTCCCATTTTTCCCCATAAACGACGTATCTAATTATGATTAGAGTGTATAAGCTATGGAAAAAAGTGCACCAATCATTAATTCACTCAATAATTTTTGGTATCTATACCCTTACCTTATACACACGTGAAATGAGAAGAATTCAATATTCGATCGACATTCCTTACATAAGTTTTTGTTGTAAGTATAATATCAATGTAGGAATAATCAGATTACCCAGATTTGTCTGCCTTCTCTTTCCTTTCCCCTTGTCTTTCTTTTTTTCAACTTTCTTTCTACTTTTCTTATAACATTGGAAGCACATAATATCTCTACTTGGTTTAGATGTACTTAGGCTTCTTATAAATTCATTCAAACTATTAGATAATTTTCTTTTAAATGTTGCTCTTTTGTCAAGGCTCATTCATCATCAACTAAGCAATAACATTATTATTACATAGTTTTGATACTAATTGAAATGACTAATGTTACCTAGGCATTTTTCATAATTTACGCATAGTTATGCTCATGTTTTGAGCAGGCATCACCCACTTGAAAATTTAATTAATATGATTTTTAGTACCATATTAAAACGAAAGATTTTAAATAAAATGAATGAATAAGATTATAGTCTAATCATAAAGGTAGGCCCAAAATGGAGGTGACTTGACGAAATCTTCAATAGACACCTATAATATCAAAGCATATACCTAATTTCATATAATCAGTACAACTTTTTCTAATTCAAAAAAAAAAAATTTAGAAAAATCTAAAGCACTAATATTATCTGTCCATATTTAAAATTTACCATGCTAATAATTACATACGTTGGAAAACTTATATATTATTTTTGGTCTAACCTGATAATGTGATCAAAATCCAATTCCGTTATTTTGTTTAACATACACGTGTGATTCATTGCTCTTGGGTTGCATAATAAGTTACGTGCAAGCCTTTGCTTTTTTATTTTAAATTTTTTTTCTAAATCTAACCATCTATTCCTTATGGATATGTATTTACTCATCGCACAAAAATACGTTTTGATTGGAGACTTTTACATTATGGTCTAGGTCTACCCTAGTAATGTAATCGAAATCAAATTCAATTATTTTGTTTAGTACATGGTGCGACTCAAGGCTATTGGGTTGCATTGTAAGTTATATACAAGCCCTTGCTTTTATTTTATGTTTTTCGGTTAATTTCAAATACATCAACTCTTTTTGCCCTTGTTTTCAAATACATCTATTAAGTTTGAAAAGTTTCATATATAACTATTAAATATCCTACAAATAACAAATACACCCAAGATGTAACTTGCCGTTAGTTAAGTAGCAGAGGGAGTTATTTTTTGGCTAGGTGAATTTTTTAGATCACCAAATTACCCCTAAATCAAAATGATATATTTTATTATTTTATAATATTTAAAGCTTTCTTGCAAAGTCGTAAGCAGAAGGGCCGTTGGGGATTTCGTCGGAAACGGTTTTGCTCAAGTATTTGCTTTTGCTTTCGTCCACGCTAGCCCATTTGGGGACATTGCTCGCTGGTGAATGCGTCTGACGAGATTAGGAAAAAGATGTTGCTGAAGTTAATAGAAAAGATGATGGATCGACGAGCTTTGATTGCCATGTCGCTTGTCACTTAGGTGACATCATGGACTGCAATGGTTAACTCGAAGGCTGCAAACAAACAAAAATTCAAAAGAATTAAATACTTTACAAGGGAAAATCTCCATTCAGTGTGTTAATTAGCAGTAAGGGTTCCAGGACACAGATTTGCTTGAGATGATCCTTTGCAATTAGTTTTTTCTTAGGTGGATGAGTACCACAGAATGGCACTAGAAATTTTAAAAGCAAAACCTACATTTTCAGTTGCCACTGGAGATGATCTTGCGAAATTCCAGCACCAAGTCGGTGTTTTCTTTGTACCGTGAGAAAAAAAACTGCTTCTCGAGCAAAATGATTATTTCCTTATTTCAATTTTTTGGGAGAAGTCTTATAAAATGATTTTCAACTTCTTATAAGGTAAAACTACAAAAGGATAATTTATGGAATTTAAATCCACATAAAAAATGATAATGGAAGAAAACAGAACAAATGAAAAATCATCATAAGTATGGTAGCTTATTTTAGTTAGCAAATGGTCACACCGGATATGTTGCGGGATCAAGAGAAGAGCAGAGTTGTGCCATTGGATTGCATGCATAAGATTTGCTTGTCGAAATTTGTTGCAGATTGCTGGATGTCACTGCTATTAGGATTCATGATAGCCAACCAGAGGTGCTAGCACCACCAGAGAAGATGAACTTAAACCTTAAATTCCAAGGCTAATTTTGTCATTTCAAGTTAATATTGATTGGTCATGTAACGTCCATCGCATCCTTGGTATATCTAAATTTTATAGAATACTTAAACAGTTATATGTGAATGTAGTGCCCCACCGGCCACCCCCCACATCGGCGGTCCCTACAGCAAAGATCCAGTAGTATCTCCCTAGGATCCACCATAATTTTGAAAGCAAAGGATCATATTTATATAAAAATCCACCTGTGGTAATCCTAGATACCCACATCTAGTTGATCAATTAGACATATAGCAGCAAAAACCAATGAAACTATAATTATTTCCATCTTTTGTATCTCAACAGAAGTAAAATACACATTTATAATTTTCAAATACATTAATAAGGCCTCAATAACCTATACAGCCATGAACCACATAACAATATATGATATACAACTCATTACTCATCATATAATACATACACATGTATATCTCACAAATAAATCAATCTCAAATACTACAATCGAAAACTATACAACTTACACCTACCGCAATCTGCCTTAATTTGGAATCAATATAACCTGGTCAAGCTCATAGCTAAGTATTTCCAATGCTCATCCTACTAAAACATTGAAAACAAACATGTGAATCGGGCAAACTCAATAAGTAGAAGCGATAAATAAAATCATGATAAGTTCATGCTAAACCAATCATGTATGCTATGCCACCACATGTAATGCAAACACTAGGCTCTCACTAGCCCCACATAATTATGTCATGTCATAAACACACATATGAGACAAACCAACCTCATGTCTATCAATGGCCATGAACAACCCTATCCTCATATCAATAGAAGACCATGAACAACCTCATGCAAACCATACATATGCATTCCTTATGTCATATGCATCATGCTCATACTAAAATCATGCTCATTTCAAACAATGCACCATCGGTTTATCAAACCATTCACAAACACATAGCTAATAATATCAACTCATTTCAAAGGGCCTAACCCCAATTTTCATCAAATCAACATTTGACATGCAAAAGCTCACACCAAATAATTTCAAAATCTATCCAAATACACAACCCATGTCAAATCATCAATACAATATAATCCAACAATATTCTCAAGCTCAAAGTTCAAGCCTCATTTCAATTCATACAACCATATTCATCAAGCCCATCACAGGTTTCATTCTAAATAATTCAACATCACATATGCCCCAAGCATTTGCAACATATTATTCACATTACAAAGGTATTACACACCCATCTATACATCATTTTCTCATCTTAGTCTTACTTAGGCATTTTATGGAACACATCATATGCGTCATATGAAAATCAAGTCCAACTCAATCAAAATCCATGAGATTCCATCAACACATCATGATAGCATATAAAATGCTTCTAAACACTTCCATTTTATCCTTTACATGCATTTCCATCATAACTTCTAATTTCTAGCCTCCCCAAAATCTCTACATAATCTTTCTATCTCAAAAATTCATCCAAATCACAAAAATAAACACGGTGTCAATAAATAATCACAAATAAATCATGATTCTAACCTAGATTTATGTTTTGATTCAAAAGAAAATAACCTATTTACCTCTAATTCAATTTTACCAAAAACTCTTCAAGATCTCCTAAGTTTTAAGCTCTCCTTGATTCAAGAAGCTTCCTTAATGTAAAAAATGATATTAATCCAAGCATTTTTAAGTAGTTTTTCATGGTGTTAGAGAGCTAGGGTCAAACAGAGGAAGAAGGGAAAGAAATTCGATAAAATGGGGAGGGTTTTGACCCCTCCCATGTTTAAAATAGCAACCAATACGACCTAGGCTATGTGGGCCTATTAATGGCCTGATTTCAAGTATTTTGCACCATTTTGCTCATAACTTTCTCTAGACAACTCTGATTGAGATTATTCCTTTTTAGTTGAATTTTTAGCTTCAAGTACTATCTCTTCACAAAATTTAGGTCAAAATTTTATAAAAAATTTTGGCATATATTTTATTACACAGCTTTACCAAACTTTCACTTGTTTACAAGATAAATAGTCATAGTATGTCAAAGACATTCCCAACACCAAACCAATCATTTATACACATATCTTATCATCATAATATCATATTTATATAATTTGTTTGCTCAAAATATATCTTATATAAAATTTAACCCATTAACTCAACTCCTTAGCCGTTTTGCCTATACAATGGGTCTTATTAGCCCGAATCATATATATCACCTTTAATGCTTTCAAAATCACTTCTCATGCATCACAAATACATCTAGCATCTTATCTATGCTAAAAATTATCATGTTCAATGTCGATTCCAAAATTTCAGCCATTAAGTTTATTTCTTACTGAAATTTCACCATTAGCCCCAAAAGACTCAATTTTCAAAGCCATCATCTCGATTTTATTGCCAAGTATCATGAACACATTTCAATCATGTCTAGAATAATTCTCATAAAAATCATGGCTCTCATCAATGATCCTCGATCCTTTTCACTATCATAGTTCCTTTGGGCTTAACTATACAATTAGGCCCATTTCTTTCATTCTATCAAATCTATCATTCAAATCTCACTCATAATCATACATATCCATTCTAAACGCACTAGGCATCTCCTCCATGCCTAAACACATCTCAAATCTAGTCAACCCAAGTTATGCCCTTTTCTAATTCAAAATCCACATATAATAGTCAAGTTTCAAATACCCCTCATTTAACCAAATCTAAGATTCCTACACATCCAAAATTATCCAACAAACATTTGACAATTCATCCCAAGCTTCCACTAAGCCATTTATCAAAACTTACCCCTCCAATTCTGTGGCACCCCAGCCCGAGCGTCACAACATTAGCCTTACTCCGGGACCGTTATTGATTGGTAAACGTGATCAAGATTGTTGTCCTATCACATGGAGGGATTTATTGGATATTTATCCACTTAATCTTGATTCCTTAAGAGTTAATATCATCAAACATATTCCAATTTTCATCAAGTGTAGTTTTAGGCCATTATAACATCTGAATATACAGATGTTATATCATAAAACTCATATTCAATCATAATATAATAAATCATACCTTAGCACTTGTCCCTAAATTTTTTCTCCATCCATAGCCACATATCATGGAATATTTTCCATTCAACATCAAGACAGTCACATAAGTTCATCTTATAACCATACATTCACAAATTCATATTCAGGCATTCTTAAAAATTCATCAATCTTCAAGTTCAACATGGGCTCCTTGCCTTGTGCTTCCTTTCACCTATCTTTGAGTTTGGAAAATAAATCGTGAGTCGAAACTTAATAAGCAAGCTATAAAGTTTTCTGGCAATTTATTTTGAAGGCAACACTTTTTATTTAAAACATCATCGAAATCAAGCATTGTACCCTCTCGAGGGTATATCATGAAAACATGCTTCTTATACCCATCATGGGTATATCATAAACAATGTAATGCATCATTTTTAAACATGACATCATAGGATGGAAGCTAGCTAGACAACCATCTGTCTCCAACGTCTCTCCCAATTCATGGAGGCATCGCCGGCCCGAGGCCTATCTTAGCGACTTGGTCGCACCAAAGGGGGACAATCGGTCCGCTTACACCTTTGAGGTAGACCTCATGCTTCGTGCACATGAACTTTTCGTAAACATCATTTTTGACATGCTAGCATGATTTTGCATTCATAAATTCATATTTCATCTCTTATCATGAATAATTGAGAAAGCATTGAACAAATCATCATACTGGAAACATTATTTCAATATATAGTGAGATAAAACAATGGCAATCTGTGGAACCCAGAAATTTGGAGATTTAAACAATCTCATTAAATGAATTAATTAAGGTTATACAAAACCTAATATGAATAATTAACCCTAAGTGGTTGAAATTTTATTAAAAAAATCCGTAACTTGAAAATACAAGTGGATTAACGTGAAATTTGGAGGGTAGGTTTATTTTAATATATTCTACCCAATGAGAGGATTAAAATTATAAATTTAAGTATTATTAAGGATGGTTAAGTAAGAAGTGAAATTAGGGTTAAATTCTAAATATAAAGTGGGTAGAGAATGTTGACATGGCAAAAAAAATTATTAATTTCCATATCATTCTGGAAATTCAAAAATATTATTAAATCGGAAAATTCTTAGGAAATTCATATCGGGCAATGTTGAAGTCCGATTAAGATGAAATTTTAAGGGTAACTTGATCATGAAGTAACTTATATGATCAACGGTGGAAATTTTAAAATCTTGAATAAAATTATTACTATTATAATTAATTGATGAATTAACTTCAAAATTCAA
Organism: Annona cherimola; assembly: GCA_030490835.1. Classification (NCBI taxonomy): domain Eukaryota; kingdom Viridiplantae; phylum Streptophyta; class Magnoliopsida; order Magnoliales; family Annonaceae; genus Annona; species Annona cherimola. The sequence goes on from CM059974.1 coordinate 82,254,220, forward strand.
TAACTCAATCTATAATGATTATTTTAAGCCCAAAATTTTTATGGATGATTATGATAATATGTTTTATAATATAGCCCATTTAAGATTATCAAAACCTAGTGCATTATTCTTACTTACATGTGGTTAATTAATGGTTAATTTTAATTATTCATAAAATAATTAAAAATTAACAAAAGTCAAGTGACCTTGACTTTCTCCAAGGGACCATTAGGGGGACACCTAGAGTGGGCTATAAGGGTCATTAACAGTTAATTAAAATAAAAAAAAATTTAAAAGGCAGCAGCGCATTAAAGGACGTCCAAGGGTTGCTATGCACACATTTTAATATTAAAAAAATCTGAATATATATATATATTAACGGGAAATGGGATAAGTATTATCCTATGTGGAAATTTTGCAGCTAAAATAATTAAGAAAATATAAAAAAAGAGGGCTGCCAAGTAGGGTTGACTAAGGGGACAACTGCATTGAAAAGCTGGATATAGCTGTGGAAAAAAATCCGAAAATAATATAAAATAATAAGATATGTGGCTGAGAATTTTTGAGTAAACTATAGAGTAAATTTTCATAAATTGAACCTCCATTTTAGGTCGAAATTGCAAAGGAAAAATTGAAAAAGAAATGCCTATATAAGGAGGCAATGAGGACATGCAATGAGCTGCTGTTGGAGAAAAAATAAAAAAAAAATACAAAGGCCAGTGGCTGGAACGAGCCAAGGGGAGGAAAATCAAGAAATAGAAGGGAATTTCAAGTTCTCAAAGGAGGTATTACCAATTAATCAAGTAAGTATATGTTAATTTTGATTTTATACTTCAAATCTGGAAGTTATATGATGTTATAAGCCAAAATATGAATGAAGTAGTACACGAAGGATTTTCACCAAGAAAATTTGTTTAAAATCTTATTATATGATGATTAAGGGACGACAAAAATTTCAGATTGAAATATTAAGCAGGTTTCAAATTAAAAATCCGAGAAAATCAACCTAAACAGGGTAGAACAGGTGACAGGATCAGCTGTAGTAAATGATTTTTAATAATATTTTTAGAAGGATTTTTTATATGAAAGTTTTTTATGATGTATAAGTAATCATGAAGATAACTCTACCAAAATCAAAATTTATTTTTGGGTGATATTGGTATGGGTTATAATTCACGTGATTAGGGCTGACCCTAAACTCACAACACTGTCCAACACAGTGAAAATGCCAAAATAAATATATAATGTTAATATTTCATGATGAAATATTTATGACAATTAATTCATGTATATATTTATGTATGATAGAAATTTCAAAATTAAATACCTTGATTTGAGTATAAATCAAGATTTAGAAATATCAGTACGCTTGATTTCAGCTTATGTGGATAGTTTGAGAAAAAAATCAAAAAGAAATATGAAAACTATGTAGAAATGATCCAAATTGATATATATGTTAGGAAAGAGTGTAATAAAGGATTAAGGATAGCAAAGGTGATTGATAATTGATGTTATTATATGTATATAGAATTAATGGGTAAATAAGAAGATGGAACTTAGTGAAAATAAAAAGACAAGGGCTGTTTTGGAATTTAATAATAAGCTCCAGAATTTTTAATGGAATTTATTTTCATTATAATGTGTAAACAAGGTTTACAAAAGAAGTACAAATCTGTAATCACTAAGTGAGTGATTAAGTACCTACGATGTGATTTTAGAGAACATAGATAAGGGTAAAATGTAATATATAGGGATGATTTTAAGAGTTTGCTTACAGGTAAGCAAGCCCTTCGAAATATTGTTTCAAAGGATTTTTATGAAATTTATGAACTTGCTTTGATAAGTTGGTTTCATTGTTGCTTACAAGATAAGCAAGTGAATTTTCAAGCATAATGTTTATATCCAAGTATTAAAATTACTTGATCATGTTTATATTAATGATGTGGAGAATTGCTTATAGAGTAAGCAAGCTCAGTTTCTTGAAAATATGATATGGGTTTTAAGATGGTTTTAATATAAGCAAGTTCATACAAGTGTGGTTTACAAAGAGTTTTATCTTAAAAGAGTTTGACTCTTTCATAAAATGATATTCAAAAAAAAAAACTATGGAAATTCTATTTCCAAAGAGTTTTATTGAAAAATGTAATTCTGTACAAAATGGTTTCTAGAAATAAATAGATGTTTTGAAATAGTTTCCATTAAATGTCATAAATTGAATTTATGTACGTGTTTTGAGATTTACGTAGGTGTTTTGAAATAATCTATCAAGGTGCTTTACAACTCTTAGAGTTGTAACACTTTGAAGATGCTTTACTTTGATGTTTCAAAAAGATTTAAGGATGATCAGTCCTACATAATGATTTGGTGAATTTTATGTTTAAATAATGATCAAAAGATTATGCAAACTTCTATATATATATAAGAGTAACAAGGAAGTGACGTGGACAAGACAGATAATGCCATTACAGTGGATGGAAGTGAGTTGCATATGTTTTGCTCATAAAAATGTTATTAAGAAAAGTTTTGTCTCCGCAAGTTTTGAATTAGTTCAAAAGCTTCATAAAATGAGAATTTCAAAAGTTGTTTAGCAAATCATTAAAATTTTGCAAAATATTGTCTTCTCAAATATTTCAAATGTTTGGTAAAATGGATTTATTAAAATATTGCTAAATTCTTTAAGGGTGGTCATCCTAAAATTAGGATTTGGAAATAGATTACAAAAATATTTTATTTTCAAAACAACCACACCCAGTTCTCAATTCGAGAAGGGCATAGTCTGTGGACTGAATGGTTTAAAATGTTTTATTTTCAAAACAACCACGCCCAGTTCTCAATTCGAGAAGGGCATAGTCTGCGGACTGAGTGGTTTAAAATGTTTTATTTTCAAAACAACCACGCCCAATTCTCAATTCGAGAAGGGCATAGTCTGCGGACTGAGTGGTTTAAAATATTTTAATTTCAAAACAATTATGCCCAGTTCTTAATTCGAAAAGGGCATAGTCTGCGGACTGAGTTGACTTTATACATATCAAGCTAAGGCTTGAAAAAGGGCACAGTCAAATGACTGAGCTAAGTTTTGTGAAAATCATTACTAGCATACGAGTGTAAGCAAAACGATGTATTAGGCTCATGGTGGAGGCGGTTACGGACCAAAATGGTCGTAAACCAGAGCTCACCTCTACCTGTAGCCGAGTCACTCAGGGAAGGCCGAAGGCCAATGGCGCCCTCTCTGAAATGGGAGGAAGCTCATGAGCAGACGTCTGGCTCATGTGCTGTCTCATGATAGGTTTTCTTTCATAGGAGAGGATGATCACTTGTTAAGTGTCACCTACCTGAGGGTCAGAGACAGATCCATATATTTTTGGGACATACATATGTTCCTAATGTTTTAAAAGTCCCAAAATGGGCACCTACTCTGTTTGGTTTTAAATGGATTTGTGTTGGTTTTAAATGGATTTATGTTTAGCTTTCAGAAGATACCAAAAAAATATTTTAGGACATGAATATATCTGCCATGTTGGTTTAAAAAGGGTTTGGTATCTTATAGGCGAGTTAAAAGAGGTTTATCTGGAAAAATATTTTTGGACGTGAGAATATCCGCATAGATAAAAGATTTCTATGCACATGCATTGCTTTTGAATAACCCCGAGTTGGGTTATAAAGAAATTTAAATGAATGGTGTTTTGGGACATGTAAATGTCCTCATGGGGAAAAAGGTTATAAGAAAGATGTTTTAGGACATACAATTGTCCTCACGCCATATGAAAAATATTTTTGGACATAAGCATGTTCTCATGGTAGATGAAAAATATTTTGGGACAAACAATTGTCCCCATAAAAAATAGTTTAGATGCATAGACATCACCTTTGAAAAACCTCGAAATGGGGATATGCACAAAGTTTTATGGTATATTATAAGGAAGATTTCTATAAAAGGTTTCTTCCTATTGGTAGTTGATCACTTGATAAGTATCTCCTACCGAATGGGCAAGGGATGCATTTAAATGAAAAAAATGAAAAAAATGATGCTTGCTTACTGAGTTTATCACTCACGTTTTGTTTTCCCAACCTTAGACAGGTTTATGGCTCGAGAAAAGGAGCAAAGCTAAAAGGTATTGGTATGTTTGAAGAATGAATGGATGAATATATTGCTTATAATAAAATGGGTTTGATTATGTATGGTATAAATAGATAAGTGATTATGTATAAAATTCTATGTGAATTTTTTTATTTATGAATATATATGCTGCCTACAATATGAAAGTAAAGATACTTGTACGATAAATTTTATGATGATATGGATGAGTCCACTATGAATGATGACAAGTATATACTTATATGATGAAAGGAAAGAAAAAAAATTTGGATGAGATCAAATTAAGAACCTGCCGCGTGATCAGGGCAACAATCCTGATCACATTTACCAATCAAAAATGGTCTTGGAGTAAGGCTTGTGGAGGCCTCGGGTGGGGGGCGCCACACAATCCTTCAACATCTTAGAAAAATTTAAATCCATTATTTACTAAACCATTCAAATAGTTAGAACATTATTAGCAAACATTTTATCATCTTTTGATTAAACAAGAAGCATTTAGAAAATTGCTTGCTTACCTGCTCCACCTTCGCTTTCCGAGTTTACTTTCTCTTTACCTTTGCCTATACATAAGAATGACATTGCATTCATAAAACTTTCATTTGCTTACATACACTTAGTTTTTCAACCCATAATTCATTACATACACAACCAACTTGAATTCCAAGTCGGGTACACATTCATAGCACATACTTGTGCATCATACCATTCAAACCTTATCATTTTCTAAACCCATATGTAGGGTATTCATTGATATACATAATAACCATCCATTTATTATCATATGGGGGTTCATACATCCCATTTATCATTTTTCATCCATTTTTCACATTTCATACGTCAGTGCTCATTTTAAGCACATATTCGACGTCTTAGGCTTCATTATTAATCTTAAAATTTGAGATGATCATTAATCACCAAAACAGCAACATAATCATGCACTTTATCATTATTTCATGCATTTTTGTATTTTAGCAAATCACATAAGTCATTCATCAATTATCCATGCTTAGCCTTCCATATACACTCATCTTATGACACATAACTTACGTGTTTCTTAATTTTTTTTAAAAAAACGAAACTTGTATCTTATTTCTGCATGATTAAAAACCCTAATTAACATCTAATTTAGAGTTTATTTCTGAAATTTTAATCCATTCATCATTGCGTTCCAAAATAGCAACTTTGGGACCTGTTTTACATCCTTTCAACGTCTCTTTTGATACTTAAATCCAAAAAGATTTTTAATCCATAAATTTCAGCAATTAATCTTGTTTTTCTTAACCTAAATTTATGTTAATATCACATATTTAAAATTCATACATTGGTTGTTTCCAAAACAGCAACTTCTACACATGTTTGGGATACCTTTTGCACCCCTCTTTGGACACCCCTTTGCATACCCTTAAAAAATCAGATTTAGGGCATACCTTCCCAACTTATTTTGGCCATCCAAAGTACCCTAATCCTAGGGTAATCCATAATTTAATTATTTACAAAAAAGCAACATGTTATGCATGTAGGGTACCCATTTTAGCCCTATTTTCTCCCTCTCGCATCTCCCTCGAGCTTTCTCTTCTTTCTTCCATTTTCTCTCCCACTGTCACCCTTGATCTCCATTATCTCCTTCGAGCTCTCTGTCTAGACGAGCTCTCTTCCTCTCACAACCTCTTCTGTTCTCGAGTTCTTCCATTTTCTCTCATTTCAGTTCTCACTTCGTCTCTCTCTCTCTCTATATCTCATTTTTCATCTCTCGTCTCTGTCACATTCGGTCTCCCTCTCCATCTCTTTTTCTCTCTCTCTCTAAATCTCTCTCTTGAAATCTCTGTCAGCTTTTTCATCTCTCTCTTTCACTCTCTCCTGAGGCCTCTCAACTCTCGTTACTCTCTCTCTACATTTTCATTTGAAAAAACCCATTTTCAAAACCAAATCCAATAGCACCCAAATCTAGATTGCCCAAACTGGCTATGTCCAAACCATCCTTGAAGCCAGTTCCAAGACAATCAGGCTCCCAAGCTGAAGAGGAAGTCCCCAAGAGACAACGGACTCCCTCCAAGCGTGTCCGGAAAAACCATCCACTTCTACCGGCCGCAGGGTCCGATTCCAAGCCGGGACTCCATCAACATCTGCTCCTAGGGAAGAGGAACCCCAGACTTCCCATAGCACTGAAACAGGGGCCAGAAGAAGGGAACCCCAGCTACGAAAGGTCAGGTCTTGAAAATGCCAACTACTTATTTCAAGACCGAGTTATAGCACAGTTGATTTTATAAAAGCTTCTATAAGCATAAGATTTTCATACCCAAGATCATAGATTTCAAATTTTTAAGCGATTACGAGTTTGAAATCGAGGAGCTACTGGATTTCCAAGGGTGGACGAGGTTGTTAAAGGCAGATGATAGGGTATATCCTGACTTAACTAGGATTTTCTATTATTTGTGGGATGATCTGTACTTCAGTACGTTTGTGAAAGGAGTTGAGATGTTTTTGGGAACAAGAGGGGTCCCAAGTTTAGATCATGCTATCATGCCTGGAGGTCCCTAACGACAATGAACAGCTCCCTACAGATCTGTCTCTTACTCAATGTACAATCAGCTCACCAGGAGCAACAAATATCATCCGGGGGTTAAGTTTTTGCATTACTTGGATTTATCCCCTAGGTTGAGGGTCCTAAGGTTACTGATTGCCCACTGTATCTACCCCAAGGGTGGAGACAGAAATCAGTTGAACCCACAGGAGGCAAAAATCCTTTGGAAAGTCGCCAATAGAGTCAAAGTCAATCTCCCGCGACTCTTCCTAGAAGCCCTTGCCTCTAGAAAGGACAACCCGCGAGGGGTTTTGCCCTATGAGACATGGATCACTAAGATCCTGGAGCATTTCGAGGTGGATATTGATGGAGAGCCATTTGAAGTATTGAAGCCGACGAATGCAATAAACAAGGCTCTACTACAACGGATGAAAATAAACATGGATCAGTTCAGGGCAGAGCGGATCCGAGAAAGGATGGGTGTACCGGCTCCAGAAGAAGCCGGAGGAGCACAGGTTCAGGGGGAGCAGCCCTCGCCATCACTAGAGGAGCAACCCGCTCCACCATAGGATGCTCCCGAGGAGCCCACGTCGCACATTCACATGAGTCGTGTTCACCACAAGGATCCGAGATCCCAGACCCAGCTCCACGGCCGCCGTCTTGGGATAACTCGGTGAACGCCATTCGGGAGCACTTGGAACAAATCGAGGATTGCTTGACGTCTCAGATCGCTGGGGTCCTAACTGCAATCATGGATATGCACTCGAGACAAGACCGCATGGATCGGGAACTAAGAACGATACGGTATCACTTGGCATCCGGAAGCAACAGGAATAAACCAATACCTAAATTGGATCCATTTGACACCGGGTCAGTGTGCCGAGATCCGACTCCAGGCCCCGTATCATCTTTCTATTCCTCGGCCCACGTTAGACCCATCCAACCCACTCCTCCTCTTCAATCCACTCCATATCCTATATCGGCATTTCTATATGCCAAATCTCAGCGAGTCGACCCCTATTTGATCTATTGACAAAAAGGGGAAGAATAGTTGAGTGAGTATAGTTTTAGGAATTGAGTTTGGGTTGGGTAGTTTGTATATAGGTTAGGTTTGCATTTTGCATTTACTTTTGAAACTTGTATGAAATATTTTGATCATATATGAAAAGTTTGTTGAAATATGCTCTGATTACTTATGTTCTGTTTTTATATGGAATTGAAATGGTTGATTGAATGAATGAAAAGCTTGTATGAATGGTTTTAATTATTGAAAATGAAATATGCAAATGTTGCAAATGGAATATGTATGTCAATTTAATTAAGTTCAAAAGGAAAATGACCTATAATTATCCTAAAAATGTCAAAACAGGATAAAATGTTATGTTTTAAAGATATCGAAAGGTAAATACTCAAATCGGTTTTGTCAATCATCAAAAAGGGGGAGATTGTTGGAAACAAGTGTTGAAATCAAAGGCAAAATGCCCAAAGCATATGTTTTGATGATTAACAACTTAATTTGAGTAAGTTTTGGCTACTAATATGTTTATGAAATATTTTAAGGTTATAAAAATAAAAAATATAAAGCATGACAGGTCAAGTCGATTCCCAAGTCGACTCAGGCATCGACTTAAGGCCAAGTCGACTCAGGCATCGACTTAGGCCAAGTAGATCCCCAAGTCGACTCCAGCATAGACTTCAAAGGCTATTTTTTGTCCAGCACTAAAATTAGGGAGTAAAAGCTGCCGAAGTCGCACACGAAGTCTGTTGGTCCCGAGTTAATGGCAATTACCCAAGAGGGGAGGGGTGAATTGGGTAATTAAAAATTTACAACTTAAACAGAGACTTTACCCCGGATTGATCTAGTCCCCTTTATGAAGAAACAAAATGGAAAGCAATATAATGTAGAGAGCAGAAATATAAATCAACACACAAGATTTTATAGTGGTTCGGGCAACCTCCCTACTCCACTCTTCCAAGCTCACACCCCTTGTGACTTGGGTTCCACTATTGTATTTCACAAATACAACTAGAGCCACTGCTCTCTTCTAGATTCTAGCTCTAGGGGGCATCAACAAATCACAGCACAAGTAGGTGATGAGTTCCACTCCAATCACACACTACTTTGCTTACACTTGATCTTAGTTACCCTAACTAAATCAAGTTCAATACAGCAATAACAATAACAGAAAGAATCTACACGTTACTGTTGTGTAGAGACAGTTTGGCGTAGAGAAGAACTTGTAATGTTGGCTTAGAGAATCAGCAGCCAGCTCCTAGTAGTTTGAAGCAAAGTTCTTCTTCTAAAGATTAGCTTGATCACTTGAAGCTCTTTAGAGATAGGAGTTATGAACAGTTAATGAATCTCAGCTGCCTCCCTCGTTCACATTGAATGCCTTTTATAATTGTGGAGGGAATCCGAACGTTTGAAGGTAGGTGGCGCGCATTTAATGCGCCAACGTTCAAATATTTTTCGACCGTTGCGACCCAAGTCGCAGGTGGAGTCGACTTTGGGTGCGACTTCGCCCAAGTCGCAGATGGAGTCGACTTCGGGTGAGACTTCGCCTGTCCGCAGCAACTTCAAGTTCCTAACTGGGTCGACTTGGTCATCGACTCAACCCAAGTCGCAGGTGGAGTCGACTTTGGGTGTGACTTCACCTCGGCAGTTTTGCTTGACGAACTTAAAATCTTTGGAATGCTTTTGATTGCTTGGGTTTCTTCATGTCTTGTTGTTCTTCCCTGATTTAGTTTTCTTTGAATCATTGTGTCTTCACTTTAGCTTGTTTCCTTTAGCTCCATGATTTGCAAGCCTTGAGCCCTTGAGTCTTGAATCTTGTATTCATGAGCAAGTTTAGTATATCTTGATTAGAATAGTTGAGTTTATGCAACTTGCTTTCTTTGGACTTGGATTAGTCTTCATATGTTCCAATTTGAACATCTGAGTTGACTTGCTCTTCATCTTTACTTAGTTCTGCTTTGAAGTCGATCTAATCCCAATTTGTCTTCTGAAATTTCTCCTCTGTCCGATCGAAGTCGATGCCGGAGTCGACTTGGTCTACGACTTCGCCCAAGTCGCATGCTGAGTCAACTTGGGATGCGACTTTGGCACCCCCAGTTCTCGGTTTCAACTCTGGACAGAAAACGACGCCTCCAAGTCGCTACCGGAGTCGACTTGGCCTGCGACTTCACCTCAAGTCGCAAGTGGAGTCGACTTGGGGTGCGACTTCGCCACTTCGGAGTCTTGACTTCAACTCTGGAAGGAAATGTCATTTTGAAGTCGATGCTGGAGTCGACTTGGGGATCGACTTGGCCTTAAGTCGATGCCTGAGTCGACTTGGAAATCGACTTAACCTGCCAAGCTTCATTTTCTTTAAATGTATAGCCTTTAATCACTTCCACAAACATGTTAGTAGCCAAGACTTACTCAAATTAATTTGTTAATCATCAAAATATAGATTTAGCTTATTTTCCACATATTTCCAACAAAGTCAACTTCGCATGCGACTTGGGTGAAGTCGCAGACCAAGTCGACTCCAACATCGACTTCAGACTGACAGCACAAAATTTGAAGAGTAAAGTCGCAAATCAAGTCGACTTGATATTTGACTTGAGTGAAGTTGAAGACCAAGTCAACCCAAATATTCAACTTGGATCAAATGAAGATAAGCAAGGTCCAAAATAAACAGATTTACATTAACAGAGCAAGGAACACACATTTGGACATTTACATGAACTCCAAATTTCAAGTATTCAAGATTTCAAGACACGGAGCTAAAGGACATCAAGCTAGGATGAATATACTGAGTTTCAAATGATATAAATCAAGGGAAGAACATTTAATTTGAAGAAATTTAAGTGACCAAAGTCATCTTCAAGAAATTCAAGTTCAACTAGCAAGCTAAGGAAGTGAAGTCGCACCGAAGTCGACTCCACATGCGACTTGGGTCAAGTCCAAGTCCAAGTCGACTTGAAGAAGAGACTTGGAAATTGCAGAAATCCGAAGTCGCACCCGAAGTCGACTCCACATGCGACTTGGGTCAAGTCCAAGACCAAGTTGACCTGAGGAGGAACTTGAGCAGCCTTCTTACACCCGAAGTCGCACCCGAAGTCGACTCCAGCCTGCTACTTGGGTCGTAACGTTTGAAAATTTGAATGTTGGCGCATTTATTATGCGCCAACTAACTCTCTAATGTTCAAATCTCTTCTTCCATTATATATAGACACTCAAGTGAACATGAAAGCATATAGAAAAGAGAAAAAATAGAAGATACTACGTTAAAAATTCCATTTTCCTAGTCTTGAGTGATCTATACATGATTTGAAGGAAGAACGAACTTCAACTTGCTGCATACTCCAACGTCGATCAACTTGTCACTTCTACGAGTTCTTCCTCGAGCTGAAACTTGCCTACACAAATCTGTAAAGTGTAGATCTTTTTCTTTTTGAATTTGTTATTTGGTTTTGATACTTGATTTGTTTTTGGTATTTCAAACCAAGTGATAGCAAAATAGCATTGTGACTGGAGTGGGACTCGTCACCTACTTGTGCTGTGTGTTGTATATGCCCCCTAGAACTGGAATCTAGAAAAGAGCGGAGGCTCTAGTTGTATTTGTGGAATACATAGTGGAACTCAAGTCACAAGGGGTGTGAGCTTGGAAGAGTGGAGTAGGGAAGGTTGCCCGAACCACTATAAAATTTTGTCTATTGATTTTTATTTCTGCTTTCATTATCTTATTGCTTTCCATTTGTTTCATTAAAGGGGACTAAACTAAATCGGGGAACATTTACCAGTTTAAGCAAAAAAATTTAAAATACCCAATTCACCCCTCCCCTCTTGGATAATTGCTATTAACTTGGGACCAACAGGATATAGGTTAGGTCTTGGGCCCACATTTGGCCCAGGCCACCAAATGATGAGTCCACTTAAAAAGGGGGGCACACAAGGTTACAGTTTATTTTTCCCTTTCCTTTCTCGTTCTCATCATCTTCTCCCTTCTTTTTTTCTTCTTCCTCGTCTCCTCAGCATGCAATCCAGCTCTAAATCTTCACAAGATCATGGTAGATCTCTTCAAGGATCACTGCTTTGCATCAAAGGCAGCTCGAAATCCCAACCATTCGAGGCCAATGTCACTAATATTTGGAAAAATAGTGATCTAGGTACATAGGTATTTTATTTCCTCAAGTTAATGGTTGTATCTGATATTAAATATGTTATAGAGTTAGAGAGAACGGGCATCGCCCATTAGGTTTGCGAGATGGGGTATTTTCAGGATTTAGGGCGAGCTAGGGTTAGCTGGATTCGTGGGATGTTTAGGATCATCGCATGGATTTTATGAAACAAATGACGTGTTGCCAGTTTCTCACTTATAGGTTGCGATATAGTTCGTATGGGTTTGATCCGTATGAAGAATAGAGATTTCCTTGTTGATGCCTTCCATGTATTCGATTGAATTCTTGTGTGACAGTTGACATGCTAAGCTCAGTATAAACTTATATTGATGATTTTAATATTATGCATGTGGTTTGCAACATTTGTTTTGTGTAGTGATTGATGGATTGTTCAGTTAAATGGTTGAATAGGGTTATTTACAACCCTTGGTTGACATAAGGAAAGGTTTGTGCATGACCCGTTAAGTCATATGGTAATATACTTATGTTCTTGGGCATGGGTGTTGTGGCGCTCTGAACCGAAGCGTCCACATAGTCCTTACTCCAAGATCTTGTCGATTGGTAAATACGACTCAGGATTGTTTCCCTGATCACGCGGCGGGTTCTTAATTGGATCTCGTCCAAATTTTTTTCTTTCTTTTTCTTTCATCATATAATCATATACTCATCATCGTTAATAATGGACTTATCCATATCATCATAAATCATCAACTTCTCATATTATTCATAACTTCATAATTTCATATAACCTATGTCATTTTTCATCATATCTCATTAGGGTATCTATTCATACAAAAATGTACTAACCTTTGTAGATTCCTCTTTTCCTTTAGCAACATATGCCTTTCATCTATTGGCTTTCCCTACACCTGTCTGAGGTTGGGAAAATAAAACATGAGTCGAAACTCAATAAGCAAGCATTTTTCATTTTAAATGCATTCCTCTCCATTCGATAGAAGACACTTACCAAGTGATCAACTATCAAATGCACAAAAACCTTTTCATAAAATTCATTTCATAAACATTGGATGTGCAAATGCTTCCTTTCCATTCCTGACATAAACATTCGTGTGCACCACGCTAGCCCAGGGAACATCTCACATAGCATGGTCCAATACGCCGGCTTTCTCCGACTTGGCCTCATTAAGGGGAACCTCTCTTTCTCTTGACGCCTACATGGTCTCCTACGTGCATGACTTTTGATTTTTTCGGCATTATATACCTCTTACACCAGGTGATTTGTCATTCTCATGTAGAGAATTATTTGCACCATCCTTTAAAGACATCATTTCAAATCCATGCTTTCCTTTTCAATCCACGTATGAAAATGCAATACATTCATTCACACATAACATTCCTTTGCCTCCACTGTTGGTCCCGAGTTGATGGCAATTACCCAAGAGAGGAGGGGTGAATTGGGTATTTAAAAATTTAAAACTTTAATTAGAGATTTTACCCCGGTTTAGTTTAAACCCCTTTAATGAAACAAATAGAAAGCAATAAGATAATGAAAGCGAAAATGAAAAACAGTAGACAAGATTTATAGTGGTTCGGGCAACCTTTCCCTACTCCACTCTTCCAAGATCACACTCCATTGTGACTTGAGTTCTACTATGTATTCCACGAATACAACTAGAGTTTCCACTCTCTTCTAGATTCTAATTCTAGGGGACATATACAACCACATCCTTCGCTCTCTTCTAGATTCTAGCTCTAGGGGACGTGTACAACAAACAACACAAGTAGGTGATGAGTTACACTCCAATCACAACCCTACTTACTATATCTTGGTTTGAAACACCGAACTCAAACCAAGCACCAAAATCAAATAACAAGATGAAATAAAAGAAATCTACACTTTACAGATTTGTGTATGCAGTTTTAGCTCGAAGAAGAAATCGTAGAAGCGACGAATCGTTCAGTGTTGAAGCAAATAGCAACTTTGAAGCTTGTTCTTCCTTTGAAAGTGTATAGATCACTCAATTGTAGAGAAAAGTGGATTGAAACTCTTAGTAGCACTTCTTTCCTCTTTTTCAGCTCTTACTTGTGTATTTTCACATTTGCTTGAGTGTCTATATATAGAGGAGGGAGATTTTTTTAAGGTTATGAAGTTTGTTGGCGCACAATAAATGTTCCAACGTTCAAAAATTTGAACGTTACGCCTCCAAGTCGCATATGGAGTCGACTTCGCCTGCGACTTCACCCAAGTCGCATGCTGGAGTCGACTTGGCATGTGACTTCGCCATGCTCAGCTTGTTCAAGTTCTTCCTTGCGTCGACTTGGTCTTGAACTTCACCCAAGTCGATGCTAGAGTCGACTTCGGGTGCGACTTGCCTTCATATCCTGCCAAATGAACTTAAAATACTTTGAAATGACTCCGCTTATCCAATAATTGTTCTCTCATCAATTTATATGAATTTATACAACTTTACTTGCTTTGAATTTGTTTTAGTCTTCATTTTGATCTAAGTTGAAAGCTTAGGTTATCTTAGCCTTCAGCTTCACTCAAGTTGCAAGTCAGGTCGACTTGGTCTGCGACTTAGCTTTTCAAATCCTGCATTGTTATGCTCAAGTCGATGTTAGAGTCGACTTGGTCTGCGACTTCACCCAAGTCGCAAGTGGAGTCGACTTCATGTGCGACTTCGGCAGTTCTGCTCCCCAATTTCAACGCTGGAAGGAAAGTGTCATGTGAAGTCGATACTGGAGTCAACTTGGTCTGCGACTTCGCCCAAGTCATAAGTGAAGTCGACTTCGTCTGCGACTTCGAGAATTTTTGCTCCCAATTTCAACGCTGGACAGAGGATGACTTTTGAAGTCGAAGATGGAGTCGACTTGGGGTATCGACTTGGCCTAAGTCGATGTCTGAGTCGACGTGAGTTGCGACTTGACCTGTTCTGTTTTGTATTTTTCATTTTTATAACCTTAAACAATGCACAAAACATATTAGTAGCTTAAGACTTTACTCAAATTGTGTTGTTAATCATCAAAACACGTGCTTTTGATATTTTGCATTTGATGTCAACAATTGTTTCCAACATCCACCTCTTGGGAGGATGCCACCGGCACACAGCCCATACGACTCGGCAATAGTGAAGGGGGACCCTCTGATCCTCTTTCTACCTCCACTAAAGTCTTTTCATTATATATCATACATGTGCACATGTCCATGAACATCACATGATATCAATATGCTGACATGACTTTTCATAAAAACTCATAAACATTCATCATTTCAAAACATTATAGGAATGGTCACCCTTAAACACATTTCATAAATACTTGAGAATAAAACATATTTTCAAAAGTGTTTGCTTGCTTACCTCCTCAATCGGTGTCATCAACCTTCTCCTTCCTTTTTCCCTATACAAGGAAAATGGATATTTTATCCATCCATTCCATGTCTGAGGTTGCTTTCCATGCTTGTTTTATAACCATTCATTACCTCATTCCCATAGAGGTTAATCTTATAAAGATACTTAGTCATTACCCATTTATATGGATTTTTATCAATAAATCTTTTAAAAATTCCATCTATACATCCTTATAAAAATAAATCTTAATTTTTCCCAAAATCACGGTGTTCACTGTTCATAGTACTGTTCATGATTACTGTTCACGTTTACTGTAGTAGATACTGTTCATCCGAGATTACTGTTCACAGCGTGTTGGTTACTGTTCATGGGTTTTAAAATTCGACATTTTTTCCAAAAAAAAATGCCATGACATAGCTCTTAGTTAGTATATCATGGAAAAATTTATGAATTTTGAATTCATCATCATTAACTTGGCTAAATAAATTATTTTCACCATATACTAAAAATTAACATAATTTCACTTAAGCATAATCCTTAAACCCAAAAATTATGAGATTAATATATCATTATTTTAACATCATAAATATCATAAATATTCATCACATATCATCATTTAGCAATATTGGAGCATGATTTTCCCATTTCATACATGATTTTCCCGAATGCTCTATCTTCGCTCCAAATTTTTGATGTTTTGGCATACTTTCAATTAGGCATTATAACTTTACTTATTTTCTCATGGTTTTACCCTACTTAACACTCAAAAGAAATTTGGAAAGAATTCTCTTACCTTAAGTGGAGAACTCTCCTCCTATTTCTCTCTTTCTCTCGCTTTCCTTTTCTCCTCCCTTCTCTCTTGGCTAGAACGTGTGGGGCAAGGTTTTGGCTTGATTTTTGCTCACTTGGAGCTGGGATTTGGAGTGCCTTGGACGTCTACCCCTTGGCCCCTTTTATAGGCATGCATTTTTCAAGTATTTGCATTTTACCCCCTTGCTCTAGGTATTAAATTCCAATTTTTTTCTTCAAATCCCATGCACACTTGGAGCTTTGTGCAGCTACCTTAATCAGAAACTCCTGCCCCCTAGCTAGCCCCTATTTATTTATGATTTTTTATTTATTAAAATTAATTATTTTAGGCTAATTAAATCTCAACCGTTGATTCTTGATAAGATTGATTTTGGACCATTGGATTTTGGCCCAAAAGTCAAGCCTCCAGCAGCCATTGCAGCTTTTCATTAATTATTTGATTTTTTAATTAATTAAAATTAACCCCAAAGTCAAATATAATTAATGAAAAAGGTGGGATACCTTTTTTTATCTCCAAACGACGTTTAATCTTGACCCTTAATTCATGATTTTCATCACATCTTACACCATTCATCATGTTCATCATAAATATTTGGCCATCCATAAAAATTTGCATCTAAATCTGACGTCCGGATTGCAAATTATGATTTTTTGTTCATTTTCTCTCAAAAATCCACTAAAAATCTGAAAATACTAAATAAATCAAAAAGTGGCTATTTTGTCCTTTTGTGGGAAGCTTCCTTTTTCATCTTTTATGATTAAGTTAATCCAAAGTGATTAACTTAACATATTCCTTAATCCCACAGTTACTATTCACATTTCACTATTCATCCGAATTTATATTTCATAATTCATTACTTAATCTTCCAATTCCATATATTGCAAAATATCATCCATATATTTTATATAAGGATCAATACATTACTTAGGGTTTCATAATGCCTCCAAGATCGGGGTTTCACAGGTGTTAAATCCATATATTGTGTATGATCACTTTTTCTCCTACATCATGATCATGTCATATGCAACATGAAACTTAATTGATTTAATTCTTTTGTTAACTGCTATCTAATTGCTTAGTTTATTTAGACATGGTTTCTTACTTTGTCTATAAACCACAGGCCAAGTGAAGAGCCTCGAGATGCGATCATAGAAGAACATAACCCTGGGGAGCAAACTCATTAGATCCATACTTGTACTCATAGTTATTTTGGGTTCAATGTTTCTTTTTGATATTGATGAATGTGTATACTTAGTTGACCCCACTTGATAGATATCTTGTACTTAGGTATTTTGAACTTGATCATAATCTACATGGACATATACATATATGATCTTTTAGGTTATTTTGTTGTGTAATGATAAATTATAATGACTTAGCATATGGTTGCCTTTATAGTATGGGAATGTAAACATGCTAATATAGAGCTAAATGTTGTGTTTTTGGAATGGAAATTGTGATATTCCAGTATAATAGGTCTTGTATCCTATATACCACCTTATATTTTATGGGGAGGTGCTACCAAATTTTTCTTAGGTCATATGACACCTGTTGACTAGAAATCAAGAATGTCTAGGTAACAGGGCATTACAAAGAGGGATGCTTACTAAGCTAAACAACTTTTTATGAAAACTAGAGAAATATTTTGAGTATTTGGGAATGGAGGATGACAAAATGAAGATCTACACGCTCGCCCTCTACCTCATTGACTTAGCCCAGACTTGGAGGAAACATAGGAGAGAAGACATCCAAAAAGGTAAGTTATGTATCTCCACTTCAAATGAAAATAAAAGTGATTTCAAGTCTCAATTCTATCATAAGGATGTGGAGGATGAGGCAAAAGTCAAGCTTCAAAGGCTTGAGCACACTAGTATGATTGGGTTTTATGTTGATTAGTTCACCATGAAATCTGTTGAAATCCCAAATCTGCCCAAGGAGATTAAGAATTGCTCTTACATGGATGGGTTATAACCATGGGTGAAACAAGAACTAGTATGCCAAAATGTACAAGATCTTGCTTCGCCTATAACTGTAGCCGAGAGTTTAGTTAAATTTAAGAAAGGATACTCCTCTAAGTCTTAGGATAAGAAAGATCATAAGACAAATTATAAGGAAAAGAGGAGCAATAGGCCAAGGGCCTCAACCCAAGGAAAGAAAAATCACTCCAAAAGTAAACGCAAGGCCAAAGGAAAGAAAAATGATTTTCATATGTAATGGTCCCTATTATGCATCTAAATGCTTGAAGAGGAAAAGCCCTAATTGTCCTTTTAATACAATTTGATGAGAAACCTCAAGAAAATCAAAATAAGGAGATCAGGTTAGGATCTCTACAATTCTTGAATGCGATTGCCAATGTAAAGTCACCAAAGTCATTAGCCAAGGGGCTAATGTTTATGCCCGTGAAGGTCAATGGCAAGGAGAGTCAAGCCTTAATCGACACAAGGGTAATACATAACGTCGTGATCAAGGACGAGACTAAGAGGTTAGTGAGAACTCTATAAAATTAAAGTTGTCATGGCTCACTCTATGCTTATTTTGAATGCTAGTCCAAGAAAATTTTGTGAATTTGCATGGTTTTTGATTAGTTTTCATTATTTTTGCATTTCCTTCATTTTGAGTTTAATTCAATACAAATCATGTTGTTTGAGGATATTAGTAATCTCATCTCATCATTTAGGAGTGCATTTACTTGTTTTAATTTTTATTATAGGCAAAACAAAGTGATTCTACACTTGGAGTACATGTTCAAGTGATAGGATGGGAGGAGAATATGCATTGTAAGCTAAAGATGAATTTCAATCCAAAGTGGTTGGCGCCCCAGCCTCATTTTCTAGCACCTCGGCGCCACCAAACTGCCATTCTAGAATTTAAGATGATTAAGTCGGCAAAGCCACCAGAGCAGCACCAACCCTACACATTTTCTTTTTCGCATGCGTTTTGCTCCATCTCTGAGGGGTTATATATACATCACTTAGTTTGCGATAGGAGAGTTCTAGAGCTCATGGTAGCAACCAAGAAGGGAGAAAATAAGAGGGATTCAAGCCAAGGAGGAGTTCAAGTGAAGGATTGGAAGTGCTTGGTGGAAACTAGCAAGTTTCATCT
The DNA here is from genome assembly GCA_030490835.1 of Annona cherimola. Lineage (NCBI taxonomy): Eukaryota > Viridiplantae > Streptophyta > Magnoliopsida > Magnoliales > Annonaceae > Annona > Annona cherimola. Next base: position 82,273,206 of record CM059974.1, read on the forward strand.
TCTTTTTCTACTCCTCTATTTATTTTCTTTCTTTCCTTTGCTAGGATGTTTGTAAATATGGATTTGATGGGATTTGATCTTATGTTTTTGAGTTAAACTCCAAGTGATGGGAGGTTGAGATGACTTGATCCTTAAACTATGTTGATTTAGAACTTTTTTGTATGAATATGAATATCTAGTTAGTGTAATGTTTGTGTTGTGTAGATTTACCTTTATATGGGGTGTTTAATGCTTTTTACAAGCTTAGCTAGCTTGTGAGATTATTTAATATCTAAATTCATGCTTGGAAAAGGTGGATTTAGATGAGATTCACATATAAGGCATAGGTTTTCAACTCTTGCAGTATGAATGTTAATATGGATAGAAATATACCTATTAACCCTGTGCGAACTTAAATGCGTTATGAGCTAATCAATCTTGCCACACTTGTTTGCATGGGAACATAGCAATATGGTGTTGTAAGATTAAGTTTATACATGTTGAAAGGCTTAGATAAATATATATGAACCTAAGTTAGTAAATCTCTGCACAACCAATTGAAATGGAACCAAATATGCATAGCTTAGGGTTAAGGATTCTAGATTTTTCATCCACTTTAATTAATCTTGAGAATCCCAACTTGTTCCTGCATAACTACTAGCTCTTGTTCTATTAAGTTCCTTGTTTACTTATAAATTCTATTCAAATCAATCTCTAAATTTTACAACAATAAATACAACTAAATTTTAGGGTACCAATTTGTTTACTCCTCTCCTCGTGGGAACGATACTCTATTCGCACTTTATTACTTGATCAATTCTTATAATTGCTTTAAAATGAGTATTTTAATTAGATATATATGCTACTCGTCAGTTAGGACCCAAGATCACAATGGTAAGTTGGTGGCTAAAGACCATGAATGCCACAACTATGCCCATGGTAGAGATGGCATGTGATATAGAGGTATTTTTGGAGAATGGAAGGGCAAGGTTGATCTATTAAGATTTGGAAATCCAAAGAAGATTTGAGAGAATTCTAGAGCAATCCAAAGAAGATTTGGAAAGATTCTAGAGAGTGATCTTAACCCTTTATTCGAGAACACATATCAAGATCCAATAGACCCATGAGGAAGGGTAGAGCCTATAATAAAGGAAGGGGCTCATTGGCTCCATCTAACATCCAAGAGTGAAGCTCTCTTGTAAAAGCCTTCAATTAATAGAAGTTTCCTTTTCTCTTTTTCATTTAGTGTCTTCTCCTCTTACTCATTACCCCACTATCATCTCTTTGTTTGAGTGTTTGGTTCAAGTTGGGCTGACTTAGTCATTACAAAGGTATGAAATTAACTAAGTGCTACAAAATGTGGCATTATGAAGTCCCAGCTTGTGACATTTAGCTCAATAAAATTCTAGAGGAAGAGTGAACTACATACTCTTTTTTCTATTTTTTCCGTAGATCCTTCCGTCTTTCACTTCTAAGATGAGTGAAGGATCTATATTGTTTATCTAATTAACAAATAATATATTACCATTTTACGAGGAATAATATTCCAATATTCTATAATAATGCTAGAATGTATCAATTGATTGCATAAATAAATATTGATGCAATTTGGAGCGGGCATAAGTGTTATGGTACCTTTTTTACTAAAAATACAATGAAAATAAAGGTTAATAATCACTATTTTTCTGCAAATTCTTAAATCCTTCTTTTGATGTAAAAGCAACGTATATATTTATTGAGAAAGTGAATGGTCCATGCACAATAAATTTATGAGAATGGTAAATGGGCATCCTCACCACATCATACATGAATCAAAAAATTTTGCTATATCTTTAATTGTATAATGAGTGCATCAATTCCAAATCGAAGAACATGAAGAAATTTTATAGATGCAAAAATGCCAATATAGCTTGGATTTCATGAATTAGAATGCCTATGACAAACAAAATTGGCTATTCATTATTGTGGAGCCTTGACAACAATAGGGAGTTACTTTCTAGCGGTAGGTGTTTCAAGTTCATTTCAAAGCCTATCGAATCCCAAACAAAATAGCCATGCTTCCATATTAAGAGGTTCTACACCTCCCTTCACATTCCAAAATTTTGTAGCTACAAAACTCCCTCTGAGTTTCTCAAAATTGCTCTACATCCCATACAATTATCCTGTATATTCTTTCCACCGCCCACATTCATCTTTTTATTTTTGAAATGGTCCACCCACATTCATCTTTAAGTAGCTTGATTTTGGTCTCAATCATCTCAGGTTTAACTCTGTTCCCAGAGGATACAGACCTCCTTCCATAATTGTCAATTTGATGCTTTCCTGATAGGATTGACACCAATCACATACGTTGTCAAAATCTAGTTGTATGTACTCTCTTAATATATTTCGAAGGTATCATATTCTCCATCATAGTAGGATAAATTGGGCTGGTTTATCTCCTCCTTGTACACGTGCTAGTTGGCGAATACTACATTTTACTGCCCCTCTTAGTGTCCAGACAGTCCTATCAGCTATTAACCTTCTCCTTGAAGGTGAAATCTTTTCACAAAACATGTACAAATGGTGTGCATCTTCCCTCCTCCTGCCAGTGAGACAAGTGGGTTCAACAATCATGCCTCACTTGTCTTTGTCTGCAATGCATTTTTGAAGAATCTCCACATGAAGATTTTGATTATGCTAGGCAATCTTGCCTTCCAAAAGTGCTTGACAATCCATTCTTGCTCTTATCCGACTTGTGAAGGAGAAAGGGTTAGCTTTTATAAACCTATATGTCAACTTCACCCTATAGATGTCAGCAGCTTCATGAATTCAAAATCACTCATCATGTATGCCAACAAGAGGAATAGGAAGCACTTGGATTTTTTGTCACCCATTTTTCGCCACTACTACTAACATCAATCCTTTTTCCAAATCTTACTTGATTGATCTATAAAATTGTTGACCATCACCTACTCTAAAATCTATTTAGGAAGTGACCCTACTTTTATAATTTCATCCTCCAACCATTTGTCTTAGAAAAACCTAATCATATCAGTTATCATCATCTCCCACTATCCACCTTCCTCCATCCAAAAGAATAGTTATAGCCTTAAGGATGCATTTCTACGCGTATGAATCTTTTTATTTTTCCTATGCAATCCCAAATATTTTCCCTCGAGAGATATTTTGCTCACGGCACCTACAGCAAAAGGCAAACTCTCAAATCTTTTTGAATTTATAAGTCGCACATTGAATCCATCAAGCACAATCTCCGAGAAGGAAATTTTGAAATTTTATCCACAGAAAGATATATTATTCTATAGTAAAAATAAAATACTTAAATAATCGCTAAATCCCAAAAAAAGTCCATCTCCACTTCTCTTCTTCTACCCACTTCTCTCGACCACGTTTTCCCACCTTCTCATCTCCACCCACCTTTGACTTTCTACCACCATATCCTAGATCATCATCGACCTCGTCCATAATCAAAATCTAAAACAAAAGGAAAATCTATCCAAAAATCTCATATGTGTACATTTTGAAATCGGTGTTGATACTCCAATCCTCTCTGCAACATTTATAACCCAATTTTTCAACAGTTAGGATTTTCTTTCTATCACCTTCATCTCTTTGTTCAAGCAAGGAAGAGCCCAACTTTATAGCTTAAATTGGCATTTTCTCTCTCCTCTTTCTTTATTAATTCGTTCATTAATGCTCTTCTCCATGTCACCAAAAAACTATCTTTTCTTGCCTCTATTTGCGGTGCATTTAGTGCCCCATCCAATGGCTAAAACAAAGGCTACTTTTGTTTATACTCAAAAGTTTTTGAACCAAAACTTTTTTTATATAAAACTTTTCACTTTCCACAATTATCTTATTTTTAATTATTTTTTTACATCTTCCTATACGATTATCTTATTTTTTAATCATTTCTACACAACTACCTATACAACTAACCTATATATTTTAATTTTATTCTCTTTACTCTTCATTATTATCCTTATCGTATCATATTATATCATTTTTTCTCATTTTAAAAATCTTTACATTAAAAACTTTTCATCCAAAATTTTAAGACTTCCTAAACACATCCAAAAGCTACAAATCCTATGACTAAGATGGATTTATTGGAAATTACTTACAATGCATCACATACTGCTAAGCTTGTAAACTACCCATTATTCGAATTTCACATATATCCATAAATTTTGCTCTTAATTCCACTTATACCTTATGAACTTTCAAAATTTTCAAATATACTCAGAGGTCGTGTTAATCTCCTGTTAAAAATTCATTAGAATACAAACTTTTTATGCTTAAAAATTCATTAGAATACAAACTTTTACACATAAAACCGTAATCATGGATATGCATATGAATATGAATTTTTACCCTTAAAATCATAATTGTGGTTACGCATATTCATCATTTCATAGGAGTCTATCTTCTTCTTTATCAAATTCCTAACATGGATAAAAGTAAAATTTTAAACAAAATACATAAATATATTTGAAAATTTTGAAAGTTCATAATATATTTTGAAAGTTCATAAGTGGAATTAAGTATAAAAGTCATATATGTATATCTAAAATTTACTCTCTATTATCAAATTTTAGCTCTATCGTATCCATTTTCAGATGACATACATTAAAACCTTTTAATGCAAGTTTTCGATCAAAGTAAATATTGGCGGCATCATAAACATATGCATAAGGGTGAAGTATGATATCCACTTTCAAATTATGCTATATTAACACCATTAAGATGTAAGTTCTTTGTCGAAGAGAATTTTGGCAACATAAGCATATACATAAGAATGACAACTAGAATTCGTCTTAAAAAATGTTATTAAATATAAAAAACCACCTGTTAAAAAAGTGGTGGTCCAATATCTATTCCCATCTCCAGGATATTCATCTTTGCAATCAACCCAAACAAATTTATTTAAACCTCACTTTTCTGCGTCATAAAGAGAAGCCTTAATTGCCAACATTACGCATGTGCATGGATTCCACGCCCATGTCCCAAGAAAAAGTGAAGCAAAAGCTGCAGCTGGCTCAAAAAGAAAACGGGGTTTCAGTAACTTTTAAGGCGCGAACCATCCTCATTTAACAACGCCTCATTGTTAATTTGTTACCACGAAAGATCACATTTACAGTCGACGTTTACAGAAGATCTGAAGGATCGACACTTAAAAGTGGGTATATAATACATGAGTACAAACACAAACTACGTGCATGGTGTATCATCTTTACACCAGAAATGCTTAACAATGAAGGCCATGTCGCATTTCATCACGAATGTCATACCACTAGGAAAGCTTCCAGCATTTAATTATTTACCTTTACCCTTGGGAGCTAGATAGACACAGTTCCGATGCTAATCGGGATGACTGAGGTTTTCCAATTTCCAATTCAAGTAAGGTTCCCAACATCGAGGCATTCTCCAAATTTAAGCGATGAACGGCTACCAAAACCATTCATGATTTGCATCTACTGCTTTCACGTGGGTCGCCACAAGAGGCATGGTCCCGTAGAGAGAAATGAAGTCATTGAGGCATTTGTTTCTTCTCTTGCTATGCCCCTTCAAGCTGCTGATGCCAGAAGACCCAATTTCATATATCTTACCTGCAGAGATAAATTGTGGTTTGGAAACTTCATGAGCGTACATCATCCATACACATACATGCATTTCAACGATCCCACAACTATTTGAGTCCAGCCTAATCTGAAGCTCATTTCAAGTCAAGCCATCCGTAGGTTAAGACTAAATTCAAAGTGAAAACTCATTTAACATAGGTAATTCTTAATAAGAAAATCAAAAATGAAAATCAACTAAGCAAATTTTAATCTCAGAGAAAATACTTCAGTAGTACCTCTACCATTGAAAACTTCGTTGTGTCACACCCATCATGGGCCCAGCTTGATCATCAGTCAAAATCCAACCCACCCAATCCATTTAAAATCATTTGCTTACTAGTGAACTAAGTTTCATCCAAATCAAAAATATACATGGGCTTCATCTGGAAAATGTATAAAATCAAAGTAATAAAATATTTTGATTTATTTATCAATTTCAAAGTTGTGAATTCAACATCTAAACAATCTAAAACATGATTCCTATGTCGGAAAATGATTCATAAATTATTACTACATTTTAATTCATCTATGAATGGATCTAGGCATTTTTTATAATTTACACATAATTATCCACATGTTTTGAACAGGTATGGCTCGCCCAAAAATTTGATTAATATGATTTTCAAAACCATATTAAAACAAATGATCTTAAACAAAATAAATAGATAAGATTTTAATTTAACCATAAAAGTAGGCCCAAAATGAAAGCGACACACTGAAATCTTCAATAGTACCAAGAACATTGAAGTATATACCTAATTTCATATAATCATTACAACTTTTTCTAATTTAAAATAATTTTTAAAAATCTAAACCACTCATATCATCCGTCCATATTTGTAATTTATCATGCTAAAAATTACATATATTGGAAACTTTTATATTATATCTTGGGTCTGACCTAATAATGAAATCAAAATCCAATTCAATTATTTTGTTTAACATATGAGTGCAACTCAGTGCACTTGGGTTGCATAGTAAGTTCATGCAAGCCCTTGCTTTATTTTAATTTTTCCCAAATGTAACCCATCTATTTTTTTGATGGATACATATTTATTCATGACGAAAAATTACAATTTGATTGGAGACATCTATATTATATTTTCAGTCTACCCTAATAATGCAATCAAAATCCAATTCAATTACTTTGCTTAATATTACAGTTGCTACTCAATGCAATTGGGTTGCATAGTAAGTTAGATACAAGCCCTTGCTTTTCATTTTAAATTTTTTTTTTTACCAAATCTAAACCATCTATTTTTTTTTTTATGTACATGTATCTTTCATGATGCCAAGATTGGAAACTTATATGTGTAAATGTACACCGTAAATTATTTTCACATTTTAAACATTACATGTTCAATCTCAAAAAATGTTTTTTTAATAGAATAAGTTCCTAGGAAAGTGATTTTTAGCATCATGAACCCAATTGCATAGATTTTAACTGGTTTAATACATATGGATTAAAGAAAATAACTGGTTTAGATATGATATATATACATAGAAGTTATCTTGTGGATTTACATGTACTATAAGTTAATGTTCATTTAGCTCAAAATGGACCCCACGCGCATTTAAATGTATTAAAACTTTATACAATTATTTATCCACATAAATTATATCTTACATAGTTTACATGTTGAAAAAACAACTTCAAAATTAGTGTTTATATCACACTATTTTATTATGTTGATTTTGTAGCATTTTCAAAAGGGGGTCATACACATCCAATTTGGATAAAAATTGGTCTGCTTATAAAAGAAATAATTTTAAATACAAAAAATAAAGTAAGATGTACATTTTATCATGTGGGGCTCTTTTTCAGCCAAATGCACCGTAACTTATGGTGCAAGTGAATGCACAGGATAAGTTCATATATATATATATGGAATATATTCTGGTGCAGCATCGCTGAAATGGGCCCCACATGATCATGAAATCATGATCTACTCCACCCATTGTATTTAGAATAATGTATTCTATTACCACACCAATTTTCATCGATCTACTCCACCCATTGTATTTAGAATAATGTATTCTATTACCAGACCAATTTTCATCCCAATCAGATATTTTAAAGTTGTTATTTACATCAAACTATTTTATTACGTTGGATTGTACCATTTTCAGATTTTATTACGTTGGATTTGTACCATTTTCAGATGGGGCCCATATACATATCTGATTGGGATGAAAATTAGTGTGGTAATAGAATACATTATTCTAAATACAATGGGTGGAGTAGATCATGATTTCATGATCATGTGGGGCCCCATTTTGGGCCCACTGCACGGTTGTTCCGGTGCAGCGTCACTGCACCGGAACAACTCTCATATATATATATATATATATATATATATATATATATATATATATATATATATATATATATATATATATATATATATATATATGTCCAGCTTCTATGAAACTCTTTTTTCTACGTAACTTACTCAATATCTAAAATCCTGATGGTTGATGGAAAATCCACTCCATTTATTATATTTAGCATTATTCATATTATAATAGAAACTCTCTCATTTGTCTAGTATCATTACATATGGGTCTCATCTACAAATGTATAAAATCAACGTAATAAAATGGTTTAATGCTAAAATATTAATTTTAAAGTAGTATTTTCAACATCTAAACCGTTTAAGATATCATTTCTATGTTAATAAATGATTTCACAATTTATTATTACATTTTAATACATTTGTATATGAATTTATGCATTTTTCTTAATCTACACATGAATATATATATATATATACACACACACATTGTTGAGCAAATGCCGCCCATACGCATACTTGATTTGAGTAAAACTTGATTTCTAAGCTAAACAAATAATGTTAAATACAATAAATGAATTGAATTTTCCATCGAGGATTAATATTTTAAAATTTCAAGGGGTTACATGGGACCGCCAAGTTACATAGAAGCGGATAACTTTTCCTGTGCAGTGAAGCTGCACCATAATTAACGATGTATTTGGCCCAAAATGGACCCCACATGTACTTAAATATATTAATACTTTATACAATCATTTATCCATATATAAATTTTATAACAAATGGTTTACATGTTGAAAAAACAACTTTAAAGTTGTTATTTACATCAAACTATTTTATTATGTTGAATTTATACATTTTCAGATGGAGTCCATACACATATCTAATTGGGATGAAAATTGATATGATAATAGAATACATAATTCTAAATACAATGAATGAAGTAGATTATAATTTTATGATCGTATGGGGCCCGTTTTGAGGTAACTGCACTGTAATTGTGGTGCAGTGAAAACCGGATGCATGCAAATAACAGTGCTGCTGCAACATGCAGCGGCAAAACAGGGTTCAGACCATTTTGAGCCATAGTTTTGGTGGGCCAAATCAATGAGTTCCAAGCTGAGATTTGACGTGGGAAAAGCCTTTTACATCAAGAATCAGGATCAGGAGATACTGGACCAAACGCAGATGAGGAGCCAGAAATTCAAAGGCCAAAATTCCTTGTTGAACTTAATTTTTTCTGCTATAGGAAAATTTTTTCTGCTATAAGAACAGTTCAGTTCTTAGAGACCCACATCAAACAGTTAGTGCATCTCAATTTAAAATGCATGCTTTAATAAATGATGCTTGTTGCAATATAATTGAATGACTTGATCATATAATAAGTAGAATAGATTGGTTGTTTAATGAGAAAAATGCAAAATCATGATGCATTTAGGTGACAATGCTGCCAGCCATGCTCTCAGCAAAATCAATTGCTGTCTTTTCAAGCAGCGTGAGTGATGGGCCGAAACATGAAATTATGATGAAATTTTGCATGGACTATTTATGATCTTAAAAAGAACCTAAGAGTGTGAATCAAGGATGACAGGAAATGCTCCATCCAGAGGCTTCCATCGATTAGCTTCCTGCTGTGAGCAATGCAGCAGCAGTGTCTCTGTTTGATCTTGAGCAGTTTGATTGGCTAGTCAAACTATAGAATTAAGTCACGAGATTCTGCATGGTTCTACTCCTAAGGGCTAAAAGAAGGGTTGCAAAACTAATTCAGGAATCATGATAAACAGCAGTCTGAAGTGGGCTGAAAACTGACATGGATCTGTCAGGAAATTTGTCGAGTATCAGACTGTTTTTGCCAACTTTAGCCATCAGTTTGGGAGCCCACGTAAAGGCTTAAGCGTCTAATGATTTGTGTGCACAACTTGATTGTATGGATTAGATTCAGAGATTTTAAAATACCAAAAACAGACTTTAAGTACATAGACTTTGCAACTTTCCAGCACGACATAGCCGCATGTAGCAGAAATTTACTGCTGTTGGTTTTGAACATTGACCAAATCAATAAACCAAGGAAATTGGCAGGGATGCACTCAAAGTATACAGACAAGACCCCCAGGTCATAAAATTTGTAGGAAAATACAAAGTTTAGTACGAAATTCAAGGGCCCTGGATTAAATTAGTGGGTAAGGAACTAAAGTTGGAACCAATGTATGAACCTAATGATGCATATTGCAACTGGAACTTGTATTCATAGATGATAGAAGTGAAATGCATGAAAAATAGCAAAGAATTAATATGTAGAAGCATTGTGCAAAAAATATGTGCATCTGATGAAATGCCACAAAGAACCAACATTTTAGATGCAAGTTTTGCATATGCATGAACTAGTGGAATGGGCAATGCTGCTGTCTGGCGTGGTGAATTTAGAACATTATATATAGAATAACCTGAGAGGGAGATTAGGATCTACCCTAAAGTGTGAATAATGAAATTTCACAGCAAAGCAAATAGAATTGAATTGAATAAAAGTATTAGGATGGAATCTTTCACATGTAGGAATACGAAAAGAAGTGGAGGAATAATCCTCATAGACCAAGGAGAGACCAGTTAAGCCAAGAAGGTAAGCCAAATTTTTGTTTTCAAGAAAGGTGATTTCACTCCGCTGCAAGTTGTATCTCAATGTTTCCTTAATCGATTCATTGAATGATTTATGGTTGGCCATCCTTTCAAATGTCTTATTTGATTCACAAGTTATAAATGAAAATGCTTCCCTAAACGTGCTTTCTCAGACTGTTTCCAGTAGATGCTAGCATGAACATGTGTGGTATGAATGCATGGTTTAAACAAGAAATCAAGGTCCATTAGAGGCAAAAACAGGACATAGAGATCCCTTTTGTATGACCGTGTCATGCCAGATTTATGTGTGTGATTTATGCAGACATGATTCAGTAGGCATGTTTTGGCGTATGAAATGCTAAATTGAACATGTACCTTCCGAATAGGTATGGAAATGCATTTTTACAACCGACACACTTGCTGAAATATCAGCTCATGCTTGATTTTCTAAAATATTTTTTAGATCCAAAAGACCGGACAAGGAGCAGTTGAGGCAGGTCTAAATGGGACCAATTAGCCAAACTTCTGCCTGATGTGAGGACAGGCGAAATTAGATGTTTATATGCTAGTTATCTTTTGGAGAGACTTGTATACTTTGAATTGGCGGAGAATGTCTGTAATACTTAATACATGGCCTTTAAGCTTGGGCACCAGGATGCCTAGGCTTTAGCTACAGATGCTATGACAGTTAAGAATGCTATATGGTTCATTAGGTCAGATCTCCATTTTAATTTGTGCATTACAGGATAATAATGCATAAGTTTGAAACACAGTTTATATGTTGAAGAGGATATTTTCCCAAGTGACCATAGGCTCCCTAGTTGGCACCATGATTGTTAAAAATGAGTTAGCATAAGCAGGCTAGACCTTCCCAAGTTGCAGAACGAAGAATGCGCGACATCAGATTTAGATAAATAGGTCAAGTGAAATCTCCACGAGGTAACATTGTGAGGTTGTAAAAAATAAAAAATAAAAAGTAGAAATAGAAAAAATGCGGGCCAGTTTCACGTAAAAACCTCAGTTAGGATTGGGGTTTCACCCTAACAGGCTAATACAACCTACCATTCTCAGCATCCTGCAGAGGCAAGGATCTTAGCCATGGCATCTCAGTCCAGGGTATCAAACAAGCAGTCATACAGACATCGACATCTTTGATCATGAGGTTGGGACTAGCTTCTTTATCGTTTTTAGAGCACTTGATGTGGTCATCAAAACTATTTTCCCTCTCTCCTTTGCGTATCATTTTTTCTCAGTTTTCTTTTTAATAAAAACATTAGCATACCAATAACTGAACAGAATACAAGCAAACAATGAAGCTACAAGCAGGGGATATTTAAAACTTGTCCAGTAAAATGAACAAAGTCATTGAGAATTTTGGTTGGGTTTTAGAAGCCCATGGTCATACATTCGTTCAGGAGTGATTCCCTACAAACGTTTGTACAGTACAAATGTTTCTTTCTCACTACCCATATGATTTCTTAATATCTAAACCATCTATGATATTCATCCATACATATTATCTATGCCGCCAAGAATCAAATATATATAGTTATGATGCCCAGATTCAAGTACTTGAAACTTCCACATACCATATATTCATTTCAAATATTAACAAGCTTCAAATGATGTTTATAACATACAAGTTTCCAATCAAAATGATTTTTGACATCATAAATATACATATATTAATTTATATCCAAATTGTTGAGATGTTTAAAATAAACATTAAGAAAAATATTCAGTTACCACTTGTATAAACCATTTCCTGAAAACATTTGTTGAGAATCACTCACCTGTTTGTTCACTAAAAAAGTGGAAATCAGATTGCTCTGCAACAGAATAAGTTACCTTTTTGTGCCAAGACTCAAGAGAGGAAGGGAGTTTTATCCACCTTCTAGATGCTAAAGAGTTACTGCTAAGGAACTTCATTTTATAACTAATCAAGTTTCAGTTTTTCTACAGCCATCTACACCAAGTTGGTACATAAGTTGGTTCTACAGTATGAATGATGATCAGATAGTTCTTTGGAAAAGCCATGCAGATGCACACTAACCTTTGACCCAGATTGGAGGGGCACCAGTAGCATTAGCAACAAGCAAAGACATTGCAATGTCTTCACAGTTCCTGAGAGGAAAGAACCAGAATTCCACATGTTAACGAGAACATAAACTAATTTTTAAATTAAAAAAAAAAAGTCTAACACAGCACCTTTCTCTTGTTACATAGTCATGAATGGATGAGGGCATGCTGTATGTATACAAATCCAAATACTTTCTGTGAAAAAAAGCTGCTTTTGAAAGAACCATACTGTAAGTACCCATCCACCAAACAGACCACCAACCCCCATACTTGTAATATGTAACACCATCCTTCTGTGGTAAACAGAAAACATAAAAAGAGATACATCCATGTCAGAAAAAGAAAAGAGTTAACCACAAGAACCATTTTAAGTAGAAACCCTTTCTCTCTCACAGAGTTAGCCACAAGAACTAACCCCCCCCCCCCCCCCCCCCCAACAAAAAAAAAAAAAGCACGCACGCACAGAAAGAGTTAACCACAAGAACCATTTCAATTAGAAACTCTCTCCCCCTACTCCACCCCCCAAAAAAAAAAATACCATAACCAACCACCCTCTCCCTTCTGAAATAACATGGACATCAGTTCATGGAAGATGTCATTCTAGAGCCAAAAGCAAAAAATAATGATAAAATAAAGCACATGATTACCTCATATGCACAAATTTGCTAGAAGGTTCAAACAACAAAAGCAGAACACAGATATAATACTGAGTTGATCCAGTCATGTTTCATGAATTTGCACAAATATAATACTGAGCTGATCCAGTCATGTTTCATGAATTTGCACAAATGTACAATCATCATCATCGCAAATGTGTAGAAGATGTGTAGTCAGTTGGATTATGCATGTGTATATTTAAGCACTGAAAAGTAAAAGTATAAAGAACCTATCACAGTCTCCCATTGCCCAAAGTTCATAAAGGCTGCACTGTCTGGTCTACGCAAATAAATAACCAGCAAAGAAACTTTCAGGAAGAGCTGAATTAAAATGGTCAACAGACAGGCAGGCCCACACAAGGTATGTAACTTCTGCCAAGTATACTTTCTGTCACAGGGAAAATAGCTGTTCAAACAGGACAACATGTGGAGACTATCCAGTATCCATGGCACCTGAACTACATGACAATCATCTAGTCAAACCAATCCACCCAGATGCAAGAATTTCATTTTGGTACGAAAGCCAATAAACGATTTGGATGAAACTCGGTCTGATTTGGATAAATCTTAGCTTCTGAGTTACACAAAATTCTAAATGCAACGGACAAAATGGATTTCATGTAATTAACAAGTGGGCCCAAAACCAAAGTGTTGCATGAATTCAATTCTATGTAACTGGTTGCACAAAAGCGAACCCTATATGTATACATATTATCAAACTCTTATTTACTCAAGTATCAAAAGGAAGTTAATATTTTCCTCATCAAAATGCTGAGGTAAACTTTTTTTTTTTTTTTTTTTTTTTGAAAAAAGAAGGGGAGAGAGAGAGAGATTCCTCATCAAATGCTTACTAAGGGTCCATTTGGATGGAGGTAAACTTCTTTTTTTTTTTTTTTGAAAAAAGAAGAAGGAGAGAGAGAGAGAGAGAGAGAGAGAGAAGTGTGACATAGTAAGGGTAATCATTAGTTGTAAAGAGAATAAAAATAATATAGATAAGATAGTTGCATAAAAAATGTGAAAAAAACAATTGGAAGTAGAGGGAATAGGGATTTGACATCAGAAGGTGTATAGGAAGATGAGGTAAAGTTTTTATTTTTTTAATTGTTTTTTCAAACATCTATCCAAATGGAACTTAAATATCAAAGCAACATAATATCTTCCTTATTCTATCAACATTCATCCAAGTTCTAAAGGAACATCATCACATAACCCCCACATCTTTCTTGTATGCTATCGGTTGCAAGTCAAAGAGTCAACATCAGAAGTCTTGTTCAGGGCTTGTGTTCAGTTAGAGCAGATCTCTCATTCTCCAGAATTTAAGCACAAACAGTTTTCATATAATTGTTGTCCATAAAGATGCAGAACCAAGGAAGACTTTAAGAATGGAGAATAACAAACCTCATGGAGGTTTGGTCTAAAATTCCTATATAATATAGCATGTATGGCCACTTTTATCAATCATATAGATGCATAAAGTGTTGTAGCGGCGGATGAAATAAAGTGGAGATGTTGCAGTACAGCCTACAATCCTGGATCTCCACTTATGAATTGGCTTAGAGGCTGATTGGTTGAGGAGGAGAAGGAAATGGGGAAAATATATATATATATAAGCAAAATATGAGGACGATATCAGCCAGAAAGTGAAAATAGATAGAAGGTAATGATTGGTAGAAAATGATTTTAAAATGTAGGGCAGAGATGATATTCATCAAACCAGACATCTTAAAATGGGATTTTCCTGAATACAAGTTTCCATTTCCTCATCTCCCAACCAAACACAAACCAAGTGGACAATCTGCTTTTCAAGAGCTCTCAAAAAACCACAAATCAAGTGAACAAGCTGCTCTCCAGAAGCTCTGGGCAATAAAGGATGCTCCCTGCATCAATACAAACATGGAGAATTGATAACATACTTAGGTTGCTGATTGCTAATACTACGGTTGCTGATAGTTATCCTCAAGAAATACTGAGTAATACAGCTCTCGGTAGGCAGTCCAAAGATAAATATGAATATCCTTTGCAGATTTAGATCCTAAAGCAGTATCGAAGATGCATCTTTGTTGCAAAGCAGTAATATTTTAGTACATAAAAAGTAAAAACAAATGGGGCACAGCTTTTGAAATCAAACCACATAAGATGCAATCAACATGTAAAAAATGAACATTCTTTCATCAGCATTTTACTCATTTTGCTTTCATTAATTACGAGTAAGAAACATGCTTTAAAAATGAGATATTCAACCCACCTCTTCATCCAACCAATGCATACGTGGGACAAACCCAACCATTGTGTGTGATGCACTTTGCCACATGGTGAATGCAAAGTCCAAAGTCGAGCAAGGAACAATTACATCATCATCAACTGAAAAAATTGCATCTGTTCTGAGGTCCTTAATCGGTTTAAATCTGTTATTCAAATTGTCCTCCTCATGCAAATCAAACCTAAAATTAGGCTTATGAACACTAGACTTTGACAATACAATCTTCTTAAGATAGGCTTTCAGACTGTCTGATGGCGGATCAGTTTCACTCCATACAACACGTATTGCATCAGTCCCACCACAAGATGCATAATGAGCCACAGCTTGCTTCAGAAGAGAGTTGCGCTTCCAAGTGTTAACCAGTACAGTGTAGCCCCCCCTACAAGTGGAAAAAGGAAACAACAGAAAATTTCAGGACTGAAGAAATTTTCTAAGCATGTAAACAAAGAAAGGCCCCCATCCACCACACAAATCATAGAGGGATACTTCCAAGCCCCTTGTGAATCAGACTAAAGCTTAATTTCATTTTTTTTTCTTTTTTAGCAATAAAAAGCACAAATCGATATAAAAATACATGAGTTAATGAAATAACTGCACATCAGGAAAGAGAGAAAAGATAAAACATAAACCAGATTGCTCAATCAGATTGGAAGGAGAAACAAAGCAATAGTGGTAAAGCACATCCATTTTGCATTTTTAACATTATCAAAAAACAGTCGACAACCAGCTTCGTTGTCATCATATTCACAATACCTGTAAGATTTACCACATTCGATAGGAAATATTGAATATCCACGGAGCAATCAGCTAGAAATCAGTAAGCATAGTGATGGCATTGTATAGTCAAAAATTCTAAAGAGAAAAAAAATGCACGATATAAAATGAACGTCCAAAATTTCACCAACATCTGAACACTAAAACCCAGAAAGAGAGAACCAAAATTCATATATAAATTTCGGTCAATCAAATTATGTACAATGAGAACCAGCGATATGTAGGCAATCACACAAGTTAGAACAACCAGAAGAAGATCCAAAAGCACTTGGATAGGAGTGTTGAGAAGGATATCAACAACTATTACAGAGTGGAAAGGTAAGAGAGGATCTCAATCATAAAATAAAGTAATGCAGGTTACCCATGCGCTCGTCAACATCCATACTAACATCCGCATCACCAAATATATAATGGTCAATCCCAAAACCAAGTCAAAAAAGCAAAACAAGATTGAACCTCTAAAAGCTTTGCGAAAACTAGCATGAAGCAATAATTTTTTGGAAAATTGGAAAATCTTCGTCCTGTGGATTCGAACTATAACAGAGACTTCAATGGCCAATCACCCTGACTATCCCCTGTAACGATACTACCAGTGGAGCACCGCACAAGGAGACAGTAGCAGTTTGAAAGAACCAATTCGTGCACCAAACCACAAAAAATAATTGCCAAAAACGGCAACAAACAGCAAAGCAGATAATTGCAGGGGGATCTAATTTTGACAGCCCGCCCATCCAAAAAGGATCCAAGAGCCGCAGAAAAAGACGAGCAGAGAGAGAGAAAGAATCCTCCCAACCTGGAAGGAGAACAAACAGAAGAAGCCTGGTGGAGGTCCCATCCCATCAACGAACCCAAGCGGCCGGCGATGAGAAACAGCGCGAAGACAACACAAGCGGCGAGCAGAAGCTTCAATTTGGCGGCGCCCGGAAGCTTGCGGGCCCTCCACAGAAGCGGCGAGCGGCTGTTATAGACGCCTCTCGTCGCAGCCTTCTCCTTAGCTGGCGAGTAGAGATCGCTGCTGCTGCTGCTACAGTTGGCCGAAGCAACCAAAATGCCGTCTCTCATTCCGATGATGGTGGCCATGGCCCACCTCCATCAATGGGGGGAAGGCAGCGGAGATCTAGTACGGAGGATCGGCCAGCTGCTTCTTACATGGTCAGCCAGGAGAGGCCGGTGCAGATCGGAAGGGGAAAAAAAGTAGTACGGAAACCCTAGCGGCGACGGAGGGAGTGAGAGAGAGAGAGAGCCGCTGATGCTTTGCTTTGTTTTTCTTTTGCTTTGTTTGTTGCTGCTAAGTGTTGTTGGTTCTGCTTGTCGTTTGCTTTTGCTTCGCCGGTCGTTGTCTGTTCTGGAAGGACAGTTGTTTATTCGCGAGTCACCCGCCAGCTTCCGGACTCGAAGATGTTACTCTCGTCTCCTCGCGTCCCTTCGGCCTCGACGTGGCTTTTTGAATAAAAGTTTGAAAGACTTGCTTACAACTTTCCATTTCACGAAAGAATCTTTTCTTTTCACAGAACTATTTTGGAATAGCATTTTCGAAAGACATGCTTACAAATATCATTTTCGAAAGACATGCTTACAAATATCATTTCAATAAAGTAGTTTATAAAAATATCATTTTCAAAAGTATTGCTTACTTATCTTGCAATGATCAACTCGTCCCTTGGATTTTTTTCTTGCTTTTACCTAGACAAGTGAAATGATCATCTTATATAGTTGTATATCATTCTATGTCTGCATGTCTTGCCTTTTATTTAATCTATATTCATATATCATTTGTTACCAATCCTTACATGATTTTAATCTATATGTGACTTATAGCAGGTTTGCCTTAATTATTTCTTTCTTGGAGATGAACATCATCATCTTTTTAAGTCACATATTTCATTTTTCTCAATGATTAACCATTCTTTTTTCTCAATATCCTAATCTAGGGCATTTACTCTTTGTAATTATTCAAGGTACTTACTTGAAATTATAATAAACTAAGTTCAAGTAAGGTTTCTCAAATCCACATTTGTTTTTCTACAATCAGATATACTTATATAGCTTTAATGATTGATCATTCATTCCTTCCAACACTTACGTATATAATTTGCAACTTTTTCAATCATTCAAGTCTTTCATTCTTGATCTACAACGAGTCAAACATACTTAAAATTTTGAGATTTCAAATTCATTTTTCAAAACAACCTTAGATATATATATATATATATATATATATATGTTGGTTTTAAATCCTTCTTAAAATTGCACTTTTAGCATACCTATATGTCAAATAATCAATTCACAACTCTTATACTCATTCCAATGGAATATACATCCTTTTTTAATTTAAATCCCATAAATTCTCTGAACTTAATTTTCATTTTGTAAGCAACCCTATGTACCCTTGTTTCAATTAAATTTTACTTTCAAAGTTACATCTTAACAATATTTTCATAGAATATTACCTATTCTACATTCTTCTAATCCTTTTAAGGACTTGTTTAGCATCTTTATTAAGCTAAATTCAACCCAAATTTTCTGGTACTTACTTTCCTTTTCAAAATAACCCCTAATGTACTTAAATTTATCAAGTTTCACTTCACTAATTACATCTTAAATACATGCTATACCCTTAGTCACTAACTCTTGATTTTGAATTTCAACATATATTCTTTGCTTAATCATGGGAATAACATATTTAAACAAAATTTATTCCCATCATACCTAGTCTCAGGCGTTCCATACATATGAGCATATATATGTTATTTATTTCATACTTGTAAGTATTAATACATAACCTATATGAGAGCTTTGCTTGCATAATCATTCATCAAGCATACAAGGAACTAACAAACCATAATGTAACCATTTATAAATTGTCATAATATTGGACATCCATTTCATATATGAAATTTCTTTTTTCTTCTTCATATGCTATTGGACGTCACCCCCTTATCATATATGCATAAGATAAAATTTAAATTTCCAAATCTTGATGACGTTAAGGGCATCTCATACCTACAATTTGGAAGGAGAAATCTCCTCTTTGGGTGCTGTTTGGATGTCCCCACCTAGCCGCCCTTCTTCTCCTTTTTTTTCCTAAGTTTTCCTCTCTTAGCATGTTGAAACGTCCAACCTGTTGATCCCGAGTTAATGACAATTACCCAAGAGGGGAGGGGTGAATTGGGTATTATGAAAATTTAAAACTTAAACAGAAACTTTTACCCCGGATTAATCTAGTCCCCTTTATGAAGAAACAAAATGGAATGCAATATAATATAGAGAGCAAAAATAGAAATTACCACACAAGATTTTATAGTGGTTCGGGCAACCTCCCTACTCCACTCTTCCAAGCTCACACCTCTTGTGACTTGGGTTCCACTATGTATTCCACGAATACAACTAGAGTCTCCACTCTCTTTTAGATTCTAGCTCTAGGAGGCATGTACAACCAGAGCCTCTGCTCTCTTCTAGATTCAAGCTCTAGGGGGCATATATAATCAACACAAGTAGGTGATGAGTTACACTCCAATCACAACTCTACTCGCAATGTCTTGGTTTGAATCACCAAACTCAAACCAAGCACTAAAACAATCAATAATGTAAAAATAAAGAAGATCTACACTTTACTGAGTTGTGTGGCAAGTTTCAGCTTGAGAAAGAATCTGTGGGAGCAACCGATTGTGTTTCGTTGAAGCAAATCGCAGATTTGAAGCTTGTTCTTCCTTTGAAAGTGTATAGATCACTCAAATTTTGAGAAAAGCAAATAAGAACTCTTGTTTGTACTTCTTTCCTCTCTTTAGACTCTATCTTGTGTGTAACCACGTTTTCTTGAGTATCTATTTATAGAGGAGGGAAGATTTTGAACGTTATACAAGTGGTTGGCGCGCAATAAATGTTCCAACGTTCAAAAATTCAAACGTTACTTTCCCAAGTCGCAGGTGGAGTCAACTTCGTATGCGACTTCGCCCAAGTCGCATGCTGGAGTCGACTTCGTGTGCGACTTCGGCAGCTCTTCAGTTTCCAAGTCTAAGTTCTGGGTCGACTTGGTTTCAGACTTGGCCTCAAGTCGATCTTGGAGTCGACTTGGGGTGCGACTTGACCATTTTCTTGTGCCAAATCAGTTTGATCCTTGTTGATTCTCCTCTTGCTTGCTTAGCTTCTTTCCTTCCCTAGTAGAGGCATTATCTTGTTCTAGACTGGCTTCGAATCTTGTAAACCTTGTGAATCTTGAAACTTGTATGATCAAATCTTCTATGATTTAGAATGAATTCATGTACCTTGCTTGCTTTAAAATTATATTAGTCTCCATATCTTGAGTTGTCTTCATCTTGAAATGAGCTTGAGCTTTTGACTTGGACTTGAGAAACTCAAGTCGATCTTAGGGTCGACTTCGTCTGCGACTTCGCCCAAGTCGCATGCTGGAGTCGACTTCGGAATGTTTTGTCTCAAAATCAACGCTGGAAGGAAATGTGTATCTTCAAGTCGATACTGGAGTCGACTTTGTCTGCGACTTGTCTTCCAAGTCGCAAGTTGAGTCGACTTCGATTGCGACTTCAGCTATTCACCTTCCAAATTCAAATCTGTCCATCAGGTACATGTTAAAGTCGAATGTGGAGTCGACTTCGAGATCGACTTCACCCTAAGTCGAAGTCCGAGTCGACTTGGGAATCGACTTGGCTGATTTTCATTCATTAAGACATTCACCAAACTCATTAGTAATCAATTTATACTCAAATTTGAATTTGTTAATCATCAAAACTTATGCTTTGGTCAATTTTGTTTTGTTTTAACTATTGTTTCCAACACAACCTTATTGCTGTTTTGCCCCTTATATAGATGCTGGATTTTTTCCTATGATGCCACCTCATAATTCATGATTTAAAATACATAAAATTCCATTTAGTTGCTGCATTCATCTTAGCCATCCATTTGCTCCTATTATTGCCACATTTTGAGCCATTCATGTGTCCCATTCTTAGCCACATTTATCATGCATTTTGCATTTTATTTTTTTTTATCAAAAATACCCTAAAATCCCATGCTTGCCACGCTATACCATGCTGGTTTGATTCATGCATTTTATTTAATTTTTATTGATTTATTTGCCTCCCAAATTAACCTCCTTTTGACACCTCAAAAGTGGGCTCCAAAAGTCAAAGTAGACTTTGGTTTCTCATTTATGGTAATTATTTTTATTTATGGCGCATCATCTTTATCACTAATAAGTCAATGGATTTAATTAATATTCATCATTAGTTTTTATTCATAATACCACTTTCCAATAGGATTAAGTTTAATCTAATGTATTCATCAATTAGAACATCTCAGCTTACTTAGTCATAAAAATTTTCATCTCAAAATTATGAATATATGCTAAGATATTAGCAAAATGAATTTAATTCATAAAATATCATATAACTTTAATCATTTAACCCATTTCCATTCATAATTTTCATAATCCAAACCGTTCATCATGTCGCGCATACCAACTTAGGATTTCCCTTAAAATTTCATATCAATCCATATTATACATCGCAAGATATTAATATATCAAATATTAAATCAAATAAAAACATGAAAAATGGCATTAATTATGTTGGTCCAAGTTTATGGAAAAACCCGAGAGGGGAAGGGGTGAATTGGGTTCTTGAAAATTCTTTAACAAATTAAAACTTAACCGCTTGAAAGTTTTAACCCCTTCAAATGAAAAACGTGAAGTATATGAGTAGTAAACAATAAACTCAAAAATTATAGTGGTTCGGGACAACCCTCGCTACTCCACTCTTCCATGAACACACCTTAGTGTCTTGAGTTCCACTAAACAGGATAGCAGTACAACAGAGCCCTTGCTCTTTTCTAAATTTCAGCTGTAGGGGGCCTTATACAAACTTAGCACAAGTAGGTGACGAGTTACACTATGATCACACGCTATTTTGCCTTCACTTGGTCTTAGTCTCTAATACTAGACTAAGCGGAACACAAATGATTAATAAATAGAGAAAGATACTACACTTTACATGTGTGTAGGTAGGTTCTTGTACAAAGAAGAACTTGTAGGAGAAGTTGATGATGGAGTAGTTAAGCACTTAGCAGTTTGTCACAAAGTTCTTCTTGAAAACTTTCTTTTAGATCACATAAATGCTAGAGAATATGGAGCTTGAGCTCAATCAATGCTATATCTCTTCTCACCCTCGTTTATTTGAAGTGTCTTAAATAGGAGAGAGTAAATTCAAATGTTTGGAGGTAAGTGGTTCTAATTTTTCCGATCATTGCGATTCAAGTCGCACTTGGAGTCGACTTGGTATGCGATTTGATTCAAGTCACAGACTAGAGTGAACTTCGGATGCGACTCTGGTCTTCTACCTCTTCAGTCAAGTTCAGACATAAGTCGACTTGGTCCTCAGACTTGACTCAATCGCAGGTGTAGTTGATTTCGGATGCGACTTCACCAGCTATCTGACTTCTTAGAGCTTTGACTCATTGTGATCTTCTTTGTTTGTTTGTCTTCCCTTAATTTTCATATTTCATGCATATAAATCTTCATTTGAACTTTAGTTCTATTTATTCTTCATGATATTTGACCTTGTTCAATATTTCTTGATTATTTGATAAAAACTTTAAGTGATCTTGGCTCAAGCTTGTCGTTGTCTCTTAAATTGGACTTCATCTTTCTGAGAAGGGAGTATAGGAACATCTTTATCTTTATTTTCACTCAAGTCGAGAGTCTGAGTCGACTTCAGGTGCGACTTCACCTAAGTTGCATGATAAGGTCGACTTAAAATGCGACTTGACATTGTCAACTTCAATTCTTATTTCTGAAGATCTCCCAAGTCTCAAATGGAGTCGACTTGATGTTGCAACTTCACCTAAGTTGCAAGTGAAGTCAACTTCGGTTGCGACTTTGTCTGTCTAGAAGTCCAAATTTTAGCGTTGTCGAATTTTTAGGCTTTGAAGTCGATGCCTGAGTCGACTTGGCATGCGACTTAAACTTTTGATCTTTGAATATTTGAACCTTGACATCACTGAATAATCATGTTAGTACTTAGATAATTTCAAATTGAGTTGTTAATTATCAAAACATGGATTGTGCTTAATTTGCTATGTGATTACAACAAATTACACATGCCACCTAAGCATTCTCTACATGTTTTTTCATCCTTTAGTGTACTTTGTCTTTAAGTACACATAATTACCATAATAATCAAAGTGATTAACTTAATCACCTTGCGTATTTAATTGCCCAAATCTCATCCATCTAAATCATAGAGCATGAAATTTAATATCTCCCATTAAATTTTCATGCTAACGTGAGTTACCCATACTTAGATCTATTGAAAACCATAAAGGTGATCCTAAACCCTCCATATTATGAACATTTCAAATTTCATTCTTATACAAACTCTACGATATATTATTATGCTATAAAATAGTTAGGGTTTCACACAAAGTTAATCGCTTTGAGAGCAAAGCTGAAAGCTTCCAAAAGCTTATACTTGTTGAGATATTTTTTTTATATATTTTGTATTCATAATATGTATTTTTGAGTTGTTCACTTACAAACTTTGTTGTAACATAAAGAAAAAAAAATAAGAAATGTAAAAGTGCAAGAAGGAGAGGAAGTTGAGCCGAAAATGTAAAAAAATAAAAATAAAATACTGACTATGTGGGTAAGGCCATGTTCTAGGTGTTGAACCACAGATCTCATGTGATTAGATGATGCGATTTTCAAATAAGTACACAGGGCCATGTGGATATCCACATGACCCTTGCAATTTCATGTGTTGAATTTTTGAAATCTAGATAACTACACAGGGCCACACACCCCATATTGTTGGAAATATGTGGAAAATAAGCCAAGTCCATGTTTTGATGATTAACAAATCAATTTGAGTAAGTTTTGGTTACTAACATGTTTGTGGAAATGACTTAAGGTTATAAATTTGAAGAATATAAAGCATGGCAAGTCAAGTCGATTTCCAAGTCGACTCAGGCTTTGACTTAGGCCAAGTCGATCCCCAAGTCGACTCAAGAAGCGACTTCAAGATGTCATTCCCTTCCAGTGTTGAAATCGAGAATGAGAGGTGCCGAAGTCGCATCCCAAGTCAACTCCGCTTGCGACTTGGGTGAAGTCGCAGACCAAGTCAACTCCAGTAGCGACTTGGAGGCGTCATTTCCTTCCAGAGTTGAAATCGAGAACGAGAACTGCCGAAGTCGCATCCCAAGTCGACTCCGCTTGCGACTTGAGGTGAAGTCGCAGACCAAGTCGACTTCAGTCGCGACTTGGAGGCGTCATTTCTGTCCAGAGTTGAAATCGAGGAGCAGAGCTGCCGAAGTTGGAGACCAAGTCGACTCCGCACGCGACTTAGGCGAAGTCGCAGACCAAGTCGACTCCAGTATCGACTTCAGTTGGACAGGGCAGAAACTTCAGAAGCCAAATCAGGGATTAGATCAATTTCAAGGTAGAACTTGAGTCAAGTTGAAGAACTTGGAACATATGAAGACTAATCCAAGTTCAAAGAAAGCAAGATGTATGAATTCAACTATTCTAATCAAAATATATCGGACTTGTTCATGAATACAAAGGTTCAAGACTCAAGGACTCAAGGTTTGCAAATCATGGAGCTAAAGGACATCAAGCTAGAATAATAACACAGTGGTCCAAAGAGATATAAATCAAAGAAGAACAACCAAACATGAAGAAACTCAAGCAAGCAAAGCATTCCAAGGATTTCAAGTTCATCAAACAAGCTGTCGAAGTGAAGTCGCACCCGAAGTCGACTCCACCTGCGACTTGGGTCAAGTCGAGGACCAAGTCGACCCAGACTGGAACTTGAAGAAGTTGCGAACAGGCGAAGTCGCACCCGAAGTGGACTCCATCTGCGACTTGGGCGAAGTCGCACCCGAAGTCGACTCCACCTGCGACTTGGGTCGCAACGGTCGGAAAATTTTCGAATGTTAGCGCATTAAATGCGCGCCACCTACCTCCAAACGTTCGGATTCCCTCAACAATTATAAAAAGCAATCAATATGAACGAGGAGAGTAGCTGAGAATCATTGAATGTGCATAACTCCTATCTCCAAGAGCATTAAGTGATCAAGCCATCACAAAGAAGAAGAACTCCGAGTTCAAACTGGCAAGAGCTTCTTATTGAATCATTAACACTGTTGTACAAGTTCTTCTCTGCGTCAAAACTGCCTCTACACAACAGTAACGTGTAGAAACTTTCTTTTATTCTTATTGTTGTATTGAACTTGTTTTAACTTGGGTAGCTAAGAACAAGTGTAAGCAAAGTAGTGTGTGATTGGAGTGGAACTCGTCACCTACTTGTGCTGTGTATTGTTGATGCCCCCTAGAACTAGAATTTAGAAGAGAGCGGAGGCTCTGGTTGTATATGCCCCCTAAAGCTAGAATCTAGAAGAGAGTGGAGACTCTAGTTATATTCGCGGAATACATAGTGGAACCCAAGTCACAAGAGGTGTGAGCTTGGAAGAGTGGAGTAGGGAGGTTGCCCGAACCACTATAAAAATCTTGCTTGTTGATTTTTATTTCTGCTCTCTACACTATATTGCTTTCCACTTCGTTTCTTCATAAAGGGGACTAGATTAATCCGGGGAAAAGTTTCTGTTTTAAGTTGAAAATTTTAAATACCCAATTCACCCCTCCCCTCTTGGGTAATTGCCATTAACTCGGGACCAACACATATGACCCAGCTGATTTGTTAGACTCTACCTATGCAGAGTCATATGCAATGCCCAAACCTTAACTGTAAAATGGGAGTCCCTCCCATGAAGTAGATACACATTGGAAGCTATGGAAGAGGTCTTGGTGCTATAGAATGAAGATTTTCAAGCTTAGAAGCGAAAAAAAAGCCTTGAAAGAAGAGTTTTTCTTTCTTTAATTTTTGTTTTTTTGTTAAGTTTGAGATAGATTTATGTTGATCTCGAAAAGATGAATTTACCCAAGAGGGGAGGGTTGTTGGTCCCGAGTTTGTGATAAAACTCGAGAGGCAAAGAGAGAATCGGGTTCTTCTAAAAATTTACAGCTAAATCTTTTACAAACTATGCCCCTTTGAATGAAAACATGGAGAGAAATAAAACAAGTAAACAACAATGAGAAAACATGTAGCGCCCCAAATCGAGACGTCACATCCTTACCTTAAGATCTTATTGATTGGTAAATGTGAATCAGGATTGTTGTCATGATTACGCGGCGGGTTCTTAATTGCATCTCGTCCAAATTTTTTTGTTATCTATCATTGTTCCTTTACATTCCATATCATTCATCATACAAACAGCAATACACTTGTAATAAAACTTCATATTTCATTTCATAACATCACATCATGCTTTTCTACAATACAAGTCTTCTTGACTTAATCCTGACATTCTACATCCATACATACATACAGTCATTCATTGAATTACATAGGACTTAGAATTCTAAATAAGTCCACATATACATTAACATACCTTGGAACTTTAATCATGCTATCCCATTCATTATAGCCCACTTGGCTACTATCACGTATCTTCCTTCATTGCTTAGGTTCGCAACCTTCTGAGTTTCCCGGTACCTGTTGTGAAACTCCGATTTTAGGAACGTGTATAAAATCCTAGAGTTATAAACCCTAGGTAATGTATTAATCTTTATATGAAATATATTGATGATATTTTTACAATATGTGGAATTGGAGGATTAAATAGCTAATTATGGAATGTTAATTCGGATGAATAGTAAATGTGAATAGTAAAACATGAATAGTGATTGATTAAAGGGAAGTGTAAGTTAATCACTTTGGATTAACTTAATCATAAAAGACGAAAAAAGAAGCTTCCCACTAAAAGACAAAAGATGAATAGTGATGCTTTTTGAATTTTTTAATGATTTTCGGATTTAAGGGTGATTTTGAAGAAAAATGAAGAAAAATTCATAATTTGCAATCCGGACATCGGATTGAGGTGAAATTTTTTATGGATGACCAAATTTTATGACGAACATGATGAATGGTGTAAGATGTGATGAAAATTATGGATTAAGGGTCAAGATTTAACGTCATTTGAGGATCAAAAAGCAAATTTACTTTATCATTAAATTAGGTTTGACTTTTAGTTAAATTTAATTAATTAAATAATAAATAATTAAAAGCACAAATGCCAAGAAGGGAAGGAGCGTGCAAGGGGGTGGAAAATGGAGCAAAAAATCAATGGCTCATATTTAATCTCATCAAGAATCAACGGTTGAGATTTAATTAGCTTAAAAATATGATTTTTAATAAATAAAAAATTATTAATTAAATAGGCTAGCTAGGGTGGCATGAAAAGTAGCTAGGGGGCTGCACATTGCTCAAGGGTTGCTTGGAAATTGCTTGGAAATTTCCTTGGCAAAAATATTTATAATTTAGTCCAAATTCAAGGGGGTAAATTGTAAATTCATGAAAAATCAAATCCTATAAAAAGGGAGCACCCTTGGACATCCAAGAACACCTCCCACACCCTCCCAAGCTTGAGTAAGCTCACTCCCACGTTTTGAAGCAAGAGAGAAAGAGAGAGAAGAGGAAAGAGAGAGAAAGAGAGAAAGAGGAGAGGAGTTCTTCACTTGAGGTAAGTGAACTCTTCCCAAATTTCTTTTGGATGTTAAGTAGGGAAAAATCATGCTTAAATAATGCCTATGAGAAAATAAGTAAAGTTATAATGCCTAATTGGAATTATGCCAAAACATCAAAAATTTAGAGCGAAGATAGAGCATTCGGGAAAATCATGTCTAAGATGAGTAAATAATTCTCCAATATTGCTAAATGATGATTTGGGATGAATGTTTATGATAGTTATGATGTTGGAATGATGATATATTAATCTCATGATTTTTGGATTTAAGAATTATGCTATTCGGGAAAATAATATATGATATGTGTAAATAATGCTCCAAAATTGCTACATGATGATTTGGGATAAATAATAATGATGGTTATGATATTAGAATGATGATATATTTATCTCATAATTTTTAGATTTAAGGATTATGCTTAAGTGAAATTATGTTGATTTTTAGTATATAGAGAAAATGATTTAATTAGCCAAGTTAATGATAAATTCAAAATTCATGAATTTTTCCATGATATACTAAACATAAGCTATGTCATGGTATTTTTTATTTTTGGAAAAAATGTCAATTTTTGGAACCCATGAACAGTAACCCACATTGTTGTGAACAGTAACCTCGAGTGGACAGTGATCATGAACAGTAATCCCATGAACAGTGATCGTGAACAGTGATGATAAACAGTACCATGAACAGTAAAAACATAAAAATTAGGTAGAAAAAAATGAGATTAGTATTGATATCTTAAAGAATATATAGATGAAAATTTTAAAAGAATTTATGGATAAAAAAATCCATATAAGGAGGTAATGACCAAGTATCTTTATAAGATTAACCTCTATAGGAATGAGGTGATAAATGATTATAAAGCATGCATGGGAAGCAATCTAAAATATAAAATGATATAAATAAAATATCATTTTTCCTTGTATAGGAAAAGTAAAGGAAAAGGTGGAGGACACGGACTGAGGAGGTAAGCAAGCAACTTTTTGAAAATAATTTTATATGTTTTTATATTGCAACCATGGAATATGTCGGAACTGCTTTATCATAAGCAAATCCTTATGGAAGTAAGGAAAAATGTTGAGATATGTGGGAATTGCTTTATCATAAGTAAATCCTTATGAAAATGAGGAGAAATGCGGAAATGGTTGCATTATGATGGAGAAAGGAAAATTTGATTTTCAAATAATATTTGGTTTTATCGAATGAATTTAAAATAATTTATTAAAATGTTTTGAAGCAGATTTAAGGAAGGCCAAACGATAATCGATTTGAATGACGACTTTTTAAAAAAGTAATGACCAAAGGATCATACAAGCTTACCTTCATATAGAAGTAACCCATGTGGCATGTGGACAAAGAATATGATATCGTACGAAAAATGAATTATGTGTTTGTATATCCTTTGTTTATGGAAAACCCAGAAATGAGAAGAAAAATGTTTACAAAGTCTTTTGTTTTCAAATATTAAAATATTTTTCAAAATTGTTTTACCGATCAAAAATTATTTATAAACATTTTAGCAATGTTTCGAATTTATTATTTCTCAAACATTTACTTCAAATATTTCAAATGATTTAGAAATGTGTTATTAAAAATTATTTAAGGTTGGTCATCCTTACAAAATATTTTTATTAACCTTGTTAACTTGGACTGTGCCAAGTTTTCAAGTTAGAAAAGGGAATACAGGTTGAGTTCTGTACTATTTTGAAATAACATGCTAGTATCAAATTTTGAAAAGAGAAATCTACAAAAGGTTAGTAGATTTTTGTATGAATACATGCCCTAATGGGATATGATGAAAAAGGACATAGGTTGTATAAAATTATTAAGTTATGAATAATATGAGAAGTTGATGATTTATGATGATATGGATAAGTCCGTTATGAATAATGATGAGTATATGTTTATGTGATGAAAGAAAAGAAAAAAAGAAAAAAATATTGGATGAGATCCAATTAAAAAAACTGCCGTGTGATCAGGGCAACAATCCTGAGTTACGTTTACCAATCCATAAGATCCCGGAGTAAGGCTTCTAGGCACCTCGGTTCAGGGCTCCACAGTGTGGGTGGAGGTACTTTCCTAGAATGGGAGGGCTAAAAGAAACGCCTTACTGTGACGCCCACATCTATTTAAATTTTTCTCTGTTCTACACCTCTTCTCTTCTACGTCCCACCTTATCTCCTCAGGACTCATTATTGCTTTTCCTTTGTTCACCATCTACATTTTAAAACATAACAGTTAGCTATATTTTACAATCATAACAGTATAGGTTATTTCCACATAACATAGAAATCAACACATAATCAATGTACGAGCCAAAGAATTAACCATGCAAGTGCAGAATGAAAAGGTTACATTCAACGTGCTCAAGCCTATACAGAGCCCGACTAACCTAGAGGATTGTTTAAGGGTTGATATGGGCAATTCAGAGGTTCAAAAGCTTCCTCAAGCTGGTTTTAAGAAGGACCAAGAGGAGATTGCGAATAGGGGCCACAAGTTATCGGCTGGTGTTAAAGACCGACTCGCTGGTTACATCGGGCCTAAACAACTAATCGAGCCGTTGGGAAGTCAAGACACGGATATTAAAGCCAATAAAGGAATAGGGGAGTTTACATTTGATAAAACTGGAAATTTTCATATCAAAATACCCCTATCTAATCGGCCGAAAAATCAAATCTGGCACAGCTTTATTGAACAATGGGTTAAGATCAGATAGGAACTTCCTGGTTGCAGTCCTAATGGCCGAGAGTTTGAGGTGGTGAAATTGAAAAAGGACTGAATAGCAGAAACGTCGGGCTGAGGACGTTAAGCATAGCGCTGAATGGGAGGCAACCCATTGCCTGGTTTCAGTTGATTTGCAATTTTGTTTTTATTTTTATTATTTTTGGGGTTATTATCTTTGTAAAAAAAAATTGGCACCTAGGCGCCGAGTGGGGGCGCCCCGGCGCCATGAAGAACAACCCGAAGAACACGGGCACCTAGGCGCTGAGTTATGGACAGCGCGACCCGTACGACGTTATAAAGCTCGGGTTAGGGTTCTAAACCCTAACCCAAGCCCCGACGCCGACCTTCCTTCCTCTCTTTTCATTTCCAATCAATCTTCTCTTGATTTCAAGTCTTTCCAACTCGAATCAAACTGCATTTCATCAAGGATTCATCCTTCCATTTCATCCATTCTAACCATTCCATTTTTCTCCCTTTTCTCTTTTGCTTAGATCCATTCAAATCCATCTAAAACTCCAGTTTTTCTTCACCAAATCCTAGGCCTAACACCCATATTGAAGTTTCCATCACTTTCCCTTTGATTTGGGCTCCATTTGAAGCCCCATTGTTGTCATTTTCTCGTCCGGCGCCAGAAACCAGTCGACAGTAGGTTGGCGCCTAGGCGCTACCACCTCGCGCCTCGGCGCCAGTGCAGAACAAGCAGATTTTCAATTTTTTAGACGACAAGCTCCCGGGGGTAAATTTTCTGTTCTTTGGTGAATTTCAAGTAGTTTATTGGTTGCTTGGCGGTTATCTGAGTGAAGAAGTGGATCAGATCGGTTGAGTTCTGTGGATTGGGCAGAAGATTGGAATTGTTCTGGCTTCATTGACGTGTTGGTTGGTTTGTGGAAATTGATTTGGGTGGATAATTCAGTGGATTGCTTGGTATTTGTTTTGTGTTTGATTGGTTTTGGTGATTAGTTGGTGGAGGTTGACCTGTGATTGCTTGTGGTGCATTTTTGGAGTTTGGGCTGTTCGTGTGTTTTGGATTTTTTTTATTACAAGGAAAGATATGGCATCATCATCCTCGGCCAAAAGGAAGAAAGTGCATGAACCTATGGACTTCGATGCAAACCGATTTGTGTCAGCCAAGGCCTTCAAGCGCTACACAGATGCACTTCAGAAAAGGCATCTGATTCCAGAGAGAGGATTCAAGATAGATGAGTTCTCTGACACTTCACTCCTCAACTTGCACGCTCGAGGTTGGCAGCAGTTCATGGCGCAACCCCCGGCAGCTATTACTCCCGTGGTCAAGGAGTTTTATGCCAACGCAGTGGAACACGAGGAGGGGCGGGTGAAAGTCAGAGGCAAGATCGTACCTTTTCATGCGGAGGCGATCAACGCCTACTATGGGTTGACGCCTTTTCCTCATCCAGACGAGTACGAGGCATTTCTGGAGGGCGAAGATCGAGATACAGAATCCATCACCAGACAGTTTTGCCAGAAGCCACCGATTTGGAAATCTACGGGAGGACAGCTGACGTCCTTCAAGCATAGTGAGATGATGTATGATGAGCGAATGATTTTCCACTTCATCTTTGCCCGGATGATGCCGTCAACCCACTTCAGTGAGGTGACAATGGACAGGGCCCTCTTGCTATACGCCATCTATAGTGGGTTGACGATCGACATCGGAAGGCTCATATATCATCAGATCCGCGCCTGTGCGACCACACCCCGAGGCAGCTATTTCCTCTCATCCCTCATCACTGGACTTTGCAAGCGGGCCGGCGTCAGATGGGAGCCGACGGAGGAGGTCCTGAATTGTCATGCCATCATTAACGACCTCTCCTACCGCACCCAGCCACAGATCCGCACAGCCACCACACACCCCAAAGCAGCTCCACCTACAGCGGGTCCATCTTCGCAGCCGCTTTCCACGACCGAGCGGCTAACAAACTTGGAGAATCTGGTTGCAACCCAAGCCAGGTACTAGCGGTAGCATGATCGGGCAATGGAGGCCTACCTACGGCGGATAGCTGAGGACCTCCGGGTCCACATCTCCACCCTCCTGCCTTTCCCACCAACGCCGCCAGAGGTCCGAGCCTACTTCGAGCAGTCATCATAGCCCCAGCCCGACAACGAGGACGACAAGGACGAGAAAGAGTCTGATTCTTGAGGGAGTCTCAGTCCTTTCTTTTTGTTTTTCTTTTCTTTTATTTTACTTTTCATTGTATTTTCATTTTTAGTTCATTTTAGGATCATGCACTGAGGATAATGCATCTCTTAAGTTTGGGGGGGTGTATAATTCTCAACCATAGGTTAGTTTTGCATTTTAATTTTCATGCTTTAGTTTATGTTGCATGTATTTCAATTCTAGCTAATGAAAGTTGTCTTTGTTTCAATTCATCTGATTGTGAAAATGTGCAAGGCTGTGATTAATTCTGATTTGAAATTGAATTTATGAAAGAATGGGCAATTTAGATTGAAACCAAGTATAAAGCAGGTTGAAATTAACATGTGAAAGAATTAAAATGAATTTCATAATACATTGTTCTAATTCAATAACAGGCATATCTTTCAGACCGAGATGATGAAAACTAAACTAAATATGTGCTGACCAAGTACTTTAACGGGTTCAGAAATGGTATTATTTCACAGGAATTACTCAAACATGTTCAGTACCCCTAATAAAGCATTAGAAAAAGATAAAAAGGGGGTGGTTGACCTAAGCTGAGTAACCGGGACTTGGCATCGACAAATGCCAAGGTTCGCGTAAAAAAGCAAAGGAAAATCATAGTAACAACGCTTTAAAAAAAGAAAATTCTCTCTAGATACCCTGAAATATGGTGAGGGGAGCCCAAAAAAAATAGATCTCCAGATATCCTGAAATATGGTGAGGAGAATTTTTGCAATAAGTTTGGGGGGAAAAAGAATGTGCAGTTGTTAGAGATTGAATTCAGTGACTTGATACCATTTGCTGTAACCAGTGTATTCAGTTTAATCCTTGGTTTGCTTGAGTTCATTGATTTTCTAACCAGTTTTCTGATCGAATGAAAGATTAACGTGTTGAAATATGACGTTGCACTATGAAATTTTGGCATCCACATGTAACTTGGTTTGAAAAGGAAAATGTATGCCTTGTTTATATAATGAAGGATTTTTTTAGGTTGAATTAATCACGACCTTGTGAAATGGCTAAGTGGATTGATCAATGCATAACCGGAAGCAAAAGGAGTTGACAGAGTCTGCATACATTCATTCATTTATACATTCATTCAGTTTGCATGTGTTGCTCGAGGACTAGAAACATTTAAGTTTGGGGGTGTGATAACTCGTATTTTTACGAGTTATCATGGTCCATTTCAGGCTTGACTTGTGCGTTAGTTCGAGAGATTAGGCATAGTTTGCACTCATTTAGCTTAATTTTCATTCGCTTTTCATTTTAGGAGCATTAATTAGTTTTTAGGCAATTTTAGCATTATTTAGGCATTTTCAGTTTATTTATTTAGTTTTTCCATCTTTTACAAGAAGGACGGGACGTACGACGACAGAGCGGGCGAGTTGAAAGCAAGTTGTGGCATCCAGAAGCAGAAGGATGGCGCCTAGGCACCACCCTACGCTCCTTGACCATTTGCAGCACGCACAGCTAACATGCAGGGCATTCCAGAGAGTTGGCGCCTAGGCGCCAGTGCAAAAATTCCTAGGGTTTCCAGAATGTGTCCAAACTGCTCAGCACACAGAGAGTTGGTGCCTAGGCGCCAATACGCATCCATACGCGAATATTCCAGTGCGTAAAGCTGCGCAAATGGGACTCTATATATAGTTCCTAGGGGTTCGCGCATGCGAAGACGGGGGGGGGGGGGTGTAACGCCCTAGGCCTAATAGTAAGGTATTGTCCGCTTTGGGCCTCGGCCCGCACGGTTTTGCCCTTCTGGGTTCACGCGCATCCCGTCCTTCCCCAAAAGGCGCCTCACTAAGATACCTAGCAGCCTCCACTTATAACCCAGGCTCCCCCCCTCATCCTAACCGATGTGGGATATCACATTCACCCCCCCTTGGGGCTCCAGCGTCCCCGCTGGACACCATCGGCCGGAGGTCGGGAGTCGGCTCTGATACCATTTGTAACGCCCTAGGCCTAATAGTAAGGTATTGTCCGCTTTGGGCCTCGGCCCGCACGGTTTTGCCCCTCTGGGTTCACGCGCATCCCGTCCTTCCCCAAAAGGCGCCTCACTAAGATACCTAGCAGCCTCCACTTATAACCCAGGCTCCCCCCTTCATCCTAACCGATGTGGGATATCACAGGGGGGGGGGGAAGAAGGAGAAGGAGCCGGGAGTACGAACTACAGTGCAAGAGAAAGTGGAAATCAAGATTAAAGCTCGGATTGAAGAAACGATTCAAGTCCTGTTGGTGGAAACCGCCAGAAAATAGTTTTTCTTAATCTTTCCAATTTTCTTTCTCTGCCTTATGGATACTTTTTATATGGATGTATTGGATGTTAAAATCATGTCTTTGAACTAAACCTCAATTAGATGGATAGTTATGATGATTTGAATTCTAAACTATATTGTTTCTTAGTTTTTAGAATATCCAGGAATGAATAGTTGATTTTATGCATGATTGTGTATGATTTACCTTTGCATGTGTCGATTTGTGAAACTCGCAATCCTAGAATAACACAATAGATTTTCGTACTGATTTTTATGAAAAATAAAATTTATGAAATATGTTATATTTGCAAATGTGTGTACTAGAGGTTAAAATAATGCAATTAAGAATTTAACCCACGTGAATAGTACCTGAGGATTAAGACACGTCATTAAGAGTTAATCACTTGGATTAACTTAATCACAAAAAGACAAAATAGAAATTTAATCACTACAAGACAAAATAGCATTACTTTTTATTATTTTAATACAAATTTGGATTTTAGTGGAAAAATAGAAAAAAAATTCATAATTTGCAATCTGGGCGTCGAAATTCGATGAAATTTTTTTATGAATGGTTAAAAATTCATGATGAACATGATGAATGGGTTAAGATGTGATGAAAATCACAAATCAAGGGTCAAGATGAACTGTCAAAAAGAGATCGAAAAAGTAGCTTAACTTTTAATTAATTCCACTTTTGACTTTTTAATAAAATAAATAATAAAAAATAAAAAAAATTAAATGAAAAGGGCAGCTACAGCAGGGGCATGGCAGGCTAGGGTGGCTGGAAAATTGACCAAATCAATGGTCCATGATCATCATCATCTCGAATCAACGGCTAGGATTTATTTAGCTTAAATTAAATAATTTTAAAAATCAAAAAAATAATAAAAAATAGGGCTGAATAGGGTGGCTGGAGCAGGCATAGGGTGGGCAGCTCTTGGCTCAAAGAAATTTTAAAAATTTAAAAGAAATACCAATTTTTAATTAAATACCTCAAGCTAAGGGGGTAAAATCCAATTTGATGAAAAATCAAAAGCTTTAAATAGGTGGCAAGGTGAGAACGACCAAAGGCACTCAAAGCTTGAAAAATTCAAACATTCCCACCCCCAAACACGTTTTTGGCCTTTAGGGGAAGAAGGAGAAAGTTGGAGAGAGAAAGTGTGAGAAAAAGAGGCGTATCTCCACTTCGGGTAAGTGATTTCTACCCAAATTTCTTTTGGATGTTAAGTAGGGTAAAAAAATTCTTAGATAATTCCTAAGCATGAGAAAATAAGTATAGATATAATTCTTAAATGGAATTATGCCAAAACATCAAAAATTTGGAGCGAAGATAGGGTATTCGGGAAGATAGCATATGATATGTGAAAATAATGCTCCAACATTGATGAATGGTGATTTGGGATGTATTATTATGATAAATATGATGTTGGAATGATGATATATTAATTTCATGATTTTTGGAATTAAAGATTATGTTTAAGTGAATTTATGTTGATTTTTAGTATATGGAGAATATAATTTTTCTCGCCAAGTAAATGATGATAAATTCAAAATGTATGAAATGTCCTATGATATACTAGGCATAAGCTATGTCATGATATTTTTTATTTTTTGAATCCATGAACAGTAACCACGTCTCTGTGAACAGTAATCTCGGGTGAACAGTAATTTGCTACAGTAACAACGTGATTTTGGGAAAAATTGAGATTTATTTTTATAAGGATGTGTAGATGGAATTTTTAAGAATTTATAGATAGAAATTCATATAAGGAAATAATGACCAAATATTTTTAAGGTTAACCTTTATAAGAAATTAAGGAGGAAAATAAGGTTATAAATGAATATAACATATGTATGATAAAGTATGTATATCCTTTTCACTTGTATAGGAAAAGGAAAGGAAAGGATAAAAGATTGAGACTGAAGCAAAACAGAGGTAAGCAAGCAAACTTTTTTAAAAAAGATTTTATATGTTTTATATTGCAACCATGGAATATGTCGGAATTGCTTTATTATAAGCAAATCCATATGGAAGTAAGGAGAAATGTTAAGTTATGCGGAAACTGCTTTATCATAAGCAAATCCTTATAAGGAAAAATGTGGAAATGGTTGCATTATAATGGAAAAGGAAAATTTTGATTTTATCAAAGAATTTAAGATGATTTATTAAAATGTTTTAAAGCAGATTTAAGGAAGGCCAACCGATAATCGATTTGAATGAAGATTTTTTTTAAAGTAATGACCAAAGGATCATACAAGCTTACTTTCATATAGAAGTAACTCATGTGTCATGTGGACAAACAATATGATACCATATAAAGAAAATGAATTATGCATTGGTATATCCTTTGTTCATGAAAAACCCAGAAATGGAAAGAAAAGCGTTTGCAAAATCTTTTGTCTTTAGATATTAAAATATTTTTGAAATTATTTTACCACTCAAAAATTATTTAAAAACATTTTGGCAAAATTTTGAAATTACTATTTCTCAAATATTTCCTTTAAATATTTTAAATGATTTAGAAATGTGTTATTTAAATATTTTCAAAATTATTTAAGGTTGGTCATCCTTACAAAATATTTTTATTAACTTGTTAACTTGGGCCGTGCCAAGTTTTCAAGTTAGAAAAGGGAATACAGGCTGAGGTCTGTACTATTTTGAAATGACATGCTAGCATCAAGTTTTAAAAAGAAAAAGTCAAAGACTAAGGTCTGTGGAGTTTTATAAAAAGCATGCTAACATATGAATAAGGAGAAAGGAATGTGCACATGAGTTATGTACTAGGTCTACTATAGAGGATATGCAGACCGGACACGGTTGCAAGATGGGCCCCCTCTACATAGGCCAAGTCGCTTCAAAAGGCGAAATGCCGACGGGGCCTTCCCTGAAATGGGAGAAGAACACGGATAATTGCCTAGCTCGCGAGTTATCAAATGAAATGGTTTCTCTCCTAAGGAGAAAAGAGTGATCACTTGGTAAGTGTTGTTGGAAATATGTGGAAAATAAGCTAAATCTATATTTTGATGATTAAAAAATCAATTTGAGTAAGTCTTGGCTACTAACATGTTTGTGGAAGTGATTAAAGGCTATACATTTGAAGAAAATGAAGCTTGGCAGGTTAAGTCGATTTCCAAGTCGACTCAGGCATCGACTTAAGGCCAAGTCGATCCCCAAGTCGACTCCATCATCGACTTCGAGGCGTCGTTTCCTTCCAGAGTTGAAAACGGGGAGCAGAGCTGCCGAAGTCGCAAACGAAGTCGACTCCGCATGCGACTTGGGCGAAGTCGCAGACCAAGTCGACTCCAGCATCGACTTCAAAATATCAATTCCTTCCAGAGTTGAAGCCAAGGCTGAGAGGTACCGAAGTCGCATCCCAAGTCGACTCCACTTGCGACTTGAGGTGAAGTCGCAGGCCAAGTCGACTCCAGTAAGCGACTTGGAGGCGTCGTTTTCTGTCCAGAGTTGAAATCGTGAACAGGGGTTGCCAAAGTCGCATCCCAAGTCGACTCAGCATGCGACTTGGGCGAAGTCGTAGACCAAGTCGACTCCGGCATCGACTTCGATTGGACAGAGAAGAAATTTCAGAAGACAAATTGGGATTAGATCGACTTCAAAGCAGAACTAAGTAAAGATGAAGAGCAAGTCAACTCAGATGTTCAAATTGGAACATATGAAGACTAATCCAAGTCCAAAGAAAGCAAGTTGCATAAACTCAACTATTCTAATCAAGATATACTAAACTTGCTCATAAATACAAGATTCAAGACTCAAGGACTCAAGGCTTGCAAATCATGGAGCTAAACAAAACAAGCTAAATTGAAGACACAATGATTCAAAGAGAACTAAATCAGGGAAGAACAACAAGACATGAAGAAACCCAAGCAATCAAAAGCATTCCAAAAATTTCAAGTTCATCAAGCAAAACTGCCGAGGTGAAGTCGCACCCAAAGTCGACTCCACCTGCGACTTGGGTCAAGTCGATGACCAAGTCAACCCAGTTAGGTGTTGGAAATATGTGGAAAATAAGCTAAATCTATGTTTTGATGATTAACAAATCAATTTGAGTAAATCTTGGCTATTAACATGTTTGTGGAAGTGATTAAAGGCTATACATTTGAAGAAAATGAAGCTTGGCAGGTTAAGCCGATTTCCAAGTCGACTCAAGCATCGACTTAAGGCCAAGTCGATCCCCAAGTCGACTCCAGCATCGACTTCAATATGACATTTCCTTTCAGAGTTGAAGTCAAGACTCCGAAGTGGCGAAGTCACACCCCGAGTCGACTCCACTTGCGACTTGAGGTGAAGTCGCAGGCCAAGTCGACTCCGGTAGCGACTTGGAGGCGTCGTTTTCTGTCCAGAGTTGAAACCGAGAACTGGGGGTGCCAAAGTCGCATCCCAAGTCGACTCAGCATGCGACTTGGGCGAAGTCGTAGACCAAGTCGACTCCAGCATCGACTTCGATCGGACAGAGGAGAAATTTTAGAAGACAAATTGGGATTAGATCGACTTCAAAGCAGAACTAAGTAAAGATGAAGAGCAAGTCAACTCAGATGATCAAATTGGAACATATGAAGACTAATCCAAGTCCAAAGAAAGCAAGTTGCATAAACTCAACTATTCTAATCAAGATATACCGAATTTGCTCATGAATACAAGATTCAAGACTCAAGGACTCAAGGCTTGCAAATCATGGAGCTAAAGGAAACAAAGACACAATGATTCAAAGAGAACTAAATCAGGGAAGAACAATAAGACATGAAGAAACCCAAGCAATTAAAAGCATTCCAAAGATTTCAAGTTCGTCAAGCAAAACTGCCGATGTGAAGTCGCACCCGAAGTCGACTCCACCTGCGACTTGGGTCAAGTCGATGACCAAGTCGACCCAGTTAGGAACTTGAAGTTGCTGCGGACAGGCGAAGTCGCACCCGAAGTCGACTCCATCTGCGACTTGGGCGAAGTCGCACCCGATGACTATAAGAAGTGATCATGGTGGTGAATTTGAAAATAAACGATTCATAGAATTATGCAATGAAAAAGGAATTCATCACACATTTTCTGCACCAAGAACTCCACAACAAAATGGAGTAGTTGAGAGGAAAAACAAAACTATACAAGAGATGGCTAGAACAATGCTAAATGAGAGCAAATTATCCAAGAAATTTTGGGGTGAAGCTGTAAGTACAGCTTGTCATGTTTTAAATCGAGTTACCATTAGAGCAATCTTGAAAAAGACCCCATATGAGCTATGGAAAGGTAGAAAATCAAATATTTCATACTTTCATGCTTTTGGATGCACATGCTATGTTTCGAACAATGGTAAAACCAACTTGGGAAAACTAGATGCCAAAAGTGATGAGGCAATATTCCTTGGGTACTCATCAAACAGCAAAACATATAGAGTATTCAATAAACAAAACCAAGTTGTAGAAGAGTCGATACATGTTGTTTTTGATGAAACTAACCCATGCTTCAAAAGAAAAGATGATTTAAGTGATGCAGATGATATAACAAGTAGTCTTGAAAAACTGCATGTGGAAAAGCAAGAAGACTCCATGGAGGAAAGGGTAAGTGAAGGTAATAACTCCTATAAACCTCCAACTGATTTAAAGTTCAAACATGCCCATCCAATTGAGCAAGTTATAGGGAATGTATATGAATATGTAAAAACTAGAAGATCAAAATAAAATATTTGTGGACAATATGCTTTTGTATCCAAAATTGAACCATCCAATATTGATCAAGCTCTTGATGATGAAAACTGGATTGTAGCAATGCAAGAAGAGCTAAATCAATTTGAAAGAAACCAAGTTTGACATCTTGTTTCAAGACCAAAAGATTGTACTGTTATTGGCACCAAATGGGTCTTTAGGATGAAAGTGGACTTGTAGTGAGAAACAAAGCTAGACTTGTGGCAAAAGAATACTCACAAGAAGAAGGAATAGATTTTGAAGAATTCTATGCCCCGGTTGCTAGATTATAAGCTATTCGCATCTTACTAGCTTTTGCATCTAACATGAACTTTAAATTGTTTCAAATGGATGTTAAAAGTGCATTTTTGAATGGATATATAAATGAAGAGGTGTATGTTGAACAACCACCTGGATTTGAGGAGAAAGATCAATCTAAATTTGTATACAAATTAACCAAAGCATTATATGGATTAAAACAAGCTCCAAGGGCTTGGTATGAGAGATTAAGCAAATTTCTGATTGTCATGACTTTCAAAAGGGAAAGGTAGACACCACTTTGTTTATCAAGTATAAAGAAAAGGATATATTTATTATTCAAATTTATGTTGATGATATTATTTTTGGTGCTACTAATGAGATTCTTTGTCAAGAATTTTCTGAGCTTATGCAGAAAGAATTTGAGATGAGTATGATGGGGGAGCTGAATTTCTTCCTTGGACTGCAAATCAAGCAACTAAATGAAGGAATTTTCATAAACCAGTCCAAGTATATCAAAGAAATGTTGAAGACGTTTGGCATGGAGAATTGCAAAGGGGCAAACACGCCTATGAGCTCAACAATCAAAATCGACAAAGATGAAAAAGGAAAAACATTTGATTTAAAATTGTATAGAAGCATGATAGGTTCTTTTTTGTATTTAACTGCTTCTAGGCCAGATATACTGTTTAGTGTGTGTATGTGCTCAAGATTTCAGTCATGTCAAAAAGAATCACACCTGGTAGCTGTGAAAAGAATTTTCAGATATTTAATAGACACTACCAATTTAGGACTTTGGTATCCAAAGGGTTCTAATTTTGATCTAATCGGCTACTCGGATGCGGATTTTGCCGGATACAAAGTAGATAGAAAAAGCACTAGTGGAACATGTCAATTTCTTGGGAACATGTTGGTTTCATGGTTTTCAAGAAAACAAACTAGTGTTGTTCTATCTACGGCGGAAGCCGAATACATTGCCGCCGGGAGCTGTTGTGCCCAATTGCTTTGGATGAAACAACAACTTAGGGACTATGACATGGATTTTAAAGATATACCTATTAGATGTGATAATACTAGTGCCATATGTTTAACTAAAAATCCAGTATTGCATTCTAGGACCAAACATATAGATCTTAGACATCATTTTATTAGAGAACATGTAGAAAATCATGACATATGTTTGGAATATGTAAGAACTAAAGATCAAATTGCAGATATATTCACCAAACCTCTAGCAAAAGAACCATTTTATAAAATTAGAAATGATATGGGAATGCTTGAATTAACTTAGCACAAACTAAGGGGGAGCACCTGTTTAGGGGGAGCACACCCACCTGTCTCTTACTTTACCCTCTAATTTTTGATATATTGATAAAAAGGGGGAGAAGAGAGGGATTTGAGTCTAAATGGTCTAAGAGATCGGGATTTTGAGTATAGGCTTTTATGAGTACAAGCTTTTATGATTGCTTTTAAGTTTTCTAGTTGAATGTTTTTAACTTGACTGTTTGCATAAGTATGATAAAATTTCAAAATGAAAAATTAGCATATTTTTAAACAATTG
Source organism: Annona cherimola (assembly GCA_030490835.1). NCBI lineage: Eukaryota > Viridiplantae > Streptophyta > Magnoliopsida > Magnoliales > Annonaceae > Annona > Annona cherimola. The sequence goes on from CM059974.1 coordinate 82,315,719, forward strand.
AAAGGTATACACTCAAATCGGTTTTGTCAATCATCAAAAAGGGGAAGATTGTTGGAACTATGTGGAAAATAAACTAAATCTATGTTTTGATGATTAACAAATCAATTTGAGTAAGTCTTGGCTACTAACATGTTTGTGGAAGTGATTAAAGGCTATACATTTGAAGAAAATGAAGCTTGGCAGGTTAAGTCGATTTCCAAGTCGACTCAGGCATCGACTTAAGGCCAAGTCGATCCCCAAGTCGACTCCATCATCGACTTCGAGGCGTCGTTTCCTTCAAGAGTTGAAAACGGGGAGCAGATCTGCCGAAGTCGCAAATGAAGTCGACTCCGCATGCGACTTGGGCGAAGTCGCAGACCAAGTCGACTCCAGCATCGACTTCAAAATATCAATTCCTTCCAGAGTTGAAGCCAAGGCTGAGAGGTACCGAAGTCGCATCCCAAGTCGACTCCACTTGCGACTTGAGGTGAAGTCGCAGGCCAAGTCGACTCCAGTAAGTGACTTGGAGGCGTCGTTTTCTGTCCAGAGTTGAAATCGTGAACAGGGGTTGCCAAAGTCGCATCCCAAGTCGACTCAGCATGCGACTTGGGCGAAGTCGTAGACCAAGTCGACTCCGGCATCGACTTCGATTGGACAGAGAAGAAATTTCAGAAGACAAATTGGGATTAGATCGACTTCAAAGCAGAACTAAGTAAAGATGAAGAGCAAGTCAACTCAGATGTTCAAATTGGAACATATGAAGACTAATCCAAGTCCAAAGAAAGCAAGTTGCATAAACTCAACTATTCTAATCAAGATATACTAAACTTGCTCATAAATACAAGATTCAAGACTCAAGGACTCAAGGCTTGCAAATCATGGAGCTAAACAAAACAAGCTAAAGTGAAGACACAATGATTCAAAGAGAACTAAATCAGGGAAGAACAACAAGACATGAAGAAACCCAAGCAATCAAAAGCATTCCAAAGATTTCAAGTTCGTCAAGCAAAACTGCCGAGGTGAAGTCGCACCCGAAGTCAACTCCACCTGCGACTTGGGTCAAGTCGATGACCAAGTCGACCCAGTACCAATAATAGTGCAATCATTGGGTTTAGGAACTAAATGTCATACATTGTTTCTTTCAAATTGATTTAGCTCTTCTTGCATTGCAATGACCTAGTTTTCATCATTAAGAGCTTGATCAATAGTTGTTGGTTCAATTTTTGATACAAAAGCATATTGTCCACAAATGTTTTGTTTTGATCTTCTAGTCTTTACTCCTTCATAGATATTACCAATAACTTACTCAATTGATGGACATTTTTGAATTTTAAATCAGTTAGAGATTTATAGGAATCGTTACCTTCACTTACCCTTTCCTCCGTGGAATTTTCTGGCTTGAGCTCGGTTTCCTCTTGTTGATCTCGTTGTTTTGCTTTTGAATTCTTTGATGTGTCATCTGCATCACTTAATTCATCCTCCTTTTTAGGAGTTTGGTTAAATTCATCAAAAACAACATGTATTGATTCCTCTACTATTTGATTTCTTTTGTTGAAAATTCTATATGCTTTGCTATTTGATGAATAACCAAGAAAAATTGCTTCATCACTTTTGCCATCTAATTTTTTCAAATTTGCTTTTCCATTATTCAACACATAACAAGTACATCCAAAAGTATGGAAATATGATACGTTTAGTTTTCTGCCTTTCCACAGTTCATATGGGATCTTTTTCAATATTGCTCTAATCGTAACTCGGTTTAATACATGACAAGTTGTACTTACAGTTTCACCCCAAAATTTTTTGGACAATTTACTCTCATTTAGCATAGTTCTAGCCATTTCTTGTATTGTCCGGTTTTTCCTTTCAACAACTCCATTTTGTTGAGGAGTTCTTGATGCAGAAAATGTATGGTGAATTCCTTTTTCGTTGAAAAATTCTATGAATTGTTTATTTTCAAATTCACCACCATGATCACTTCTAATGGAAATAATTGAACTTTGTTTTTCATTTTGCACCAAATTTGAAAACATGACAAACATGGAAAATGTTTCATCTTTGCTAGCTAAGAGTATAATCCAAGTAAATCTTGCAAAATCATTAACAATTACATGCACGTACTTTTTCCCATCAAGAGTTAAAATATCCTTGTCATATTTCAGCTTTGGTAACCCTTGTACTAGATTCTTTTTTCACAATGTTTTAATATTTGATATATTTATATGTCCAAGCCTTGTATGCCATATCCATGGATTATTTTCTATGGCTATTAGACATTTTCCCTCAAGTTCATCTAGGCAAATCAAATATACATTTCCATGTCTTTTGCCACTAAATACTATGTGTTTATTATCAAAAACATTGCATATAGAGGATTCAAATACAACTTTATATCCTTTATCACATAGTTGACTAATACTCATTAGGTTGTGTTTGAGTCTTCAACAAATAGTACATCCTCAATACATGCATTTGAAATACCATAAACATTTCCTTTACCTTTTATTTTACCTTTTTCATTATTTCCAAAGGCTATTGTTCCTTCATTGCATGAGTTGATCTTATGGAATAGTCCTTTTGCTCTTGTCATATGTCTTGAGCAACCACTATCCATAAACCATATGTCATTGGCTTTAGCGCTAAGACAAACCTGTAAAAATCAAGTCAAGTGGAGCTCATCTTTTTGGTACCCATTTTATGGGTCCATGTGGGTTAGTTATCCATTGGAGTCTATGTTGATCTTCCTTTGAAGCCATAAATCCAATGCTTTTAGGCATCCAAACCAATTTTGCACTAAGGTTTTGTAACTTTCTCAATTTGCATTGATAAACCTTGTGTCCCAACTTGTTGCAAAAGTTACAAGCTCCCAAAAGTCTAGGAATGGGAAGCCATTTAGTAATTGGTTCCCCGGTTGGTCTTTTGGTCCAAACCACATGATTTATCTTGGTTTTAACATCAATGGGTTTGGTTTTGTTCCTTGGAGCATTAGATTTTCCTTGCTCGAATGTGGTGTACCCAAGTCCTTTCTTACAACTTTGGGTAGTCATTTTCAAAAATATTTTCACACTTTCTCCTGGATTAGAAAACTTGGCAAGCGATTCATTTAATGATTTATTTTCATTTTTGAGTTTCTCTAGCTCATTTACCAAGGTATTCTTTTTATTTTTTAATTGATTAATCTTTTCAGCAAGTTTACCGTTCACAATCATTACTGCATCACATTGTTTTTTCTTTAATGTAAACTTGTTTCCTAATTTCTTTATTTCCTCACATAATGAATTATAGGCTTGTTGGAGTTCTTCTAATTCAGCACATTTGAGGCATTCATTTGTAGAAGAAAAAATTGAAAAAGATTTTTGTTTGGAGGTTACCTCTTGACTACTTGTGCAGTTTGTTGAAGTAGCTTGATCCTCTAAGATTTCCGTTGCTGCAAAACATATGTCGGAATTTTCCATGCAACAAATTCTTGCGCAATCCGCTTCACAATCTTCACTTGACGAGCTGCATGTCGTTGATTCTTCTTCGTTTACGTACATGCCTCTTCCTTTGATTCTTTGTAATTTTCTGTTATCGCCTCGATCCTTTCTTTGCTCCTTTGCTTTAGTCTCTTCGAGCGTTGGGTATTGGGCTTGCATATGCCTCGAACCACCACACCGGTAACATTTTGTTGTTTCTTTCTTTTTGTCTTTAGGATTTCTTTCTTTAAAATTTCTAAAATTTCTACCTTTTCTTACAAATTTTCTAAATCATTTTGCAAGTAAGGCGATTTTATCGTCTTTTTGTGATGACGAGGTGGTGTCATCTGAATCTTGTGCAGCTTTCAAGGCGATGACTCTTTTGCCTTTGCGGTGATCTTCATTTTTTTTCTTGATTAGCTCATGTGACATTAACAAGCTAATAAGATCTTCTAACATCAACGTGTTTAGGTCTTTGGCTTCTTCTATAGTAGTAATCTTTGGAGTCCATGATTCGGGTAGCGCCCTTAAAATCTTCATGACCTGTTCAGATTCTGAGCTTTTCCAAGACCTTTTAAAGCATTGGTAATTTTAGAGAATCTAGCAAACATTTCAGAAATATTTTCTGTTTCTAACATCTTAAAATTTTCCAATTCTCCAATCAAAATATTTCTCTTTATCCCTTGGACTTGAGAGGTTCCTTCCTAGATAGATGTTAATGTATCCCATATCTCCTTGGCGGTCAAACAAGAGGATACTCTATCATATTCGGAAGCATTAAGAGCATAAAATAATGAATTCATAGCCTTGGCATTGCTTTTAACAATTTTCACTTTCTCATTGGTCCATTTGAAAGCTCTTTCATCAGTAGGCAAAGTCACACCATCTTGGATTGCAATCCAAGAGTTTATATCTGTAGCCATGATGAGATGTTTCATACGTAGCTTCCAATAGCCAAAATTGTTCCCATCAAATAATGGTGGCATAGTAAAAGATTGGCCTTCGGCAAATACGGGAACGGAAGTAGATTGTGATGCCATATCAAAAGATCTCTTTGGTAAAACTCAAAGACCTGCTCCGATACCACTTGTTGGTCCCGAGTTGATGGAAATTACCCAAGAGGGGAGGGGTGAATTGGGTATTTAAAATTTTTCAACTTAAACAGAAACTTTACCCCGGATTAATTTAGTCCCATTTGATGATTCAAATGGAAAGCAACAAGATAAAGAAAGTGAAAATAAAAATCAATGGACAAGATTTATAGTAGTTCGGGCAACCTTCCCTACTCCACTCTTCCAAGCTCACACTCCTTTGTGACTTGGGTTCCACTATGTATTCCGCGAATACAACTAGAGCTTCTGCTCTCTTCTAAATTCTAGCTCTAGGAGGCTTATACAACACGTAGCACAAGTAGGTGACGAGTTCCACTCCAGTCACAACCCTACTTTGCTATAACTTTGGTTTGAAACACCAAACTCAAACCAAGCACCAAAAACCAAATAACAAGATGAAATGAAAGAAATCTACACTTTACAGATTTGTGTAGCAAGTTTCAGCTCAAGGAAGAATTCGTAAAAGCGATGAATCGATTTGCGTTGAAGCAAACAGCAAGTTGAAGCTTGTTCTTCCTGTAATCATGTATAGATCACTCAAATGTAGAAGAAAGTAGAATATAACTCTTAATGATACTTCTTTCCTCTTTTTCTGCTTTATCTTGTATGTTTCCACGTTTACTTGAGTGTCTATATATAGAGGAGAGGGAATTTTGAATGTTATGAAGTTGGTTGGCGCGTAATAAATGCGCCAACGTTAAAAAATTCAAACATTATGTCCCCAAGTCGCAGATGGAGTCGACTTCGAGTGTGGCTTCGCCCAAGTCGCATGCTGGAGTCGACTTCGTGTGTGACTTCGGCTGTGCTCAGGCTGTTCAAGTTCTTCCTCGGGTCGACTTGGCCTTGGACTTGACCCAAGTCGCATGTGGAGTCGACTTCGGGTGCGACTTCAAATTCTTCCAGTTTTCAAGTTTGTCTTTTAGGTCGACTTGGTCTGAGACTTGACCCAAGTCGATGCTGGAGTCGACTTCATTCGCGACTTGACCTCCTTATCTTGCCAAGTGAGCTTCAACTCTCTTGAAATGACTTTGGTTACTTTAATTTCTTCAAATTTAAGTATTCTTCCTTTGTTTTGCATTTCTTGGAACATTGTATGATTATTTATTTCGAAAATCTTGGATTCCATATCTTGAATTATTGAGTACTTGAGTCTTGGAATGCATGGATGATGTCCAAGTATGTGTTTATGATCCAACATGATGGATTCATGCAACCTTGCTTGCTTTGGACTTGTTTTGATCTTCATTTGACTCAAGTCGAGTATTTGGGTCGACTTGGCCTTTAACTTCACTCAAGTCTGGCATAGAGTCGACTTGGTTTGCGACTTAGTTTTTCAAGTTCTGCACTGTCATACTGAAGTCGATGCTGGAGTCAACTTGGCCTGCGACTTCGCCCAAGTTGCAAGTGGAGTCGACTTCGTTTGCAACTTCGGCAGCTTTTGGTCCTCAATTTCAATGCTGGATAAAAAATGACGCTTGAAGTCTCTACTGGAGTCGACTTGGGATCGACTTGGCCTGCCATGCTTCATATTTTTCATTTTTATATCCTTAAACAATACACAAAACATATTAGTAGTTAAAACTTACTCAAATTGTGTTGTTAATCATCAAAACACATGCTTTGGATATTTTGCATTTGATTTCAAAAATTGTTTCCAACATTTCCTTTTTTATTTTCTCTCTCTAACCCCTTAACCATATGGACGTGTACCCCTTAATATAAGTTAGATTTTTCAGCTTTGTGGGATCCATTTGCCACATCAATTAGTAGCTAATTAAAGCATACTTATCCCCTTTAATGAAATAGCAAAATATGGTCCAAGTAAATTAGATAATTATCTTTAAAAAAATCATCAAAAATCCATGCAATAGACGTCTATTTCAGCAGCAGATTTTGCAATTTTCCACACCTAATTCCACTTTAATTTATGGCTATTTAATCACCCTAGCAAATAGCCTATTTAGGGGTCCATTTATCATATTTTAAAAAAATCACTAAAAATCCCAAAAGTAGCTTGGACGTGCACATCTTCCTTGCTCAATGTTGTTGTCCACTTGATGGGGTCCACTTACCATTGACTTTTTGGCATTTTCTTGCCACAAAATCAATCCCATATCACGTCCACTAACTACCCTAGTTTCCTAGGTCATTTAATTGCATTTTTAGCATTTTTTAAAAATCAAAATTTCCATGCAAATAGCCCCTTAATCATCCACTCCAAGCTACCTACTTCAAGCTCCTTTGAGCTAGCCATTAAGCCATTAATTTATCTCATTAATCACTTGATTTTATAAAAAGTGATTATATCATGGATTTTATCATTTTAAGTAATTCATAAAATTCTTGTGTAATTATCTCCTTTTGACACCTGATTTGTGCCATTAATTATTTAATTAATCACTTTAACTTTAACATAAATACAAGCTTACTTTATGGTGCACAAAAGTCAAAGGTATACACCTTTTTTTTGAGCAACCATTATCCCATCATACTTAGCTTAATCCAAGCCTCTATTGCATAGATCTCATAATTTTAACCGCTCATTTCAAATTTCGTCTCAATCTGACTTTTCTAGCTCAAGTTATGATCATTTGAATTCATCCTTGGATTTTGGATGGTAATGATTGATTTTTACCTTAATCCCATCCAAATTTTCATAATCTATCATTTCCATAAGATTAAACACAAAATTATGTGTTTACCTTTCAATTTTCAACTTAATCCGCCTTACCGGCGTCGAGTTATGGATTTTCTAGCATTTTCTATCTTAAATCCATAATTATCAACATAGTCACCTTTAGTTAAACCATAATATATGAGGTAATTATCCTTAATATATTCTCATTCCCTAATCCTCATTAAGCTTCTTTAATCACATTGACCCATATTGGCTTATAATTATCATTCATAATCATTCGCCCTAATTGCAATAAATCATCAATATTGCAAGAAAAATCATTTATAATTCCATTAAATCATACATGATCCATATTTATATGCCAATTGCATATAAATAAGCCTTACTTGGGTCTGGGTATCACAATCCTCCCCCCCTTATAATAAGTTTCGTCCCGAAACCTATTACATTTCAAATTTCGAGGATAGGCTCACATAAATTTGCTAACTCATCATCTTTTTCCAATACTTCAATGACTCATTACGCTTCCACTGTGCTACTCTGTCTTGGTGACATTTTTAGCCTTGGTCCAATAGACTTATCATTTATCTCTACTATTTTTGTTCCCATATGGATTTCCTATTGTAATTATTCTTTTCTTTTGTCATCCACCTCTTATTCTTATGGTAGGCATACTACTATTCTTATATATTGAGAAATTATAGAATTTCTCATCTTATCATAGGGTAAGATGTAGCCTACCCATTCTTTCATACCAAATAAAAATCCATAGCAATCATTTTCATATATTATTCATATAACATAATACATTCATTCTATAGCATAGAGCAAACATTGCTCTCACATAAAATTTCATACATGTCTTGGCAAAATAACACTTTTGGTAACCTATCCATTCCTTCTTACTTCATATTGTCTACAACTAGATTATACTAACGTAGACTACTTAATAGGAGCACCGGTATTAAACAAGTCTAATACATTTTCTTCCTTATCTCCCTTTCTAGTTTCCATAAACTAGTAAGGGTCCTTATCATTTTTTCTAATCTCATTTCTTATGAACATCATAGAGAGATAATTTCTTGCATACCTATCTTCTGATGTGGTCGGAATTGAAGAAAATTCCAGCAATCATTCTTGCATTCATTTTTCTTCATTTATCTACCATTCCTTGTTATGATACATTATACCAAACTTTGTAATATTATATTGTGCGCCCCAAACCTGAGCGTCACATCCTGAACCTTACCTCGGGATCGTTATTGATTGGTAAACGTAATCAGGATTGTTGCCCCTGTCACACGGCGAGTTTTAACGGATATTTATAATATTAAATATATTCTCAAAGAAGTTTATCTCCATATAATTTTTCAACACATGCTATCTAAGTCATTTCCATCCAACCATTACATAAACTAGGCATGATTATCAAGAAATATTTCCATTCTCACATAAATCAGATGTCACAGCATGTATCATCCATAGTCGTCAACTTAAAAACATCAAAATAAATTTACAACCATTCCACATAAGTTTTTCATGACATCAGACTACTATTTTTTTTCCATTTCTTTAATGATCTGCTCTTGCTCCTTTGCCATGTCCTTTCCTTCACCTGTCTTTAGGTTTGGAAAATGAAAACGTGAGTCGAAACTCAATAAGCAAGCATATATTTTTAGGAAAATCATTTTCAAGGCATATTTATTTAAAAGCATTTTTCTTCCTTCAGTAGAGACACTTATCAAGTGATCAATTATCTGCGGAGCAGAAACCCTTTTATAAAACTTTCATAAACTTTTCATACATGATTGGTTGTGCAAATGCATCATGACATTATCCTTCATGTGAGAGTACGCTAGCACGGGGAACATTTTTCCATGACATGATCCTTTCCATCCTTAGCGCCGGACCTTCCGACTTGGTAACGTTAAGGGGGAATTCCTTGTCCACTTACTACCTCGACTAGCCTACTTGATTTCTATTCCATGCATATCTTTTAGTTATCCCGGCATTATATACCTCTCACACATGGAACTTGTCATTCTCATGAAGAGAATTCCTTGCACCATCCCTTTTAAACATCATTTCAATGAAACATCATTTCAAAACCATACATCATCACTTTTCATAAATAATTGGGAAACAGTAAGCAATTCATCAACTTAATTGAAATAATACTTCATAACACATCGAGATAAAGGAATGGCCATCCTTAAATACCTTGTAATGAAAACCAAAATCATTTAGAAATTTTGCTTGCTTACTTGTCTCACGTTAGCTTTCTGAATCCGCCTTTTCTTTGCCCTTGCCCTTGCCCTAAACTTTGTTAAAGGATAAAAACTCAAGTTTCAGAACATAGCAGACCAAATCGCAAGTCCCAAGTCGACTTAGATATCGATTTAGGCGAAGTTGATCCCAAGTCGACCTCACAATTGACTTCAGATTCATTAAAAGTTCTAGCGTTGAAATTGGGCACGGAGATAGGTGAAGTCGTAGTCGAAGTCGACTCTACTTGCGACTTAGGAGAAGTCACAGACCCAAGTTGACTCCTGTGGCGCCCCAAAACCGAGCGTCACAACCTAAGTCTTACCTCGGGATCATTATTAATTGGTAAACGTGATCAGGATTGTTGCCCTATCACACAACGGGTTTTAATAAATATTTATCCAAATAAATATATTTTCATAAGAGTTTAATTCCTCATATTTTTATTTCAAGCATAACTAGGTCATTTCCAACCATTCATTACATAGTAAAGCATGATAATCAAAAACATTTCATCATTCTCATAAATCAGATGTCACTGCATGTATTAACCATAGTCGTGATATAAACATCAAATAATTACATCCATTCAACATGAGTTTATCCATAACATAAAAGTTCTATGTTTTTCCATCTCTTTATCGATCTTGCACTTGCTCCTTTGCCATGTCTATTCCTTCACCTGTCTTTGGGTTTGGAAAATAAAATTGTGAGTCGAAACTCAATAAACAAGCTATTTATATTTCACATGCAAATCATTTCAAGCAACATTTTTCATTTAAAATCATCTTGGAAAGCAACTTATACCTTTTCAAAAGGTATATCTTGGAAAGCAACATATTCCACTTATTTCTCTTAGGATGGAAGCTAGTCGGGCGACCATCCGTCCTTATCATCTCCCATTTCAGAGAGGGCGCCACCGGCCTTGGGCCTATTTTAGCGACTTGGCCACACTAAGGCGGGACAATCGGTCCACTTATACCCTTCAAGTGGATCTAATACCTTGTGCACATGAACTATTCATAAATCCATCTTTAACATGCTAGCATGATTTTCACTTAGAAACTTGGAATTCACAATATTTTTCATAACATTTATCAAAGGAAGTTTCATAATATCATATTAAAGTAAAAGCATAATTTCAACACAATTTAACTAAGGAATGACCATCCTTAAATACTTCTAAAAAATTTTCAATATTTACATCAAACAGTTAGTACAAAAATTACATTTATTCAAAGCAATTTAGAAAAAGCAAAAATCATTTAGAAAATTTGCTTGCTTACCTGCGTTCCTTAGCTTTTCGACTCAGCCTTTTCTTTGCCCTTGCCTACATGAGAATAATATAATTTTTCATATATTTCTTTTCCTTGCATTTCATTTAGTTTTCCAACCCATTTTCATTAACATATATCATTCATTTGACTTCTCAAGTCATTATGCATACACTTAGCATATACTTGCACATTTCATTGGTTCATACACAACATATTCAATCCCATAAGTTGGGTAACCATTCAACTATATAATAATCATTCAATAAGTATTATTTATAGGTTCATTAACCTCCATTTACCATTTTTTACTCCTTTTCCAAAATTCACACATCGGTGCCCGTTTTAGCACACGTTATTGCCTTAGGCTTCATTAATTAATTCCAAAATTTAAAATTAACATCATACAATATAAAAAGAAATATAATTATGAAATTCATCATATTTTCATGCATTTTTGCACAAAATCAAGCTACATAGTTCATTTATCATCCATGCATATCTATCCATTCACATACGCCCATTTGGCAACACATACATGATGCATTTCATAAAATTTTCTAAGTCAGTAACTTGGTCATTAATTCAGAATGATAATTACCCTTAATTATCACTTTACTTAGGATATTTTTATGGGATTTAAATCCACTAATCATAAGTTTCCAAAACAGCAACTTTTGAACCCATTTTTCACACGTTTAACGTGTCTTTTGACGCATAACCCTAAGCAGTTTTATAAATCCGAATTTTCAGCAATTAATCCCACTTTTCTTAATCAAAATCTAGGGTATTAACACATATTTAAAATTCATAAATTAACGCCTCTCAAAACAGCAAGTTGTTTACCTGTTTCGGGTCCCGTTTTCACTCCATTTAGACATCGTTTCATAAAATCCATAAAAATCAGATTTGGGGCTTATCTTCCCAAATCCTTTTGGGTGTTAATAACACCTTAAAAACTAGAGTATTTTACCCTACATAGCTTCCATAAATCACACAATCCCATTTTCACACCATTTTTAGCATCAAAATGAAGAAATCGGGTCATATACTTCACTTTGCATTCCATAATTTCTAAAATTCATAACTTAAGCTTAAATAAACATATGTATTTCATTAAAACATGTTTCATAACCTAAACACATCATTCATCCAATACAGCAACTTGTCATGTGAATTTAGAATTCATCAAGTTAGGTTTTCAACTCAATACTCACTCTAAACTTCACTTCTACCATCTAAAACTTTAAAATTCATACATGTAACTTAACATCTATTCAATACTTGATAAAGGGCCATGTTAAACCATCACTTAAGGAGTCTTTATGCATCATATTTATATCAAAATTTTAGAGTGCAAAACTCAATAAAAGCTCAAATTAACACAATCACTTACTTGGTTGATGCAAGTGAAACCCTAATCACTTGAAATGGATTATTCTCCTCCAATTCCCTTTCTTTTTCCCTTATTTTTTCTTCTATTTTCTACTTCCTTTTCTGGTCAAGAGGGGGACGTGAGCTTGCTGTTCTTTGGGGGAGAAATTTCAGCAATTAGAAAAATTCCAAGCCTCTCTACATGTGGACGTGAACCCCATTTTATAGACCTGGATTTATCCAGCTGTGGGCCCCACTTTTGCTGTATTTTTACACTTCATTCAATGCATGTTTATCCCCCTTATGTGCTGGTTAACTCACAGCCTAGTAAAAATATTTTTTACCATTTTTAATAATGCAAAAATCTGCTCCATCAAAACTGTCCAGCTGCCCCCATGGATCACGTCTTTGCTGCCACAATTTTCCAAATTTTTCATTTTTTTAATAATCTCATTTTAAGGGTAAATCATAAACCTAATTAACCTTTAATTCATGCATTAATTGTTGGAAAAAAATTATTGAAATTGAACAAAAAATACGCAAACCATGTGTTTTGATGATTAAACAACACAACTTGAGTAAATCTTAGCTACTAATATGTATTGTGCAGTGTTTAAGGTTATAAAAATGAAATATGCAAAGTATGACAGATCAAGTTGATCTCCAAGTCGACTCAGATATCGACTTAGGCTAAGTCGATCCCCAAGTTGACTCCAGCAGCGACTTCAAGTGTTAATTTTTGGATAGCGTTGAAATTGAAGACCAAGAGCTGCTGAAGTCGTAGATGAAGTCGACTTCACTTGCGACTTGGGCGAAGTCGCAGACCAAGTCGACTCCATTATCGACTTCACATAACATTTTCCTTCTAGCGTTGAAATTAGAAAGCACAGCTGCCGAAGTCGCACATGAAGTCGACTCCACTTACGACTTGGGTGAAGTAGCAGACAAAGTCGACTCCAGCATCAACTTCAGATGGGCACCACAGATTTTCAGAATTTCAAGTCGAAGGCCAAGCCGACTTCAAGATAGACTTGAGTCAAATTGAAGATGAAGTCGACTTAAAATTTTCAACTTTAATATATGAAGACTAATCCAAGTTTAAAGCAAGCAAGACACATGGATTCAACCATTCTAAATCAAAGTTAGATTTGTTCATACAAGATTCGAATTTTTCAAGTTCTCTAGACTTAAAGCTAAAGAAATTTTGTACAAATAAGTTCCAAGTATTGAAAGACAAAAGAAGAAGAAGGAGTTAAGCAAGCAAGAGACACTTCAACAAAGATCAAACTGACTTGGAAAAAGAAAGAAGCCAAGTCGCATCCGAAGTCGACTCCAAGATCGACTTGAAGCCAAGTCTCAAACCAAGTCGACCTAGAGGAAGACTTGGAAACTGCAGAACAGCTGAAGTCGCACACGAAGTTGACTCCAGCATGTCACTTGGGTGAAGTCGCACACGAAGTCGACTCCACCTGCGACTTGGAGGCATAACGTTCGAATTTTTGAATGTTGGAACATTTATTACGCGCCAACCAACTCTATAACATTGAAAATTCTCCCTCCTCTATATATAGACACTCAAGCAAACGTGGAAACACACAAGATAGAGCTGAAAAAGAGGAAAGAAGTGCTACTAAGAGTTTCAATCCACTTTTCTCTACAATTGAGTGATCTATACACTTTCAAAGGAAGAACAAGCTTCAAAGTTGTTGTTTGCTTCAACGCAATACGATTTGTTGCTTCTACAGGTTCTTCCTCGAGCTGAAACTTGCTACACAAATCTGTAAAGTGTAGATTTCTTCTATTTCATCTTGTTATTTGATTTTGGTGCTTGGTTTGAGTTCGGTGTTTCAAATCAAGATATAGCAAGTAGGGTTGTGATTGGAGTGTAACTCATCACCTACTTGTGTTGCTTGTTATACACGCCCCCTAGAGCTAGAATCTAGAAGAGAGCGGAGGCTCTGGTTGTATATGCCCCCTAGAGCTAGAATCTAGAAGAGAGTGGAGACTCTAGTTGTATTCGCGGAATACATAGTGGAACCCAAGTCACAAGGGAATGTGAGTTTGGAAGAGTGGAGTAGGGAAAGGTTGTCCGAACCACTATAAATCTTGTCTACTGTTTTTCATTTTCGCTTTCATTATCTTATTGCTTTCTATTTGTTTCATTAAAGGGGTTTAAACTAAATCGGGGTAAAATCTCTAATTAAAGTTTTAAATTCTTAAATACCCAATTCACCCCTCCCCTCTTGGATAATTGCCATCAACTCGGGACCAACAAGTGGTATCAGAGCAGGTCTTTGAGTTTTACTAAAGAGATCTTTTGATATGGCATCCCAATCTACTTTCGTTCCCGCATTTGTCGAAGGCCAATTCTTTACTAGGCCACCATTGTTTGATGGGAATAATTTTGGATATTGGAAGCTACGTATGAAACAACTCATCATGGGTACGGATATGGACTCTTGGATTGCAATCAAAGACGGTGTGACTTTGCCTATTGATGAAAGAGATTCCAAATGGACCGATGAGGAAGTGAAAATTGTAAAGAGTAATGCCAAGGTTATGAATTCATTATTTTATGCTCTTACGGCTTCCGAATATAATAGAGTATTCTCTTGTTTAACTGCCAAAGAGATATGGGATACACTAACATCTATCTATGAAGGAACTTCTCAAGTCCAAGGGACAAGGAGAAATATTTTGATTGGAGAATTGGAAAACTTTAGAATGCTAGAAACAGAAAATATTTTTGAAATATTTGCTAGATTTTCCAAGATTACTAACGCCTTGAAAGGGCTAGGAAAGACAATTTCTGAATCTGAATAGGTCATGAAGATTCTAAGGGCACTACCCGAATCATGGACTCCAAAAATCACAGCAATAGAAGAAGCCAAGGACCTAAACACATTGATGTTGGAAGACCTTATTAGCTCGTTAATGTCACATGAGCTAATCAAGAAAAGAAACGAGGATCACCACAAAGGCAAAAGAGCCATCGTCTTGAAAGCTGTACAAGACTCGGATGACACCACCTCATCATCACAAAACGACAATGAAATTGCCTTACTTACAAAACGGTTCAGAAAATTTGTAAGGAAAGGTAGAAATTTCAGAAACTTTAAAGAAAAAAATTCTAAAGAGAAAAAGGAATCAACAAAATGTTACCGCTGTGGTGGTTCAGGGCACATGCAAGCCCAATGCCCAACGCCCGAAGAAAATAAAGCAAAGGAGCAAAGAAAAGATCGAGGCGACAACAGAAAATTTCAAAGAAACAAAGGAAGAGGCATGTACGTAAATGAAGAGGAATCTACAACATGTAGCTCTTCAAGTGAAGAATGTGAAGCAGATTGTGCAAGCAAATTCCGACATATGTTTTGCAGCCACGGAAATCTTGGAGGATCAAACTACTTCAACGAACTTGTAACGCCCCATTCATAAAAATACTCAATAACTAATCAACGGCGCTACACAATCATAGAAAAATTCGGCAGCATCTCCCCATAACATACAAGGGATCATATGGAATACATGACCTGATAATCATTACATTTCCATCTGTAACATTCAATCCTATTTATATACTTGCATCTTCATATAATAAGAACATTTTTTATAGAAGGAAATCATTACATATTTTCCTTACACAACAAACAGATATAATAGCCATGCATATGTACATCAACAAGGATTATAATCCAATCTGAAATACCAAATACATTAAAGTTGTCAAAACGAATCCGCCTAAGTAATTGTCTACATATATGATTATCAAAAGAGCACAAGTCTAAAAGAACTGGAATCAACATATTGTGCTAGGGTCTTTCATGTTTGATCTTCAACTTGTCCCATCCTTAAGTTCTCCTTCTGGCCTGCGATCTAAAACCACAATAACAATGATATGAGTCTAAATAGACCCAGTAAGTAGATAGTGGTTAGCACAAAGTGCAAATAAGCATAATGATGGATACTCATACAGTGATGAAGCTATTACACATGGGTCCAATACCCACTCCCAAGATCGTATACATATAACCATACACACAAATTGACCAACACAACCAATCATCTACTCATGTCCATCAAGGGCCATGAACAACCCTCTCCTCATGTCAATCAGGGACCATGAACAACCCTTACAACCAACTATTTGAGATAACGCATCATACATAACAGACAATGAAACACATCGCAAACCACACATACAACATCAACACAATTCAGATACAACACATAGATCTGTCACACAAGCATTTTATCAAACACATGATAGGCGCGAAATGAAATAACCTTCGATTCGTATTCTCTTTTGGGGCAAATCAATTCACGTCACATTTCAACAATATAAGAACTTCTAGGGAATCTTTCACATCATAAAAATCGCACATTCAAAGTAAATTTTCCATAAACCCTAACTGTTACGAACCCATTTCCTAATACCATAGAGTCGTCAAGCTCTACATATTTCCTCTAGCCTCATGTCGTGTTCAACATAAAATTTCATCACTAAATCGAGAAAGGGCGACATCTACTTACCTCGATCGTGATTTTCCCCAAAACAGCGACCCTAGGCTTAGCTTGCAGAGATTTGGAGCTTCCTTGATTCAAATCGATCACCTTCGAGGCAGTCAGTAGGGTTTTCTCGAAGAGATCTATTGCTAGATCGTACTGAGTAGAAGAGAAAGAAGAGAAGACGCAGAGATCGGGAAGAGAAGAAGAAGAAAAACAGTCGGGCGTGAGGTGAGAAAATGGAGTCTAACGCGCGGGCTTCGCTTCATATCGAACCCCCATCGGGTCGGGATCGGGTCCAGGACGGGTCGGAGCATGAGTCGGGTCTAATCGCATTTGGTAATTTACTCTTCCACTCCTACGACTTAAATAATTAAAATTTTCTTCAGGGGCGCTGCCCCCTACACCCCCGCAAGGGGCGTCTCCCCCTTGACCCCCGCGACCTGACCGGGCAGGTCGAACCCCGTACCTACTCTGCGAAGGAAACAATAGTCGTAGTGCCCATCAATGGAACGCTAATCATACATGCACATATGCACTATACATCTCCTAAATGTCGTGTCCATGTATGTTATGTATCCATTAATATCGTAAAATTCTTACTAGCATGTTCATAAGTTACCTTATAAATAGAGAAAAGTTATAATAAAAATAGAATAAAAATACCTGGTCCTCACAGACTACCCTCGTTAGAAAAGTTTCGTCCTCGAAACTTGCAATCATTCCCATAAATAAGGATATTTCTCCCTCATTATCTCCTCCAACTCCCAAGTAGCCTCATCTTCTGTATGGTTACTCCACTGGATTTTAAGCAGCTTGATAGTCTTGTTTCTCAATTGTTTCTCCTTACTATCTAAGACTCGAACTGGCCTCTCTACATATTGCAAATTCTTTTCTACTCGTATTTCCTCAGGCTTGAGCACATGTGACGGGTCTGGCTCATATTTCCTTAATGATGAGACATGGAATACATCATGCACCCCGACTAAGAAAGGTGGCAAAGCAATGCGATATGCTACCTTTCCAACTCGTTCCAAGATTTCGTAGGGACCAATATATCTTGGACTTAATTTTCCTTTTGTACCAAACCGAACTACACCCTTCATTGGGGATACCTTTAAAAATACCTTATCTCCCACTTGGAACTCCAGCTCTCGCCTCCTAGTATCTGCATAGCTCTTTTGACGAGATTGGGCAATGCGGATCTGTTCCCGAATTCGTGATACCTTCTCCACTGTGTCTGCTATCATTTGAGGGCCAACTATAGTACTCTCCCCCACTTCATCCCAACAAAGTGGCGATCTACATTTTCGTCCATACAATGCCTCAAAAGGAGCCATTTGAATGCTGGAATGATAAGTATTGTTGTATGCAAATTCTGCCAAAGCCAGATGGTCACTCCAAGTGCTACCCCATTCCAAGACACAAGCTCTCAACATATCTTCTAACTGTTGGTTCACTCGTTCTGTTTGGCCATCAGACTGCGGATGGAAGGAAGTGCTAAAATCCAATTGAGTGCCCATTGCTCTATGTAAAGCCTTCCAGAACCTTGATGTGAACACTGATCCCCGATCTGAGATGATAGACATTGGCACCCCATGGAGTCTCACGATCTCCTTATGATATATCCATGCTAGCTTTTCAGCTGTAAAAGTGGTTTTAACAGCAATAAAATGTGCCACCTTAGTCAATCTATCCACAATAACCCAAATACTATCATATCCTGCCACTGTGCGTGGTAGTCCAACAATGAAGTCCATCGCTATACCTTCCCACTTCCACTTTGGAATTTCAATGGGTTGCAATGCTCCTCCAGGTCTCTGGTGTTCGGCCTTGACTTGCTGGCATGTTAAACACTTGGCCACATACTTAGCCACATCACCCTTCATTCCATCCCACCAATAGTGCATCTTTAAATCCTGATACATCTTTGTACTCCCAGGGTGAATCATGTAAGGTGAGTAATGTGCCTCTTCGAGTATCTTTTGTAAAATTTGAGCTCTCCTGGGAATGGCCATACGACCCCTGAATCTCATAATACCATCGGCCCCAATTATAAAATCTTGCAATTCTCCTTTCAATGCTCTCTCTCTCACCTTTTGAAAGGATTCATCTTGGCTTTCTTCTTGTGCTTGTCTAATTTCATCTCTAAGAGTAGGTTGAATCTTTAATTGGCTAATTTGTGCTGCTACCCCATCAACACACACATGCAAGTCCATTCTTCTTATTTCTTCAAATAATTTTTCTTGACCAGTAAGTAAACTAGCCATGCTACTCCCAGATTTCCTACTCAGTGCATCTGCAACAACATTTGCTTTACCTGGATGATAATGAATACTCAGGTCATAATCTTTTATTAACTCTAGCCACCTTCGTTGCCGCATATTTAACTCCTTTTGAGTAAAGATGTACTTCAAACTTTTGTGATCAGTATATACTTCACATCGTCCGCCATATAAGTAGTGCCTCCATATTTTCAGTGCAAAAATCACTGCAGCTAACTCCAAGTCATGAGTTGGATAATTCACCTCATGTGGTCTCAATTGTCTTGATGCATAGGCTATCACCCTACCATGTTGCATAAGGACACATCCCAATCCCTTCTTTGATGCATCACTATATATCACAAATCCACCATTTCCTGAAGGTACAGTTAACACAGGTGCTTCTACTAACCGTCTCTTCAACTCTTGAAATGCTTCTTCACACTTGTCTGTCCATTCGAACTTTACCCCTTTGTGTGTGAGCTTCGTCATCGGAGTGGCAATGGTAGAGAACCCTTCCACAAATCGCCTATAGTACCCTGCTAAACCCAAAAAGCTTCTCACCTCAGTAACACTGGATGGCCTAGGCCAGTTTACCACGGCCTCTATCTTATGCGGGTCCACAGATATTCCATCTTTAGAAACAACATGACCCAAAAAGCCCACACTGTTCATCCAAAAATCACACTTCTTAAGCTTTCCATAAAGCTTTTCTTCCCTTAGCCTTTGTAAAATCAATCTCAAGTGTCCTTCATGCTCTTCACTGCTCTTGGAATACACCAAAATGTCATCGATAAACACAACCACAATTTGATCCAAATATGGCCGAAATACCCTATTCATTAAGTCCATGAATGCTGCAGGGGCATTTGTTAAACCAAAAGGCATGACTAGGAACTCATAATGTCCATACCGAGTCCTAAATGCTGTTTTCTGTATATCTGACTCTTTAACTCTCATTTGATGATACCCAGATTGTAAGTCAATCTTTGAAAACTTACTTGCTCCTTGCAGCTGGTCTAACAAATCATCAATACGAGGCAATGGATACTTATTCTTAATAGTCACTTTATTGAGTTCGCGATAGTCAATGCATAACCTCAAACTCCCATCTTTCTTTTTCACAAACAAAACTGGGGCTCCCCATGGTGACACACTGGGCCGAATAAATCCTTTATCTAATAGATCCTGCAACTGAGTCTTCAATTCAGCCATCTCTACTGGTGCCATGCGATAAGGAGCTCTTGAAATTGGCTCCACTCCAGGCTGCAAATCTATTCCAAATTCCACTTCCCGTTCGGGTGGCAAACTAGGCAAATCTGCAGGAAACACATCAGGGAACTCACGTACCACAGGGATCTCATCCAACTGTTTGTCCACTAGGTTGATATCTACTACTGAGGCAAGATAAGCAAGACAACCTTTTCGAACCAAACTCATTGCTCCTAAGGCTGACACCAATTTGGGTAACCCACCTGTTGGTAATCCTCTGAATATGAATTCCACATCATTATGTACCTTAAGGATAACTTGCTTTGATCGACAACCTACATTAGCATCATACTTAGCTAACCAATCCATGCCCAAGATAATATCCAATCCCTCCATCTCTAATACTATCAAATCTGCTAGGAACTGTCTACCCTCAATCATCACAGGAACACATCTACACATCTCAGTTGCTATACTAACTGCTCTCAAGGGGGTAGACACCCTCATTAGCTCATGCATGGGATGTTTAATCAACTTGGCTTTCTTCACAAAAGCTATTGACACAAACGATCGTGATGCACCAGGATCAAACAATACAAAGGCCATGCATCCACTAACAAGAAGGTTACCTGTAACCACATTCTCTGCGGATTGTGCCTCTTGTGCATTTGCAGCTTGAACCACTGCCATCACTTGTGGTCTTCTATCGACCTGAGGGCGAACCTGCTGAGGATAGGGTCCTCTCCCAACCTGCATCCCACCAGGAGGAATATTATGAACTGGTAATTGTTGTTGTATCCGAGCTGCCCCTACTGCTCCTCCACCTAAAAGTATAGGGCAATCCCTCCTAATGTGCCCTTGTTGACGACAGTAGAAGCAAACAATATGTCGTCCTGTCCTCTGTCTTTGAACCTGTGGCTGTTGTGGTTGTTGCTCCCTAACATGGGCTTGTGCTTGTCCCCTGGTTTGCTCTTCCCCTTGACCTACCAATTGCGGGCATGATGTTTTTTTATGACCCAATTGACCACATTGGAAACAGGCTGACTTAAATGTAAAAGTTTCACCCTCAATAGTCCTCTGCTTCTTGTGTCCTTGTACTTCTCCTCTTGGCCCTTTTCTCTTTTCCTTAATCCTCTCTTGCTCTTCTTCTTCCCGTTCTATCATGCGGGCTCGATCAAGCATTTCTCCATAATCACGTAACATGAAGGGTGCTAAGCCCCTTCGAATAGAGAATTTCAGTCCCTCTTGAAATTTACGTGCCCTTTCTTGTGGATTGGTCCTTATCCACGGAACAAATCTAGAAAGCGACCGAAATTTAGCATCATACTCTTCCACGGTCATTTTCCCCTGTACTAAGTGCATGAATTCTGATGCTCGACGTGTTTTCTCACTATCAGGCACATAGTGGGCAAGAAATCTTTCCAGAAATTCGGGCCATCGTAGTCTTCCACCCCCATCTGGTAACACAGCCTTCTCAGCATCCCACCACTGTTCTGCATCCCCCTCCATCACATAAAGAGCATACTTGACCTTTTGTTCTTCTGTGCATTCCATATAGTTGAAAATCTTTTCCATCTTCGCCACCCATCGATCCACAACTAAATAATCTCTTTCTCCTTGAAATATAGGAGGCTTCATCTCCTGGAATGCTTTGATGTCTAACTTCTCTTCTTGAGGCCTTCTTCTTTCTTGCTCTTGTCTTCTTGCTCCCATCCTTGGACCTGCACGGTTTGTGTCACCTGAAGTCCTTTGTTGTTCTCTTTGAGTGTCCAGGCTTGCCGTCATTCTCTCCATCTGAGCTTGCATAAATTCTTGAAAATTCTGCATCATACCTCTCATCATTCCCATCATAGCCTCCACACCTGTTTGTGCCCCAGTATTTACCTCTGGTCCTATAGGAATCTCACCACTACTGATTCCTACTCCTCCTTGACTGTGTATCCCATGATAACCCCCGCTAGGATTTTCCCAGTATGCATCATCATCTGCGTTCTCCTCGTCTTCTTGAAGTGGGGACCTCTCCTGTGCAACTTGCTCCTGTTGTTGGCCTTCAATAGCAAGTGGCATTTCATGAGGTGGGACTATCGTTTCACTTGGTCCACCCTCTTCCATAATGCCCTTTCCCTTGTTAAGTCTTGTCTTTGGTGCCATCTTCTGTACAACATCCATAAATAATTAAGATTAAGCAACATAAATTTGACCAATGTACACAGACTAATTTAACATAGAGATATTCCAAGTCCCATATCAAGAACCTAGACTGCATCCCTGATAATATACTATGTACTTAACATGTATTCTCACCACTCACCTAATCGGTCTCTTTCACTAACTTAATAATTTAAAACATTCTTATGCTCTGATACCACTTTCTGTAACGCCCCATTCATAAAAATACTCAATAACTAATCAACGGCGCTACACAATCATAGAAAAATTCGGCAGCATCTCCCCATAACATACAAGGGATCATATGGAATACATGACCTGATAATCATTACATTTCCATCTGTAACATTCAATCCTATTTATATACTTGCATCTTCATATAATAAGAACATTTTTTATAGAAGGAAATCATTACATATTTTCCTTACACAACAAACAGATATAATAGCCATGCATATGTACATCAACAAGGATTATAATCCAATCTGAAATACCAAATACATTAAAGTTGTCAAAACGAATCCGCCTAAGTAATTGTCTACATATATGATTATCAAAAGAGCACAAGTCTAAAAGAACTGGAATCAACATATTGTGCTAGGGTCTTTCATGTTTGATCTTCAACTTGTCCCATCCTTAAGTTCTCCTTCTGGCCTGCGATCTAAAACCACAATAACAATGATATGAGTCTAAATAGACCCAGTAAGTAGATAGTGGTTAGCACAAAGTGCAAATAAGCATAATGATGGATACTCATACAGTGATGAAGCTATTACACATGGGTCCAATACCCACTCCCAAGATCGTATACATATAACCATACACACAAATTGACCAACACAACCAATCATCTACTCATGTCCATCAAGGGCCATGAACAACCCTCTCCTCATGTCAATCAGGGACCATGAACAACCCTTACAACCAACTATTTGAGATAACGCATCATACATAACAGACAATGAAACACATCGCAAACCACACATACAACATCAACACAATTCAGATACAACACATAGATCTGTCACACAAGCATTTTATCAAACACATGATAGGCGCGAAATGAAATAACCTTCGATTCGTATTCTCTTTTGGGGCAAATCAATTCACGTCACATTTCAACAATATAAGAACTTCTAGGGAATCTTTCACATCATAAAAATCGCACATTCAAAGTAAATTTTCCATAAACCCTAACTGTTACGAACCCATTTCCTAATACCATAGAGTCGTCAAGCTCTACATATTTCCTCTAGCCTCATGTCGTGTTCAACATAAAATTTCATCACTAAATCGAGAAAGGGCGACATCTACTTACCTCGATCGTGATTTTCCCCAAAACAGCGACCCTAGGCTTAGCTTGCAGAGATTTGGAGCTTCCTTGATTCAAATCGATCACCTTCGAGGCAGTCAGTAGGGTTTTCTCGAAGAGATCTATTGCTAGATCGTACTGAGTAGAAGAGAAAGAAGAGAAGACGCAGAGATCGGGAAGAGAAGAAGAAGAAAAACAGTCGGGCGTGAGGTGAGAAAATGGAGTCTAACGCGCGGGCTTCGCTTCATATCGAACCCCCATCGGGTCGGGATCGGGTCCAGGACGGGTCGGAGCATGAGTCGGGTCTAATCGCATTTGGTAATTTACTCTTCCACTCCTACGACTTAAATAATTAAAATTTTCTTCAGGGGCGCTGCCCCCTACACCCCCGCAAGGGGCGTCTCCCCCTTGACCCCCGCGACCTGACCGGGCAGGTCGAACCCCGTACCTACTCTGCGAAGGAAACAATAGTCGTAGTGCCCATCAATGGAACGCTAATCATACATGCACATATGCACTATACATCTCCTAAATGTCGTGTCCATGTATGTTATGTATCCATTAATATCGTAAAATTCTTACTAGCATGTTCATAAGTTACCTTATAAATAGAGAAAAGTTATAATAAAAATAGAATAAAAATACCTGGTCCTCACAGAACTGCACAAGCAGTCAAGAGGTAACCTCCAAATAAAAATCTTTTTCAATTTTCTCTTCTACAAATGAATGCCTCAAATGTGCTGAATTGGAAGAACTTCAACAAGCCTATGATTCATTATATGAGAAAATAAAGAAATTAGGAAACAAGTTTACAATAGAGAAAAGACAATGTGATGCAGTAATAATTGTGAATGGTAAACTTGCTGAAAAGATAGATAAATTAAAAAGTGAAAAGAATACCTTGAAAATTGAGTTAGAGAAACTCAAAAGGGAAAATGAATCATTAAATGAATCGCTTGTCAAGTTTTCTAATCCAGGAGAAAATGTGAAAATGTTCTTGAAAATGACAACCCAAACTTGTAAGAAAGGACTTGGGTATAATACATTTGAGCAAGAGAAATCTAATGCTCCGAGAAACAATGCCAAACCCATTTATACTAAACCTAAGATAAATCAAGTAGTTTGGACCAAAAGACCAACTGAGGAACAAATTACCAAATGGCTTCCTGTTTCTAGACTTCCGGGAGCTTGTAATTTTTGCAACAAGTTAGGACACAAGGTTTATCAATGAAAATTGAGAAAATTGCAAAACCTTGGTGCAAAATTGGTTTGCATGCCGAAAAGCATTGGATTTATGGCTTCAAAGGTAGACCAACATAAACTCCAAAGGATAACTAACCCAAATGGACCCATAAAATGGGTACCAAAAGGATGAGCTCCACTTGACTTAATTTTTGCAAGTTTGTCTTAGAGCTAAGGCCAATAATATATGGTTTATGGATAGTGGTTGCTCAAGACATATGACAGGAGAAAAAGGACTGTTCCATAAGATCAACCCATGCAATGAAGGAACAATAGCTTTCGGAAATAATGAAAAAGGTAAAATAAAGGGTAAAGGAAATGTTCATGGTATTTCAAATGCGTGTATTGAAGATGTACTATTTGTTGAAAGACTCAAACACAACATAATGAGTATCAGTCAATTATGTGATAAAGGATATAAAGTTGTATTTGAATCCTCTATATGTAATGTTTTTGATGATGAACACATAGTATTTAGTGGCAAAAGACATTGAAATGTATATTTGGTTTGCCTTGATGAACTAGAGGGAAAATGTCTAATAGCCATAGAAAATGATCCATGGATATGGCATACAAGGCTTGGACATATAAATATGTCAAATATTAAAACATTGTGGAAAAAGAATCTAGTACGAGGGTTACCAAAACTCAAATATGACAAGGATAAGATTTGTAAAACTTATCAACTATCTAAACAACCCAAAATGCCATTTTCCACCAAAAAGGAAATTTCAAAAACTAGACCACTTGAGTTGTTACATATGGATCTTTATGGGCCATCAGACATTTTAACTCTTGGTGGGAAAAAGTACGTGTATGTAATTGTTAATGATTTTTCAAGATTTACTTGGATTATACTCTTAGCTAGCAAAGATGAAGCATTTTCTATGTTTGTCACGTTTTCAAATTTGGTGCAAAATGAAAAATAAAGTTCAATCATTTCCATTAGAAGTGATCATGGTAGTGAATTTGAAAATAATCGATTCATAGAATTTTGCAATGAAAAAGGAATTCACTATACATTTTCTGCACCAAGAACTCCTCAACAAAACGGAGTTGTTGAAAGGAAAAATCGGACAATTCAAGAAATGACTAGAACCATGCTAAATGAGAGTAAATTGTCCAAAAGATTTTGGGGTGAAGCTGTAAGTACAGCTTGTCATGTATTAAATCGAGTTACCATTAGAGAAATATTGAAAAAGACCCCATATGAACTTTGGAAAGGTAGAAAACCAAACATATCATATTTTCATACTTTTGGATGCACTTGTTATTTGTTAAATAATGGAAAAACAAATTTTGGATTGTTGCCCTGATCACATGGCGGGTACTTAATAGAAATGAGGTAATGGATAATTATAAAGTATGCATGGGAAGTAAACTAAAACATGATATGATATAGATAAAATATCATTTTTCCTTGTATAGGAAAATGAAAGGAAAAGATGGAGGACACAGACTGAGGAGGTAAGCAAGCAATCCTTTTTAAAATGATGATTTGAAAGCAAGCACAACTTTGAAAATGTGATTTTATTGCTTCATTGTAAGCAAGCACAACTTTGAAAATGTGATTTTATTGCTTCATTGTAAGCAAGCACAGCTTTGAAAATGTGATTTTATTCTCAAGTGTTTATGAAATGTGTTTAAGGGTGGTCATTCCTATAATGTTTTGAAATGATGAATGTTTATGAGTTTTTGTGAAAAGTCATGCTGGCATATTGATATCATGTGATGTTCATGGACATGTGCACATGTGTGATGCACAAATGAAGAGGCTTTTGTGGAGGAAGTAGGATCAGGGATCCCTTTTCACCATTGCTAAGTCGTAAGGGCTGTGTGCCAGCGGCGTCCTCCCAAGAGGTGGGGGCACAAGGAAGAGGCTTTAGTGGAGGTAGAAAGTGGATCAGAGGGTCCCCCTTCACTATTGCCGAGTCGTATGGGTTGTGTGCTGACGGCGTCCTCCCCAGAGGTGAAGGCAAAGGAATGTTACGTGTGAATGAATGCATTGCATTTTCATACATGGATTGAAAAGGAAAGCATGGATTTGAAATGATATTTTTAAGGGATGGTGCAAATAATTCTCTACATGAGAATAACAAGTCACCTGGTGTAAGAGGTATATAATGTCGGGGAAATCAAAAGTCATGCATGTAGGAACCATGTAGGCGTCAAGAGGAAGAGAGGTTCCCCTTGATGTGGCCAAGTCGGAGACAACCGGTGTATTGGACCACGCTATGTGAGATGTTCCCTAAGTTAGCGTACCGCACATGAAGGTTTTTGTCATGAGTGGAAAGGAAGCATTTGCACATCCAATGTTGATGAAATGATTTTATGAAAAGGTTTCTATTCCATTGATAGTTGATCACTTGTTAAGTGTCTCCTATCGAATGGAGAGAAATGCATTTAAATGAAAGAAAAATGCTTGCTTATTGAGTTTCGACTGATGTTTTGTTTTCCCAACCTCAACAGGTGTAAGGAAAGCCAAGCGATGAAGGGCATGTGTTGCTAAAGGAAAAGAGAAATTTACAAAGGTTAGTAGATTTTTGTATGAATAGATTCCCTAATGGGATATGATGGAAAAGGACATAGGTTGTATGAAATTATGAAGTTATGAATAATACGAGAAGTTAATGATTTATGATGATATGGATAAGTCTATTATGAATGATGATGAGTATATGTTTATGTGATGAAAGAAAAGAAAAAGAAATAAAAAAATTGGACGAGATCCAATTAAGAACCCGCCATGTGATCAGGGCAACAATCCTAAGTCACATTTACCAATCGACAAGATCCCGGAGTAAGGTCAAATGTGACGCCTCGGTTCGGGGCGCCACAATAGGTGAGTGATAATACTCAGTAAGCAAGCCATACATAATTTTTCAATCATTTTCATGTATTTCATAAAATGCAAATGCAATGCATACATAACATTCATGACATTCCTTTGGATGCGACGCTAGCTAGGCGCCCATCCCACACATGCTCCCATCTCAAGGAGGTCGCCGCCGGCCTGGGCCTATATAAGCGACTCAGCAATAGCGAGGGGGACATCCGGTCTGCTTACAACCTTGACTAAGGCTTATTCATTGTGCACATGCTCATTTACATACACATGCCAGCATGATATTTGCAAATCATAAATAATTTCAAAAAAAGCAGTTATAGGTATGGCCAACCTTAAATAAATTTCATAAAGCAATTCACAAATAATTTCAAGCATTTTGGAAATACTTTGCAAAACATATAACTTGCTTACATCCTCAGTTGGTGTCCTCGACTTTCTCTTTAACTTTCTTATTCAAGGAAAAATGATATTTTATTTCTTCTATTCAAGCTGCTTTCCATGCATGCTCTATAATAAATGGGCATTATTTCTTTATATCGATATTTTTATCCATAAATTCCTCAAAATTTTCATCCTTATATTTAAATATTAATCTCAAATTTTCTCCAAAATCACGTTGTTACTGTAGAAAATCACTGTAGTAAATACTGTAGCAGATTACTGTAGTGGTTACTGTTCACAATAATGTGGGTTACTATTCATGGGTTCCAAAATTTGACATTTTTTTCAAAAATAAAAAAAACCATGTTATGTGAGTTGTTAAAATGCAAAAATGCAAAAAAATATGATGAAATGCGTAAAATATTTTGTTGTTTTGGTAAATAATGATAATCTCAAAATTTGGGATTAACGTATGAGGTTTACGACATCAATTAAGTGCTAAAAATGAGCACAATGTGTAAATTATGAAAAAATGTGAAAAATGATAAGTGGGAGTAATAAACCTCCATATGGTGACTAACTGTGAAACTCCGATCTTAGACACGTGTATGAAATCCTAGGGTTGTAAACCCTAGGTAATATATCAATAAAATATATATTCATGAGTATGAAAATATGTGGGAATAGAGGTTCAAATAATTAATTATGAAATTCGGATGAATAGTGCACGTGAATAGTGAAACGTGAATAGTGAACGTGGGATTAAGGAATATGTTAAGTTAATCACTTTGGATTAACTTAATCATAAAAGACGAAAAAGGAAGCTTCCCACTAAAGAACAAAAGTGCTTTTTGGATTAAAATAATAATTTTTGGATTTTTGTGAAGAAATGAAGAAAAATTCATATCTTGCAATCCGAACGTCGGATTGAGATAATTTTTTTTGTGGATGGCCAAAATATGATGATGAACATGATGAGTGGTCCAAGATTGATCAAAAATAAAAAATCAAGGGTCAAGATGAAACGTCAAAAGGAGATCAAAAAGTAGCTTAATTTTTCATTAATGCTACTTTTGACTTTTTATTAAATTAAATAATTAAAAAAATAAATAATAATAAATGAACAGCAGCAATTGCAGGGGGTGGTTAGATAATTGACCAAAATCAACGGTCCAAATACATCATGATCATAAATCAATGGCTAAGATTGAATTAGCCTAAATTAATTAATTTTAGTGATGCTTCAAGAAAGGGATTAGAATGTGTACTAATGCAAAGAAGAAAAGTGATAGCCTATCCATCGCGACAGCTGAAGCCCAATGAAGTAAGCTACCCCACACATGATTTAGAATTAGCAGTAGTGGTGTTTGCCTTGAAAATATGGAGACACTACCTGTATGGTGCAAGATGTGAGGTTTATACAGATCACAAGAGCCTTAAATATATTTTCACTTAGAAGGAGTTGAACACGAGACAAAGGAGATGGGTCGAGTTATTAAAGGACTATGATTTGGAAATTTTATACCATCCAGGCAAGGCAAACGTGGTAGCTGATGCATTGGGCAAAAATGTCAGCTTAGCGCATCTTATCACTAATGAGGAAGGATTGCTACAGGAGATAAGACAACTAGAACTGATTGTATGTTCACCTGGAGTTCAAACACGATTATCACAACTATGCATACAATCGTCACTCTTTGAACAGATCAAGACTGCACAGCAAAAAGATACAGACCTACATACACACGTAGAGAAGATGAAGAAAAAGGGGTTGTCTGAATTTGCTATCTATGAACAAGGTATATATAGGTATAAAGGCCGCCTTTGCATACCTAATATAGTTGAGTTAAAGGAACAAATCCTTAAGGAGACCCATTTTTCGCCATTTTCTATTCATCCAGGAAGTACTAAAATGTATCAAGATCTCAAGAAAGCATATTGGTGGAATAATATGAAAAGAGAGATTGCTGAATACGTGGCTAAGTGTTTAACTTGTCAAAGGGTGAAAGCAGATCACCAAAGGGTGCCTGGAAAATTACAGTCCTTGGAAATTCCTAAATGGAAGTGGGACGACATTACAATGGATTTTATCGAATGATTACCTAAGACCCAAGTAGGACACGATTCTATAGGGGTAATAGTAGACAGGCTATCGAAGGTTGCTCACTTCATACCTATAAAAAGGACTTACACAACAGAAAGGCTAGCCAAGGTATATTATAAAGAGATTGTATGACTCCATGGAGTGCAGAAGTCAATTGTTTCGGATCGTGACACAACGTTTACGTCAAGATTTTGGAAAAATTTACATGAAACCTTAGGCACCCAACTTAAGTTCAGTACAACTTTTCATCCCCAAACAGATAGACAAACGGAGCGAGTGAATCAAATTATCGAGGATATGCTCCATATGTGTACATTAGAATTTAGAGGATCATGGGATGAGTATATACCGATTGCAGAATTTGCATACAATAATAGCTATCAGGCTAGTATTCAAATGGCTCCATTTGAAGCATTGTATGGACGGCGATGTCGAACGCCATTAAACTGGGATGAAGTTGGAGAGAAAAGGTTAGCCCCGGATTTGTCTCAACGAATGGCAGACAAGGTACAGACTATTCGCTAGTGTATACTCGCAGCCCAAAGTCGGCAAAAGAGTTATACAGATTGCAAAAGAAGGGATTTGAATATCCAAGTTGGTGAACATGTGTTCATAAAGGTCACGTCATTCAAGGGAGTTACAAGATTTAGGAAAAGAGAAAAACTGAATCCCAGGTATATTGGACCATTTGAGGTATTGGAAAAGATTGGAAAATTAGCCTATATAATAGCCTTACCCCCGGCGTTAGCTTTAGTCCATAATGTATTCCATATTTCTATGCTTAGAAAATATGTTTCGGACCCGACCCATGTATTAGTGGCTGAAAACCTACCGATTCAAGATTATTTGAACTATGAGGAAAGGCCAATTAGAATCTTGGATCAGAACGTAAAAAAGCTTCGGAATCGAGAAATCGAATACGTAAAGGTTCAATGAAACCGGTATTCTGAAAATGAAGCTACATGGGAGCTAAAAGAAGAAGTGGAACGGAAACACCCCCAGTTATTTAAAGAATAGACGGTTTCGAGACAAAACCTGTTATAAGGGTGGAAAGATTGTGAAACCTCAACCTATGTAGGACTCAATTGTATGCATTGAACATATACATGTGATTTATATGTGATTTAATTGAATTTTGGATGATTTTGTGATTTTGGTAAGTTATTGCAATTAGGGCTAAGGATTAGAAATAGTGATTCAAGTAATCATCATAAGCCGATATGGGTCAATGGGATTAAAGTAGTTTGATGGTAATTAAATCATATCAATATAGCATGAATGATTATCTTAAATTATATGGTATGATTTATGAGAATTTTAATGATAATTACCAAGTCAAGTGGAAAAATACTAGAAAATTCATAACTTAACGCCTGTAAGGCGGATTCAAGTGAAATTTGGAAGGCAAGTAGATAATGATGGGTTTAAACTTACAGGATTATTGCATTATGAAAAATTATGATGAAATTAGTGTGACAATTAATTGTTATATTTAAAATTCAACCGTTAACTTCAAGTGGTTATAACTTGAGCTAGAAAAGTTGGATTGAGATGAAATTTGAAATGGTTGAATAAAATCATGAGATTAACATTTTGGAAGGATTAGAGTAAGAAAATTATGCTGAAAAAATACCTGAATAGAAAAAGGTGTATACAGTTGATTTTTACGCCACAAAAGTACCATGCATTAAAGGCAAATAGTGCATGGATTAAATGCAATTTTAATGGCTTAAATAGGTGTCAAATGCAGCTCAAATACAGGGTAATTTGTGAATTATTATAAAAAGCAAAATCCCTGGAATTATCCCTGTATTTACGTTGGAATTTATGGGGCTAAAGGAGAGCTCAAAGGAGCATAAGTAAGGTGGCATGCATACAACGTCCAAACTAGCTTCTATGTGGATTTTTGCATTTTTTTATTTATACAATATATGAAACTAAGTAGCTAGCATGAAAATGTGCATAAATGAGCATTAATTCATGTGGAAACAATCATGGAAAATCGTTGATATCAGCTGCCCATTGATAGATCAAACAGTGGATAGCAATGGGTGTCATGCATAGGGACGTCCAAGTGGCCTGTTGCTGGATTTTTTCTTGATTTTTTTATGCTAAATTAATAGCTGAACTAGCTAAAAATTAGGCACATAAATTACCATTAAATTAAGGCTGCCAAAGTATGGAAAAATTTGGCAAAAGAGGCAGCTGTATGGAGGTGCACAATGGACAGCTAGATAAGTGATCTTAAGTAGATTTTGCTACTTAAAAATTTGTTTAAAATATAATTTTACTTGGCCACGAATGGAAAAGCACAACAAGGGATAAAAGTGTATTAACTTACACTTAAAATCATGCTCAAAGTGGGGTCCACAAGCTGGAAAATCCACCTCTTATATATATGGGTGGACGGCCATGAGAGAGAGGTGTTAGAAAAAAAAATTTCTAAGTAGCAAACACTCCTACAACTCAGCAGCCTTGCACTCCCAAGGGAACCCCAGCAAGGAGGAAGAAAAAAGGAGGAAAGAAGAAGGAAGAAGAAAGGGAGAAAGAAGGAAAAATTTAGCTTAAGTTGATTAGGATTAAAGTTGCAACAATTAAGTAAGTATATGTGATGTGTTAAATCCTTTCATTCTAAGTTTCCTACTTCAAGATTCTGGATGTGAGTATGATTCACAAACAATCCTTAAATTATGATTTAGCATGCCATTTGATTGAATATTGAATGAGTATTAAAAGATGTATATGAATTTCAATGATTTATGAAGTTGAAATGGAGATTAGGATTGAATATGGGTTGAAAACCTAACTTGAAATATCCAAAATACATATGTTAAGTTGCTGTTTTGGATTAGTATCATGTTTAGGTTATAAATCATGCTTTAGTGAAATATATATGTTGATTTAAGCCTAAGATATGAATTTTAGAAAGAATGAAATTCAAAGTTACGTATACGACCCGATTTCCATGTTTTTGTGACATATATATTGTATAAGTATGCTTAAGTTAATTATGGATGATTTAAAGGGTAAATTACTCTAAATTTAGGGTACTTTAAATTACCAAAAGGAATGAATTTATCTTGCCTTAAATCTGGAATTTTAGGGCCTAAGTAGGAACATGCAAAAATGGGGTGAGAAAGATACCCAATATGTACATGAAAGTTGCTGTTTTGAAGGGAGTTAAATTATGAATGTTAAATATGTATTAATACCCTAGATTTGGGTTAGGAAAAGTTGGATTAACTGCTGAAAATTCAGAATTATAAAACTGTTTAGGGTTAAGTACCGAAAAATACATTGAAAGTGTGAAAAACGAGTTCCAAAGTTGCTATTTTGGAATCTTATGATTAGTGGATTAAAATTTCATAAAAATACTCTAAATGAAGTGTTAATTAAGGATGCTAATCATGCTGAATTATGGACCAAGTTGCTGATTTGGAAAATTTTATGAAATACATCATATATGTGTTATGAAATGGATATATGTCGAAGGATGGACATGCATAAGTGATAAATGACTTATGTAAATTGATTATGTGCAAAAATGTACGAAAGTATGATAAATTTCGTGAATATACAGCTGTTTAGATGCAGGATGTTAACTTCAAATTTTGGGATTAATTAATGAGGTTTAAGGCAACAACGTGTGCTTAAAATGAGTACTGATGTGTAAAATTAAGGAAAAATAAGTGAAAAATGGTGTATGGAAGATAATGAAACTTTGAATGATGATTATTGAATGATTACCCTATTTATGGGATTAAATATGATGTGTAATAGCCGATGTAATGCACAAGTATGTGTTATATATACATAACGACTTGAGAAGTCAAATGAATTATGTATGTTAATGAAAATGGGTTGGAAAACTAAGTTAGATGCAAGCAAAAGACATATTTGAATATTATATCATTCTCATGTAGGCAAGGGCCAAGGATAGGCAGACTCGGAAAGCTAAAAAGAGATAGATAAGCAAGCAAATTTCTAAATGATTTTTGTTTTTTAAATTATTTTAAATAAATGAAACTTTTGTTCTAACTTCTTTGATGTGAATATTGAAATTATTTCAGAAGTATTTAAGAATGGTCATTCCTTAGTTAAATATGTATAGAAATAATTCTTCTGTTTACAATATGATATTGCGAAATTTCTTTGATAAATCTTATGAAAAATAATGTGATTCTAAGTTTCTGAATGAAAAATCCTGCTAGCATGTTAAAGATAGTTTTATCAAAGTTTCATGTGCACAAAGTACTAGGTCCACCTTAAAAGTATAAGCGGACCGAATGTCTCCCTTTGGTGTGGCCAAGTTGCTAAGATAGGCCCAAGGCTCGCGGCGCCCTCCCTGAGATGGGAGAAGACAAGGACGAATGGTCGCCTAGCTAGCTTCCATCCTATGAAGGACATGTTCACGGTTTTACATTGCATTATGCATGTCGTACCTGTGATAGGTACAAAAACTATGTTTTCAAGATATACCTTTTCAAAAGGTATAAATTGCTTTCCAAAAGATTTTAAATGAAAAATATTGCCTGCAAAATGAATTGCCTGTAAAATATACAACTTGCTTATTGAGTTTCGACTCACATTTTCGTTTTTCAAACCCATAGACAGGTGAAAGAAGAGGCCTGGCAAAGGATCAAGAACCGTCCATTGAAGAAATGGAAAAAATATTATAAGTACATGATTGTGAAAAAATTATGTTGAATGGTTGTAAATTAATTTGATGATTCTGTGTTGACATTATGAATGATACATGCTGTAACATCTGATTTATGTGAAAGTTTGAAGTATCTCTTGAACATCATGATTAGTTAAGAAATTGTTGGGTGAAAATGACCTATATATGCATAAGTTGAAAATTAAATGAAAATAAATACCTAAGGAAACATATTTAATTAGATAAATATCCATTAAAACCCACCGTGTGACAGACAACAATCCTGATCACGTTTACCAATCAACAACGATCCCGAGGTAAGACTCAGGATGTGACGCTGGGGTTTGGGGCGCCGCATCTACTTTTTCATAGCTCATATGGGGTCTTTTTCAAGATTGCTCTTATGGTAACTTGATTTAGTACATGACATGCTGTACTTACAGCTTCTCCCTAAAATTTCTTGGATAATTTACTTTCGTTTAGCATAGTTCTAGCCATCTCATGTATAGTTCTGTTTTTCCTTTCAACTACTCGTTTTGTTGGAGAGTCTTAGGTGCAAAAAATGTATGATGAATTCCTTTTTCATTGCAAAATTCTATAAATCTTTTGTTTTCAAATTCACCAAATGATCACTTCTAATGGATATGATCGTATTTTGTTTTTCATTTTGCACCAAGTTTGAGAAAGTAACGAACGTTAAGAAAGCTTCATCTTTGCTAGCTAAAAGTATTATCTATGTAAATCTTAAAATAATATCAACAATAACAAAAAAATACTTTTTCCCTTCAAGAGTCAAGATGTCGGATGGCCCATACAGATCCATGTGTAATAGTTCAGGTGTCCTAGTCGTTGAGATTTCCTTTATGGAGGGAAATGGCATTTTATGCTGCTTGGATAGTTGACATGTTTTGTAGATTTTATCTTTGTCATATTTCAGCTTTAGTAATCCTTCTACTAAGTTCTTTTTCCATAGTCTTAATGTTTGACATATTTATATGTCAAAGTCTTTTATGTCATATGTCATTGATGAGCTGCGTATATGTCAATTAAAATGCTCGTTTTAACGCAAGTATACGTGCCGATCAAGTAATAAAGAGTGAGTAGAGTATCGTTCCCATGAGGATTGTGTTAAACGGATTAGCACCTTAAATCTCAATTGTCTAAGTGAATTGGTAGAATAAATGAGAGTTTTCTTTTAAAGAATAAAACTAAACTAAACAAAGCAGTAAATGACCAGAGTGGGATGGAATATTGCTGAGATTGCCTTGAGATGATAAAGATATGTGGAAATATGAATTCATTGAATCATAGCTATGTTATTTGGTTCCAATTAAGTTAGTTGTGTAGAGATTACTAATCTAGGTTCATTCATATTCATATATGTCTTCCAACACATACAAACCTAACCAAGTTTTAGTTATATGCTATGTTCCCATGCATACAAGTAAAACCAGGTTGATAATCATATAACCTAATCATGATTAAACAGGGTTAATAGGTATATTCCTATCTATATTAACATCTAACACAACCTGAGTTAGAATACTTGTGCATTATATATGGATCTTATTAAAATCCCACTTTTCCAAGCATGAATCTGAATATTAGATCAATCCACAAGGTTACAAGGCTTGTAAACGCATTAAGCATGATATATAAGGGTAATCTCAAGTAACATAAGTCACAGCACAACAATATTATCAATTCAAGCGTAAGAAAACCAAATATCATAAGCTATGAGTTCAAATCCTACATTCTCCCACCATAAGAAGATTTAGCCCATTAACATGACTTCAATTCTCATTAAAATCAAGTTACAATTATCTCCAACAACACAGAGAAAAGGAAAGAGAAAGGAAAGAGAAGAATCAAATCCCGAAAGCTTCCACCAGCGAGATCGGATCTCCTCTTTCGTTTGCGATGGAAAATGGATCTTTTTCCTTCTCTATGCGGCTGCTCTAGAGGCTCTCTCCATGCCTCTGCTTTCCGATCTCTGGAACTCTAGGTTTCTATTTAAACATAACAGCTTGCGCAGCAAAACCCGCGCGTACGGATGCGTATTGGTGCCTAGGCGCCAACTCTCTAGAGCTGCGTAACTTAGAAACCTTTTTGGAAACCCTAGGACTCCATGCCTTGGCGCCTAGGCACCAACTCCCTCGAATCAATGTGACTTGTGACTTCAAAAACCTTTAGAACTTTGCTTGCATGTTGATGAAGTGGCGCCTGGGTGCCAACCCCATGCTCCTTCACTTGGCTCTGTTCTGCATTCGACTCACTCGCGTGCTTGTAATTCTTTGTCCTTCCTGTAAAAATGAATGAAACTAAATAAATGAACTAAAAATGCCTAATTTATACTAAAAATGCATAAAAACTACATAATGCTCCTAAAATGCCAAGCGAGGAAAATTTAGCTAAATGGATGCAAACTAAACCTAATCTCTTGGACTAACACGCAAAAATAGTCTAAAATAGGCCATGATAATTCGTATTTTTACGAGTTATCACACCCCCAAACTTAAATGTTGCTAGTCCTCGAGCAATACATGCAAACACAATGAATGAATGAAATGAATGAATTTGGACTCCGTCAACTCAACCTGCTTCCCATTATGCTTCTATCAATCCATTTCTCTATTCAACATGATCGAGAATAATCTAAACTTGAAAAATCATCCATTTCTCAAAAAAGGACATGCATATTCATTTATCATTCGCAAACCAAGTCACGTGTAGATGATAGTAATCCTAGTATAAAGTGATAATTCAACATGCTAATCTTCCTCTTGATCAAAGACACTTGTTAGAAAATCAATACAAAACAGGTGAACTAAGGTTTAAGCTAAACTGACTGGTCAAAGAACATGGTAATCATTCACTGGATTCCATTTTGCCTGACTGCACATTCTTTCCTCCCCTAAACTTATTGCGAAACTCTCTTCACCATATTTCAGGATATCCGGAGATCTATTTTTTTTAGCTCCCCCCACAATATTTTAGGATATCTGGAGAAAGTTTTATTTTTAAAGCGTTCTTACTGTGATTTTTCTTTGCTTTTTTATGCGAACCTTGACATTTGTTGATGCCAAGTCCCGGTTACTTAGCTTAGGTCAATCAATCCCTTTTATTGTTCTGATAACTTAAAGTAGGGATATTGAATATGCAAGAAAATTTTTGTGAAATATTACCATTTCCGAGACCATTAATTCCCTTAAAGCACGTGGTTAACATTCATTTAAATCTGTTCTTATCATTTTGGTTAAAAAGATTAGCATAAAATTGAATTATAATAATGTACTATGAGATTCTCATGATTCATTTACATGTTACTTGCAAATTTCTTTAACACATAGTCTTTAGCCTGAATTTTTGATTTTTCATGAAATTGATTTCAAGTTTAAAGTTTTTCTCAACCTTGCACATATTTCATCAAATTGGATTGAAACAAGATAATTTTCACAGGCAAAATTTGATATGATATGCAATCTAAACAAAACATGGAAAGCAAACCTACGACCGAGAATTATACACCCCCCAAACTTCAGAGATGCATTGTCCTCAATGCATGCAACTACATGAAACCTACACGATCATAGATTGAGAAATAAATACAAAAAGAATATAAAATGGAAAGGATAGGTACTCCCCTATGCGTCTGATGCGGAGGAGTGTCGTCGTCACGCTCACTTTCTTCACCAGGCTGATGTGAAGATTGACCAAAATAGTCTCGAAATTCGGGAGGTGTCGATGGGATGGTGGTAAAGCCTTCATATCAATCTGTCGGTCCTCCATGAGTCTGCGAAAGTGCTCCTCCATAGCCCGATTGGACAACTGTAAAAACCAGGCTTGGGCTGCCGTTTGATTCTCCAAGTTGGTCAGCCTCACATTGGTTGGGAGCTGTTGCGAGTGACGTCCCAAATATTTTTTATAGAAGCTCTTCTCAGGCAATTCATCTCAAGTTTCAAGCCATATTATCGATACCACAAGTGCAGTCCATAAAGTCCTCCCCACTACCTTGAACTCTTAGCCTAAATAAAATAAGGAAACATCTTAAATCAAAAATTTATCCACAAGCAACACATCCTCATGCCCGCAAATATATGAGAAATGTAAACCACCCACTTGCACATCTTTTACTTAAAGTAATAAAATAGGGTATGGATGTTCCATGCAAAGAACAGGTTGACCAAGAAAGCTAACGTGGTGCAGGTAAGCAAGCAACTTTTTAAAAGGATTTTTTTTCACAAATCATGATAAAATGTTTGCTAATGATATTTTAAATGCCTTGAATTCTTTAGCAAATGATTATTGAAATTATTTCTAAGTTGTTTAAGGATGACCATTCTTTTCTCTCAATATGTGTTGAAATGCCATAAATGATTTGCACAATGCTTTATCAAATATTGATGAAAAATAATGTTTTTAGAGTTTATGAATGAAAAATCATGCTAGCATGTCAAACATCATGTTTATGATAAGTTCATGTGCCCAAGGAATTAGGTCTACCTCAAAGGTATAAGTGGACCGATTGTCCCCCTTTGGTGTGACTAAGTTACTGAGATAGGCCAAGGCCGGCGGTGCCCTCCCTGGGTTGGGAGAAGACGGAGACGGATGGTTGTCTAGCTAACTTCCATCCTATGATGTTCATGTTTTAAGATAATACATTGCATTATTTATGAAGTACTCGTGATAGGTATAAGGATTATGTTTTCATGATATACCCACAAGTGGGTATAATGTTTCTTTCCAAGTTGTTTTAAATGAAAATGTTGCCTGCAAAATGAATTGACTAAAAAACATACAGCTTGCTCATTGAGTTTCGACTCATGTTTTATTTTCTAAACCCTAAGACAGGTGAAAGGAAGGACGTGGCAAAGGAGCAGAGATTAAACGACGAGGAAGGAGAATGTGCATGAATGCTTGTGTATGAATTTATGGATGAATGGTTGTATAATGGTTTATATAACTGCTTTGATGAATGTATAAGATTTACACTATGATTTATGGTGTATTGTTGAAAATTTTTTTATGGACAAGTGTTAGTTAGATGTTTTGCCATGTTATGAATAAATATGATTTCTACGATATAACATGTGTATATGAGGATTTAATAATGGTCTAGATTAGCAAAATGATGAAAAATGAAATGTGTATGATTGTATCAACTCTTAATGAGTAAAGATTAAATGGATAAATATCCAATAAAACCCGCCGTGTGACAGGGCAACAATCCTGATCACATTTACCAATCAATAACAGTCCCAGAGTAAGGCTAAAGATGTTACGCTTGGGTTGGGAAGCCTTTAAAAAGTCATTTCCAAAGCCTTATTTTTTTTACAAATACATTATATAAATAATCACATTTTTTTCTCACAAAACCCCCTTTAGGAATAGAATTCCGAAACCTTATTTTCCAATATCCTTTTTGTATAAGAGTCGAAACTCTTTATTTATATAATTCTTTTAAAATAACATTTTTAAGAACTTGCTTAACATGAAATCATCTTGAAACATGTCAATAATAAAAAAAAATCATACTTTCAAAAATTGAGAAATTCTAAAACCATCAATATAACATTTACATATTTGAAATAAAATCAACATTCTTGACAGCTTGCTTGCTTACCTTGTAAGCAATCTCGAAATCACTTTGATAAAACAAGTTCATATCATTTCAATAATTTCCAATTAAATAACCATTTGGAAATACTTAATAGAGCATCATTATAGAGCACTTTCAATTATTTCAATATTTCGAATAAAATCAATATTTTCGAAAGGTTGCTTGCTTGCCTGTAGCGATCAACTCGCGCCTTAGATCTCTTCCTTGCCTTTTCCTGGACAAGTGCAAACGATCATCTTATATAATATCATATATTTGCTTGCTTTGCCTTTGATTAACTAATATACATATCTCACTTATTCCCAACCCTTTTTATCATCGCATTTTATATGTGACTCTTAATATTTCAATTTTGTTCCATTTTTCCTTGGAGATGAACACTTTCATCTCTTTAAGTCACATATATTCATTTTATTTCATTCAATATCCCAATTTAAGGCATTTATTCCCTTTAATCCTTTAAGATACTTGAAACTATAATCTATGTTCAAGTAAGATTTCTCAAGTTCACATCTAACTTTCAGATATTCACATATCTAAATATTTTAGTGATCGTTTTCTCTCTCCTTTTAAAATCCACCTCTAGTAGGTTAAACTCTCATAATCACTTATGGTACTTGTTTATATCCTATTGTCAGTTAAATTCTACTATAAAAATCTATAACTTAACTTTCATTTTAATTATCTGTGGTGCCCCCAACCCGAGGAGTCACACGAAGCCTTACTCCAAGATCATTGTTGATTGGTAAATGTAAATCAGGATTGTTACCTTGATCATGTGGCAGGTTCTTAAATTGGATCTCATCCAAATTTTTTCGTTTTATTCCTTTTTTCTTCATCATTTCATTTTTTTACATTTCACTTCATTCATCTTACAAGTGACAATATACTTATAATTCATTACACTTAGCATTCCCTTTTATTCTTATATATGTTCACAATCTCACTTTCTAGAAATTATCATCAACTACACATATCATTCATAAACTTCCATCATGTTCTCTTACATCATTGGTTTTATCAACCTGGTCATGCCATGATCACATAAAATACATTGATCATTAAATATTTAACATACATACTTGTGGACATATATTAAATCATCAATCCACATAGCCTTTAGAACTATCATCAAATTCACATATGTTAACATGCCTTAAACGTTCCACTCATACCATCTCATACATCGTAGATAATTACTTTTGCACACACATGAATACCATCTCATACATTTCTTCAAATGCTTAGGTTCTTTACCTCTTGAGCTTTCTTTACCTGTCTAAGGTTTGGAAAACAAATCGTAAGTGATAACGCAGTAAGCAAGCATTTTATCTTTAGATAAGCGTTTTCCTGTAAAACATTTTCATAAACATCTTTTCATATAAAACTTATGTATGCCACGTCTGGGCTTTTCAAAGGCGATGCATATGCAAATAACCTTTTTAGGTAATTCCCTTTGTTCTTAAATGGACATTTTTATGTCCTAAATCATTTATCACATAAACGCATTTTGCCAATGGACATTTTTATGTTCTAAAATATTTTTCACATAAGCTTTTTTTGGCAACGGTGATAACTCGTAAAAATACGAGTTATCATGACCCATTTGTGCGTTAGTTCGAGAGATTAGGCTTAGTTTGCATCTATTTAGCTTAATTTCCACTCACTTTGCATTTTAGGATCATTATTTAGTTTATGT
Source organism: Annona cherimola (assembly GCA_030490835.1). NCBI lineage: Eukaryota > Viridiplantae > Streptophyta > Magnoliopsida > Magnoliales > Annonaceae > Annona > Annona cherimola. Next base: position 82,357,830 of record CM059974.1, read on the forward strand.
GCATTTTCAGCAGTAATTAAGCATTTTTAGTCCATTTACTTAGCTTTTCCATCTTTTGCAGGAAGGACAGGACACATGAAGGCATGCAGGCGAGTGGAATGTAGGTTGAGACAAGTCACGAGGTAGGTGGATGGCGCCTAGGCGCCACTTCATCAACATGCAGCCAAATTCAGAAAGTTTTGAAGCCACAATTCATATTGCTTCCAGGGAGTTGGCGCTTAGGCGCCAAGGCATGAACTCCTAGGGTTTGTAAAAAAGTTTCAAGTTGTCAAACACACAGAGAGTTGGCGCCTAGGCGCCAAGGCATGAACTCCTAGGGTTTGTAAAAAGTTTCAAGTTGCCAAACACACAGAGAGTTGGCGCCTAGGCGCCAATACGCATCCGTACGCGCAGATTACAGTACGTGTGCTGCGCATTATCACTAGATAAATAGATCCTAGGGGTTCGTGCACGAGGGAGGAAGAGGAGAGAGCCCAAAAATGAACTACAAAGCAAGAGAAAGAGAAAATCGCGATCAAAGCGCAGATTGAATAGAGAATTCAACTCCCTTGGTGGAAGCCGCCGGAAAACCAGTTTTCTCTTATTTTTTCTATTTTTCTTTCTCTACTTTCATGGATACTTTTAGTATGGATGTAATAGATGTTGTAATCATGTCTATGAACTAAACCTCCATTAGATGGATAGTTAGGATGAATTGAATTCTAAACTATATTATTTTTTTGGTTCTTTGAATTTCAGGAATGAATGTTTGATTTTATATATGATTGTGTATGATTTACCTTTACATGTGCGGATTTAATGCTTTTTACAAGATTAGCTACCTTGTAAGATGATTTAATTGCTTGATTTATCCTTGGAAGAGGAAAATCTCTGCTAGATCCATGTGCAAGGCATAGGTTTCCTCTTTGTTAAGGGGAGTTGTTTAACGGATAGGAATATACCAATAAATCCTGTGTAGTCATTAAATAGGTTATGAACTTATCAATTTTACTTTATTTAATGGCATGGGAACATAGCAATTAAATAGGGTGTAATTAGCTTTATATAATGTTGGAAGACATATATAGAGATTAATGAACTTGGGCTAGTAAATCCATATACAATACAATTAAAAAGAACCAATGCGATATAGTTTAGATTCAAGGATTCCGAGCTATCCATCTGCCATCCCTGATTATTAAACTCATTTTTAGTATCCCCGCAATTCTGTGAACTCTACTCTGATTTCTTATTGCACTGTTAGCTTTAGTTAAATTCAAAAATTCAGAATTTTATACCTACCGAAAGCAACTAAACTAATTAATAATTCCAGTTAACAATTCCTCGTGGGAACGATACTCTACTCACTCTTTATTACTTGACATGGCACGTATACTTGCGTAAATAGCGAGCATTTTAATTGACATATATGCAGCTCGTCAAGTTTTTGGCGCCGTTGCCAGGGAATTGTTTAGCTAATTATTGTTAGTTTTATCGCTTTCTTGTATAATTTTGTAGAATAGTTTATTTTCATAATTTCTTTTAGTTTAGAATTTTTTCTGCCAGTTCAATTGAATTGGTTTTTGTAGATTAATCTCATATTGCATACGCCGAGGCAGAGTTGGAAAGAAAATTGTTATTCCTTTTGATCCGGAACCCGAACGAACTTATTTGAGAAGGCGTCGTAAGAGCAGGGAAGCTAGGAATCAACATCATAATATGGAACGCATCCAGAACCAGGACGAGAACGTTCACGCAAACAAATAGGGGAACCAAAGGATGGAGGTTCCAATTAATCCACCTCAAGATGATTTGGACCAACCCATTTGGGATCTCATTGCACTTGGCCAAAATGCAGTTCAGATTAGCATCACACCTCCTCCTATCGACACCAACAACTTTGAAATCAACCCGGTGATTTTCCAGATGCTCCAGTCCATTGGGCAGTTCGGAGGGCTCGCATCTGAAGACCCACACCGCCATCAGCAAAATTTCCTACGGATTATAAACATGTTCAAGCAAAACGGAGTCTTCGACGAGGCAATGAGGCTTAGGATTTTTCCATTTTCTATACGGGATAGAGCTTCGGAGTGGCTGGACTCTTTACCCCCGAACTCTGTCAACACATGGAACGACTTGGCTTAGAAATTCCTGGAGAAATATTTCTCGCTTACCAAGTTAGCCAAGTTGAGGATGGACATAGTCTCATTTAGGCAACACGGAGAGGAGACCCTATCAGAGGCATGAGATCGCTTCAAAGACCTGCTCCGAAAATGCCCGCATCATGGAATTCAGCTGTGGGTTCAAATTCAAATTTTTTATAACGGTCTTCAGGATTCCACCCATCACACAGTGGATTCTTCATCAAACGGTTCTCTGCTGAGGAAAGCTATCGAGAATCATACGCCCTACTCGAAAACATGGCGGCCAATACCTATCAACTACCGTCTGACAGGAGCTGAAGTGGTGGTCTACTTCAATTGGATGCAGTTTCATCGATTAAAGCCCACATTGATGCCTTATCCCGGCAGATTCAAAACTTATCCAGGCCAGCCAACGTCAATGCACCCCGTCTACATGACAACAGCCGACAGCAGCAGATATTTGCCCGTGGTGTGGCGAATTCGGCCATCCCAGTGATGAATGTGCCTCCAATCCGGAGTCCATTAATTACATGGGAAATTTCTTAAGAAATCTAGCAAATCAGTATGGAAACAGCTACAACCCAGGCTGGAGAAATCATCCCAACTTCTCATGGAATAATCGGACGAGGCCAAATCATCCACCGGGATTCTCACAACAGCCCCCGCAGCAACAACCAGCAAGACCAATGCAATTCAATCCACCACGGTGAGAAGAGAAGAAATTTGATCTGGAAAACCTTTTTATGCAATTCATGCAATCCGAGATCATGACAAATAAAAACTTGGAAGCAAAGATAGGCCAACTGACCTCAGCTCTGAATAACCAGCCTCATGGTTCATTGCCGAGCGACACTGAGCAAAACCCAAAAAGAAAAGGCAAAGAATCGGTCCAAGCAGTCACGCTGCGTAGTGGGAAGCAGTTACCCGATGCAATTCCACTAGAATCGGTAACTGAGCCCACGAATCTTCTGATTCAGTAGTCACAGGAGCCAGAAGAATCAGACACTATTCAAAAGCAACCGGACGCTGAAATTTCCATAAATCAAAGGCTGCCTCCTCCATTTCCTCAAAGATTCGCAAAGACTAAAAAGGATGGCCAATTCAAGAAATTTCTAGAGGTATTGAAGTAGTTACATATCAATATACCTCTCTTCGAAGCCTTGGAAAAGATGCCGAGCTACGCTAAATTTATGAAAGACGTGCTATTAAAGAAAAGGCGGTTGATGGAATTCAAGACGGTGGCATTAACAAAGGAAACCAACGCTAGGGTGCAGAGGAAGCTGCCTCCTAAGCTCAAGGACCCAGGGAGTTTCACTATCCCGTGTACAATTGGAAATCAATACTTCGGGAGAGCTATATGTGACTTGGGAGCCAGCATTAATCTCATGCCTAAGTCGATTTTCAAAAAATTGGGCCTCGGGGAAGCCCGACCTACAACAGTGACGCTGCAACTGGCGGATCGATCTATCACGTATCTGGAATGTATTATTGAAGATGTTCTTGTCAAGGTGGACAAGTTCATCTTTCCTGTAGATTTTATTATCATAGATTATGAAGAAGATCGAGTTATGTCAATTATTCTAGGTCGACCTTTCCTCACAACGGGCAATGCAATAATCAATGTTCGAGTCGGAGAATTAACCATGCAGGTGCAAAATAAAAAAGTTATGTTTAATGTGCTCAAGGAAATACAAAGCCCAACCGATTCCGATGATTGCTTAATGATTGATATGGTCAACTCAAAGGTTCAAAAGTTTTCCTCGACTGGGATTGAAAAGGACCCGGAGAAGATTGAAAATAAGGACTACGAGTTATCCGCTGATACTAAAGACTGACTTACTGATCACATCGGGCTCGAACGATTAACCGAGCCGATAAAAAGCCAGGACACGGAAGATAAAGCCAATGACGGAATGTTCGCAATCTCACCGCAAGTGCACAGGTCGTAGATTGTAGTATATAAATTATCGATCCACAGAATTTGGGACTATAAACTTTATTTTTAAACGCTTTCGTGTCGGATATGGAGAAAATATAGCAAATAAAATAGAAAAGTAGGAAGGAAATATAGTAAATAAAAGGGAAAGGAAATAAACAAATAGGAAGAGAAAATTGCAAATTAAAAATGAGTAGAGAAAACGATAACGCGAGTACCTAGGGTCTAGGATTTCACATGCGTCTTTTGCAATGGGTAGTGGTATAATTATTTAATTTAGATATTGTTTGTTAAAGGAGAACAAACCCTAATTTATCCTTGCACCTTCTCTCAAAACCTACAAGGTGTACCCTAATTTTCTTAACCACTTATTCTCACGGGATTAAGTTAATTAGAATCCATTAAGTTCTGTGGTTTGTTCATGAAATTCCTCAAGGTTATCATGCCTATTCTCATGGTCTTAGATTTCCAGGTTTAATATCTTGATTATCGTATATTAGGCTTCTACCTCTCGGTTCCATCACCTAATATATGGAATCATACCTAAGTACGGGCCATGTACAAAGCAAGCATAAAAATCATAAGATATTAAATTAACAACAACATCCATAATAAATGAATTAAAAATCACACCACGTTGCATTGTACGCATTCTACTTCTTAAACCCTAGATTTAAGGTTTAGCCAAGTTTAAGTTCAAAATAAAATTAAAATTACAATCCATCTTAAATAAGATAATTAAAATTTAAAAAAAAAGAAAAGATAGAAAAGCTTATTGGTTTGAAGCCCCGATGGTGTGTCGGCCGCTCTACGCAACTTGTCGGTCCGTCTTTTTCCCGTGCTCTCCACCTTGCTTTCTCTCTCCAAATTATGCTCTAATTTTCTCCTAAAATCCCCGCTAAAAATCCCCGCTAAAAAATTCTGCAGTATCCTTGCAGGGATTTTTTGTTGCTTGTTCCTTGGAATTTTTTCTGCTGCAGAACTCTCCTTAGAATATTCTGATGATATTCTTTATTCAACTCTCTGAAAATGCTCGCCCCCCTTGCTGTCTGGAAAATTCTCTTTTTTATAGCCTTTCATGTGGGGTCCATATGTGCTCCATCACGTGAATTCATTTGTGGGTGAGTAGCTGGTTTATTCACATGAAATGGAATAGGTTGCATTTATTTGTGGGCCACACATTTATGTAAATGCTGCTCACTCTCGTGATTTGCTGATGGTGATCAGATGGTGGATGTTGATTTTCTAGTAGAGCCCACTGCAAATTAATTTGTTGCTGCTTGATCACGTGATTGGCTTTGTTGAATTAATGTGCAGCTGAAATGTTTACATGATGTGTATCTTGGTAATTTAATTGGTAGCTGCTTGGTAACTTGATGTGCTGATCTTGTTGGGTCCATAAAAAATGGTAGCTACTGCAATTTTAATGGTCAGCATGGGTCCATCAATGGCCATTCTCGTGATTTTCTATTGTATTTTAATGGGTTGTGGATAGCTTTGCATGGTGATACTTTGTGGACGGCTAGATGCATTTATTTGAACAGTGTGGGCATTTTAAAAAAAATGGGCAGCTTTGATAAATGCGTTGCTACTAGTGGGGTCCATGATCACGTTAACTAGCTGCTGCTTGCATTGGTGGGCCACACATGGCAGCTTGACAGATTGATAAATGTTACTGTATTGTGTGGACAGATCACGTGAATCTGAATTAATGGGCGTTGTGGACAGCTGACATCTGATGCTTGAAAAATGGACGGCTGGTATAAATGGATGGCTGATTCACGTGAATGCTACATTTTTTAATGGTGCTAGAAAATTCAGATATAATGTGAATGGCAATGGGTGATATTTGATATTGCTACTAGATTTATTGACGTGGGGTCCATTGCAATAACAATGTGCAGCAGCTGAATTTATGGATGTGGGGACAGCTCTGCTGAATGTGATCACGTTGCTGGAAAATGAATGGTTGGATGTTGTATTGGACGTGATCTCATCGTTGGATACAATTGCTGACCATTGATTTACATGTGGGCGACAGATCTAAAAATAAACGGCTGGATATTTTTTTGGGCTGAGATGGAAAATCTAAACAGTGCACATGAATGGACCATTAGGATGCTTGCTGAAAAAATGGTCGGTGACGATTTCAATTTCTGGACATGGACAACTTGATGGCCAGTTAGAAGGCTGGACAATTTGATGGCGTGGACCAAAAGTTTGGACGGTGCAGATGGGCCATGAATAATCAATGAAATTTGAATGGTTGTGGTTTAAAAAAAAAAATGGACGGCTTGGATTTTAAATGGATGGCTAATTTGGATACTAAAGGTGGTGGAAAATGGATAGCTTAGATGGCATAATTTTGTACGGGCCCACATGAATTTCTGGGTGGTTTGTTTTCCTGCATAGAAAAATATTTAAAATTATTAATTTGCTAAAATCATTAGTGGGTTATAAAAATTATTCCAAGCCCATGGCAACAAATAAAATGTAATTTCAAGCCAAAAGATTATAAAAATTGTTTAAATTGCTTGAAATTAATATTTAATACCCAAAAATTGCAAAACCACATTTTAAACCAAATTTCATATTAATTTCAATTAATTACCCACCAAATTGGTATAAGTGATTTTTACCCAAATTTCTTTTGGATGTTAAGTAGGGTAAAACCATGCTTAGATAATGCCTAATCATGAGAAAATAAGTATAGATATAATGCTTAATTGGAATTATGCCAAAACATCAAAAATTTGGAGCAAAGATAGGGTATTCGGGAAGATAGCATATGATATGTGAAAATAATGCTCCAAAATTAATAAATGATGATTTGGGATGTATGATTATGATAAATATGCTTATGAAATGATGATATATTAATTTCATGATTTTTGGAATTAAGGATTATGCTTAAGTGAATTTATGTTGATTTTTAGTATACGGAGAAAATGATTTTTTTTCCCAAGTAAATGATGATAAATTCAAAATGTATGAAATTTTCTAAGATATACTAGGCGTAAGCTATGTCATGGTATTTTTTATTTTTGGAAAAAATATCAATTTTTGGAACCCATGAACAGTAACCACGTCACTATGACCAGTAACCTCGGATGAACAGTAACTGCTACAGTAATTTGCTACAACAAACAGCGTGATTTTGGAGAAAATTTTAGATTAATATTTAATTATAAGGATGGAATTTTGAGGAACCTATGGATAAAAATATCCATATAAAGAAATAATGCCCAAATATTATAGAGCATGCATGGAAAGCAGCTTGAATAGAAGAAATAAAATAACCTTTTTCCTTGAATAGGAAAAGGAAAAGAGAAAGTCGAGGACACCAACTGAGGAGGTAAGCAAGTTATATCTTTTGCAAATTATTTCCAAAATGCTTGAAAATTGTTGTAAATTGCTTTATAAAATTTAGTTAAGGTTGGCCATACCTATAACTGCTTTACATGAACTGAAGTTCGTTTTGTTAAATTATTTAATAAATGCTTTTTATGAAATTGTTTATGATTTACAAATATCATGCCGGCATGTGTATGTGAATGAGCATGTGCACGAGGAATAGACCTTAGTTGAGGTTGTAAGCGGATCGGATGTCGCTCTCACTATCGCCAAGTCGCTTATATAGGCCCAGGCCGGCGACGACCTCCCTGAGATGGGAGCATGTATGGGATGGGCGCCTAGCTAACGTCACATATAAAGGAATGTCATGAATGCTACGTATGCATTGCATTTGCATTTGCATTTTATGAAATGTATAAAAATGATTGAAAACTTATGTATGGCTTTCTTACTGAGTATTATTACTCACCCATGCTTTTTCAACAATAGATAGGAAATAATGATGAAGGCAGCATGCCAAGTGTTATGTAGTTTTTAATATAAATGGGGTATATGTAAATTTGTATATAGGGACAATGATGTTAAATTTTGTGATGCAGATGAATATTTTTATTCCAATGAAAATGTTTATGGAACAGCTCTTGATTATAACTGTGATATCTGAATTATTTTTCAAGTTGAATGAAAGATGAGAATTTTTCATGTATTGATGATATCTATATATAAAAAAAATTCTACCGTGTGATCTGGGCAACAATCTTGAGTCACGTTTACCAATCAAAATAATCCCGGGTAAGGCTTCTAGGCACCTCAGTTCGGGGCGCCATAGAAGTTGGCATTAGAGCATAGATTGGTAAATAGGCAGAAAAGGAAAAACATGAGTAAGCTAGAATACATGAAATCATGATTATGATTGATTTATTTATCATTGATGATTTATATAGATGGCAGATAGAGGAAAAGCTCCACTAAGTGCACGGAAATTAGAAGAAGAGATGGAACGGGAACGGGCTCAGGAGAGAGTTAACAGGTGGTTAGCCTCTCAAGAAGATTTAACACTAAGACCCCCAGCTCCCACTAGTTACCGGGCACTTTCATATATTAGGGGACCAGAAGCTCGTCGCCTAATAATCCCCAGCCATCCACCAGAATTTCCAGTATTATCTGAAACCCACCAGGCAAAATCCTCTAACCAGGCCCTGTACCCCCAAACTCTCCAGTATATACCCCAGCCAGCCCACTGCCCAGGCCATCGGTTGTTACTAGGGGTGTTAACGGATCGGGTTGAACGGGTTGGAGCCTAATCCTAATCCTAACCCATTTAATATATCTCAACCCTAATCCGTTTATTAACCCATTTAAAAAACTTCAACCCTAACCCATTTACAACCCATTTAATAAACGGGTTAACGGGTTGTTAACGGGTTGTGTTTGTTACTAATTTTCATGCTAAAAATCTTCAATAAAATCTGGAAATTTAAATAAATTAAATAATTCGAAGCTAACATACCTGAATTTAATTTATTTTAGCTTGAAAACATCAGCACCAATCTCAAGTCATCTCTTTAATGTCAATTCCTGTTATAAATATTGTATATATATTATAATATATTATATTAAATGAGTTATACGGGTTGAACGGGTTGGACGAGTTAAATAAACGGGTTGACGGGTTGCGAAGCCTCAACCCTAATCCGTTTATTTAATTAAATGGTTGAACGGGTTGGCGGATCATAACCCATTTATTCAAAAATCTCAACCCAAACTCATTTATTAACGGGTTGAACGAGCGGGTTAACGGGTTGACCATGACCATTAACACCCCTAGTTGTTACCGATTGGGTTGTTGAGGAGGATTTACAGAGATATTGGCAAAGGAGAGTAGCCCTAGTCCCACCTAACCCAGGTCCGTGGTTTAGGTTTGATGTAGGATACATCCAGTTCCGATACGGAACACCATGGGCACAGATTGATTGTCGGGAGAGGGAGGCTGCCCAGGAACGCTGAGAAGCTCTGGCCAGGGGAGAGGAAGTAATGGAGCAACCCCCTCCGAAACAGCCTGGTGAGGTCATCCTACGGGTCATAGAATTAGAGGTAAGGCCCGAATCCCCACCTCCCGCTCCTCCAGCAAATGATGATGACCCCATAGAATGGTCCGATAGTGAAGAGGAGGACGAGAACCCAGGTCCACGAGACTGGTCAGATACCAGTACAATTACTAAGAAACCCACACAGGTACCCTTCAGTCTTAGGAGGTTCCTGAGGATGAGAAGAAGGGGACGATAAAGGGGATGAGGACCAGGAAGACACAGCCACCGCCATTGCCAAGACTTTTTATTTCTTTTTATAAATATGTAAATATTGCTTGGAACAGGTACATGAGGCCAATTTAGCCTATGTACAAAAAGTTTGACTGATGTATAAATAGTTTGCTGATAATTTGTGATAATATATGTGAATTATGTGATCATATGATTATGTGTTGAATTTATATATTATGATGAATATTGATGTTATGCTAATGATGTTTCATGAAGTTGAAAATGCCGCTTATCAGAGCTAAAGCAAGAGCTAACAAAGGAAAGGCCCCAATGGAGGAATCTGTTGATCAAGCAAGGGGCGAAGCCAGTAAAAGAACATTAGGGCAAAATCCGAGGAACAAACCTCTAGGACCCGCCCACGGCGAGAGGAAAGACCTCAAGTAGAGGTCAATATAGAAGAAAGAATTGTTATGGCCATCGAAAAAGCTATGCAGTAATGGATAGCCCAGGCTATTGGGTTATTACAAGAAATGAGAAACCAGTAGGCCCCGCCATCAAGAGGAGACGGGGAAAGACCAGGGCCCTTGGCCAACCTTGGCACGTCAAGGGGAGGGAAGGATAGTCTCTTTGAGGCCGACAGAAAGGCTATCAATGCCTTTCTTGCGCAAAGACCGCCCAAATTTGCAGGGGAACCAGACCCCCTCATTGCAGAGTAGTGGATCATAAAAATTAAGAAATTATTCAGAATATCACCCTGCAATGACTAGCAGAAAGTGTTGTGCGCTACCCACCAACTTATAAAGGATGCTTATGAATGGTGGGAAACACTGATGGTCACCATGTCACATCCAGAGCAGGTTACGTGGCCTGAATTTTTGGAAGAGTTTAATAAAGAATATCTCCCTGTAGGGCTACAGAGCTAGAGGGTGATAGAGTTTGAAAAACTTTACCAGAGCAGGATGACAGTCACGGAATACGCCACAAAGTTCAACGCCTTGGTACGATACGTGTCGTGGATCGCCAATATGCCGGAGAATAAGGCACAAAGGTTCCAGAGGGGATTGAGACCCCAGCTGTGAAACTCCGATCTTAGACACGTGTATAAAACCCTAGGGTTGTAAACCCTAGGTAATATATTAGGAAAATATACATTCATGAGTATGAAAATATGTGGAAATAAAAGTTAAAATAATTATTTATGAAATTCGGATGAATAGTGCACGTGAAAAGTAAACGTGGGATTAAGAAATATATTAAGTTAATCACTTTGGGTTAACTTAATCATAAAAGACGAAAAAGGAAGTTTCCCACTAAAGGACAAAAGTGTTTTTTGGATTAAAATAATAATTTTTGGATTTTATGAATTTTTGTGAAGAAAATGAAGAAAAATTCATATCTTGCAATCTGGAGTCGGATTGAGATGAAATTTTTTATGGATGTCCAAAATATTATGATGAACATGATGAGTGGTACAAGATTGATAAAAAATCATGAATCAAAGGTCAAGATGAAATGTCATTTGGAGATCAAAAAGTAGCTCTACTTTTCATTAATTGTAAATTTGACTTTTTATTAAATTTAATAATTAAAAATAAAAAAAATAATAAATGAAAATCAGAGCTACAGCAGGGGTAGGGGGACCTTTTTGACCAAAATTAATAGTCCAAAATCATCCTCATCAAAGATCAATGGCTAAGATTTAATTAGCTTAAATTAAATAATTTTAAAAATCGAAAAAAATCATGGAAAATAAGGCTGCCATAGGGGGGCTGGAGCTGCTGTAGGGTGGCTGCACATGGCTCCATCCACCTTTTGAAAATTAGAAAAAAATACATTTATAATTTAATACCTCAAGCAAGGGGGGGTAAACTGCAAATATGTGAAAAATGCATGCCTATAAAAGGGGAGCATAGGGTGAACATCCAAGCACATCCTCCCAGCTCCAAGCTTGAGCAATTAAAGCCATTCCCACCCCCCAAACACGTTTTGGCCTTGAAAGAAAGAAGGATAGAAGGTTAGAGAGAGAACGGCCAAGTAGAAGGAGAGTTTTTATACTTCAGGTAAGGAGATTCATCCCAAATTTTTTTTGCATGTTAAGTTGGGTAAAACCATGTTTGGATAATTCCTAATCATGAGAAAATAAGTAAAGTTATAATGCTTAATTGGAATTATGCCGAAACATCGAAAATTTGGAGCAAAGATGGAGCATTCGGGAAGATATCATATGATATGTGTAAATAATGCTCCAAAGTTGGTAAATGATTATTTGGGATGAATGAATATGAAAAATATATTGTTGAAATGATGATATATTAATTTCATAATTTTTGGAATTAAGGGTTATGCTTAAGTGAATTTATGTTGATTTTTAGTATATAGAGAAAATGATTTATTTAGCCAAGTAAATGATGATAAATTCAAAATGTATAAAATTTCCCTTGTATATATTAAGCATAAGCTATGTCATGGTATTTTTTATTTTTGGAAAAAATATCAATTTTTGGAACTCATCAACAGTAACCTACGTCGCTGTGAAAATTAACCTCGGGTGAATAGTAAACGTGAACAGTGATTTGATACAGTAAATTGCTATAGTAATCTGCTACAGTAATTTGCTGCAGTGACATGAACAATAATTATGAACAGTGAACAGCGTATTTTGGGAAAAAAATTGAGATTTATTTTTATATATTTATGAGGATATATGGATGAAATTTTTAAAGGATTTATGGATAAAAATCCATATAAGGTAATGACCAAGTATATTTATAAGATTAACCTCTAAAGAAATGAGGTAATAAAGTACTATAAAGCATGCACGGGAAGCAAACTAAGACAGGAAATGATATAGATAAAATATCATTTTTTCGTTGTATAGGAAAAGAAAAGGAAAAGGTGGAGGACACGGACTGAGGAGGTAAGCAAGCAAACCCTTTTGAAAATATGTTTTATTCTCAAGTATTTATGAAATATTTTTAAGGGTGGTCATTCCTATAATGTTTTGAAATAATGAATGTTCATAAGTTTTTATGAAAAGTCATGCCGGCATATTGATATCCCGTGATGTTCATGGACATGTGCACATGTATGATGTATAATGAAGAGGCTTTGGTGGAGGTAGAAAGCGAATCAGAGGGTCCCCCTTCACTATTGCCGAGTTGTATGGGCTGTTTACCGACGGCGTCCTCCCGAGAGGTGGAGGCAAAGGAATGTTATGTGTAAATGAATGCATTGCATTTTTATACATGGATTGAAAAGGAAAGCATGAATTTGAAATGATGTTTTTAAGGGATTGTGCAAATAATTCACTACATGAGCATGACAAGTAACCTGGTGTAAGAGGTATATAATGTCGGGGAAATCAAAAGTCATGCATGTAGGCGTCAAGAGGAAGAGAGGTTCCCCTTGATGAGGCCAAGTCGGAGACAGCCGGCATATTGGACCATGCTATGTGAGATGTTCCCTAGGCTAGCGTACCCGCACACGAAGGTTTATGTCAAGTGCGGAAAGGAAGCATTTGCACATCCAATGTTTATGAAATGACTTTTATGAAAAAGTTTCTATTCCATTGATAGTTGATCACTTGTTAAGTGTCTTATATCGAATGGAGATAAATGCATTTAAACGAAAAAAAATGCTTGCTTATTGAGTTTCGACTCATGTTTTGTTTTTCCAACCTCAGACAAGTGCAAAGAAAGCCAAGTGATGAAAGAGATCAGGTTGATTTGCCTGTAAGTGATATGATGAATGAATGAAAGAAGCATAGTTACAAAAGTATATAATCCTTTGTATATTGAAATATGAAAGTATGCCCTAATGGGATATAATGAAAAAGGACATAGGTTGTATGAAATTATGAAGTTATGAATAATATGAGAAGTCGATGATTTATGATGATATGGATGAGTCCATTATGAATAATGATGAGTATATGTTTATGTGATGAAAGAAAAAAAAAAAAAATTTGGACGAGATCCAATTAAGAACCTACTGCGTGATCAGGGCAACAATCCTGAGTCACATTTACCAATCGACGAGATCTTGGAGTAAGGACTATGAGGACGCCTCGGTTCGGGGCACCACAGAAATTGGTATCAGTGCAAATATTGGTAAATAGGCGAAAGAAAGAGAAAATAAAGGATGGTGAAAGGATAGGTCCGATACCACAGAGAGTGATATTAGAGTAAGGATTGGTAAACAGGCATAGAAAGATAAAATTAAGGATGATGATAGGAAAAGTGTGATACCACAAAAGTAGGTATCAAAGTATGAATTGATAGATAGGCAAAAATAATATCTAGATCTAAAGCTATGATGCTTTTTATGATGAGACAAGAATGGTATCATATCAAGGAATGGTAGATGAGTATAGAAAGAGTAAATGAAAAGAAAGAAATGGTATGATACCACAGAAGGTTATATCATAGCAATGATTGGGAGATAGATGTAGAAAGAATAACGGAACGGAAGGAATAGAAATCAAGATATTTATATATCATGATATAGAATTGTAATGTCATAGATTAAGGAAGAAAAGGAATTGTTTGGAATTATTTTCCAAACTCAATGCATTTAAAGACAAGCAAGGAAGAGGAAAGAATTTCCTCCATAGAAAATTAGCAAAAGCCAGAAAAGGCTAATATGCTTTTAAATATAGATGTCTAATTACGTAGAAAAAGCGTAATGGAATATTTGAAGGGCAACAGGTTTCGGGACGAAACCTATTGTAAGGGGGGGGGAGAATTATGAAACCCCGATCTTAGACTCGTGTATAAAACCTAGGGTTGTAAACCCTAGATAATATATTAGGGAAATATACATTCATGAGTATGAAAATATGTGGAAATAAAGGTTAAAATAATTATTTATGAAATTCGGATGAATAGTGCACATGAATAGTGAAACGTGTATAGTAAGCGTGGGATTAAGAAATATATTAAGTTAATCACTTTGGATTAACTTAATCATAAAAGACGAAAAAGGAAGCTTCCCACTAAAGTACAAAGTGCTTTTTGGATTAAAATAATAATTTTCGGATTTTTATGGATTTTTGTGAAGAAAAATTCATATCTTGCAATCCGGACGTCGGATTGAGATGAAATTTTTTATGGATGAAAAAAATATTATGATGAACATGATGAGTGGTCCAAGATTGATCAAAATTCATTAATCAAAGGTCAAGATGAAATGTCATTTGGAGATCAAAAAGTAGCTCTACTTTTCATTAATTGTAAATTTGACTTTTTATTAAATTTAATAATTAAAAATAAAAAAGACTATGTGGAAACCTCGGTTCTAGGAGCCACACAAGTTCTCCATGATGTTAATTTTAGAGGATTTTATGTTTTATGCCAATGGCTTTAAGAATTTACTTTAAAGTAAACAAGTTCTTTATGATGTTGTTTCAAAAGTATTTTATAAGAATAAGGGAGTTTTACCCTTTTTCACAAAACGACATTTGTGAATAAGTTTTGAATTATTTTTACAACAATTTGTGATAAATAATTATGTTTAGGAAAAAAAAGGGAAAGAAGATATGATTTATGAAAAAGATTGGTTTTGCTATGTCAAGATAATTAAATATAAATAATAATTTGGACATAGTCCATATGTTTTGAAAAGATATTCGAAAAGTTTTGATTTAATTTAGATAAGGAAATCTATGATGAAAATGTCTTGAAAAATATTTATACGAACGTTGTTGAATGAGATTTAAGGATGACCAACCTAATAAGTGATTTCATAAAATAGTTTAATTTTGGATTGCTAAATGACATGTAAAAGATTATGCAAGCCTCCCTTTTGGTAAAAATGATAAGATTTACATGTGGACAAGAGTTGATTTAAGGGTGGTTGAGAAGGGGTTGGTATAATTGCATAACTTTTATGAGTAAAAGGCCCCGAAATGGAAACCCAGAAAATGCTAGGAAAAATGTATGATCCAAAAGTTTTGAAATTCTTTTATTATAAGGGTTTTTAAGATGTATTGTTTCTCAAACATTTCAAATGTTTATCAAAATGTTTTACTCAAAATATTTCTAAAAGGATTTAAGAAAGGTCATCCTAAATTTAGATTTCAAATGACAACTTGTTTATAGTGGGTGCGCTCGCTTTACAAGTTGACACGGACTGCGGTCTGTGAAGTGTTTTTGAAAATAATTTTTAAAGATATAGACTTCGGTCTATGATGTTTTGTGAGTATGGTTGCAGGCTGCAGTTTGTGATCCCAGTTTAAAAGGTCATGGGCTGCGGTCTGTGATATTTTAAACCAAATGGACTGCGGTCCATCAGGATGATGTATGGTGCACCAGTACAAGGAATAGGCCAGTTGTAGAGCACGATCGGGATGATCGAGGCCCAATCTATATAAGGCCAAGTCGCTAAAGGATGGCAGGAGTGCCAGTGGTGCCCTCCCTGAGATGGGAGCAGGATGAATGAACAACCGCCTGGCTAGCGTGCTGTTAAGGATTCTCTTCCAAAAGGTAGTATGATCACTTGCTAAGTATCACTACTGGATGGAGAGAAATGCATTTGCTTATGTTTTGCTTTTGAAAAGCCCAAAGATTGGGACATGAAAGCATTTTTAAGAAAAGTTATCCTAAAAGGATTTTTATGAAATGGTTACCCTAAAGATAAGGTGTTTTACACAAAAGTGTAAATAACAGAAATGAAAGGAAATGTTTTTATGAAAATGCATTTATGAAAATGGTTTATGTATTTTTTTTGCCTTGTTTGCTATAAACAAGCCCCATGACGGGGATTATGAAAAGGATTTATGTGAAACTTGGTTTGGACATAAGAATGTCCATTTCTAATGAGCCTAAATGAAAAGTGTTTATGGGCATGAGAATGTTCAATGTTAAAGTATTTAAATGAAATGTGTTTTAGAACATATGGGTGTCCATCACTAAAAGAAGCTATGTCAAAAATGTTTTGAGACATCAAATGTCTCTGGGTTAAAGGATTTTATGATGAAAAATATTTTTGGACATAAAAATGTCCTTTGCCGAGAAAGACTTATGTGAATGATGTTTTAAGACATGAGAATGTCCTCCTTTGCCAAAGGATTTATGAGAAAAATATTTTGGACGTAAAACATCCACTGGCAAAAGATGGTTTTATGTAAATGTCTTGGAATATTGGAAATGTTCGCTCAAGACAAAAGGGAATTAATTAAAGAGGATAAAACATGTATGTTTTTCCTTAACAAGCCCAGACGCGACTTGTAAATGATTTTAAGAATGAATGTTTTATGAAAATGTTCAAGGACATAGAATTGTCCTCATGAACAAAGGATTTCATGATAATATTTTAGGACATACAAATGTCCTCAAGAAAAAGGTGTTCAAGATGTTTATGAAAAAGGTTTTCAAGAAAGTCTTGCCCTAATGATAAAATGCTTGCGTACTGAGTTGTCACTCACGTTTTATTTTTCCAAATCTTAGACAGGTACCGAGAAACTCAGGAGGATGCAAATCTAAGCAAAGAAGAAAGGTACGTGATGATAGTCATGAAGGCTATAATGAATGGGATAGCATGGATTAAAATCCTAAGGTATGTTAATGTATATGTGGACTTGTTTAGAAATCTAAGTCGTATGTGAATCAATGAATGAATGTATGCATGTATGATGTGTACAATGATTGAATGTATGGAATGTAAATGTCATTATAGAAAAGCATGATGAGATGTTATGAAATAGAATATGAAATTTTATTACAAGCGTAATGTCGCTTGTATGATGAATGATGTAGAATGTGAAGGAAACGAATGATGATAGAAAAAAAGAAAAAAATTATTAGACGAGTTCCAATTAAGAACCCGTCGCGTGATCAGGGCAACAATCCTGATTAACATTTACCAATCAATAAGGTCTTGAGGTAAGGAGTGACGTCTCGGTTTGGGCACCACAACATCCATATTAAAAGTATCCATGAAAGCAGAGAAAGAAAAATAGAAAGAATAAGAGAAAACTGATTTTCCGGCGGCTTCCACCAACGGAGTTGAATTCCCTCTTCAATCTGTGCTTTGATCGCGATTTCCTCTTTCTCTTGCTTTGTAGTTCGTTTCTGGGCTCTCTCCTGTTCCTCCCTCGTGCGCGAACCCCTAGGATCTATTTATCGAGTGATAATGCGCAGCACACGTACTGTAATCTGTGCGTACGGATGCATATTGGCGCCTATGCGCCAACTCTTTGTGTGTTGGGCAACTTGAAACTTTTCTACAAACCCTAGGAGTTCATGCCTTGGCATCTAGGCGCCAATTCCCTGGAAGCAGTATGAATTGTGGCTTCAAAACTTTCTGAATTTGGCTGCATGTTGATGAAGTGGCGCCTGGGCGCCAACTCATTGGAAACTCTTTATGTGCTGAATTGTGCTGGTGTCATGGCAAGGGCATGTAGGGTGGGCCTAGGCGCCAATGGTAGGTGCACTTACAGGCAAATCAACCTGATCCTTTTCATCACTTGGCTTTCCCTTCACCTATCTGAGGTTGGGAAAACAAAACATGAGTCGAAACTCAATAAGCAAGCATTTTCTTTCGTTTAAATGCATTTATCTCCATTCGATATAAGACACTTAACAAGTGATCAACTATCAATGGAATAGAAACCTTTTCATAAAAATCATTTCATAAACATTGGATGTGCAAATGCTTCCTTTTCGCTCTTGACATAAACCTTCGTGTGCGGGTACACTAGCCCAGGGAACATCTCACATAGCATGGTCTAATACGCCGGTTGTCTCTGACTTGGCCTCATCAAGGGGAACCTCTCTTCCTCTTGACGCCTACATGGTTCCTACATGCATGACTTTTGATTTTCCCGGCATTATATACCTCTTACACCAGGTTACTTGTCATTCTCATGTAGTGAATTATTTGCACCATCCCTTAAAAACATCATTTCAAATCCATGCTTTTCTTTTCAATCCATGTATGAAAATGCAATGCATTCATTTACACATAACATTCCTTTGCCTCCACCTCTCGGGAGGACGCCGTCGGTAAACAGCCCATACGACTCGGCAATAGTGAAGGGGGACCCTCTGATCCGCTTTCTACCTTCACCAAAGCCTCTACATTATACATCATACATGTGCACATGTCCATGAACATCACAGGATATCAATATGCCAGCATGACTTTTCATAAAAACTTATGAACATTCATTATTTCAAAACATTATAGGAATGAGCACCCTTAAACACATTTCATAAATACTTGAGAATAAAACATATTTTCAAAAGGGTTTGCTTGCTTACCTCCTCAGTCCGTGTCCTCCACCTTTTCCTTTCCTTTTCCTATACAACGAAAACATGATATTTTATCTATATCATTTCCTGTCTTAGTTTGCTTCCCATACATGCTTTATAGTCATTTATTATCTCATTTCTTTATAGGTTAATCTTATAAATATACTTGGTCATTACCTCCTTATATGGATTTTTATCCATAAATCATTTAAAAATTCCATCCATATATCCTCATAAATATATAAAAATAAATCTCAATTTTTTTTCCAAAATACGCTGTTCACTGTATAATTACTATTCATGTCACTGCAGCAAATTACTGTAGCAGATTACTATAGCAAATTATTGTATCAAATCACTGTTCACATTTACTATTCACCCAAGGTTAATGTTCACAGCGACGTGGGTTACTGTTCATGGGTTCCAAAAATTGATATTTTTCCCAAAAATAAAAATACCATGGCATAGCTTATGCTTAGTATATCAAGGGAAATTTCATACATTTTGAATTTATCATCATTTACTTGGCTAAATAAATCATTTTCTCTATATACTAAAAATCAACATAAATTCACTTAAGCATAATCCTTAATTCCAAAATTCATGAAATTAATATATCATCATTCAAACATCATATTTATCTTATTAATTCATCCCAAATAATCATTTACCAATTTTGGAGCATTATTTACACATATCATATGATATCTTCTCGAATGCTTCATCTTTGCTTCAAATTTTTGATGTTTTGGCATAATTCCAATTAAGTGTTATAACTTTACTTATTTTTTAATGCTTAGGCATTATCCAAGCATGGTTTTACCCTAATTAACATGCAAAAGAAATTTGGCAAGAATCCCCTTACCTGAAGTAGAAAAACTCTCCTTCTACTTGGTTGTTCTCTCTCTAACTTTCTCTCCTTCTTTCTTTCAAGGCCAAAACGTGTTTGGGGGGTGGGAATGGCTTGAATTGCTCAAGATTGGAGCTGGGAGGATGTGCTTGGACATTCAACCCATGCTCCCCTTTTATAGGCATGCATTTTTTACATATTTGCAATTTACCCCGCTTTCTTGAGGTATTAAATTATAAATGTATCTTTTTCTAATTTTCAAAAGGTGCATGGAGCCATGTGCAGCCACCCTATAGCAGCTCCAGCCCCCCTATGGCAGCCCTATTTTCCAAGATTTTTTTTCGATTTTTAAAATTTCCACATAGTCTTTACTCTAAGATCTTATCGATTGGTAAATGTGACTCGGGATTGTTGTCCTAATCACACGGTGGGCATTTAATTAGATCTTGTCCAAAATTTTTTTCTTTTTCTTTCATCATATAAACATATACTCATCATCATTCAAAATGGACTTATCCATATCATCATAAATCATCAACTTCTCATATTATTCATAACTTCATAATTTTATACAACCTATGTCATTTTTCATCATATCCCATTAGGGCATCTATTCATACAAAATTTTTCTAACCTTTGTAGATTTCTCTTTTCCTTTAGCAACACATGCCCTTCATCTCCTACCTTTCCCTACACCTGTCTGAGGTTTGGAAAATAAAATATGAGTCGAAACTCAATAAGCAAGCACTTTTCATTTTAAATGCATTCCTCTCCATTCGATGGAAGACAAATACCAAGTGATCAACTATCAAATGCACAGAAACCTTTTCATAAAAATCATTTCATAAACATTGGATGTGCAAATGCTTCCTTTCCATTCCTGATATAAACCTTCGTGTGCGGGTACGCTAGCCCAGGGAACATCTCACATAGCATGGTTCAATACGCCGGTTTTCTCCGACTTGGCCTCATCAAGGGGAACCTCTCTTCCTCTTGACGCCTACATGGTCTCCAACATGCATGACTTTTGATTTCCCCAGCGTTATATACCTCTAACACTAGGTGACTTGTCATTCTCATATAGAAAATTATTTGCACCATCCCTTGAAAACATTATTTCAAATCCATGCTTTCCTTTTCAATCCATGTATGAAAATGCAATGCATTCATTCACACATAATATTCCTTTGCCTCCACCTCTTGGGAGGATGCCGCTGGCACACAGCCTATACGACTCGGCAATAGTAAAGGGGGACCCTCTGATCTGCTTTCTACCTCCACCAAAGTCTCTTCATTATACATCATACATGTGCACATGTCCATGAACATCACTTGATATCAACATGCCGGCATGACTTTTCATAAAAACTCATAAACATTCATCATTTCAAAACATTATAGAAATGGCCACCCTTAAACACATTTCATAAATACTTGAGAATAAAACATATTTTCAAAAGGGTTTGCTTGCTTACCTTCTCAGTCTGTGTCTTCCACCTTTTCCTTTTTTTTTCTATACAAGGAAAAATGATATTTTATCTATATCATTTCATGTATTAGATTGCTTCCCATGCATGCTTTATAATCATTTATTACCTCATTCCTATAGAGGTTAATCTTATAAAGATACTTGGTCATTATCTCCTTATATGGATTTTTATCCATAAATTCTTTAAAAATTCCATCCATATATCCTCATAAAATATAAAAAATAAATCTCTATTTTTTCCCCAAAATTACGTTGTTCACTGTTCATAGCTACTGTAGCATATTACTATTCATTGTGGGGTTACTGTTCATCATTACTGTTCACGGTCACTATTCATGGGTTCCAAAAATTGACATTTTTCCCAAAAATGAAAAATATCATGATATAGCTCTCAGTTAATATATCATTGAAAAATTCATGAATTTTGAATTTATCATCATTAACTTGGCTAAATAAATCATTTTCTCCATATACTAAAATTAACATAATTTCACTTAAGCATAATCCTTAATTCCAAAAATTATGAGATTAATATATCATCATTAAAACATTATAATTATCATAATTATTCATCCCAAATCATCATTTATCAATATTAGAGCATTATTTACACATACCATATGCTATCTTTCCGAATGCTCTATCTTTGCTCCAAATTTTTGATGTTTTGGCATAATTCCAATTAAGCATTATAACCATACTTATTTTCTCATGCTTAGGAATTATCTAAGCATGGTTTTACCTTATCTAACATCCAAAACAAGTTTGAGGAGAATTTACTTACCCCAAGTGAAGATTTGCTCCTTATTTCTCCTCTTTCCCTCATTCTCTCCTTCTCTCCTTGCTTCTCTTGGCTTAAAACTTGGGTGGGGTGGGAAAATGAGCTCTTGCTCAAGCTTGGGAGCTAGAATGTGTGCCTTGGACGTCCACCCCTTGGCCCCTATTTATAGTTTTTGATTTTTCATGAGATTGTAATTTACACCCTTGCTCAAGGTATTAAATTATAAATATATTTTTTCTAATTTCCAAAAGGTGTGTTGAGCCTTGCGCATCCCACTAGATACTGTTCATGCCCCCCTATGGCAGCCCTATTTTTATTTTTAATTATTTAAATTTAATAAAAGTCAAAGAAATTAATGAAAAAGATAAGCTACCTTTTTAATCTTCAATTGACATTTCATCTTGACCCTTGACTCGTGATTTTTATCATATCTTATACCATTCATCGTATTCATCATAGATTTTTAACCATCTATAAAAAATTTCACTTCAATCCGACTTCCGGATTGCAAGTTATGAATTTTTCTTTAATTTTCCACTAAAATCCAAAATTTCATTAAAATATCAAAAAGTATTACTATTTCGTCCTGTAGTGATTAAATCTTCTTTTTTGTCTCTTTGTGATTAGGTTAATCTACATGATTAACTCTTAATCACTTCATGTTACTATTCACATGTACTATTCACGTGATTTAATCCCACAATTGCATTTCTTTAACCTCTAATACACATATTTTCATACTCATGAATATATATTTCATTAATATATTACCTAGGGTTTACAGCCCTAGGATTTTATATACTTGTCTAAGATTGGGGTATCACAACTTGCTTACTCATAAGCAAATTTCTCAATCCTATTAACATAAAGCATTGCCAATCCATGACAACACTCGTGATAAATTCTTTATCTTAAAAACATTGCTTGCTTCCCATGAAGCAAACCTTGAAGCTCTTCCTTGAAGCCATCATTGTTCAAAACTTATGGCTTTGCATTAAAGCCGTCATTTTCAAAACTTGTGTTTGCCCATTTATCAAAACATAATCATAAAAGCATTTACATAATCATCATTTCAGCATATAGAAAAAAATCCATAATTTGAAAAGTTCGCTTACTTACCTGAGATCGCCATAATCATTTTCTTCCATTCTTTTCCTTGCCTTTGCCTAGATAAATGAAAATAACATTTCATTTATTTTCATCATCCTTAATACTTATATTCCTTAGGTTTTCCAACCTACATAAGTTCATCTAGTTAAACCCACTTGTCTTTCAAGTCGGGTATTCATACGTATTGACATAACCTATACATATCAAATCATCCATTCATTTTTAATACCCTTATGTAGGGTAAACTTACATGCATATAACAATCATTCATTAAATCATTATTTGGAGGTTCATTACCTCCATTTATCATTTTTAACATATTTTCCATTTTTCATACAACGGTGCTCATTTAAAGCACTTAGTTGCTAACTTCGATATCATATAATAATCTCAAATTTTGAGATTATCATTATTTACTTAAAAAGTACCCTAATCCAAATTTTTCATTATGTTGTTATGCATTTTTTCATTTTAACAACTTACATAATCCATATATCATTTATTCATATTTATCTCTTCATATACGTCCATTTCTCAACACATAAATCATGTGTTTCTTAAAATTTTTCAATACAGAAACTTGTCTCTAATTCCAGCATGATTAAACCCCTTAATTAACACATAATTTAGTGTTTAATTTCGTATTTATAATCCATTCATCATAGGGTTCCAAAACAGCAACATTAGAACCCGTTTTTCATCATTTCAATGCCTGTTTTGACACTTAATTCAAAACAGATTTCTAATCCATAAATTCCGGAAATTAATCATGCTTTTATTAACCCAAATTTAGGATATTAATAAATATTTAAAACTCAAATATTGGTTGAGCAACTTCCATATACATTTTGGGTACCCTTTGCACTCCTCTTTGAACATCTCTTTGCATATCTTTAAAAAAACCTATTTAGGGTAATCTTGTTTACCTCTAATAGGTTAAACCCTCATAATCACTTGTTTATATCCCATTATAAGTTAAATTTCATCACAAAACCTGAAATTTAACATTTATCTTGATTTATTCCTTAAGCTGTCCATAATACTGAATTCAGGCATACTGAATTCTCAAAATATTGAATTAATATCAAATCAAGTATTGTTTATCTGAAATTTATACCATACCTTAATAACTACATGAATTAATCAAAATAAATATTTACAGCATGAAATATTTATTATGTCTATTTATTTTGGTATTTTTAATCTGCTGGACAGCAGCATCCCTTTTCAGACAGCCTCAATCACGTAAATTATAGGGTATATTTATACCCATCCAAACCTAATTTTTGTTTTGGTAGTGTGATCCTCAATATGTCTTATATACCCTTTAAAAGTTTCAGCACAAAATTACTTATATAAAAATTATTAAAAATCATTTGGTGCAGCTGATCCGGCCACCCGTTCAATCCTGTCCAGGTTGATTTTTTCGAATTTTTAATTTGCAACGTGCTTATCCTTTTAAGATGAAAATTTTGTCGTTCCTTAATAACCTCATCATGAGTCTTCCCATAATCATGATAAAATTTGTTCATTAACTATTTCTTCCCTATTTTTCTTTCCAGGTCCAGATTTACTACACATAAGTGTAGATTAGAGGATATGGGCTGATTAATCCCCAAATTAAGCTTTATAAATCAACTCATTTAACTAAGAATATTTAATCCTTGAAACATGTTCTTTAAGAGGTCTTTTATGACTCAAAACCATGATTTCAAATGAAGAAGAAAATTTGGAAATTGGAAGGCTTAAACTCAACGGGTACTTACCCGATTTCGTCGATTCTTTGTCCCGAACTTCCCGAGCTTCCTACCAAGCTTTTCCTTCCTCTTTTCCTTCTCTTTTTCCTACTATTTTTTCCTCTTCCTTTCTGGGTTGGATGTGCCGTAGCTGATCCTTGGAGAAAATTCCTTTTTTTTTTCTCCCTTTTTCCTCTTCTCTCCCTCTCTTGGTATGGACGTCCACCCTTGGTTGTTGCTGGAATTTTTCCAGCTCTTATGCCCACTTTTGATCCCATTTGACATCCACATTCATGTTCTCTTATCCCATTCAACACATGGCATCATTTTCTCCAAGATAATTCCATCATTTATCTCTTCATAAATTCACAAAATCATGCATTAATTGGAGGA